>OW964561.2:17895423-18520423 GCA_943138885.2 Tholera decimalis
AGGCAATGGCGTTCTCGGGGCCCCTTTTCTTACTTTGACTGACCAAATCGTGTGTAAACTGAGGAAACGCACATTAAGGGCTGTGGTTTTTAATATATTTGATATTTATTCCCACATTTGTTCTAAAATTGTTTTAATTCTATTACTAAATCTAACGATTTGTATTTTGTGAGATAACAGTGAGGTGTCTAAGTTCACACGCACATCAAATTCTCGTTCGAAGAAACATGTTTTCTTGGTGCGTGCACTGGGCCTGGGCCCTTAGTTGATGCGGGGCCCCTAGGCAGTTGCCTACTCCGCCTTATGGTTAATCCGGCCCTGGTGATAATCCTGTGCCTCGGAAAGCACATTAAGCCTTTGGACCCGACTGTCATTTATTTGGACATCTTTGACAGTCGTTACGAGTAGTCAGAAGCTAGAAAATCTGAAACTAGTTTGGCCAAGGGGTACGCAAGGGGGCAGGCAGGGGGCATTGAAAAAAATATCGGTAAACCCAATCGATTTTTCGGTTATATTCGCCGCTTTGGTCAGAAAAGAGCCTATTGTCCAAAGAAGTAAAACTAACTGAAAAAAACAGTTGAGTTATAACAGTACATTTTACTGTGCATCTGCAACTGTTTTCTGGTCGGCTTTTCTTACTGTTTGTAAGACAGTAAATAAACACGGAAATACTTAAAAAAAAACTGCTTGTTTTATTTAACGTTAATGTACATACAATTGAAATAACTGTTTAGCTCTTTACTGTATGCTACAATAACTGTTCAGAAGCAGTAAAAATAACTGCTACGATATCAGTAAAGCTGTGAAAACGGCAATACTTAAACGGAACTGCTTGTTTCAGTAAACTTTAATGTTCATCTAATTGAAATAACTCTTTAGCTCTTTACTGTTTGTGCCCATTTCAGTGCACTGTCAGTAATCAATTATTTTAACATAAAAATAAGTTTTCTGAACCGTTTTTTTTACTGTACAACAACAGTAAAAAGTCTCGTTTTATTTTTACAGGGTGGTTTTTCCAGCTACTGGGTTATGAAAGTCATATAAGCAGTCGTTCCTTGTAAAACACTAATATTCAATTGCATCTGGTTACACTTCTGACTTAGGCCTATGTGAAATAAAATATTTTGAGTTTGAGACTGAAATTCGACGATTGGAAGAAAGCTAAACAGATTATGATGGTAGACGAAAGTGAACTTGTTAAACTAACTAAGAAGCAGAAGCATGCATCACGTGTCTATTATTTCTCCCAATATGTTCCGGTCCTTTAAGATCTGTCTCTTTTCATCGTTGTCCTCATTACTGAAGGTCGTAACTCTCGTGAATGCTGTGTCAATATCAAAGAAGCGATAATCTGATTCCACACCACTCTCGCTTTGTTTTTAAATCTAACCAGTCGCATATTTATTTGCAGAAAAGTGCTTTCAATTTGGTCACTCTTTGTATTTTAAATGGACCTTTACTTTTCACTTACCGGATAATACGATACCCCTTTGGCGGAAAGTACCCCATGTAGAAAAATACAAATATTCATGCCTATTTCCTCCTTCCCTTTTTACAAAGAAGGAACTTGTTTACACACCAAAATGGCTGTTGTAAAGCGACGGTGACATCTTATAAAGTATTATGAATATAAATTTGTCGTAACACATAAAGTATACAAACCTCTTCATCAGTGAAATATGGGAGACGTGACCGCAAGAATCCTTGTTGCCGACTCATGTTATTCACCCTTTCACGAACAAAACTGGGGTAGTCGCCGAAATCTGAATATATCGGGTGGGCAAATATAGCCAGCTAAAAAAATAAATAATAATTTATAACCTTTTATTCATTATTCATGCATTAATTTATGTATGTGTCATTAAAGTTGTAAATGCATTTTTTTTTTTGTATATGTGGAATTAATTGTGGTTAAACCTTTTCTTGCATGATATTTAATTTAATCATTTTTGTGCTAAACCATTCCACCATCAACCATCTTTATTTCGGAAACTGGTTATTAAATAACACTTGTACACGTAATTTTTTTCCGTAAATTTAAACTAGATGAAAAAACACCGGCCGTGTTTCCCCAATGTCTACTCTGATAAGAAACACCGAAATAAACTCAATGATCAAAGTCTCTTTTAAAGTCTCTCTGTGTCAATCTTTTGAGGAAAGATGCACACGGATTTGAGTGGGCCTGACCAGACAGTGTAAACATTTGTCAGATAACGTATAGCTCAACTTAAAACTTTAAGGAGCTCAACGATTTGAAACCAATACTAAGGTCAAACTTCCATACAATCTTGTTTATCTCGAATATAGCAATCTACATAGTTCAGAAATTCACAATAGTTTATGAAGATTATGCGGATTACAATTGTTTATCGTTGACTTGCCTAACGAGAACAAGTTGTTAATCAATGCATGTATGTACATAGGTGTTTTAGTACTGACTCACTACATGCAATACGTTTATTTATGTAAAAACACCTACATAAATATATCAATCCTAAGACGGCTCTGAATCCAGCTGATTAATGAAAGACTCCAGGTTTGAGCTGATGCTTGTAGTCTATTAAGCCATAGGTTGATACCACTATTAAGTTCAATAATTGCATAATCCACATCCTATATGTAAACAATGTTGTGGGCTACAAAGCATTTTATTACAGCTTTGACGAGGTTCTTGGCATACGTGACAGTTAAGACGACAACATAAGGCGCTTCATGATTAATTCTACGTCCACCACTATATTGCCTACTATAAACCTATCAGTGACGATGGACTGATACCAGTAAATGCTTATCATTAAAAGAACTCACATGCATTTGAAGATAATCATCTGCTGCCCTTACGTCTTCAGGACTGGTCGGGTCTTTGGGCTCAGACCAAAAAGCATCAAGCGTTATGGCAACTTTTCCTGCAAAATAAACACGATTCAATATTGTATCATCATAGTTTCCATGATAACCCATAAAGGATACTACTTTATCAATCAATCAATGTATTTATTTCATAAGTTTGGTAGTCTGTTAGATAATAGAATTTATAAATCATATGAGGATTTATAGTACAAGTAACAATTATTATATGTGGCTCTGGCGGCCTAGCTACGTTACGTACTCGTAGTAATCTGTATTAAGTTCCGCCAGCCCTGAATTCCCACAATGAACATAATTATAAAGTCTGCATTTTACATAAAAACTTGTGGTGTCTACATTTGTATTTTTATTCTAATCTATTTTATAAATATGTATATATTTATGAAAGCAATAATAAGAAAATCAGACAATTAATTAAAAACAACAATGCTATCCAATTAATTCAATTTGTAATGCAAAGAGATGATATTGTGCGTAATAAAGAACTCTACATTTCTATGAAAATTGTATTTGACCGTGACTTTGACTGTGTTTGACTGACCTGGAAAGAAAGACTGGTCTTCTGGAATTTATATGTTGGTAGCACGCAAGAGTTTATTCAACCTATCACCTGGTTCTGTCTACTTCACAGTCTCGGTTTAGTAGTTTCCTGATAGCTATAGCCTGGGGGTTTTGAAGTTATGAGTGAATAGGTTACTTTAAGGTAATCGTGTTTGATCTTTGACCACATCATCTCTTACCATCAGGTGAGCTGGTACTCAAACGCGAGCCTATTTTCAATATAAAAAAATACAATCTGTTTACAATTTTAATACAAATGCGTTTTAATAATTTTGCATCTCTGTTACTATTGAAACACTTCTATACAATCATAACATTTATAATATTGGTAAGATTCTTACGGCTTATTACGAAACCAAGAAACAAAGGTAAATATAACGCATAAATAAATAATAAAGTGTGACAAAATAATATAAATCACAGTACCTTTCTGATAAGGTTTAAATTCCTTTTCATACATGCGGTAAACCCGAGCATGAGAAAGTAAAGTGTAGTGAGTACATAAATAGTCGCCAACTCCTCCTGACATCAATGCTGGTACAAAGTAGCTACGTCCATAACCCTAAAACATGGATAAAAATTAAGGAAATTATAAAAAAGATATACATATATACCATTATTATAGTTTCAAACTCAAATGGGTCCGGCCTGCTTCCAACTTTTATTTAATTTAAAATGGGCTTGTTTTTATTAGCTTTTCAGTTAGTTTTAGTATTAGGTTGTAGTCGGGTTTTTTAATTTTTTTAATTACTTTTTTTATTTCCAGCTTTTTATTTTACAAATGTGAAAGATTTCGCAGACGATTTGATTCTTGATACGTGTTTTTTACGATTTGTCACTTTGAATTACTTTTAACCATATAAGTTGTGTATATGTTTGTAATCACCTTTTAAAACCCTTTATTTTGATACCCCACTCGATAGGTTTTGAGAAAAAAAAAACTTTTTTGAAGGCATAATATGGCGCCAAAAATCCGCCATTTTGTTTTTTTTTATTTTGATATACCCAGTGTCACTTTCACAGTCAATACGAATCTAACGATACCTTTCAAGCTAAAATCCGTCGAGCCGTTCAGGCCACAGAGCGTGCCAAACGATTATACATACATACATACTCTCGAAAAACATAACCCTCCTTCTGGAGCAGTCGGGTAAAAAAGGAAAATTATAAACAAAATGGACCCGTGTGGTAGTTTACGGCCCGTTACCACAGGGAAGAGGTAGAAACAGTAGACATTGTTATTAATTGACGCTTTATTGTGAGAATTGGCATTTAATTATTATTAAACATACTCACACAGTTACATACAACACACACATACACACCTCAATCACACATTAATGGCATACGTTCACTTATTTTGACTTATAAAAGTATAACCTTTATTTTTATTTTATTTTGCGATGTTTAGAAATTGTTCTAGGGCTGTAAAACTTTCTGGCTTTTAAAATTGTTGCGGAGGGACACTGATCTTCTAAGATACAGGTTCTAACCTAGTTTAGAGATCAGGGTTTTAATGCTAGGCTTTAATTCTTTGGAGGTGAGGAGAGGCTTTGATCAGCTCACAGTAGCCTGCAAGACTCTGAGCGGACGTATCAATTGTCCCGAGCTCCATGGCCTTTTCTGCCGACTATTCGTGCCTGACAAGTACATCGGACACCGTCAGAACCGCTTGCACAATTTGTTTGCTCCACCGACTTCCAAAACTGTCGCCAGAGCTGAATCCCCAGTATGTCGCACTCTAAGGATGCTCAATGCCCTCCTGACTACCAACCCTGAATGTGATGTGTTTGCTGACGAATGGAGTAAAATTATGCGTGCATGTCTGGTCTTCTGTGAGAGGAAGTATGCAAGAGTGTCTACTGTTCCATATTAATTTTAATTTTATTTTATCTTATATAATTTCAATTTTCAATCACAATTATTACTATTCTTATCTTAAATGTATTTCTATTTCTATGTTAATTAATGTAACTGGTGTTATACCGTTTTAATTAACTATAAATAAATAAATAAATAAATAATAAATAAATGTATTACTACCTAGTATAAGCCTCTCAATGTATCTACTTCTACTATACTAATGTAATAGTTTTTAAGGCTTTAGTTCAATAAAGATTTAAAGATTTGTTATCATCATTTACTTAGCCTTTTACAACTAAGTTAGGATTGGTTTCCAGTCTGACCGGATGCAGCTTAGTACTGGGTAAGCTTAGTACCCAGTAGCTGGGTAACACGATAGCCTTCGAACAGACCAGTGTCAGATCTTCTGACTTCTGACTACCCGTAATGACTGCCAAAGATGCACAAATGATAGCAGGGACTATCGGCTTTACGTGCTTACTACAGAATATACAACATGTAACGGAAACCCCATATCTATCCAAAAGGACTGAAGACAACATCTGTTATGGAGTCTTTATGCAAAGTTTCAGCTCAATATAAGTGACTCACAGAATTAACCCCAAATTATTGGTTTCATATGTTTCTTGGATACCAGTAATAACAAACGTTTCACAGCACTATGAGGGTCATCACTTTCCATGTCACTTGCCAATAAAATGATAATTCTCTTCGTTCTTCTAAATTTGAAAAATTCAGTCTCTGGTATCAATGTACTGAAATTTCTAATATGCTCCACACATGTACACATAGGATTAAAAAACCCTTGCCATATCGTTTATTATCATCCAAAGAAGCCGTGCACTTGGTATGTATATACTCTTTAAATTACACGTTGTATACTTACATTATAGCATTGTTGATGAGGTTCGTTTATCGTTGTCCACATTTTGATTATATCGCCATACAAATTAAATACGACTCTCGCATAGTCCTCGAAATAATCCACGATTTTTGGGTTTGTCCATCCGCCGAGATCCATTAGTGGTGTGGGCATGTCCCAGTGGAACAATGTTACTACAGGAGTGATGTTGGCTTTGATGAGTTCTTCTAAAACTGTGCGGTAGTACTTCATCCCTTCTTGGCTTATGTTGTTGTCTGTACCGTTCGGCAGCAATCTATGAAAAAAAAAAACAAAATATAAAAACCGTCCTGTTGTTTGGGATGGATGGACACAAAAAAGAAAACAATTGGCCAAGTATGAGTCAGACTCGCCCATGAAGGGTCCCGTAGTAACTACGCAAAATAACTATATTTTTATAGTGTTTGTCTGAATTACAAAATCATATTTGCGGTTTTAGAAAATATGCTATATCTCAAAAACTGCTGATCCGATCTCGTGCAACCTAATTTTTTTGAAAGTTTACATTAAGATCTACAGAAATATATTTTATTTAGATTTTTCACTCCATTATTATAGAAGTTAGAGGGGGGGGGACACATTTTACCACTTTGGAAGCGTATATCTTATAAACGATTATTTTTATGAAAAATTAGTTATAGAAACCTCAATGTAATTTTTAATGACCTGCCTATTAATATATACTACACACACTAAGTTTTCTTTAAAACAAAAAATTTCATTTTTAGTTCCATGTATGGGGAGCCCCCCCCCACCCCCAATGTTTGATTTTTTTAATTTTTTTTTCTTAAAATCGGAAAGCGATTTACAGAATACAACTATCTACCAAGTTTCACATGTATAGTCCAAATAGTTTTGGAATAAAATGGCTGTGACATACGGACCGACGGACAGACAGACAGACAGACAAGACGAAACTATAAGGGTTCCGTTTTTTGCCATTTGGCTACGAAACCCTAAAAATGAGCTATAGCAGTCTGGGGTACATGCGAATTTAGTTGCATCCCGGGCCCCCGACTCATGTAGTAATAATAACTTTTTAATCTCTCGTTTTGGAAGAAAAGGGTTGATCTGACATAGTACTCCATTCTTGCCGGACGGATAATTGAGCGGAGTAGCGGAATAGCACCATACATAAGTGAGTAAAGTTCCAATCAAATCAATGATACTTGTCTACTTAGTTCGTAGTATTGCTCTCATAGCCAATACTACATTTCCCTAGTAAATCAAATAAAAATGTATTAAATGTGGCAAACAAGCACATGTTGTGGTGAATTGAAATTATAGTCTACCTATATATAGATTCTTTGTGACGTGGCGTAATGCCCCGGACACTTAAAGATTTTCCCATAACAAAAAAAAGTCAGTTCATCTAACCTTGACTCGAAATCGAAATGAATAATTATTTATGAAATGCAAATTGAACTGGTAATATTATTAACACTTATCAACGTCTAAATTTATATAAATATAGCACCCCAAAGCATGCCAGTTGCGACTCGATAGTGTTTAGCTAGAAACAAATGTTGCGCAGCTACACAACCTTCGTACCTTTACCTAAATTTGAAAAGTTACTATAAAACACCATATTTTTTTGTTTCTGCTAACATAACATAATCAGCGTATTATGTTCCCACTGTTAGACACTGACTGACACTAATGAATGTCGCATGTCTTCAGATTTTTCTTCCTAGGACACATAGAGCTGCGAGGGTCGCCCTGAGGACACAGTCGAGCACACGGTGCAGGACTGCCCAGCTTGGGCAGAGCACCGACGTGTCCTCACGGCGACAATAGGCGGAGACCTCTCGCGCCCGGCCTTGGTCGAGGCCATGCTGCGGGGCGAGAGGGAGTGGGAAGCGGTCGCCTCCTTCTGCGAAGCAGTCATGCTTCCGAAGGAGGAGGCGGGCCGCGTGAGGGAGAGGATGGCGTCCTCCCTCCAGCCCAGCCGCAGTGGTAGACGCCCACGGCGTCGGTCGTCGGCCGACGATCTCCGGCCACCGTAGGCGCGGGCATGCGGACAGCTAGTAAAGGGCAACTCGCTGTCCGACCATGGACCATGCCCGGGTTGACGGCGCGTCGTGTTCCACGCGCGCCTCAAAGAGCGTCAGCAACATGACGAGGCCCCCTCTGCAGAGGGCCGAAGCCCGCCGGGGTCGTGGGACTCATCCCGTTACCGTGGCCCCGGTATGTAAAGGGTTATTGAAGGAACACCGTGGATTTTAGTCAGTAAAAGTCTGACAGTCCCTCCCACCCTGCCCGGAGTGGGAGGACTTATTTGATAACTTTACCACGTAAAAAAAAAAAAAAAAAAAGGACACATAGAGGACCTATCATGTCATGATACTTTTCCTTCACCGTTTTGACAACAGTGATGATGATGTACCTATATTACACTAAGGAATCTGTCTGCCTGAGCTAGAACTCAATACCTACTCGTAAATCGTCCCTGCGACTACTGGGCCACCACTACCGACAATATTTTTAATAGAGGAAAATAATATTAAGAGCGCCTTCACACTAGCGTTTGTCCAGCGTAGGCGTTCGATGAACGGAACGTACGCGCAGCCCAGACGCCGCGACCACGCAGCGCAGGCATCACGTTGTCGCGGCATCAGTGCAAGTGTAAATGAATACGCTGTGCTAGCGTCGCAGGTGCACGACGCGTGCGACGCGTTACTGCGTTACTTTTTAAAAGCAAAGCCAAGAATAGAGTTTCTTCGTGAGATTCCATTTTGTTAATGATATTTCCGAAACAACAACGCAATTGTGTGACGTTTGCACCGCGTTAGCGCAGTGTTTAATTGACTCCAAAGGAAAAGCCGCAATAACGCGACGCCTGCGCCGCGTTGTCGCGGCGTCTGCACTGCGCATACGTTTATCGAAAACCTACGCTGGACAAACGCTAGTGTGAAGGCGCTCTAAATTCGACGAGTTTAGTTACCATACCTCATGATACCAACAGCGAGAAAACAGACAAACACGAGTATAAAGTAATGGTTGACTAGTAGAGAATGCCTAAGACACTAAATCCGTCATTGTACCTTTTTGTGTTGCATAAATTTTAAGTAAATAAACAGTCCGAACTAAATGAACCAGCCAGAGGTTTAGGCGTAAAAGGCAACATTCTTGTGCAAATAGAATCTAACTTAAAGCTGTGACCAGAAATTCAATCAATCATCAAGGTCTGCCGTTAATTATAGTTAACCATAATTATATTGCAAAACAAACCTTTATCCATGGCAATGAGTAAATTATCAATAAAAAATAAATAAAATTAACCGACATAATTGAGTTTAAATTCATATAGCCTTACAAAAAACATTAAATACTTAATCGTCTAAATAGTTATCATTGATATCATAGAGAGACGTCATGAGTTGTGCTTTAAGATTTTAAAAGACTGGACCAGAAAATAAATGGGTAGCTTATTACAAGAGCAAATACCAAGCCTAGAGCTCACGAAGAAAGTGAGATAAAGTATGTAGTTTTTTCTTGTTTCTAGTATTAAAGTTGTTTATGTTTTTGATGTAAAAAAAAACTGGATAGATAATAACATAATTGTTCTGCAATATAAATGCTTACCTATACCTACAGTTTTGGGAACATAGTACCTATTAAATTTTATGAATGATGAATTTACCTCGAAATTTCGGGTTTTACATTAATTTATTGAACAATAAACTACATGTCATTTTTATGCGGATAAACATAATGCAATAAAAAGTCTTACCTGGGCCACGAAATGGACAATCTATAGTAATTAACGCCTATACTCTTGATCATTTCAATGTCGTCCTTGAAGCGATGGTACGAGTCAGCCGCCACATCCCCGTTTGAACCGTCCACGGTATAGTTAGGATGTTTGTGTATGTATGTATCCCACATACTTTCACCTTTGCCTACAGAAAAAAAAAACTGAGTAAGTTCGAACTCCAAGTCTCTTAGCTACAACATTAAAAACGACTTAACGCTATCAGATTATTGAAATGTAAAATGAAAGATTATTCTAAGCCTTTGATTTTCCGAATGTCTCCATTGCTGGTAGGATGTAACTTTTAAGCTTCTTGCGCGGAAAATTACTTCTCCCACTTTCGGTAGAGTAGAAGGGTGAGTCAGACTCCTATTGCCTAAAACCTAACCGCTAGTCTGTACCTTCAGTTGCTCTTTTCATCCGTGACTGCAGTATCTCGTTAGAACATTCATGCAATCCCAGCCTACTTTTAGAGCCTATGATCTGGCAAATGAACATTGAAATCAATATTTATAAAAGAACTGAGAGCTTAACCTTGCATTCGAGCTTACTTGAGAGGTAATATTGTTGTTAAATAATTCAATAATGATTTTGTCGCAGCTCTAAGTTGGTTTTCTTAAGACTGTCTTTAAAAAGTTCATGGACACCGGAACATGGGCCTAAATTTATGAATACTAGAACGAATTTGCATATGACCTAATCCCTGATAGCAATCAGAGTATAAGAAAACTAACAAGCCGAAACAAGAAATTAAAATCCAAACTTCAACAGCGTAAAATTTAATTAATTATCGAGATTTAAAAAAGATGGTCTTCTGAACTAACAGTTTATATAACTTATCAGGCAGACATACCTGCATATAATTTTAAACCTTGCCCACACTAGAAATATTTCTGAATGGGTGGTACCAAACCTACAAACCTTAAATCTCACATACACAAACACTCAGATCCGGAACAACTATCTGTAGGTGATACAAACATTTATTCCGTGGGGTAATCGATCCCACGATACGCAGAGCTGCGAAAAATCGTTCAGTTACTGCGCTGCATGATATCATTTTTTTTTCCTTATATACTGATTTCAGTGTACCTACAATATAAAATAAGTACATAAATAAAGCTATGATTACTCGTGCTCTACGGTCACAGTTTGTTCCATTAAGGAAATTATTTTATATTTATTATGAAAATTGGTTATAAATAACAGTTTTGTACGTATTTTTTTTTTCGTAAATTTAGACTAGAAGTTTTCTGACTTTCCTAGTCCAATAACACCGAATTCAACTCGGAAGTCAAAGCTCTTTAAAAATCCATACAAGCCGTAGGTATGAGAACTAAGTAGGCTTATATGTTACGGCTCGTTTGAGAAAAGGAATACACAGATTTGACCTGTCCAAGAGGAATTCTAATCAGTATAATTTAATAATAATTTTACTTAGGTATCACATTTATATATTTATGTATAAGAAATGGTGAAAATACCCTAATCTACGTGATATATAAAGACAAACTCACCGTCTTCGTTCCATGCTCCTTCAATTTGAAATGCGGCCGACGCTACTCCGAATATAAAATCATCCGGAAAGGAGTATTTGCTCACCCCGGAGTTCACTCCTAAACTCCCACTTGCACATTGGAGCAAGCTATAGAACATAAATTAATTAAAATATGAATAATTTTAGTTAAAGTACCTAATGAAAATGATGTCACAGAAGAATTCAAGTATTTAAAACGTCAATAAAATTGTCAAATTACAATCGAAGACTAATTTTAAAACTTTAATTTTGTTCTCACTGAATATTTGTATTATAAAAGCAAAACGAACACCTGATTAAAAGTTTTCCATCATATCTCAGTATTGTTATATCCACCCGAGTAATATTAAGATGTTTAACAACTACAAGACAACAGTATTTTGGTCGTAGCAATTTTTTTGTTTCTACCCGCACCTTTTAACTTTCAGCTTGACTTCAAGCTGAAAGTTAAAATATCTTAAAACATTTACTTGTTTTACTTAAAACAAGTGAATGTCTTAAAACATTTACTTGTTTTACTTAAAACAAGTAAATGTTTTAAGATATTTTCCATTAATCAACATAATCACGAAACAATTTAACTAAAATGAGATTTTTTCAGTGTTATTGACAATAAATTGGAACACCTATTATTATTCTGAACTGTTTCGTTATGTAAACTATACATTAAGACTCTGTCTACGCCCGACGTGTCCTCACGGCGACAATAGGCGGAGACCTCTCGCGCCCGGCCTTGGTCGAGGCCATGCTGCGGGGCGAGAGGGAGTGGGAAGCGGTCGCCTCCTTCTGCGAAGCAGTCATGCTTTCGAAGGAGGAGGCGGGCCGCGTGAGGGAGAGGATGGCGTCCTCCCTCCAGCCCAGCCGCAGTGGTAGACGCCCACGGCGTCGGACGTCAGCCGACGATCTCCGGCCACCGTAGGCGCGGGCATGCGGACAGCGAGTAAAGGGCAACTCGCTGTCCGACCATGGACCATGCCCGGGTCGACGGCGCGTCGTGTTTCACGCGCGCCTCAAAGAGCGTCAGCAACATGACGAGGCCCCCTCTGCAGAGGGCCGAATCCTGCCGGGGTCGTGGGACTCATCCCGTTACCGTGGCCCCGGTATGTAAAGGATTATTGAAGGAACACCGTGGATTTTAGTCAGTAAAAGTCTGACAGTCCCTCCCACCCTGCCCGGAGTGGGAGGACTTATTTGATAATTTTACCACGTTAAAAAAAAAAAAAAAAAGACTCTGTCTACGGTGATTGTCAAAACGTCAAACGCTGGATAAATGTCATGTGCTAAAAATGTCACTTTGTCTTTCTAGCCACTGTTTATTTTTAATAGAAGATCAGGTTTTGTCTAAGGTTCAAGGTTAATTTTTATTTGAAAGAAAAAAGTGGTTTAATAAACTAACACAGACCAAAACACAATTTGAGCGCATTTTTCGAATAAACTATTTTTGAGTTTGAACCTATGCACTATGCATATTCAAATTTTTTTAAACTAACGGTATCGATACTTTTACTAAAATTAAACCTTAACACGTTTTCTTATTCCCTATATTATATTACATCAAAGCTAAAATTTTACATAACTAGCTCAACTAGTTTAAGAGAAATGCACGTGAGACAGGCATAGCTACACTTTTCATAGCACAGAGTAAATAAAGACAAATACTTTCAACGTTACCGTTACCATAACAACAACACAAACTAATTTCTATCTAAGAAAATAAATAAATTTGTTACACTTTTATTCACATTTCCACGCTCACTACAACTCACTTAAATGCCACCATACATACAGATAAAAAAAAATACAAATCACTTTGATCTCACCTAAGAGTCACCAAAAGTGCTCTGTTAAGGGCGACTCCACTCGAGCTCCGCATTGTGCAAACTAAAACAAGGCACAGGTGCGCCTACCTACTGATTGCGACGGCGTTAATATAACCTTTTAACTACGGAATAACCTTCTCGGGGCTTCCTGGGTGAGGAACTAACTGCAGCGGAAAATAAATCGATATCTTAAAAAAAAATATACATGTCTGTGACCGCGAAAAAGGCAAAATACATGTTTCCGTCAAAATTTATTGCAGCTCTTTGCGTCATTTTAAGATACGTTTACGTCAAGCGCATAATGTCCGAAGTGACCTAACGGTTCCGAATTGCACCAGTTGCTAAGGTCTCCTTAAACGTCACCACGATCAAGAGGTACAACGTGGTGGTCGGAATAAGCTCAGCATGAAATTCTTCTGGAGTCGGTTCTTTGTTCCCTGTATTTGCTGCGCCTCAAAGAGTAGTCAGTAGCATTGACGGAGCCCGATAGAGCCATTGCTAGCTGGGGTTTCGGTAATGTTTTAATGAGATACCGCGGCCCCAGGTGGGTTTTTAGTCAGTAGGAATCTGATACTTCCTTCCACTCCACCGAGAGAGAGAGTCATTTGATAATTTACCCACCGAATAAAAAAGGCAGATACATTACCTTGACAGATTTTCAAGATCACCACTTTTTAAAACTGTGAAGGAAAACATCATGAGGAAACGGGCATGTCCTTAAATAAAAAATCGAATAAAAATGTGACATCCACCAACCAAACTGGGCCCGCATCGTGGATTACGGCCCATTCTCTCTCATAGAGAGGAGACCTGTATCCCAACAGAGTGAACGTTAATGGTGAATTATACCTACTTATAAATATAGGTGAATTGGGCTCAATTTACAACGTCGTGGAATGGAATGGTAGCGACTTTTTGCAACGAAATTGTACATAGCATAATGAACTTTATGTCAATTGTATAACATACAAACTAAATAGGAGCCAAAAAAAGGTCGCGCGTCTTCCGCGGAATCCTCGCGCATTCTCGAGAATTCCCCTAGCTACTATCGTTTGTATAGAATTCACATAAAGTTCATTATGCTATGTACAATTTCGTTGCAAAAAGTCGCTTCCATTCCATTCCGCGGCGGTGTAAATTGAGCCTTATACTTCTAAAAAATATTACGTAAAATATTATTGACAGTGTATTTATAGATTGTTGATCTTCTTAGTAACATAATCTGAGGGATCGCGTAGTGTAAATTTCGGTATCTATGCATTTATAATAACATTATAAATGTGTGTTTGACGAAAGTTATATGTCGGTACATATGTACCTATGTACATACATATGGATTTATCTTACTCATTCCCGCCAAAAATGTTTTAACGGATCTGTATAAAATAATGCATAGATATAGATTGACCCTAGAAAATGTACGAAATATCCATGCCAAAAAATTAGCACGCAACAGGAAGTATACCATATTTTAGGAACGGTCTAAGCATAGGAAATAATTATGTTCATAATTAATCAGGAGTTTTTTACTATGTACACTCCCAAATCCTGGCAGACTTTCAGGATAGAGTATATATTAGTATACACACGAGTACATATTTACATACTAACAAAACTCTGTCTAATCGCTTTTATTCTGTGATCTAATTTTTAATCTTTATTTTGTATTTCTTTTGGGGTTGGTTGTCCAATAAGGATATGCCAATTCCATCATACCTTATAACAAAGTGAATCCGTTTAGTAATATGATACACATTATAGTACTCCTCACTGCTGATCGACTTATACTAAAATACATAGTAGGGTTTCGCTAAAATGCTTTGAATCAGTCCTTCATCCAGTATATTTAACTTAAACTCGTTCAGCAGCGAGTCGCGTTCATCTTTATTGCGGACACTACTGTGACCTTGGACTACAATTTTAATTCGTTAAAGTAAGGGTACAATATTTAACAGCAGTCTTAATTAACATCATCCATACATAAACATGGAGTTCATCAAAATTCATTATGAAGTATTAAAAACATGAACGTATTTTATTGATAAGGATAATTTTCCAAAGAAACCATTAAAAAAGCATTGAATATAATTTGAATGACAAATTGATTTTATATTGATAAAGTAATAATAGGTATAAAATATTAAATGAATATTAACTAAGGTTCCAAATAAATATCAAACAATTATTTTAAACTTAAGAACTAAGCTATTTATATTATATTGTTACAGCAATTCTTACCAGAATTTTCTATTTGAGATAGGTACTCTTAAATTAATACATTCAAACAGTCCGTTTTAGAAGAAAGAGTAGATACTGAGTTACCTTATTATACTACATATATGTATATGGGGGGGGGGGGGGGGCTTATAAATAAAGAACAACATTTTCTTGAATTCTTTATTCCACCGAGGTGACCTTTTGCTGGGTTGTTAAATCTTCTTCTCCGCCGTTTCACTCTTGATAGAGTAGTCGTGGGAGTTAGCGAATGACTCGCCTCACTATGCGCCACGACTCGTTGCTACTAGAAGTTTCCAGAAAAGGGACCCAACTATACAAAAGAAAAACTGGGAATGAAACCTCGTTCCTCAAACTCATCAAAAATCGTTAAAATAAAGTCTTAACGATTTTGCTAAGTTATGTTACCTACTTTTATAAAAATATAAAAAACCATAACAACTGAAATTAACCTGGTCAATGGAACCTTTTAACTAGCTTATATAAGATAGACAGAGAGAATTCTTTAAACTTGATTTACACGATTAAAATAGTTTGAAAGGTCAAATGCCATTTCTGTTCCGAGGGGAAATCATCAAATGACTGCTCCTGCTTTGGGTACAGTAAAACTTTTTACCAAAAAATTAAACCGACTCCCAAAAAACACTGCAAAGTGAAAAATAACTTTAATTTCGGAAGTCGGTGCCAAAAACGAAAATACAAAACTAAAGACACCGAATACTGAAATTAAAGTTATTTTTCTCTATGCAGTGTTTTTTGGGAGTTTTTATTTCACTCTTTTTAGTTGGTCGATTTTTAATTTACCTAGTTACAAAAGCCTAAATGTCAACTAATTATAGTCATTTACAAATTATTGCTTTTCCCAATGTTGGGCCCTTAATTGTTGAGGAGTTCTCCTGGTACTTCACCATCAGCTTCACTTCACCGCATGCATTGTGACGAGCATATTGTGCTTAGTAACCACATTCAAGTAATCGAAGCAGAACACATGAAATACTTATTATTCCTACTTATATATTGAATAGTTCCAGTGGCCATCTGTGGTATTCATCATCAGGTCCACTTCACAAATGGTACTTTTCGAATGCAACTACACAAGTTACTATAAAAAATACTCAAATCACTATAGGTGTGCCTATAATATTTGAAGAGTTCCCTCGATTTCTCCAGGATCCCATCATCAGATCCTGACTTGGTGACAATGGGACCAATTTCGAAGTATACCCTTTAACAAAAAAAGAATTTTCCAAATCGGTTCAACCATCTTCAAGTAATCGGTGATCATACATAAAAAAATATACGCGTCGACTTGATAACTTCTTCCTCCTACTGGCTAAACCTACCTGTTTATTCAGTTACCTTTACGTTCTGAGGCCGCAGTATCTTGTTAAAACACTATCACGATCCCGGCAGAGGTATAAAGATACCCCTATCCAAGCCCCCCGACGGTAGGATTTCCCTGTATAGTAAATGCATTCTTATAATACACAGATCTAGAACAACTAGGTAATTATGTATATGCCATACAAACATTTGGTCAGCCAACTAAAAAAAAACCATATCACAAACTATTTTATCTGTATTTTATCAGTGTATGTAAATTGTATGTATATTATTTGTTCTTTGTGACGGTCTCTAGAGACCATACACGTGGTCTGATTTTGATTATAATGTACTTACAACGTCAATGGATTTGTTTTGATTTTAAGAGGTCACTATAATTAGAATTTCTATGTATAACTTCAACCAGGTGCCATATTATGAAAAATAATATACATGAAAATATTATGATGTATTGAGTAGGACAACACTGTATATTTTTTTGAAAATCATCTCAAAGTCTCTCTTATTATTTAACCTTTAAAGGTTGTTAATAATGTTGTTAAGTTGTAAAGTAATAATAAATGTTGAACCATTGCTACTTTCCAAGCAGTTATAATATCATAGCTCCCATGATATCCTAGACATTCGGATTACATTCCCTTTAATTTATTTACACATGGTCACAACTATGCCTCAAATTTCTCCACGATTTAGGTATACCTACTTAATTATCTTTAGCGCTCATTCAGCAAAAATACACTTTGCTATGAATATTTCCAAGGCACAAATACACATTCCATAAATTACTTAGAAACAAAATCTGTTTCAATCATCTATAAGATATCGCTATCAGCGATAAGACCACCATTGTTACCATATGTACGGTTAGCAACCGCACAGTGGACCTCGACCCAGATATAATTTTGTTAATTTTGTTAATTTATTAAATCTCGTACCATCACGTACGAGAGTTCGTAAAAACTCTGGCAGTTCGGGTCGAGCGGGCACAACAGTTTAACAGTCGTAACAGTCAACAGTAATTTTAACAGTCTACAACAGTTTTATAACAGTGTATTTAGAATATAATAATTTATTTTATTAATAATTAATTAAACAGTTTTTAAACAGTTAACAGTAACAGTCATTTCCTACTCTCTCTCAACATTAAACAGTAAACAGTACATGTATAGGCTTGTGCCCGTACATTTTGGTCCTTCGAGTATTTAGACTAGAGTCAGTGCCGTAATACAGTTTGCCGAACATTTGAACTTTTAACAGAACTTTAAGAACAGTATTCCTAACAGAACATTTAAAACATTAAAATCAGTGATAAAAGTGACGTTGCGGGATAAGTATCCAGAAAGCGGTAGAGGCGAACCCGGTGAGCACGTTCCATTTTTTACTACTACGCTACAGTTTTGAATTTCATTTTGTGTACCGTATAACATACAACAATGTCGTCTTACGATATTTTGCTTAGTTCTCAATCTGCAATTCTTGAGACTATTAAAAGAATCCGTGAAAATTTTATGAAAGATGGTCCTTCTCGTAAAACTACTCTTGAGTACCACAATGAAAGGCTTAACAAACTAGATTCATTGTGGAGCGAATTTAAGGAGAACGACATCCAGTTATCGTTGTCGGAAGGCACAAAGTCTGGAGCCTACTACGAGAATAGGGTTTTCGAACGCTTAGAACAATTGTACGAAGAAACGAAGGGTATGATGAGTCTACGTCTACTGGAAACGTAGCAGCAGTGTCACCGTCGGCATCAGTGCCGCTCCAACTAGACTACCACCACCGAAACCACCGAGGGCTGCATCATCTAACGAAAACATAGAAATGTCCACGTTCAGAAATGATACATATGCAACACCTCATACACAACACCTTCAAAAACTTTAATTTTTAAATTTACATTTTTTATTACTTTTAGATCTAAGTGTAAATTCTTTTTACATTTTTGTTAATTAGATTGGTTTTAATTAACTTTTGTTGTTAGAACGTTATATTTTTTCTGTCTATTAAGTTGACACTATTTATGTTGCCGGCCAAGATGTACGGTTAGCAACCGCACAGTGGACCTCGACCCAGATATAATTTTGTTAATTTTGTTAATTTATTAAATCTCGTACCATCACGTACGAGAGTGCGTAAAAACTCTGGCAGTTCGGGTCGAGCGGGCACAACAGTTTAACAGTCGTAACAGTCAACAGTAATTTTAACAGACTACAACAGTTTTATAACATTGTATTTAGAATATAATAATTTATTTTATTAATAATTAATTAAACAGTTTTTAAACAGTTAACAGTAACAGTCATTTCCTACTCTCTCTCAACATTAAACAGTAAACAGTATATGTATAGGCTTGTGCCCGTACACCATAAGTTACGCAATATTGTGAATCAGGTGTTTTTAAATTATTGGTGTGCAATAAAAATATTCTAACTCAATTTTTAGGATTCCCTAACACCATAGAAAAAACGGAACCCTGATGGAATCTCTTCGTTATGCGTCTGTTCGTCTGTCTATCAAGACTTTTATTCTAAGAAGCGCATCAAGGTGCCAAACTGGTATAACAACAAGGTATACTTAGATTCATTAATATTTAGATAAGGATACTTAGATTGACAGTCTATTCCAGCTGTGAATCAAACAAACATGTAAGTTAAGACGATCCAAAGATATGACTGTTTATGTCGCATAATTCTCATTCCCGTAGAAGTAGAATCGTCAATCTTCAGTGCGGGAGCAACTCGCACTTCACCAGATTTTTTATAGTTGTAACGACGCACTTAAACAGCTGCCAGAGCGAGCCATGCAAATCAACCAATCACAGCCAAGCCTTTCAAGTCAGCCAATCACAGCCAAGCCATGCCACCAACCCTACTTCCGGATGCCACCGTTAGTCGGGGAAGCCTATATAACTGTCTGCATGAGTGACTCGACTCACTAACCCTGCTATTTCCGCCAAATATGGCGGAAAAATCCAGCGTGAAATCGCTAATTGTCCCCCGGCTACCGAAGCCAACGTCGCTGATTTTAGTGACGCGCTTGACAGCCCATTATCTCCCCCGCTTGCCGATCAAGGCATCCCGGTAGGTCAATTCACGGAAGTATTTATTAACTCCGATCCCATTGTTCGTCAAACAACGAACGAATTCCAGGTAGATAGCCCTTTATTGCCCCCGCCCGCCGACAAAGTCGTGCCGATCGCCCGATTCCCGAAATCACCCATTGTTTCCGGCCCACCTACTAATCCTATTGTTCATAGAACAATGGACGCCGCGCAGGTGTGCGCTGCACCTGAATTCGGTGAAATGGACACCACCGAACCTGTGTCCCATAACAACTCCGACAATGATTTGTCATCATGCCCTTCGTCCTCGGAAGACGACTTTCAAGTCGTCACCGGCGGCAAGAGGAAGAAAGGGAAAACCTACCAGGCCAGCAAGGCCAAAAAGACCACCGCGTTGCCCCCGTCCCCAACTCAAACGCCCGTACGACCCGCTAACCCCGTCCCAACTACCTCTACTCGCGCGCAGGATAGTCGTCCCCCCAGCCCGATAGCCCAAACTTCCTCAGCCCAAAGGAAGCAACGCCCTCCGCCCCCCTTTTACATCCAGGACAAGAGTAAATGGACTGATGTGTCCAAGATGTGTGTTGATCGATAGATCAACTACACAAACGCCCGTGCCTGCCAAAATGGCATTAAAGTCACCGTCCCTACGTCGAACGACTATAGGGAACTATATCGCGCCCTCCGTGAAAGGAATATTTCCTTTCACACTTTCTCCTTCCCCGAGGACACGCCCACTCGTGTTATTATTAAACGTGTCCCTAAAGAAATCCTAGTACAGGATATTAAAGACGACCTTGCTGATCAAGGTATACCAGTGATCGCCGTCCATCGCTTACATAAAGCGAGAGGCGGTGAATTGTACGACATGGTTCTTGTCATTTGTGAACCAACCGAAGGGCATCACCCTATTTTCAAGATTAAGTCCATTTGCTCCCTATCCGGTATCTCAATTGAAAAGCCCTACAAAACCGCAACAGTGGGACAATGCCACCGTTGCCAACTGTATGGCCATGCGCAGAGTAACTGCTATGCGACTCCCAGATGCGTCAAGTGTCTGGGCGAGCACAGCACTGCGGACTGCCCTCGGCCCAAAGACCGAACCCTCTGTTCGGAACCACCCAGCTGCGTTCTCTGTGGCCAGACCGGTCACCCGGCAAACTACCGCGGCTGTCCCAAAGCCCCCAAACTCGCTCCTAAATTAGCGAAGCGCGCCAACGCCCGCCAACAGAGGCACCTTCCTCTCAAATTCCCCAACGTCTCGCTCCTCAGAGACCATCCCCGTGGAACAGGCTAAACCACGAAAAAGTCTTTCCCTCCTTGGCCCCTGCCAAACCTTTGCAGGCACTGATGGATATACCCATCGCAGCGCAGATCCTGCCTATAGCCGTGGCTCCAGAGGCCACAACCGGTCCCAAACCCGCGCCTCAAATCACTGCTGCTCCTGCAGCCAAACAACCGCCCAAACCCTCACCCGTCGGGAACGGCGAGTCTTGCGCCCAGACTCTACTGCGCCACTATAAAATATTTATGACCCGCCAAGCCAGGTCTCTCCGCGATGCCCTTCTGGCTGCCGAGCAGCAGAATAACGGCAAAATTACGACGGAAATGTACAGCCAAATATTCAGCACACACAGTGATGTCGTGCTAGGCCTCGACCAGATGGATGCGATGGATTGATCCAATGGATTCCCAACGCACAAACCACACTAGGCCTCGATCCCTCAAATTAGGTTTTTTCAACGCCAATGGCATTTTCAACCAACGCGCCGAAATAACTAAATTCCTCCGCGACCACCAATTAGACGTCCTCCTTATACAGGAAACCCTTTTGAAACCCCACCGCGCTGACCCCAAAATTGCGAATTACCGTCTAGTTCGCAATGACAGAACACGCTGCCACGGCGGCGGTACCCTTATTTATTATAGGAAGGAGTTATACTGCATCCCTCTGACCCCACCCGCGCCTCTCTCTCACCTAGAGTACTCTGCCTGTCGACTAGGCATGACTGGTCATCCTCCGATAACCATCATCTCTGCTTACCATCCCCCACCATCGGTCGCGTCTCTTGCTTCAGACGATCCTATCGCGCTCACCAGCGATCTCACGACTCTCTTTGGCCTGAGTGACTCCGTCTTACTAGCGGGCGATCTCAACGCCAAACACCCCGCTTGGAACAGCAACACGACAAATGCCAGAGGCAGAATCGTGTATAACCTAGGCGCGACCCTAAACTATGACGTCATCGCTCCGATGACTCCCACCCACTACCCACACGACCCCAACCATAACCCCGATGTCCTCGATGTGGCGCTCCTAAAGAATGTAAACCTCCATTTACACTCCATAGAAGCGCTTCACGAGCTCAACTCGGATCACCGTCCCGTTATCCTACACCTAGGTTCCCGCTCGGGTAACCATGATCCTACCCAACCTCCTCCGACCCAATTGATCACCGACTGGAGGAAAGTAAGTGAAAAACTGAAATCCACCACGTCGCCTCAATTGGACACCATTCCTGACCACATAGTCTCAGTCGCTGACACGACGGCGGCGATCGACTCGCTTACAGATCACGTACAATCCGTCCTGAACGATTGTTCAAGGGAAGTTCCTGTAGTGGAAGACCACCGCTGGAAACTCCCGGACGATGTACGGAATCTGATAACCGAGAAGAACGCAGCCATCCGTGCGTACAGCGCTTTTCCCTGCGCCGCAAACAAAGCTCACATGCGCAAGTTACAGCGTGCTGTAAGGAAACGCATTGCCGAGCAGCGTAATGCGAGCTGGGACAAGATGCTGAGCGAACTTGAGCCCACCCATCTTGCCTTCTGGCAGCTTCAGAGGAAGTTACGATCCACTGAAGAGGCCACAATGCCTCCTCTCATTCGTCCCGATAAGAGTGTCGCCTTCGATAACTCTGAAAAAGCAGAATGCCTAGCCGACAGCCTAGAGTCCCAGTGTTCTCCCAGCTCTCAACCAGTAGACCAAGCCCACCTCGATATGGTGAACGCTGAAGTCGAACGTAGAACTTCCCTTCCACCCGTCGAAGATCCCGATAATCCACTGGCCCCCATCACTCCTGATGAGGTCCAGGATATCATTAAAAGTCTCCAACCGCGAAAAGCCCCTGGCTCCGACGGCATCACCAATAGGGTTTTCAAACTTTTCCCCGCCCAGCTTATAGTGCTAATGACTGCCATCTTCAATGGCGCATTGAGCAATAATATGTTCCCTACAACCTGGAAACAGGCCACCGTCATAGGTATTCCCAAACCAGGCAAGCCCAAGTCTGACCCGTCTAGCTACCGTCCCATTAGCTTACTCAACGTCCTCGGTAAAATCTATGAAAGGCTTATATATAAGCGGCTCAAAGATTTTGCCGAAGCAAAGAGTCTAATACCCAATGAGCAGTTCGGATTTAGAACCGAACACTCATGTATCCAACAAGTCCACCGCATCATAGAACACGTCAGCGCCGGCTTCCAACGGGGCGCAATAACGGGAGCCTTATTCTTCGACATAGCGAAAGCGTTCGACAAAGTCTGGCACAATGGCTTAATCTATAAGCTATACCAACTCGGCGTGCCTGACCGTCTCGTGCTCATCCTACGGGACTTTTTATCGAATCGCACCTTTCGTTATCGAATTGAGGGGGAGCTTTCCTCCCCACATCCCATTCGCGCAGGAGTTCCTCAAGGCTCCGTACTATCCCCCCTCGTTTTCACGCTATTCACTAGTGATATTCCCAAGCATAAAAATACCCAGCTAGCACTATTCGCCGACGATACGGCTATCTATTATACCGGTCTTAAACCCGATGCCATCGCTCGCACTCTCCAAACTTCCGCAAACACTCTGGCCAAGTGGTTCCGGAAATGGAGAATCGAAGTCAATCCAGATAAAAGCCAGGTAGTCCTCTTTTCTAAACCGCGGATAAACCCACCCTCCCCCCGTCCGATTACCATGTACGGCAAGCCGATCCCTTGGGAAAAGCAAGCCAAATACTTAGGTGTGGTCCTCGATAGACACCTCTCCTTCGCTGAGCACATAAAGCAGGCACGTTCGCGCGCCGCTTTCGCTCTAGGTAGGCTCCACTTCATTCTTAGCTCTCGCAGCAAGTTATCACTCAGGTGCAAGCTGCGTATTTTCACCGCGGTCATCCGTCCCATCATGACCTACGCCTGCGTTGTTTTCGCACACGCAAAGCCCTACCTCCTCCACAAGATGCAGACCCTCCAAAACCGATTCCTCCGTAGAGTCACGGGAGCCCCCTTTTATGTTCGAAATGAGCTTCTTCACGTAGACCTCAAGATGCCCACCATCCAGCAGTTCATGAAACGTGTCTCCAAACGTTTCTTTGATACTGCAAGCCAACATAGGAATCCCCTTATCGTATCGGCCGCCCAATACGAACCCTCGCGTATCTCTAAGATTCGCCGACCAAGGCATACCCTAGTCACTCCCGATGACGCAATCACCCTGCTCCAAGAGAGCCGTAAGGAGACCAGCACAGTTTACAAAAACAAAAATCGACCGTCTTTCCGTCCTCGCCGCCGAGGCCCGCCGCGACGTCCCCGTAATAGTCCGCCCCGACCCTTGCCAGAGCCAGCCTGCGACGCTGAGCCAGTAGCTTTAAATTCCCTTATTAATAATAATAATGATATGATCCAGCCTGTCCCTAGCTGCCCTCCCCTGCGACGCCCTAAGCCGAGGTCCGTACCCCACAGGGGGTGCCCTTAGCGTGTAGTCGCCTAGTTTGTAAGTTTTTTAATAAGCCCTGGCTGGAGGCTTTAATTAATTTATTAATTAAGGCAACCACAGGCAAGTCCGGTTAAGCAGCCGACAACCTCAGAGGTTGACCTGCGAGATGCCACACACTAAAAAAAAAAAAAAAAAAAAGACTCGACTCACTCTCAGTTACTACACCTGAGCTAAGACTAAACTCTTCCTAATTTGTTAAGCATATTTTATATTGAAATACCTACAATAAATAAGTGTCATTAAAGTGTGTTCTTTATTCTATAACCTCGCTTCATCTCAGAAGTGGGATAGATAAAGAAACTAAGTAAGATAGCTATGAAACGCAATCACGGCTATTCTGAAGAGAAAACTTCAGCAGTTGAAAGCAATCACGAAGATGACGTCACCCCACCAGCCACACCTCCAGCCCGGAAAATACTTAAGAAGCTTTTGGAGGTGGAGATTCAGAAGGCCGCGCGGGATTTAAACGACGAAGTACCCTCTATCTCCACCAAGAAAGAACATCGTGCAGCCTCACTGATCTCGGAGTTTGACCCCGACAGCGAAGAATGTCTCTCTGCTTCAGCATGGATCAAAAAGATTGAACAGTTAGGCGAAATCCACGGGTGGAATGAAACAACGAAATCATTTTACTTGCAAGACAGGTTAAGAGGTCAAGCAAGGAAATGGTATAATCGACTCGATGAATACGATTACTCCTGGGAAGACTGGAAGCGGCTGCTAGTGAGAGCTTTTGCCAGGCATCGCGATTACGGGAGCATGCTCGAGGAAATGATGAGCAGGAAGAAACTACCCGCAGAATCGATGACGAAATATTACCAGGACAAAACAGCCATGTGCTTTCGTTGTAAGTTGTCCGACACCGCGACTGTTTCCTGTGTCATAAGGGGCCTACCACAATCACTTCAAGCAAATGCCAGAGCATATCAATGTGAGAGACCCGAAGAGTTATATGAAGGCTTCCTCTGTGCGCTCGACGATTATCAACCGCCGCACGGTGGGCTGAAAAACGGCTTTCATAGACTTAGGCATTTTATTTTGCAAGTGCCAGTTTTTGTGCCGGATATCACTTCTATTTGTTATAACAATATACAAAAATGACACCAGAATTGATTCTGCACAAAAACGAAGGAATTATAATTTTTTTACGAAAATTTTGTATGGAGCTAGTATGAAAAATCGAAATATCTCTGAAACGGCAGCGATAACCGTAATATCCTTATAGGAGGTTTTAGTACTAATTATTTATGATTTTTTGACATACGTTACATAATGGTTGTAGATGCCTTTTTTTTTTTAAATCGTCAAAATATTTTTATTTATTTTTACATATTAAACGTTCCTTTTAGTGTTTAAGTTGAAGAATTCAGAGCTTTAACAACTCTTAACATAAAATAGCATCACCCCTATAGACCTGAAGGACTAGACAGAGGTGTGTAGTATCTTGTTGATCTTGTAAGATTTCCAACAATACCAAATAGTTGAATATCAGTGTCAAAGTGCCCATGCTGTCGCTTCTTTTAGAAAGATAGGGGAATGAAATTGTTAATTGATCATACCCTAAAAGTATGATTACAACATAACCGGACACATAATAATATCGACACAAAAGGAATTTTAAAACCTTGCATACATTCAAAATACAAAATAACATATTGTGTAGTCATCTAATGAGTCTGATGACAAGTAATTAAGTAATTAGAATGATGGTTGTAGTCTTCTGATTCTAATGAGCCTATTAAGTGATTAAATGATTTGAAATATCTCGCAACAATACCAACTAAGAACTGCATTCACCTTTTTATAATTAGCGAGCTAATGTGATTTGCTAATGTTGATTAGTTCTACTATGAGTTCTACGAAATGTTTTTGACGATTATAAATTTTTATTATCATATCTTTTATAACTTTAATGAGGGTAGTTAACTAATTATTGACTTTATACAATAAAAGGGCTATAATTTTGTTCCATAATTTAGATTGTTCACAACCGTGTAACTGCTAACACTAAAACTATTTGCTTTGCGACTACAAAATCTTAGAATGGAAAGTTTAATCACCAACTTAGATTTGTTTGTTCTTCTAAAAAGTGAGTGTCCTTCATTTAATCATGAAGTATTGTTTAGTGCAATTGTGTCCCGCATAGGCGATTGCCTTTCTGCCGAAGATCAAGTAACTCTCAAAGAATTTTGCCGGAGATTCACGCGAGCTGCTTTAAACAGGTGGCAGAAATCTAAACGATTCTTTGATAAGTTTAGAAATACGTACGGAGAGTGGTTGCAAGCAAATATTGATTGGCCGAGTTGCGTGCAAACTTTAATAAATCAAGAACCAACTGTTGATGAGATACCAAGAGCACGCTCAGTCTCTCCAGAACCTTCGACATCATCGACTGTTAGAACAATGACAAAAAGGTCCCGAAAACCATTCAAAGATCTGGGAAGCAAACAGAAAAAGAGAAGATCTAGTGAGCACATAGGCGAGGATTCCTGTGAATTGGCATATGCAGCTGCAGCACGTTTAAAAGAAGAAGGTTATGAAGAAATCGCATCTGTAATCAATTATATGATCAAAAATCCAGAAGCTGCCGTTAAAATCAAGGAAAGCATTAAGAAAACAGTAATATTTACACAAGAGAAAGCACTTGGATTGCTTCTTTCACTTAAGCTTTCAAAGTGGCAATATATTACGTTGCGAGAGACTGCCATTCGGGAAGGTGCTAAGGATATTTACCCATCCTACTATAAACTGCAACAAACTAAGCTTGCATGCTACCCTCCTAATCAATCAGTATCAGTTACGGATTCATCAGCTAGAATTACACTTCAAGCTTTACTTGACATCACGGTGAAGCGGATTCTTCAAAGTCTTTCTGATAATGTGGAAAATAAGCAGTTAAAGCTGATATCGAAGTGGGGATTTGATGGTGCTTCCAATCAAAGCCGATACAAGCAGAAAATGGACGGCGAGCATGATGATTCAAGCATTTTCATGACCTCCTTGGTGCCACTGAAACTGACAGATGGAGATAATACTATATGGACAAACCCGAAACCATGCTCAACTTTTTATTGTCGTCCGGTTCAGTTCACTTTTGTAAAAGAAAGCCATGCAGTTGTCATTGATAACAAAAGAAAAATGGATGAGGAAATTGAGGCCCTTAACCCCACAGAGTGCATTAATAGTAACAGGGTGACTCATAAACTAATGATGACAATGATCGACGCAAAAGTCTGCACGTACCTTTCTGAAGCTAGATCAAATGCATCATGCTACCTGTGCTTAGCAAAACCAACAGAAATGAACCACTTAGATGCTGTAACATCAAAAACTGTGTGTTCTGACATATATTAATTTGGCCTATCATCCCTACATGCCCGTATAAATTGCATGGAATGTCTGTTACATATTGCGTACAGACTTGACTTCAAACAATGGGCAGCAAGAAGTAATGAGCATAAAGATATGTTACAAAACAGAAAAAAAAACATTCAAAATAAATTTAAAGAGGAGCTCAATCTGTTAATTGATATAGTAAAACAAGGCTCGGGAACTACCAATGACGGGAATACCGCAAGGAAGTTTTTCGAGTTTCCCAATAAAACTGCAGCTATTACTGGGTTGGATCAAAACCTGATAAAAAGATTTGCTGTTATTTTGCAAGCAATAACATCTGGTGAGAAGATCGATGTCATCAAATTTAAAGATTTTGCTCGCAAAACAGCAGAAAAGTACGTGGAATTATACGACTGGTACTACATGTCATCAACCGTACATAAACTATTAATACACGGAGCTGACATAATCGAAAAAAATGATATTGTCCCGATTGGGACTCTCTCGGAAGAAGCCTCAGAGTCTCGAAACAAAGATTTTAGGAGGTTCCGGGAACATCATTCGCGGAAAAGAAGCAGGCAAGATTCTAATCAAGATATCCTAAATATGCTTGTTGTTTCTTCGGATCCTTTTCTAAGTGCACAAAGGCCGAAGTTAGATGCCAAAAGGAAGACAACCTTTTTTGCTGAAACTCTCGACCTAATACAGTTTCCGGAAACTGAGTTCGAGTTTGTAGGTATATCCGATCTGGATTCTGACTCGGAATTGGAGTCCGACAACGAAAGTTGTAAAGAAAATTTGTAAAATTTAATTATTTTTCTTTATGTTCTTTTGTTATTTATGTTAGTTTATTGTACCAATATGTTTAGTTAATAATTTCATAAATTATAGTTTCAAATATGTATTTTGTATAATTGAATTTATTAGATATTATTTTTGTTACTTCTGTTTTATTTAAATTACCTATCAATAAAAAGTTTATATACAGTCTTTTTTTTTTCACATATTCTTAATATTTGGGGAAAAAGCATGCTTCCTAACGATGTTCTTAACTTTGACACAGTTCATGGATCGTTTTGAACAGTTTCATATGTTAAAATAAATAATGTTAGTACTATAATCCCCTATAAGGATATTATTATTATTATGTGTCCGGTTATGTTGTAATCATAGTTTTAGGGTATGATCAATTAACAATTTCATTCCCCTATCTTTCAAAAAGAAGCGACAGCATGGGCACTTTGACACTGATATTCAACTATTTGGTATTGTTGGAAATCTTACAAGATCAACAAGACACTACACACCTCTGTCTAGTCCTTCAGGTCTATAGGGGTGATGCTATTTTATGATAAGAGTTGTTAAAGCTCTGAATTCTTCAACTTAAACACTAAAAGGAACGTTTAAATATGTAAAAATAAATAAAAATATTTTGACGATTTTTAAAAAAAAAGGCATCTACAACCATTATGTAACGTATGTCAAAAAATCATAAATAATTAGTACTATAACCCTCTATAAGGATATTACGGTTATCGCTGCCGTTTTAGAGATATTTCGATTTTTCATACTAGCTCCATACAAAATTTTCGTAAAAAAATTATAATTCCTTCGTTTCTGTGCAGAATCAATTCTGGTGTCATTTTTGTATATTGTTATAACTAATAGAAGTGATATCCGGCAAAAAAACTCGCACTTGCAAAATAAAATGCCTAAGTCTATGAAAGCCGATTTTCAGCCCACCGTGCGCCGTCAGCGTCGATTGGACCACGGACACAAAATAAAGATTCCAACAGTCTGGTCAGCAATCGACAGC
Organism: Tholera decimalis; assembly: GCA_943138885.2. NCBI lineage: Eukaryota > Metazoa > Arthropoda > Insecta > Lepidoptera > Noctuidae > Tholera > Tholera decimalis. The sequence continues at coordinate 17,925,285 of OW964561.2, forward strand.
TAAGTGATAAAAAGTATTACTCCGTGAACCCAGATACTGACCCATGTCCGCGCTGTAAGAAGATTGGCCATATACTACGTAACTGCCCATATCCAGACTCACGAATATGCTTCAAATGTGGCAACCAAGGTCACATTGCCACACGTTGTGTTATGGTTCCGAAAACAGCTACGTTGGACAAAGACAAAATTAAAGAAATCAAATTCTTACAAAATCATAACAAAATTTATGAAAAAAGGCCAAAATTAATGGCATATATATGAAATCTTATATTGACACCGGCAGTCAGGTGAATGTACTCGCTAGTCGTGTATCAAAACTTCTGGGCCTAGAGGTCAACCCCACGAGTACTATTCTCAAAGGATTTTCCGGAAATCATTTACCCAGCTGCGGAGAAGTAGCTTTTGAATTCGAAATCGATGGCATATGTATTCCCTGCAAGGCTCACCTAACCAACGTGGATATGGGGAACATAAGTCTATTGATTGGAGAGCCCATTATCAATAGTGACGGTATGACATTGTTGGTTACAGAAGGTAAAGCCACTCTCAAGAAGGACGACGACTTTACAAAACAAATTGATGTCATTGAAGAGCGCACCCGCTTCAAGGTTATAACGACTGAAAAAACGTGTTTATTGCCTGGAGTGTCCATCATAAAAGTCTGCGTGCTGGACAATGCCGACGACAACGATGTTGTCACTGCGCCACAACATTATGAGCTGCAAGGTGTATCCTATTCCATTCCAGCCACTCTGCTACGAGGTCCTATGGGATACGTTAAGGTCATAAACAGTGGAGCACAACACATTGTTTGGGAACAAGGTGAAGTGCTAACTCGAGCCGATAGTTGCATCACTCCACCATCATCGGAGGTCCAGGTCAGTCAATCGATTTACACTTTACCATTAATTTCTAAAGCCAAAGCCAATACTAAGCATAGCCTCCCTATAGCATCTATGTCGCATACTAGTCAAGCTAATATTACCATTGGAGGAGTGACTTTAGACAAGATTAAGTCGGGTCCATTAGATAAAAACGATTACGATAGTTTAATATCTTTATTATCGAAATACAGTGACTGTTTTGCCAATAAAACACAAGATTTAGGATGTACAGATTTATTACACATGAAAATAAATCTCACAAATGAACAGCCTATATACCGCCAACCTTACCGCTTATCACATAGTGAACAGGAAATAGTTCGATCCAAAGTCTCTGAATTATTGGACGCAGGTATAATTCGGGAGTCCGAGTCATGTTTTGCATCTCCGGTTATCCTTGTGAAAAAAAAAACGGCGAAAGCAGGCTCTGCGTAGACTATCGGGCGCTTAACGCCATAACGGTAAAAGATAGGTACCCATTACCTAATATTGATGATCAGATCTCAAAGCTAGCTGGTAAGAATTTCTTCACAAGTCTTGATTTAGCACAAAGTTACCACCAAGTTAAAATTCACCGGGAAGACACATACAAAACAGCTTTTATCGCTCCACAAGGACATTACGAATATAAGCGGGTTCCATTCGGTTTAGCTAACGCACCGTCTGTTTTCATGCGACTCATAAACAAGGTTGTCGATTCTATAAAAAAATCCAATAACGATTCTAAAGGCGGTAGTAGGGACAATATCAAAAACTTTTCGAACTATTATACGAGAGTTGAATATGAAATCTTGGCGTTTCTAGACGATCTGTTGTTACCCTCTATTGATATTCAGTCCGGTTTAGAAATTTTAGAGAAAGTCCTTAATAAAATGAAATCAGAAAATTTTAAATTAAATATGCGTAAATGTTCATTTTTACAAAATAGAATCACATATTTGGGACATGAAATATCTTCGAATGGCGTTCAGCCTTGTGAGTCAAAGTTGGCAGCAGTGTCGCAGTTTCGCACCACTACCAACGTACATGAGATACGTCAATTTGTAGGGTTATGTAGTTACTTTCGTAAATTTATTAGAAATTTTGCAATTATTGCTCGCCCTCTGACAGATTTAACAAAAAAAGTGCTGTGTGGAATTGGAGTGACGAACAATCTAGTAGTTTTGAGCAACTTAAACAGTGTTTGTGTACAAAACCCTTACTGGCTTTATATGACCTCGCATTGCCGACCGAGATTCACACGGATGCGTGCAAATCAGGAATAGCAGGTATTTTACTACAGAAACAAACTGATACTTCTTTACGCCCCGTCATGTATTTCAGTAGAGTAACTAGCAAAGAAGAAAGCATGTATCATAGTTACGAGCTTGAAACGCTTGCCGTGGTCGAATCGTTGCGTAGATTTAGGGTGTATATCGTAGGTAAACAAATAAAGGTTGTGACTGACTGTACGGCTGTTCGTGCCACTTTAACCAAACGTGACATAGTCTCGCGAATTGCGAGATGGTGGCTGTCAATTCAAGATTTTGATATGAGCATAGAGTATAGGCCCGGAGAGAAAATGAGACATGTAGACGCCCTGAGTAGGAACCCAGTCGATTGTGTGAATGTTAATCGCCTTGAAGTGTCGGATTGGTTCTACACTGTCCAGTACCAAGACGACAAGTTAAGGCGACTCATTGAACAGCTTAGGGACGGTTCCGCAAGTTCCGACATAACCAACAATTATGCATTCTTAAATGACAGGTTGTACAGAAAGACGTTAAATGGTAATAAGCTTGTTGTGCCCACATTAGCTCGGTGGAGGTTGGTCCAAATGCATCATGATGATATTGGTCATGTGGGTTTTCAAAAATGTATGGATCTAATAAAAAAAGACTACTGGTTTCCAAAAATGACTCGTTTCATCCGCAAATATGTAACAGCCTGCCTTTATTGCGCCTATGGCAAAGGTGAATATGGAAAGAGAGAAGGAAAGTTGTTTCCTATTGCCAAACCCACAGCACCCATGATCATGATTTATGTCGACCACTTAGGCCCCTTTTGCAAGACCGTCAAAGGTTATCAGTATATGCTGGTTCTTACGGATGCTTTCTCAAAATTTGTTATAGCTGAGCCTACCCGCACAGTCAATTCTGTAGAAACTATCAGAACACTAAAGAAAGTATTCAGTTTATTTGGATATCCTGATAAACTTGTAAGTGACCATGGCAAGGCTTTTACCAGTAGATATTTTAAAAAGTTTTCAACTGATAAACAGTTTCGGCATATCCTAACCTCTATCGCGTGTCCTAGAGCGAATGGTCAAGTAGAACGTACCAACCGGACTATATTGAATGCTTTGCGTGCCACAGATCCTAGCGAGGCTGCAAATAATTGGGCTAATTGTCTACCTGACATTCTCTGGGGCATAAATAATACTGCAAATGAAAGCACAACATATAAACCATATGATCTGATGTTTGTTAAATGTTCTAGGCCACGATGTGATGTCATTAATAATGATAGTGTTAGTGAACCAGTTGAGGTTAGGCGTAACAAAGCCAGTTCTCAGTTAAAGTTAGCAAGCGATAAAATGAAACGTAACTTTGACAAGAAACGCAAAGCAAGTACTATCTATAAAAAGGGGGATTTAGTTCTTTGGCGACAAGCCCCTACAAGTAGTGCAACAAAGGTTAACACCAAACTCGATGATGTATACTCGGGTCCATATATTATTAGCAAGGTAGTTGGCAATGACAGATATAGGATTCGAAGCATAAAGGGACTTCGAGGCTATAAGGCTTTTACAGGTTTAGTTGCAGCTGACTCTTTAAGACCTTATCATAGTACAGTTTCTATATCAGACAGTGCCAGTAGTTCAGATGACCAGCTGGAAGTTGAAGACCTTGTTGACCTGTTAGAAAGCTAATGTGGCTATCTCCCATTGCGGGAGCAATTACTGTTTCAGGACGGCCGAATGTAACGACGCACTTAAACAGCTGCCAGAGCGAGCCATGCAAATCAACCAATCACAGCCAAGCCTTTCAAGTCAGCCAATCACAGCCAAGCCATGCCACCAACCCTACTTCCGGATGCCACCGTTAGTCGGGGAAGCCTATATAACTGTCTGCATGAGTGACTCGACTCACTCTCAGTTACTACACCTGAGCTAAGACTAAACTCTTCCTAATTTGTTAAGCATATTTTATATTGAAATACCTACAATAAATAAGTGTCATTAAAGTGTGTTCTTTATTCTATACCCTCGCTTCATACTGTTTACCCCGTATTACAACTGATCTTGTTCAACTTGTCAAATGTATTTTTTTTAAAGATTACTAGCATTGTGGGTAAAATTCACATTACCTACTAGCAATTTTATTAAACCTTCCAACTAAGCTAAATATTATTGTATCTGGAGTGGGTTCACGCCAATAGTGTAATGGGCGGGGTTAGAGCTTGCGACCTCTCGATCCCAAGTCCGACACCTTACCCATTAGGCTATTGATGCTTCAAACACCCATCATATTGTTTTGACTTGATGAAGATTATCATCCATTGTCATAGCACCTGAGTTTTCCGAAAGACCTTTATGCTGACTTGCTGACTTTATGGGCGTTAATTAATAGCCATCAACTTACGATTTTATTCCAATTCGTTTCGTTTGTTGCCCACATATTTTTGATCCATAGTAATATAATTTATCCATAATCATTATGCATTCATAGGTATGTCAATAATAGTTAATTCTATCCACACTCTTCCAATACTATTCTTACAGAAAAACTTGAAGACTACATTATCTTACTATTTACGAATATTATAAATGCAAAAGATTGTGAGGATGGATGTATAGATGTATGGATGTATGTTACTCTTTCACACAAAAACTACTGAACGGATCTGAATGAAATTTGGCGAGTAGATAGTTGACATCCTGGAATAACACATAGGCTTTAGACTTTTTATCCCAGAATTCCCGAGGGATCGGGATTTACGTGGGAAATCCCTCCCATGTGAACGAAGTCGCGGGCAGAAACTAGTCCTCTAAAATGTGTCCTAATTTTACTATAAGTTATTTAGTTAAACAACTAGATCGAATTCAACGTTTAGTCTAAAGACAAACCATCCATTTCTCTCGCCATCTTAGTTCATAGATCTTACCAACAGTCGGATGGTAGCTGGGCCAAATAAATTATTGCGCGTCGTGATCGACTGTCCCACCGAGATGTTTATTGCTCCGAGGATGGATAATATATCTCTACGGAAATTGCGTTATTGCTTACGGTCCTCTTAGCTTAACTTAGGGCAATATTCCAAAGTGTGTGATTGCTGCTTCAATTTCGTGATACGTAAATATTATTTAAAGGAGCCAACCGTGATCTTTGTATCAGCTTATGTTTGCAGAACTATATACACTTAAATAAAAACATTAAACCGCTCTAGCAATTTCACCTGTATTATGAGTGCATTTTTACAAATGCCAAGATCCGGCACAACGAATTTTTAGGCCATACACACATTTTGTAGCGGTGCGGAAATCGAACTGTGACACGTAGTGCAGCAGTCAATCGCTCAACTACTGCGAAACCGGGTCGTTTTGTTCGATCTTTTGTATGTATTTGTGACCTCAAGCATTTCTGCCAAAATGTTTTGACGCGTGTAAGGCTCCCTTATATCAAGAATATACTATTAAATTTTCTACATCAAATGCTACTATTTTCTAGTGGTTGACTATAAATGTAATGATGAAAGGATGAATTTCAAACTTTTAGTCGTGACCATTTTGTGATCAAAACTTTTTGTAACAAATAATTTGACCAAAAAACAATTTTTACTTAAAATAAATTGATTTTCTTTTTACGTATAAAATGTACAATAAGGGAACAGACAAAATAAAAAACGATTGATTAAGAATGACTTTTAATTACTTTTAACTTGCAATATTTTTGGCTTTAAAAATACCTTTTAAGTTGCTCTATGTCATTTATCTTTTTGAAAACGTGAACGGTTTACTTATACAGAGCTATCGGGCCGTTTGATGTAGTCGAAGTCAATCCTGCGTGTGCGCACAATATTGGCATAGTTGTGAGCTGACAGCTTCGGAGTCCTCGTTTTATTCGGACTGTCGAAGTCAACGCTGAATAAGCCGAACTTCGTCCTATAATTCAGAAAAAATATATTTAAAAACATTTAATAATTAGCTCAAATCTCGGCTATGCTAAAAGAGTAAAGTGTTTAGTTCTCGCAGTCGATTCTATCTGGTATTTACAAAATATCAAGAGTCGTTTTTTTTTTTTTCAAAAAAATCTGGTAAGGATGAGGCCTAAATCTTAATTGTCTGGACATGAAATAGGGAGGTCATATCATTGGTAAGACAATAGTTACTATTTCTATCTATTTTACATGCATACACAATTACACACACATACACATCATATACATTACATATCATAAATGCGATGTGTGTCTGTCTATAATACTTTTACAATATTATTAAGGACACTGATAACTTACGTGTAGCCATCTGTCCACTCAAAGTTATCCATAAGACTCCAAGCAAAATATCCTTTGATATTGACCCCATCTTCGTGTATAGCTACCAGCACTTGGTTGAGATACTCATTGTAATATGATACTCTTCGATAGTCTTCTAGTCCATCTTCACCAAAATCACACAATCCATTTTCGGTTACAATAATTGGGATTGTCTTTAATATTTTATAGGTCTTTTGGAGCCAGTTGAGGAGTTTTCTGAAGCCTGGTGGGTATACCTGTAAAAAATGTTCGTACTTAAAAACGTTTGGTCGGGAGAGATTTGGTTTCTAACACAAATTCCTATTACAGTCTAAAAATAATACAGTCGTCCAACGAAGACATCTAGACAGGGCAATCGTGCGCGGTGTGAGGGGCGGGATGCGGGAAAGCTGAGCCCGAACTGCGAACAAAACTTGTTCGTAGTTCGGGACACATCATTCAGGGCTAGCACGTGTTTCTTTTTATTTAAAATGATACATACGACGTGTGCTGTGAGAGATTGCAAGTCTTCATGTCGTGTAAATAAAGATCTTCTGTTTTATCAGCTACCACGCACAGAAGAAAGGTAAATAGTTAATAATGTTTTGTTATAGTTTTATTTGTAACTAGTATTTGCGTGTTGCGCGAGGTGCAAGCACCTCGCGTGCTTGTGAAAAAAAAAAAAAAAAAAAGGGGGGGGTGATGGGGGGTTTAGTATTTGCGTGTTGCGCGAGGTGCAAGCACCTCGCGAGCTTGTGAATAAAAAAAAAAAAAAAAAGGGGGGGTGATGGGGGGGGGGGTTGCACAAGTATTTCGACTAAAGCATTGCCCCTCTAAATGAATCTGAAAAAAAAAATGTTCCAAGTCTCTTAGATTCCGAGATCCGCCTAAAGGGGGGGAGAAGGGGGGCGGGGGGGGACTTTGAAAAATGGTTTTTACTTTACCGAGCCTCCTCTATACGAATCCGTAAAAAACAAAAAATACGGGTCTCGTAGTTTCCGAGATACGATAGGGGGGGGGGGAGAAGGGGGGGGAAAAGGGGAGGTTTGGCACTTTTCCCGTAGGTTTGAGAGTTACTTGTTTACGAATCTGTCAAAATATACCCACCTCCCCATCCACCATCTGGGAGAACAATTATGTCAATGAGTGAGTCAGTGAGTGGTAATCTAGCTTTATATAATATAACTAGTATTTGCGTGTTGCGCGAGGTGCAAGCACCTCGCGTGCTTGTGAGAAAAACTAAAGCATTGCCCCTCTAAATCAAGTATTTGCGTGTTGCGCGAGGTGCAAGCACCTCGCGTGCTTGTGAAAAAAAAAAAAAAAAAGAGGGGGGGGGTGATGGGGGGGGGGGGGGTTGCACAAGTATTTCGACTAAAGCATTGCCCCTCTAAATGAATCTGAAAAAAAAAATGTTCCAAGTCTCTTAGATTCGTAGATCCGCCTAAAGGGGGGGAGAAGGGGGGCGGGGGGGGGACTTTGAAAAATGGTTTTTACTTTACCGAGCCTCCTCTATACGAATCCGTAAAAAGAAAAAATACGGGTCTCGTAGTTTCCGAGATACGATAGGGGGGGGGAGAAGGGGGGGGAAAAGGGGGGGTTTGGCACTTTTCCCGTAGGTTTGAGAGTTACTTGTTTACGAATCTGTCAAAATATACCCACCTCCCCATCCACCATCTGGGAGAACAATTCTGTCAGTGAGTCAGTGAGTGGTAATTTAGCTTTAGGTATATAGTATAATGTCATGCCGCGTTGATAAAGCTTACAAAATGGCCGACCGTCGGACGGTAAAAAAATAATATCTAATAGGTAATCGTACAGAGCCGTGAGTGTTTGGAAATTTTATATATATTTTATACCTACTTAATATTATTAGGTGTTCAATTTTTATTCAAAATGATAACGATACTTTCAAACTTATTCGAATGCTGATAACGAAAAATAATATGTGATTTCAAATTCAAGATGGTGAACTTTTTTATTATTTAAGAAGGATGAATTTCGAGATGGTGGACGTGATTTTTTATTTATAATAAGATTGGGTATCAATTTTGAGTTTAATTGGGGTGTTTGTTATTAAAATGCTATCTTTTTTGAAATCCAAGATGACGGACGTCATTTCATTTTAATAATTTGGGTGGGTTCGAACCCCACCCATTATACTATTTTCGTGAACCCATTCCAGACAGGAGCATATTTAGCTTAGTTGGAGAGGTGAACAAGATAAAATTGCTAGTAATGTGAATTCTACCCGCAATACTACATAGTTCTGTTAAAAAATAAAACTAAATATAAATCGATCCTCTGTATCAAATACCAAAGACGTATTACCTTGCGGAAGATATTTGGTTGTGTCTTCGTGAACGAAGCAAAACTTTTTTAGACAATAATTATTGACGATATTAGATATATCGTCACCTAGTCACCGAACAATTTTAATTGGTTTTTTCAAACTTTGAAGATAGATTGTGTAATTTTTGTCAATTTTATTATGTCATTCTTTACAGTAATACTTTTAACTTTTGGTTTGAGAATTCTAGCTCTGTTTTTGTGTCTTTGATCCCAACCTTAGGGTGTAGAAGCTACACTTCAAAGAGCAATTCCCAGCAAAGACGGGGCAAGATATGGCTATTACTGTTGGGGTCACGGGAATGTTGTAACGAGATAACGCAGTCCCAAAAAGGTAACTGAAAGAACAGGGTAAATTTTTAGTCAGTACAAGTATGTAACTCTCTTCCACTCCATCGAGAACAGGAGGATTCGAGGCATCGAGAACTTTTGATAATTTCCTTCCGAAAAAAAAGGGTGCAATTACTACTACACTTTAAAATTTCACAGAATAGTGATTTCTTATTCATCGATTGCTGCATGTTTGTTTTAAGCAGCTTTTTCTCTTTTGACTAAAATATTTATTTTTATTTTTGCCGAGACACAACATTTTAGAAATTCTTTGTTTAGTGACATTTTAACATTGATATGCATTTGTAAATGTTTGCGTTCAATAAATCTTATTAGACAAACACATACGAATCAAGGGAATTTCTAGGTTTGGAATATTTAGTTAATAACACGAAAATGTTTCGATTCTAACCTTACATCTATTAGCTTGGCTGCCTTGGTCGGAAACTACCCTCATTTTAGTCACATTCCGTTCAACGAATAATAAATCAATCAATTGTTGGCAACACCGAGTGAAGTTACTGCGAGTGGAGCTGTGGCGGGAAACAAAGAGATGGCGGGAAAACGAAGAGGTTACGTCGGTCGACATGGCGCGATCATCATCACTTTTCGGCTTGAGCGCCCGGCGCTTACGGTTGTGCTGTGCTTAACTTTGCTTGGTTTATCCTTAGTCCATATAATAAGTTTACTATCTGTATTGGTTAAATTTATAATTATACTAGTTGAACATTACTTTTGTTTCGTTTATAAATCTAAAATTAGGAGTACCCTTGCATATTTCTAACACAATGTTTTTTTTATATAAAAAAGAGAACTATTAATATGGGTAGAATTCATATTACTAGCAATATGCGAGTGAACAAGGTTTCAGATTGTACTTAAACCTTTAATATAAATTCCCCTGTCAGCAGACCAGACCTCACAAACCAGTATTTTTTTGCTTATTTCATAAATTGACACATAACTTACATACAACCACTCAGGACCTGACATATACCATCCTGGATCTGACGACATCCTGACGCCAACATCTTGTAACAAAGAAGGGATCAGCCATTCTTGTTCTAAAGCTGATTTACGCGCTAACCCTGTAGTGTAGTGGTTGAGAGCGAAGAAATCTGCGCTTCCTCGTAGTGCTTTAACCTGTAAAAGAATAAAATTTAAACCGAAATGATGAACAGTCAGATATTTCTAGCTAAATAATAACTGGTGCACAGGTCGATCATCAAGGTTAAGCAATGCTTGCTGCGATCGGAATGTGGATGGGTGACCATATTAATAATAATAATAATATTCCACAACTTTCACACAACGCCATCTAGTCCCAAACTAAGCAGAGCTTGTGGTATGAGTACTAGACAACTGATAAACATACATAATTATACAACGTGTAATTTAAAGGGTATATACATACCAAGTGCATGGTTTTGTAATCCTAAGTCTACGTGTGTAGAACTTATTACAAATTCCAATACACTGATACCAGAGACCGAATTTTTCAAATTAAGAAGAACGAAGAGAATTATCGTGTTATTGGCAAGTGACGTGGAAAGTTATTGACCCTCGTAGTGCTGTGACACGTTTGTTATGATTGGTATTCAAGAAATATATGAAACCGATAATTTGGTATCAATTCTTTGAGTCACTTATTTTGAGCTGAAACTGTGCATAGAGACTCCATACCAGATGTTGTCTTCAGCCCTTTTGGATAGATATGGGGTTTCCGTTACACGTTGTATATTTCTAAATACATACATATTATAGATCATCAACAACATATCGATATTCTTCTTGGAAAGCATGTTAAGCCGTTGGTTCCCCTATCATTAATATATCTTTGACACTCTTTAGGAATAGTCAGAAGCTATAAAATCTGACACTGGTCTTGCCATGGGTATCGTCTGTTACCCAGTTACTGGGTTGTGGAAGTCAGATAGGCAGTCACCCTAAAATACTCAGCTTCATCCGAGTAGACTGAGAGCCGACTCCAACGTTGTTGGAGAAAAGTTAAACAGAATCAGAAGCAGTCGAATACTGCAGTGCAATGTAGTACTCGAAAATAATTATACATTTTATAAACTTTTTTATAGATAGATAGATAGATAAAACTTTTATTAGTCAACAGAAGACACAACACACAAAAGCACATTAAATATAACACAAATTACAGAAAAAAAAGAACAGAACAAACGTATACATACAAAAATATTATAAACAAAAAAGAAACAAACAACCTTTAAAAATGTAACATGGAAAGTCGGTGCGGTGTGTGTCTCCAAATTGCACCAAATGGGAGTCCAGCTCAGCATGTGCCAGGCAAATATGCCTGACGCTGGTATTCTGCTGGATCCCAATAGTCGTACTTACGGACGTCGAGCAGGTGGCGTACCGCGTAGGTACAATTAAATAATAAAAAGAACATGAGAGTGAGAGTAGTGCTATGCGAAATGGTTTGTGCAATATTGACAGCGGCAGCATTTCCGATACCGATTTAAAGATGATGCCGAGAGTAATATATTGGAATTAGTGTTTAGTTCATAATTTTATTAACATTATGTAAGATGTTTTAGTAATAAATTATATATATTATTTATACTATATAAAGCTAAATTACCACTCACTCACTGACATAATTGTTCTCCCAGATGGTGGATGGGGAGGTGGGTATATTTTGACAGATTCGTAAACAAGTAACTCTCAAACCTACGGGAAAAGTGCCAAACCCCCCCTTTTCCCCCCCCCCTATCGTATCTCGGAAACTACGAGACCCGTATTTTTTTCTTTTTACGGATTCGTATAGAGGAGGCTCGGTAAAGTAAAAACCATTTTTCAAAGCCCCCCCCCGCCCCCCTTCTCCCCCCCTTTAGGCGGATCTCGGAATCTAAGAGACTTGGAACATTTTTTTTTTCAGATTCATTTAGAGGGGCAATGCTTTAGTCGAAATACTTGTGCAACCCCCCCCCCATCACCCCCCCCTCTTTTTTTTTTTTTTTTTTCACAAGCACGCGAGGTGCTTGCACCTCGCGCAACACGCAAATACTAGTTATTATACTATATAAAGCTAAATTACCACTCACTGACTCACTGACATAATTGTTCTCCCAGATGGTGGATGGGGAGGTGGGTATATTTTGACAGATTCGTAAACAAGTAACTCTGAAACCTACGGGAAAAGTGCCAAACCTCCCCTTTTCCCCCCCCTTCTCCCCCCTCCCTATCGTATCTCGGAAACTACGAGACCCGTATTTTTTTTTTTTACGGATTCGTATAGAGGAGGCTCGGTAAAGTAAAAACCATTTTTCAAAGTCCCCCCCCCCGCCCCCCTTCTCCCCCCCCTTAGGCGGATCTCGGAAACTAAGAGACTTGGAACATTTTTTTTTCAGATTCGTTTAGAGGGGCAATGCTTTAGTCGAAATACTTGTGCAAACCCCCCCCATCACCCCCCCCCCTTTTTTTTTTTTTTTTTTTTCACAAAGACGCGAGTTGCTTGCACCTCGCGCAACACGCAAATACCAATTTCTTTTTTCACAAGCACGCGAGGTGCAAGCACCTCGCGCAACACGCAAATACTAAGCCCCCCATCACCCCCCCCCTTTTTTTTTTTTTTTTTTCACAAGCACGCGAGGTGCTTGCACCTCGCGCAACACGCAAATACTTGATTTAGAGGGGCAATGCTTTAGTTTTTTTCACAAGCACGCGAGGTGCTTGCACCTCGCGCAACACGCAAATACTAGTTATACTATATAAAGCTAAATTACCACTGACTGACTCACTCATTGACATAATTGTTCTCCCAGATGGTGGATGGGGAGGTGGGTATATTTTGACAGATTCGTAAACAAGTAACTCTCAAACCTACGGGAAAAGTGCCAAACTTCCCATTTTCACCCCCCTTCTCCCCCCTCCCTATCGTATCTCGGAAACTACGAGACCCGTATTTTTTGTTTTTTACGGATTCGTATAGAGGAAGCTCGGTAAAGTAAAAACCATTTTTCAAAGTCCCCCCCCCCGCCCCCCTTCTCCCCCCTTTAGGCGGATCTCGGAATCTAAGAGACTTGGAACATTTTTTTTTTCAGATTCATTTAGAGGAGCAATGCTTTAGTCGAAATACTTGTGCAACCCCCCCCCCCCCATCACCCACCCCCTCTATTTTTTTTTTTTTTTCACAAGCTCGCGAGGTGCTTGCACCTCGCGCAACACGCAAATACCAAACCCCCCCATCACCCCCCCCTTTTTTTTTTTTTTTCACAAGCACGCGAGGTGCTTGCACCTCGCGCAACACGCAAATACTTGATTTAGAGGGGCAATGCTTTAGTTTTTTTCACAAGCACGCGAGGTGCTTGCACCTCGCGCAACACGCAAGTACTAGTTAATTATATATTATTAGTTATGGCTAAAAGGGCTCTTGGTGTTAAATTTATTTGTACATTTAGTACATTTTATAGTCTATATAGTGGCACATAAACAACACTGGTCTCTCGGTTTATATTTGAAACATTTTGAAAACAAGCTTGATATATCTGCCTGATTTTTCAGTTTATCTTAGAAATTTCCACATCCCTCGGCGCAAGTGCGCATATTCAGTGAGTGATTTATTTCACGAGTCTGGCATACCACTTGGCGGTTTTCCCCCTCGATAGCAAAAAAAGTGTATATCGTTAATATCAAGGTGTACAAACCTCTTCATTCTTCATCAGTGAAATATGGGAGACGGGACCGTGAATACCCTTGTTGGCGACTAATATTGTCAATCCGTTCACGGACAAAGATAGGATAATCACCTTCATCCGAGAATATTGGATGAGCTAACATTCCCAACTGCAAAAAAGGTTCAAAACAATTATTGTCTTGCATTTTTATAGCTAAGTAAAGCTCATTACGTTGCACTGCAATAGAAAGATATTTTTAAGAAACTGACGTGCATTTGAATATAGTTTTCAGCCGCCTCAACATCCGCTGGTTTGTTCTGGTTTTTTGGATCAGCCCAAAATGCTTCAAGTACTGTAGATACTTTTCCTAAAAAATAAAAGTAATGGTATCATATTTTAAAAAATCAAAATGCATGATGACAGGAATTCTCAAAATAATGACATGGAGAATGGTGAAATAAGTTGGAGGACTGAGAAATTGTTGAGCGGGATGTTTCGATATAGAATGATAGATACATAGATGTACTCTTTATTGTATACCATAACAGAAAAGCAAAGAATTTAACAACTAAAAAAAACTTAATAGCAAAAAATAAAACTGACTTCCATTTAAGAACACTACAAAGGCAAAATAACTTAAATTTCGGTGGTCGGTGTCATTTGTTTTGTATTTTCTTTTTTTTTGACAGCGCCTTCCGAAATTTAAGTAATTTTTGCCTTTGTAGTGTTTTTGTGGAAGTCGGTTTTATTTTTTGCTAAAATGTTTTTTTTTTCACGCTTTTTAGTGGGTCAGTTTGTAATTTATCTAGTTACAAAAGCCAAAATGTCAACCACTTATCACCTTTTACAAAATATTGCTTTTCCCGATGCATAGCCGTTAATTTTTGATGAGTTCTCTTGGTACATCACCATCAGCTCTACTTCACCATATGCATTGTGACGAGCATAAAGTGCTTAACATATATATATATATATTCAAGTAATCTAATCGCAATCCACGAAATACTTATTATTGAGAAGTTTCGGTGACCATCTGTGATCTTTATCATCAGTTTCACTTCCTCAAATGGTGCTTTTCGAGAGCAACTGCACAAGGTACTATAAGAAATAACCAAAACGCTATAGGTGTGCCTATAATATTTGAAGATTTCCCACGATTTCTCCATGATTCCATCATCAGACCCAAACGTGACGACAATGGGACCAACTAGAAAGTATACCCTTTCAAACAAAAAAAGAATTACTCAAATCGGTCCAGCCATCTGCGAGTTATGAGGTAACATACATAAAAAAAAAGTTCAAGACGTATTGGGAACCTCCTCCTTTTTTTAAAAGTCGGTTAAAAAGGGTGACTCAATAGGTGGTCTTATCGCTAAAATAATCTTGAAAAGCCAATAAGTTTAAATGATAACTTTACCTTTTTGAACTGGTTTAAAGTCTTTCTCATACATGCGGTAAACCCGAGCATGGGCTAGTAAGCTATTGTGTGTACATAAATAAATGCCAATTCCATGCGATTTCAACGCCGGAGCCAATGTGCCGACGCCATAACTCTGTAAAAGAAATCAATGTAACACAACATAGACAAAAAAGTTGACCAAGTATGAGTTGAACTCACATACCGAGGGTTCAGAAACTTATATAAGTTCAATAATACCGATCATACTACATATTTACATATCTAAATCTAAATATATATAACTCAAAGGTGACTGACTGACTGACTGACATAGTGATCTATCAACGCACAGCCCAAACCACTGGACGGATCGGGCTGAAATTTGGCATGCAGGTAGATGTTATGACGTAGGCATCCGCTAAGAAAGGATTTTGCGAAATTCCCACGGGATCGGGATTTACACGGGAAAAACTTCCCATGCCGGCGAGCCGCTGGCACAAGCTAGTAATACATTATATTATAACGTGACTCTTAATTTGGAATTTAATTTGACTTTAATTTGAAATTTAATTTGACCTTTAATTGGTATTTAATTTGATAATTTGATTTTTTTTTACGTTAATTGACATTTAATATTATATCTTTGAACTTCTTTCTATGTAAATTTCTCTATTTGTATTTAAAACTAGGAAGCCCAGCAATTGTTTGAATTTGTGTATTTTTATTTTATGTTATATGGTTCTTGGACCTGTAGTAAATGTATTTTATTTTATTATATATTTAAGGTGTCTGCTTTAAGATATTGCTTCATGCCAAACATGATTCTAGGTCAACGGGAAGTACCCTATAGATTTTGATGCCTTTGTGACGTCCCAAAATATGTGACATAAACAGACATAATTATCTTATCTTCTAATTGTGGAAAAAAAATTAAAAAAAAGACAGCTCAGTCTACAGAGAACCTAAGCCCGAGTATTTGATTTATAATATTATTTAGATATTTTTACACAGCGAAAATGCATCTTGACAATCAGATGGACTGATAGCCAGATGGACAACGAGGTGAAGTGAAGGGTTTCGTTTTTTATTTGGAGGTACGGACTCCGAAATAGCAAAAATCTATACACAGACACACACATAGAAGTTCATTATATGACCTCAAAATGTAAGAAAATCTAAAAATACGGAGTCTTTATGATGTTTTTTTTTTTTGTTTTTTAGGAACAAATGCATTGTTTACTTACATCTTTACAATTCTCATGAGGTTCGTTTATTGTTAGCCACATTTTGACAATATCACCAAACAAAGTAAATGCTACACGCGCATAGTCTTCAAAATAATCGATGACGTTTGGGTTAGTCCAGCCACCGAGGTTCATGAATGGTGTAGGCATGTCCCAGTGGAATAATGTAACTACAGGAGTGACATTGACTTTGAGAAGTTCCTCGAAAATTGTTCGATAGTACTTTACTCCCTCTTGGTTTATGTTGTTGTCAGTACCATTTGGAAGTAACCTAAGGAAAAAGAAAAGAAAGAAAGAATAATTGTTTATTTGACACATGCCAAGACACAATAAGATAATAAACACAAAAGGACTTCATTATATAAGCAAAAATAGATTTGGCTGCGCCAAGAAGGCCCGGTTCAGCTAACTGCCCAAGCAACTAGAGTCTGACCCACGTATTCAACCTAAACTAGTTTTGAAGTTACCAACGAATATGAATAAGGAATTTTTGAAAAATATATGACTACAGTTATATCTGTATGTCTAGTAGATTTAATTAATTAATATTAATAGTATTTTTTAGGCCATCGCATTGATTAATTTAGTTACTGCTGTTGAAATGTAATCATCTGCTCAGCCTTTTCATAACTATGTCGGAGTTATCGGATGCAGCTGGGTACTAGTTGCCGGAATTGCGGTAATGTTCTAACGAGATACCGCAGCCCCGGAACTGGCAGCTGAAAGAACAGAATGGGTTTTAGTCAGTAGAAGTCTGACACTCCCTCCCGCTTTACCTAGAGCGGGAGAAGTCATTCGATGATTATTATTATTATATATACTTTATTGTACATCTTATAATATTTTAATGGATACAAAAAAAAATATAGTGTACAACGGGCGGTCTTATCGCACAAGGCGATCTCTTACAGTCAACCTTTGGACGGACAAACTTAAAGGAGACAAATTAAGGGCTGTCAGTGTATAAACATCATAATATTAATTGAACATATAATATAAAATACATACAATACCAAAATCATATCCTAATAAATATTACATGTATAATTGAGAGAGAAGGGGAAAAGTTATAGTGAGAGGTAATGCTCCTTCACCGTTCTTTTGAACGCTGGTAGCGTTTGAGCATGCCTCACTTCTAAGGGTAATGCATTCCACAAACGAGTTGCTTGTATAATAAACGATATGTCAAAGAAAGAAGCGGAATGCATACGAATACTTAACTCTAGATTTTCCAATGATCTCAAGGATCTAGAATGTGTCACAGAGGAACTGAAAACGTTCCTTAAGATAAAAAGGGGTAAAAGGATTAAAGAGCACATTGTAAAGTAGATAAAGTAAGTGAAGATTCCGGCGAAACCTAATAGGAAGCCAGCACGGAAATCAGAAACTTGGTCATACCTGCGCAAGCCAAATAGGATACAGAGATTTTGAAGTCGCTCTAGCTTGTCTAATTGGTTTTGGGTCAAGTCGAGATAGCTGGCATCAGCATAGTCCAGAATAGAGAGGAGAGTTTGTGCAATTGCAATTTTAATGGACATAGGAAGAACTAGGGAAAAAAAGCTGGGTTCTAGTGTTTTATATGAAGAGATTGCATATCTGTCCCACTCATCTCAACCCACTAACTGAGTAGCACCATACTTCTTGGCAAGACCAGTGTCAGATTTTCTGGCTTCTGACTACCCGTAACGATTGTCAAAGATATACAAATGACAGCCGGGACCAACGGCATACCGTGCTTTTTGAGGCACCGAGGACTATACAGGGTTAAAGGTTAAGTCGACCTAGATCTTTTAAGAGGTTTTAGTTTTCATCATTCCTAGCTGATTTGACTATGAAACACCCCACCCCAAACCTAACCCATATTGAGATATTGGATTCTGATAATTTTTTAAGTAAAATGAAGATTTTTTGTATAATTGTCCATTTTTTCGGATTTTGTGCCTCTAATTTATGATGTTTTTGCTATTTTTGTGTAGTAGATTAGTTTGTTTATCACTCTCAACACAAAAAAAAACAGGTAACTGAACCAACTGGGTTCGACGAATGATAGTTTAAAAATAAAAAAATTTGTAAAACATTTTTTTTTTCTTTTAAAAATATTTAAAAAATATTCCATGACAATTAAGCTACAAATGTACTAAATAAAATTAACGTTTCTTTAGCTATCCAACAAGGTATAAAAAACTTGGTAATTATCACAATTCTTAGAAAAAGCTTTCATGAAAGAGTCCCAGGTAGTAGTAAAAAATAACTGTGCTTAAGGACAAAGTTTTCACTTGGGCCAGCAATCGAGATAAAACAAACTAAATAGCTTTAACAACATTTTTTTTTACAATACATGTTCCACATGTCTGCCTCTGCTCCGCACACATATTCACATTCTGTGCCTTACTCCATTTTTAACCACACCAGTCGTTAAGCCTCTTCTAATTTCGTTTGCCGCATCGATAATTTTCTGTCTTGATGAGATCGGATGAGGTTCATTATAAACTAAACTTTTCATATGGCCCCATAAATAAAAATCCATGGGGGTCAGGTCGGGACTTCGGGCTGGCCACGGTATGAGTCCACCTCTTCCAATCCATTTGTTGGGGTAACTAGTGTCTAGCCACTCTCTGACACTTCTTTGGTAGTGTGCGGGGCAACCGTCATGTTGATAACACATATCTCGGATTAAATTGAGGGGTAAATCTTCCAGTAATTCAGGCAAATCGTTTCTTAAAAAGTTTTCATAATGTTCCCCATTTAAATTGTCAGGCGAAAATATGGCCCACCAAATGTTTTGAGATTATTCCCATCCAGATATTCAAACTGAACCGTCTTTGTGATCCCTTTGGTCACTTCTTATTAGGATTTCTGTCTTCTTTCGGAGCCCAATAATGAGCGTTGTGGTAATTGGTGATGCTGTCTTTATTAAATTTGGACTCATCTGTCCACAAGATGTGTCTTAAGAATGCTGCAGTATTCACTGTAAACCACTCTTTGCACTGCGAAAAAAAAATATAAATCGTCCCGCTTGCACGCACCACAGCGCCATCGAAGGACAATAGTACCGTAATTTTTGCTACTACCTGGGACCCTTTTATGAAAGTTTCTACAAAAAAAAATCTTCATTTTATTTAAAAAATAATCAAAATCCAATATCTCAATATGGGTTAGGTTTCGGGTGGGATGTTCCATAGTCAAATCAGCTAGGAATGATGAAAACTAAAACATCTTAAAGGATCTAGGTCGACTTAACCTTTAATCCTGTATATCATGATGATGTATTCTGTTGATACGCTGACTTAAGATAAAGAACAGATCCAGTGGTGTAGGAAATGAATGAAATTAATATATAAGCATCTTACCTAGCCCACGAAATAGACATTCTGTAAGCCTGAACACCTAAACTCTTGATCATTTCAATGTCATCCATGTACCGGTGATAAGAGTCGGTTGCTACATCTCCGTTTTTATGGTCTAGGGTGAAATTAGGATGTTCGTGGAGGTACGTGTCCCATATGCTCTCGCCTTTGCCTAGGGAAGATAATAAGACAGATTTTAATAACAAGAAAAGCTCAAATAATAGTGTAAGATAGTTTACGCATTTTTCATTCATGTGGGTGGAATCCACATTACTAGCAATCTTGTTAATCTTTCCAACTAAGCTAAATATGCTTGTGTTTGGAGTGGGTTCACGGCAATAGTTTAATGGGTGGGGTTCGAACCTGGGACCTCCCTGTAGCGTGGTAGTCGATTAAACTAGAATCGATTACCACACTAATCCCAAATGTCTATGGTTTCACTGAGTGACAACACTTATGCGGTGACCGGCTATAAATTCTAACCTCCGGTCCGCTGAGTTCTTTTTCACACGCCTTCTACTACAAGTAACTAATATTGAAACTCCTCTGTGCCCAAGGGTAAGTGCTCAAACGTATCTGCTATTTTTCTCCATCTTGCCAACCGCAATCCTCTTGTTTCGCCATAATCTGCAGCGTTTGTAAATTTATGTAATTGCCCGGTAGTCAAGATGGCTTCCGTCTGGAACATGACTGTGCTATTTCATTGTCATCTGTTTTCCACTAGTGATTCTAAATTTGTGAAGCGTCCGCATGTCACAGCATACCTTTCCTGCTGTGTCATAGCAGCTACGAGCTTAAACGCCTTGCCAAGCGGTTACCTTCTATATTGATGCACGCGGCATGCGCACGCTTATCTATAACCTTTGTGAACCGCCGCGATGGTGAGTTTCCCTTTCGTTTCCCTGGAACTGTTCCTTGGGCTGGGAGACGCACGCATCGCTGGCGCTCACGAATCCTGGCACCACGCTTACGGAAGCACCCTTCGTGTTGATTCCAGGGTTTTTTTACTTCTACTGTCTTCGTCTCGAATATCAACTACCTCAGCGTCTGCCACGCGACGGGTGTTACCGCTGCCTCCGCGTACTACTGCTGGAGAGACGCGCTGTCGCGTGGTCTACCTGCAATAACCTCTGTGCCTGCCACGTGCGAGTTGGGTGAGGAGGAGAGACATCCTCTCCCGTGGCCTGCCCTGCACAACCTCTGCGTCTGACACGTGGTCGCTGCCGGCTTCGGGATCGGCTCGCCGGTCTGCGTGCGTCGCGGCCTGAGCTCAGGGCAGTACCATCCACATACCTTCGACCAGTGAAAGAACCCTTGTGAACTGAATCCACCCCACTACGAAATAAAT
This sequence comes from Tholera decimalis, assembly GCA_943138885.2. Taxonomy (NCBI): domain Eukaryota; kingdom Metazoa; phylum Arthropoda; class Insecta; order Lepidoptera; family Noctuidae; genus Tholera; species Tholera decimalis. The sequence goes on from OW964561.2 coordinate 17,946,333, forward strand.
GCTGTAAACCTGTGGTCTATTTTATCATTCTACCACCTAAACCCCTACGCCACATCCCGGTCAAAAGTCTGACACCTTATCAATTAGGCTATATAATACGCTTCTAAAATTCCTAAATTTCGAATGTTACGTTTAGAACGATTTATTTCCGTATCCGAACATAAAATTAATAACAAATCACGTACTAGCAGTCAGTCAATCAATTTTCTCTCGCACGGTGTTGTTTAACTTAGTTCCAAAGTAACACAAATACTTTAACCGGACGCACGCTACTCAAACCGAATCGAAATTTTACCTCCTTCGTTCCATCCTCCTTCAATTTGAAATGCGGACGTGGCCACTCCGAATATGAAGTCATCGGGGAAGGAGTAATTGCTCTCCTTTAAGTTCTTATCAGGGTATCCTCTTGCGAAACTTTGAATATAAAAAGGAGTGTGTGAGTTAGTTTAATGAATAAATTTAACGTTCTGTAGTTATTTGGAGAGTGGATTGTCGTAGGGCAGACTTTCATGAGTTGGCTATGGAACCCTTCATAAGTGAACTGACTTGCGCTTAGCCAATATCGACAGGCCCGTTGGTATAGTGGTCAGTGGTCCTGACTGCTATGCGCAAGGTCGTGGGTTCGATTCCCACCTAGGACAAATGTTTGTGTGATGAGCACGGTCATTTGTTCTTTGTTTGGGTGTAATTTATCTATAATATGTATGTATTTAGAAATATATATGTATGTTTATCAGTTGTCTAGTATCCATATCACAAGCTCTGCTTAGTTTGGGACTAGATGGCGTTGTGTGAAAAAGTTGTGGTATATATAATATTATTTTGTGGTTAGGTAAATTATTATTATTATATTTAAAAGTATTTTTTAATGTATCTACATTTAAAAAATATAATTTATGCTGGGTACAGAAACAATAAAAAATACACAGAGAGAGACACTCTCGTGTTACATTTCCAAGTAGCAAAAAAACAAATCTATTGGTCGAACTTTGAATATACTTTTTTTTAATATTTAACGTCATTCAATCAACATCAAAACTGCTCCCCAACGAATTTTGATTCACATTTTTTTAAAGAAAGTCTTTTATGTTATTTTTTTAAATGTTTATATTTATCTATTTTATGTGGGACGTCTTGTAATTTTGATTCTCCTTCTTCTCCAACAATGAATAAAATTATTTATTTGCACTTTCAAGTAAAGAGCCAGCGTCACAATATTCATAATTATGCTTTAAGACATATGTTTATGTAAGAGTTGCAGTCAATAGCTGGGAGTTATTGCAGCCTACCTTAATAACTTAATACCTTGTATTTATAGGTATAGACGCCCACCCTCGTTATATAACTAAATCGGTCTACTAAAGGAGAAGGAGCAATGAACGATAAACGGATAAACAAACTGACACAAGAGTGACCCTGTAAGTAGTAGCTTAAATAAAAATAACTTACAGGTTAATTTAGAAAAATCTATCGTCACACGTGACTTACCTAAGAGTTACCAATAACAGCGCCGTTTTTAGGGCAACTTTTCTTGAGCTCCGCATTGCAACAACTAAATTAAAAACGCTTTATATTAAGAAATAATATAAATTTATAAAAATAAAATAAATTATTAATGCTACAATGAACAACTAAAAATATTTAATGCAACGATTTGTTACAGTAGCCTATGTAGGTGCATAATGAATCACAACAATGGATGTAAAATTAACCTAAGTTTTCCGTGCAAATTAATTCAAAATATCGTAACGACTACAAAAATTAATATTTAACTGTATTTTTTGTAATGAGTGTCTTCTTTTAGGTAAATCTAGGAGGTAACCATCTTTTAACTGAACTCGTCTGTGGCGGTGTGTACCTACCCTATTTCAACCTTTTAGGGGTTTATTTAAAAAAAATAAGTAGCCTGTGTTTCAGCCTGGGTTTTCAACTATTCTCATTCCAAATTTCATTCGAATCGGTGCAGTGGTTTAGCCGTGAAATCGTAACAGACCAACAGACAGAGATACAGGCAGACTTAAGCATTTATAATAGTAGCTTCCAGCCCGTGACTTGTCAGTAAGGAGGACGGATCACGTAAGGATGTCAACCAGCCACTTGCCAAATTACATTCAGATCCGTTCAGTAGTTTTTGTGTGAAAGAGTAATAAACATCCATATCCATACATCTATACATCCATCCTAAAAAACTTTCGCATTTATAATATTAATAAAATAAGAAGTAAGATTATTATGGATAACACGACTACACTTCTACGCGCTTAAGGCGCCTACTTTGGGAAGGACAGACTTCAGGAAGGAGGACATTTAGGGATGGGCTGGATCAAAGAATGATTAATTAGGGACGAATTTAAAACTACGGGCTCAGCAGTGCGGTTAGGCTCTAGCAAGGGTCAGGGGTGGACATTGACGAACATGACGCAGCGAGACTTGGTGGCGAGGAAAGAAAGACGTGTTTGCAGAGAGTGCTGTTTTTTTCTACCGGTCACTGGGACCAGGAACGAACGCAAAACTGTCGCTAATTTATACATTAGATATTTATTATATAATTTGTATTTAAGGGGATGAATCCCAGACTGCAGGAATAATCTGGGTTCCGCGAATGTTCTCACGAGATACTGCGGCCTTGGAAAGTAAAGGTAAACTAATACTTTAGGTAAATGCTGCTGCATTTTTGCTAAAAGATCAACGGTCACAATAGTCAGCAAGGATTTCAGGCCGCGTCTTGTAAAAACTTCATGTAATTTCTATCTAATAAATGATTTTTATTGTATAACTTCATCCGCGAATTCAGCCGCATTGATTTTGGAATATAAATAAAACACGTAATGTTTTTTTTTTTAAATTGAATCATTAGTTCCGAAGATTACCACCTACATTAGTATGTAGGTGGTAAAATTTGATTGTATGTTAGTACATACAATCAAATTTTAACTCTTCCTATTTATAATATTAAGTAAATATGGATAATAAATAGCGGTTCGTTAGTCTCAACAAAACTCGAGAACACTAATTTAATATATTGTAAATCTGGCCCTTTTAGGGCTTAAAAGGGGCAGATTACTATCTTAAAAAGATAACCTCTGTTCGGTCAATCAGGTATTTTATAATATATTATAAATAAAAATATATAAAATAACCAAAAAGAAACAAGTTTAGTAAATCCGTATGTGAAAACTCCTAACTGGTCATTTTACAATATTTAAAAAAAAAAATTTTTCCTCGCTTTTTAATAGGTCGGTTTGTAATGTATCTAGTTACAAAAGCCTAACTGTCTACTTCTTATCACCTTTTGCAAAATATTTCTTTTCCCGATGCAAGGCCGTTCATTATTGAGGAGTTCTCCTGGTACTTCACCATCAGCTCCACTTCACCATATGTATTGTGACGAGCATAAAGTACTTAATAACTGATGGGATTGGGCGAAAATAATAATAGATTAAACTGGTAAACTGAGATTTAATTGGATTCAAGTTAGCACAGAAAAACAGTCGACACAAGAGAGAGCATTATACGACCAGGAAGGTTTTGACATAATCAAGGCATAGACAGTAGCATAGATAACTATGACAATTTACATTGTTTGGTTTATACTAGTTCTAACACCTGCCCTTAAACTAAACAATCTGTAATCCAAGATTTATAACACAATTAAAATGTTTATCTTTACTCAAACATTTAGTTAGGACATCTGCTGGCATATTTTCAGTAGATAAGTATTTTAACATTATAATTTTATCTTCTACAATTTGTCGTACAAAATGATGTTTAATATCAATGTGTTTACTACGGCTATGATTAACATGACTTTTACAAATGTTTTGTGCTGACTGACTGTCATTGAACAAAGTTACTGATAAATGTTTACCTAAACATTCATAAAGAAAGCTTCTAAGAAACCTCCTTTGCTCCTTCACACAATGCCATATATTCAGCTTCGGTGCTTGATAGGGCCACAGTTCTTTGTTTTCGACTTTCCCATGACACTGCTGAATTTCCCAATTTAAATACATAACAAGTATATGAGCGACGGTCTAGCTGATTAGAAGCCCAATCCGCATCTACATATCCTGTAACACTTAATGAGGATTTTTCATATACTATGTTATAATGAATAGTCCCTTTTAAATATCGCATTACACGTTTGGCTGATTTCCAGTGTGTATCAGAATGACAATTATTAAATTGGCTGAGTAGGCTTGCTGCATGCATAATATCTGGTCTAGTACAAACGGCTATGTACATAATACATCCAACTAGACTTCTATACTTGGAATCTATATCAGTTTGGTCTTCTTTCTCAAGCTTTATGCCACATTCCAGAGATGTACTTACAGGCTTACAATCAGTCATATTAAATTGATCTAATACCTTCAGTATATAGTTTTTCTGATCCAATGTAATTTGATTTTGTCTTTGATTTAATCTCATTCCTAATACATGTGTAGCTCGGCCAAGATCTTTTGTTTCAAACTTTTTCATCAGTTTCTCCTTGAGTGCTTTCTTTTCTGGTGTATCTTTACTTATAATTAAAATGTCATCGACATACAAAGCTAATATAATTATATTTCCTGAATTGTCTGATTTAATGTAGACACAAGGCTCACCAAGTGTTTTTCTAAACTGAAGATCTGTCAAGGCATTATCTATCTTGTCATACCATGCCTTTGAGGCTTGCTTAAGCCCATATATAGCTTTATGGAGTTTAAAAACATGGTTTTCTTTACCATTTATCTTGTATCCATTTAGCTGCTCCATGTAAACAGTCTCTTGCAATTCACCGTTTAAGAATGCTGTCTTTACATCCATGTGATCAATGTGTAAGTTTAGATTTACGGCCAGGGCAATCAATGTACGTATAGTAGAATATCGTACCACAGGTGAGTAGGTTTCCTTGTAGTCAATCCCGTATTCCTGGGTATAACCTTTTGCTACAAGGCGTGCTTTATACCGAAGTAACTGACCTTCTGGTCCTAGCTTCTTCTTGAAAACCCACTTACAGCGCACAGCCTTCTTTCCTTCAGGTAGTAATGTCAAACTCCAAGCCTTATTTTTCTCAAATGATTTATATTCATCTTCAATAGCTTCCCTCCAGTGTTCCTTTTCAGGTCCTGATAATGCTTCCTCAATTGTCTGTGGTTCTTCATCATGAGTTGTTGCTGTCATTGCTATTACAGCATTCATACTTTCATCTATGTCTTCATAATAACTAGAATGCTCATCTTGAGATATGTCTGGATTCCATGTGACATCATTGGGATCATCCACAGAACTGGAATCAGAAACAGTTGAACTAGTTGTGATCGAGTCAGATAACTCTATAGTAGGCGAGGGATCAACATTGTTATCATCATTTGTTCTCACAACATTTTCTATTCCATCATTAAAATTTATTTGACAATCAGTAGTAGTGTTATTCTGATTTATTTTTAAGTCTTTATACATCATTCCTTCTAAGAAGCACACATCTCTAGATTTAATGCATTTGGAGAGATTTTGAGGATCAATTAGTCTGTATCCTTTTGACTCATTACAATATCCTACAAAAATGTATTGTTTACTCTTTGCATCTAGTTTCTTACGCTTCTCATCAGGGATCATTGCATAAGCAACACAGCCAAATATTCTCAAAATTGACAAATCAACTTTAGAACCAGACCATTTTTCTTCTGGTGTTGTTCCTCTTACCGCTTTACTTGGTGATTTATTCTTGATAAAGATTGCTGTATTCAAAGCCTCAGCCCAGAATCTTTGGTCCATACCTGCATCTTGTAGCATACAACGTCCGGCCTCCATAATCGTGCGATTTGCCCTTTCCGCAACTCCGTTCTGTTGTGGAGAGTAGGGTACAGTCGTCTGGTGCACGATGCCATGCTCTTGAAGGAATGTCTGGAAATGTTTATTCACATATTCACGACCATTTTCTGTTCTTATCATTTTTATTTTCAAATTAGTTTAATTTTCTACAAAATTTTTAAAGATCTTGAATACAGACAGAACTTCATCTTTACTTTTAATAAAATAACCAAAGGTCATCCTAGTATAGTCATCTATAAATGTTAATAAATACTTGGCACCACTAAATTAGGAAACTGACATAGGCCCACTTAAATCAGAATGTATGAGACCTAATTTCTCAGTGGCTCGACTATAGGATTGTTTTGGGAATGGTATTCTGCTCTGCTTCCCTTCAATACATGCCGCACAGGGATTATTTTGCTATAAGTATAATTAATTCCACTTGCCATGCCTTGTTTCAGTAAATCCATACTTCGCTTGTTCAGATGTCCGAGTCTCCGATGCCAAATCTCCTGTGATTGATTCGCTTCACACAAAATCACAGCTTCTGCGCATTTCCCATCCATGGACTGGATCTGTGGCTCCACCAACGCCACTGTTTGATATGCCGCAGCCAGCTCATGACCATTTGTTGATTGTTGACTCACTGTGTCCAGTTCATAGACACCATTCACTTTTGTAGCACTTGCAACTGGCATTTTTCCGCAATAAACATTACACTTTTCAATGTCAAAATGAACTTCAAGTCCCTTAGAAGCTATTTTGCCTACGGAAATAAGGTTTGTTGACAATCCTGGCACAAAAATAACCTCATTTAATTTTGTAACTTGAGATTGTCCTTTCAACAATAATTCCACTTCACCATGACCTTCACTATGCATTTTCTGATTATTAGCAACTGTAACTAACCGCGGAGTGTCCACAACATAATTTTTCAATAGATTTTTGTTGTTTGTCATGTGACAAGTAGCGCCGGAGTCTGTATATTACTTTACTCTTTGGCCGGAGTCGACATACCAGGCATTCGAGTCAATGTTCACAGCTAGTGCTGTCAATAATGTTCCGTTCCACGCTTTCTCACACTTTTCACCTTCACCCCGTTTATTAATATTTTTATTATTCGTTTTAGTTGGACAGTTTTTAGCAAAGTGATTTGGTTTCTTGCAAATGAAGCACTTTGGTTGTTTTTTGACACTTTTTGTGGAAGACTTGTTTGTAAACATCGCACCTTCACTCTTGTTGAAGTCTCTACGTAAATTTTCTTGTAATAATTTACTTTTCACTGTTTCACTGCACAATTTAATGTTCGAATTTTCTAAAGCCATGATAAGCGGATCATAGTCTGGGGGTAAACCGCTTAGCATTAACACTGACAGAAAATCATCTTCTAATGGAGCGTTTATGTCTCGTAATTGTTGATCCAAGTCCGTGATTCTCAAGATATACGCTTCCATGTCACTAAATTGTTCCAATTTTAATCCAAATAACGTGCGTAAGAGTCCAAGACGACGACACAGCCCCCTGTCTTCATAGGCTGTCTTTAGGTTGTTCCATGCCTCGTAACCAGTGGCAGAATTTCTAACGTGGGAAAAAGACGAGGGTTGAACCATCAAACATATCTTTGCGAGTGCCCGTAGTTGTTTGCGGTTGTCATTGACCTTGGGAACACCCGGTGTAGATTCTTCGATGCAATCCCATAAATCTTCATGGACTAAATACATCCGCATCATAAGCTTCCAGTTTCCGTAGTTAGATATTCCACTAAGCTTTTCGAAATTGATTGTAATTCCGGAACTTGTTGCTGTTGAAGATAATGGCGCCGGCACTGGCACCTCGTCCCCAAGCGACATTTCTTTCACTCGTCTTTCTTGAATGTTACGATTTTTAGAAAATAAATTATTACGCACACTTATTTATCGCGTAATCTGGGCCCCATAACCTGATGGGATTGGGCGAAAATAATAATAGATTAAACTGGTAAACTGAGATTTAATTGGATTCAAGTTAGCACAGAAAAACAGTCGACACAAGAGAGAGCATTATACGACCAGGAAGGTTTTGACATAATCAAGGCATAGACAGTAGCATAGATAACTATGACAATTTACATTGTTTGGTTTATACTAGTTCTAACAATAACCATATTCAAGTAATCGAATTGCAACCCATGAAATGCTTATTATTGAGTAATCTGTGGTCTTCGTCATCCGTTCCAGTTCACCAAATAGTGCTTTTTAAGAGCAACTGCACAAGTAACTATAAAAAACACCGAAGTCGCTATTGGTGTACCTATAATATTTGAAAAGTTCTCTCGATTTCTCCAGGATTCCATCATCAGATCCTGATTTCATGAAAATTGGACCAACTAGAAAGAAAAACCTTTCAAACAAAAAAAAATCCAAATCGGTCCAGCTGTCTACACATACATAAAAAAATTAAAAAAATATTCCGACGAACTGAGATCCTCCTCCTTTTTTGAAGCCTGTTAAAAACTATCTATATCCTAGATGTAAGCATTGTTTTAATAAAAAAATGGTTTGCCTTAAATTATCCTGTCCAGTCAAACCAAAATGCCATTTTAAAAATATACTCGACAATCTTCACTTTTATCTTTAAAACTCATTCAATAACAATACGCTAGATCATTAATCAATGTTTTCTTTCCTTTGTCATGATCAGAATTAATGGAAGTTTTTCAGAATGACTTTTATTGACACTAATAAGCTTCTGCTTATTATTAAAGACATAGATGACGATAATGATCTTACATAATGTCTAAATCGTAATACTCGTATTCCATACTCACAGTTATGTACATATCAATATTTAATTTAAAAACATAAAGGCTACACTGTTACAAGTTTTTTAACTATCATAGTCTCATGATAGAGTCATTAGAACTTACCGATATTTTGGCATGGCTGTTGCAAGCGCCATGATCACGGATGAACTGAAATTATTGCGGGTGGACGTTTATGAGCAGACGAATCGGTCTACCCTCTTTCTCTTCCCTTTTTTGTGATCGACACCGCTACGACTGTCTCTCACTCAAAATTTGATTCTGTTTCCGACATACAAAACTCACCGTGTCCACTCGCGAACTTTTTTGGGTATTTTTACGGTTTTTAAACAATTATCTGGACACAATAAATACACATGATAAATAACCCGTTTTAAGTTCTAATGAGGCTTTATTTTACCATAACATGTTTTTTAATCTTTATTTATTAATAGGGATTTTTAGTATCATCTGCTTAGCCTTTTTTCAACTACTTATATTGGGGTTGGTCTCTAGTTTAACTGAAAGCAGTTGGCCACTACTTAGTATTTTACATGGAACGACTACCTATCACACCTCCATAGCCTAGTAGCTGTGTAACACGATACCTCTTGGCAATACCAGTATCAGATTTTCTGGCTTCTGACTACCTGTATGACTGCCAAAGATGTAAAAGTAACAGCCAGAACATTGGTTGGTTGGTAAAGCCATTGGGCTTTAACGTGCTTTTTCAGGCAGTGCATCCACGGACGGACCTCAGCAAGGGTGACGTTACCTTGAAGATGTCGATCTTCCGTGCGGCTGTTATTATTGTTACGAGCTAGGGTTCGGGATAGAAATAATTACGCCAATTGGACCAAAATATATAATACTTGTCATTTTACACTTAAGACGCAATATAATCCCGTTGACCTTGCTCAAACGGGCGCACTCACAGACACATCACAGAGAATGCCCCGCGCACCCCCTCATTTGAGGGGGTGAAGCAGATGAAGTGGGACACGAGTAGTCCCGCCTACTGCGGAGTGCACCGCGCGAATTTCGTCGATGCGTGTTTTTCATTACATTTAACATCGTAATTTCGCAGCTGGTTTACAGAGCTCGAGCGGTCCAGTGTGTCACCGTTCGGGTTTCGCGCCGCGTTTGCGCGGCGATCACCAAGATCGAATCTCATTCGCGGTATAGCTTTTTGTTGTCTTATTTATTAAATATTATGTATTTATAGATATTTACATATTTTCGTGTTGTTATTATTTTAAAATATGTGCATAGTTTTGTTCTCTTATTTTTTATTTAATTCATTAGGTTATCAAAAAAATTTTTAGCAAAAAAATAGAACCGACTTCCATATAAAACACTACAAAGGCAAAAATAACTTTAATGTCGGTAGTCGGTGTCATTTGTTTTGTAGTTTCTTTTATATTTTTGACACCGCCTTCCGAAATTTAAGTTATTTTTGCCTTTGTAGTGTTTTTATATGGAAGTCGGTTCTATTTTTTTGCTAAAATTTTTTTTCACGCTTTTTAGTGGGACAGTTTGTAATTTATCTAGTTACAAAAGCCAAAATGTCAACTACTTATCACCTTTTACAAAATATTGCTTTTCCTGGTGCAGAGCTGTTAATTTTTGAGGAGTTCTCCTGGTACATCACCATCAGCTCTACATCACCATATGCATTATGATGAGCATAAAGTGCTTAACATCCGTACTCAAGTAATCGAATCGCAATCCACGAAATACTTATTATTGAGTAGTTTCAGTGGCCATCTGTGGTCTTCATCATCAGTTCAACTTCCTCAAATGGTAATTTTCAAAAGCAACTGCTCAAGGTACTATAAGAAATTCCCAAAACGCTATAGGTGTGCCTATAATATTTGAAGAGTTTCCTCGATTTCTCCAGGATCCCAACATCAGATCATGATTTCGTAACAATGGGACCAACTAGAACGTATACCCTTTCAAACGCAAAAATAATTTTTCAAACCGGTCCAGCCGTCTCCGAGTTATGAGGTAACATACATAAAAAAAAAAGTTCAAGACGAATTGAGAACCTCCTCCTTTTTTTTGAAATCGGTTAAAAACAATAATTTTTATTCCTATAGATATTTTATTTCAGAATCAAGAATAATATAATGAAAAAAAAAACATCCAAAAAGTTTGATGGTGGATTCTGTAGAAAAATAATATACAGGGTGTTACAAAAGAGTTTAAGTAATACCAAAGGAGGTTATTGTACTCATAATTATGAACAAGTTTTACTATGGCACCAGCTCTGAAATCGGAATAAAAACAGCTGTTTCAATTATTTTTTTCCAAGTGAATAAACTTTTTGTATAAAATAGCAGTTTATTATCGTCATTTTTATTTTCGCAATATACGGTTTATAAGAATACAGCGTGTGAAGTGAACATACCTACGGATGCGAGGAGAGACGAATGAAAGGGTGGGATACGGACTGGGTGGATGGATGAACAGGTGAACGAACAGGAAGGATACATAAAAATTAAACAAGCTAATTATTATAATTTTATTTTGTGATTTTTTGACGTATTTACGCATACGGAGCGCAATGTTAATACACAAATTTTGGAAAAAAATTACTCAAGTCACAAATCTTCAAAATTTAGTTTTCTACTACAACAAGTTTTGTTTTTAGGCATCCAAAACAAATACTGCCTTGTATGTGCTCGTGCAGAGAAAAAACAAACTGCTGCACCGGAACAGTTTGCTTTCATTCCATTTCGCTTTTGTCTTTTTTGTCACTTTTATCTCTATCTGTATTTTCATCTCTATTTTTTACGTATGGTTCACGAATTTTCATATTTCTTGAAATTCGGGGATCAAGTACCTATCTCAGGTAAAATACAGTCTAAATAGAACTTTTTCAATTTTTCTTTCATTTCTCTTTCCCAAAATGTATCATCTCTTTGAATGATTTCCGTCTTCAGCTTTTCTTTTTCATTCTCCCATACGGCAAACAAACAATATTTTTTTTGGGATACGTGTAGCTGTCCTTGAACTTGGTAATACCAAGCATGTTTTTTGTTGATGGCTAGTTCACTAGTTTTTGTTTTTTGCCAGAAGTTTACTTTTTTATTTTCAATTGCTGCTGCTAGGCCCATTTTGTGGGCTGTCAAAGGACACTTTACTTCAACAACAGTATTTTCTCCAATTAATCCATCAGGCGTTGCACCCAAGAAACATAGTTCTTGGTCTATAAATAAACCACAGGGTCTAATCGTTTTGCGCTCTTGTACAGCCAATTGTGCAAGTGTCATTTTTTCATTCAATTGGCCATGTCTAATAGATTCCACGTGGTCAATTTTGTTCTGATAAAGAATATCTTTGACTAAATTAGCACATGGTGTATTAAGACGCCTTTTTATAACTCTGCCGAAATTGGATGCAGTCAATAACGATCTTCTCATCTCTAGCCATTCTCCACTATCACTTTGTAAAACAGTTTTTCTTTCAATTGTTGCTCGTTCCAAATCAGACTTTTTAATTTTTTTCATAAACTCGTTTTTCAGTTTATCCAGTATTTCTACCGGCATATCGGGCTTTTCACAGGACTGGCCATAATCCTTATCGTCTTGTTTTTTACTGAAAACAAGCCTTCTTTTTCTTTTTATATATCTTTTACTAAGGAGTTTTTGTTTCTTCTTTCTTCCCACAGTTTCAGTTTACCTCTTGGGCTCTTATTGGTAATTTTTTTATAAAGCTTCGAAAGTGCATTTTCTTCATTGAACGACACTGCTGACGCAATGCATCGCGTCTGATATGAGTTTTTGAGGGAAAAATTAACTCTTTTTGCTCCTACATATTTTGCTATGATGCTATGATAGCGTTCTACAACGTTACTGTCCACGTCATGAAGTAAACTTCGAGCATGGCCAGCAATACTTTGTGTCATTATACTAATTTATCTGCCACAGAGAACTTAGCTGAAAGTCACTTGGAACATCATTTTGCTCCAAATCTCTCGTTTTTTTTGCAGAAATGTGTTTTGTATTCAAGGTGGTTTCCAAAAGCGTGATGATGTGCTTGTAAAATGTCCTCAAATAATTTTTGCTCTTCTGGGCAGGGATCATTTTTATTTTTTTGTATTGCTTTGGTTATGCAGGATCTCATGCTCAAAACTCGCGATATGGTCAATAATTTTCTGTGACTTTTTAAATATTTGGTTTCAGTTTGCAATGTCATCATTTTGTTACAAAAATTCCTCAGTAAATGATTTCTGCATTCTACTTTTTCGACGGTAATATCAAGGTAAGGTCTTGCCTGCAAAATTTTGGAATAAGTATTTGAGTCACCATCAGATATTAGTCGTCCGTAAATCAAACCGTGGGTAGCTAATGACTGCTTAAAACCTTCCACTATAATTTCGCTCTCCATTCCTGTGGACGGACCGGAATAGTTTTTCCAACATAAATGTTCAGGCACTGTTGTTTTTTTCTTTTCGGCACGATCACAATGGTAGCAATATTTATTTCGGACTCCCAAATATAAAAGTTTGCCCGTTTTTCTACCTATGATTGCAGCAGCGCCGGATAAAGCTGAATTTTTTTTTTTTGTACGACCTTTTACCGTACACACCATCTGCTATCACATCTATGATAGGCGTACCATTCTTTGTGACCCTGCCTTCTGCTATAGCCATAATTTTCTCTTCCTCAGCTGCTTGATCCATGGACTGTTGTGCCAGTTGCTGCCAGTTTTCCGACAGTAATTTGTGGTTCTTTTGGTATGTTTTTTGGGAAATCATTGGCAAATTCATGGCTGATGAAAATTCTTGTAGCTGAGAATGACCACAACCAATAGAAATTGCACCAGCTACAGCACATGTATTTATTGATAAACAATTATCATTGTCGTTAATGATAACAAATTGTTGTTTACACATTTTACATAAAAAAGTAAATTTGGAAGATAAGCCGTGAAGCGTTTCACCAACTAACTCAAGAGAAGATAGCCCGTAGTCTAATGGTCCGTGATTTGAGATCTCACACAACTTAAAAAAAAATAGGAAACATTAATAATCCTGCGTCCAATTTGTATGTTCTTTTTAGGAGTATAGTTTTCCGTCTGTAAAAATAAATGAATAATTTTTTTTTATACCATAAAACATTGTTTTAACTTAAAATAATTTTAAATAAGTATGTTTTCACGGAATAACTTACTTCTGCATTATAATTTAACCCATCAGTTTCTTGGTTTTCAGGTTGGACATCACAATGACTTTCTTCAGTAGCACTAGCCACCTAAAATTGAATTATACCATTTTTATTTATAAAACTAATTCTACACAACTCGCAAAATTATGTTACTGTAACGTGCGGTTGAAGTTTTGAATATTACCTGTGTATTAAAGGTTTCTTCTAGTACTTGCTCAGATGAATATGTACTTTTATCAATAACTTCACGACCGTGATCATTCTGTGATGCCACAGTTTCCAATCTAAAAATACAAAAAGTTTGTGGTAATGAAATTCATTACAAATTAAAGCGGGACATTATTTACCATGTTTGTTATTTGTTTCGAGTTTCAATTGTGAAACAACTGAAAAAAATTGGCCAAGTGCAAGTCAGACTCACCCATGAAGGGTTCCGTAGTAACTATAATAATATAATATAACATGTATATTAATTTGACAAAAAAAGACCTTACAAATTTCTTAAAATTAGCTTATTTACACTTTTACAACTACGCCAAATAACTTTGTTTTTCATAGTGTTTGTATGAATCACAAAGTTATATTTGCGGTTTTATAAAATATGCTGTAATACAAAAACTGCTAACCCGATCTCGTTCAAACCGATTTTGGTTGAAAGTGTATATCTACAGACATATATTTTTTTAGATTTTTCACTCCATTATTATAGAAGTTAGAGGGGGGGAGGGAGAGACACATTTTACCACTTTGGAAACGATTTACTTTATGAAAAAGTGGTTTTAGAAACTTCAATCTCATTTTTTAAAGACCTGTCTATAGATATCACACACGCATAGGTTTCATGTAAAGAAATATTTTCAGTTTTTAGTTCCATATATGGGGAGCCTTCCATGTATGGGGAGGTTCCATGTATTTTAATTATTTTTAATTTTGTTTTCTCAAAGTCGGAAAGCGGTTTATCGGAAGACGGACGGACGGACGGACGAACAGACAGAAACAGACAGACAGACAGACAGACATGACGAAACTATAAACAACAAATACAGGGTGGCAGGGACCCCCCTGCGTTGATAGTTTTCGTCGGCTTTTTCTTAATTTCATATAATTACGAAAAATCTGACGCAATAACAAAACAGTAAATTCACTTATTTCAAACAGTAATGTAAACAAAACTCGAAAAGGCTACCTGATTAGTTATGTTGATCTCGCAAATTAACCCTAGCAAAACAGCTGATGAGGTAGCTCTTTCGAATTTTATTTACATTGCTGTTTCAAGTGAAACAAGTGAATTTTATATTTTAATTAACAATGATTTTATACAGTTTTCAGTAAAAAAATACTGAAAAATCCTGAAAAATTAAAAAAAACGACGAAAAATTCCAACGCCCCCTGCGTTGGAATTTTTCGTCGTTTTTTTTAGTCCAGAATCATGTACCGAATCCCTGGTAAGCGTTTGTGCGTCGATGTCCCTGCCACCCTGTATATTACTTGTGCCAAAATATAGTAGTAAATATCCCGTTTTAAGACAGATTTAGTGACCATGTCAATTTTAAAACTGCGTGATTCTAAATTTTCTAGTTCTGTGGTTCAGAAGTTGGTACATTTTAGATTTCATTTTTTAGGGTTCCGTAGCTGAATGGCAAAAAACGGAACCCTTATAGTTTCGATATGTCTGTCCGTCTGTCTGTCTGTCTGTCTGTCCGTCTGTCCGTCCGTCCGTATGTCACAGCCATTTTATTCCGAAACTATCAAGACTATACATGTGAAACTTAATAGGTAGATGTATTCTGTAAACCGCTTTCCGATTTTAAGAAAAAAAAATAAAAAATATTTAAAATGGAACTAGAAATGAAAATATTTTTTTTTCATGAAACCTATGTGTGTGTGGTATCTATGGACAGGTCTTTAAAAATTATATGAGGGTTTCTAAGACCGCTTTTTCATAAAGTCAATCGTTTAAAAGATATAAGCTTCCAAAGTGGTAAAATGTGTGTCCCCCTCTAACTTCTATAATAATGGAGTGAAAAATTAAAAAAAAAAAATGTCTATAGATCTTAATGTAAACTTTCAACCAAAGTTGGTTTGAACGAAATCGGTTCAGCAGTTTTTGAGATACAGCATATTTTCTAAAACCGCAAATATAACTTTGTAATTCATACAAACACTATGAAAAACAAAGTTATTTAGCGTAGTTGTAAAAATGTAAATAAGCTAGTTTTAAGAAGTTTTTAAGGTTTTTTTTATTCGTCAAATAAATATACATATTATATTATATTATTATAGTTACTACGGAACCCTTCATGGGCGAGTCTGACTTGCACTTGGCCAATTTATTGTATTCATTTCGTAAAATTGTTGAGCTACAAATAAAAGATTAGGCAACTAACATTCATAGTTAGGTACATACCTACTTAGTTATGTATGACAATAAGCAACATCTGAATTTTCAGATCAATCAGATATTTTGTCATGCACATTACTGCCCATATCAATAAACCGCGGTCTTGAAACAAAATGTTTCTTACTTTGTTTTATTCTTTATTATAGCCTAGATAATGTGTCGATACTTACTCATTGAAAATAACTTCGGCGTTGACATTCTCGACTTTCTTTCTTCTATAAAAAAATGAAAACGTTTCTTTTTTTATTCAACAAAATATTTACAAAAATATCTAAATATAATATAAAAGTACTTTCAATAAAACAGAAGTGACAAAAAGACAAAATAAGACCCTAGGTTTGATCCAGGACACTGGCGGTTGCCAATCCGATTCACTACTATACACACTAACAGAACTTAGGAATAACAGAATTTAGAAATAATTTAGTAATATAAAATATTCTTACCTTTTAACATCGTTCATATGTACGGCGTTTGATTTAAATGAACGTTTTTTAGTCTTTTTAACTGGCTTCACTTTATTTCCCATATTAATAAAATAAAATTGAAATCAAGTTACGCTATTTTAACCTAAAGGATTTTATATTTACAAGAAAGAAGATTATTTATAGAAAATTGATATAAAAAATGAATTTATAAATAAAATAATGAATTTACAGACGAAACTTTACAATAACTACAAACAATTCCGAGTCGAAATAAATCGGCGAGAAAAGCGACACGTCCATATAGCAACAGGCGTTGGCCGGCACTGTCGGTACACAGGCGTTTACGCACACATGCGTACGTATTATATTGCGAAATAATAATACGCGATTTACAGAAAATGTATTGATTGGATTAAAAAAATAAAACACTATTTCGTTAGTATGTTTCTTGTTGAATAATTTGTCAAAATATCAGAATGATCGTATGTATTTTAATATGGTTTTTATTCGTTAAAAGATTTTTTTAGAGGTATCTTTGTGATTTTTTTGCATGAATTAAAATTTGTTGTATTATGTTTTCAACACACTACTTAACTAGATTATATCCTGAAGAATATCATATATTTTTCTGATTGTGTTAACTGCAGTGAATCATATACTTTAACGCATTATAAAACTCGCGTTTAAACCTATTTTCGCGTCTGGAGGAGCCTTAAATCGCACTGAAATTCACTTGTAGAGTTTCGATTATATCGCTTCGTATCTTGTAATAAGATTGCGTCTGCGTTCCTCTGTGATCTATTTATACCCCGGTCTATGAGTTCTAGAACTATCTTGTAAAATCGACTCACTGTCTATACTGCCAAGAATGTTCCAGGAGCTACTTGAGATACTCAGTACTACTACCCGCCGCCAGATGGCGTTAGTGTCTCGAACGTATTAGAAGTCGGTCGAAGTTTCTCGATATACTCAGTACTGCTACTCGCTGCCAGGTGGCGTTAGTGTCTCGAACATTCTAGATGTCGGTTGAAGTTCCTCGACGTACTTACGACTGGCGTAACATTATTTACCCTTAAGCTCCTTTAAGGACTTTTATATGTTCCTAATAATTAATGAAGTCAACCTAATCTATACTAATATTATAAAGAGGTAAAGTTTGTTTGTAAGTTTGTATGTACGGGGTTATCTTCAGACCAATGATTCAATAATATTCTAAAAACTATTTCTTTGATAGTAACCTGCATTATTGGGGAGTATTATTGGCTATAAATTATTTCGAAATCGAAATGCTGGTCTTAACTAACAATATGTAAATGGTCATAATTTATTTGGTTGAGAAATTGGCATGTTAACGTATTGATCTCGCTATCTTGTATATGTGCATAGATCTGAGCAACAGTCGAAGGAAAGATAGGCCAAATAAATTATTGTGTGTCGGGATCGACTGTCCCACCAAGGGATTTACTGTACCGTGAATGGATAATGTATTGCTTCTGATATTACTTCATTGCTTATACTTCCTCTAAGCTTCACTTACATTGAGCTTGTATTTGTTTCAGTTGTATGATTCGTACCGTTAATATACCATACCATATGCGTAAGATATAACAGAAATATGGCACACCTCACATATCTGTTGTATGACTAGCTGTTGCCCGCGACCTCGTTCGATTTTGCTAAATTTCACACATTTTATTTGATATATTAATAATATATAATTATACAGACTATAATCTCCGTGCCAAATTTCATCCAGATACGTTTAGGTATTCGTGATTGAGGGACAAATATATTTACAGCCATTCATATATCTTTACTTTTGCATTTATAATATTGATATAGTATATTACCTATAGGTATATTAACATCATTATCATTATCATTTCCACTGCAGGCCTCCTAGATATCCTGCCAGTATACAAGTAAGAACTATTTTTCTAAATGTATGTTTTCGTATACATATTGGATTATGCTGATTGCTTTCCTCTAGTGGCTCCCCTAAATACAGGACAGGGGCCTTGGAAATATCCGTCGCTATCGTGACGGTGCGTATTGTATATACTACGCGCAAGAAGTCGCGACTAACACTTTATCCCACGTTTGACCAGACAGGACCCACCGAGGTGAGTGGGCCACGTAAAAAAATATTTGAGTGCTCCCGCCTGACAAACTGTCGTCGCTCACCGTCCGGTAATAACCAGGCTCGGGAAGACGGCGCATCGTGTACCACGCGCACCTCATAGAGCAGTCAGTAGCATTGACGGGACCTGACAGGATCATGGCCTGTGGGGTTGCGGGATTGTTGTAGCAAGATTCTGCGGCTTCGACAAGGGTAACTGAAGGTACAAGGTGGGTTTTCAGTCAGTAGAAGTCACTCTCTTCCACTCTACCCAGCGTGGGACGATGATTTTCGCATCCAAAAAATAAAGTGAGGAGGAGATACATGAGACTTTCGTCTCAAAATAAAGGCTGCTAAAATGTTCCAGTCACAAAGTTAACTTCATTATAAGTAAAATATTTTTCTTGTTGTGGATGAGTGTAATCTATACTTATAATAAATCTGTAGAGAGGTCATTTCTGTACATGAAATATATTTACAAAATAACTATCAGGGGGTGATTAGGGATCGATACTGATGCCAAAAAAGCAATCAGTAAAATTTTTGTCTGTCTGTCTGTCTGTATAACCGTTATAGAAACAAAAACTACTCGACGGATTTTAACGAAACTTGGTACAATTATTTTTCATACTCCTGAGCTGTTTACAAAAAATGGGAACTGGGAAAACTGGGAAATGTTGGGAAAACGGGAGAAATTACTCCATTTTTTAAGCTTCCGTCGCGAGTGCAACCTTAATGGTTAAAGCTACACAGAAATCATTTATGACGGAAATGTTCTCCTTAAAATTATATAAAAAATATCCCACGACAGCATATATCTATCTTTTATGGTTGACTTACAATAACACGTGTAACTCCCGATAGCTTAGCAGTTCGAAGCTTTCTGATTATTATTCTGCTCCGAAATTTAAAACCACCACAACTTTGCAATGGAACTTGGCTAAAAGTAACCCAGTTGCAACAAAATATAATCGAGGCTCAAATTTTAACAGGTTGTGGTGCAGGAGAAACCGTCTTTATTCCCAGAATTCCCATAATACCAAATAATTTTCCATTCCAATTTAAAAGAACGCAATTCCCAGTATCGGTGTGTTATGCAATGACAATTAATAAGGCTCAAGGGCAGACTTTTCGTGTTGCAGGAGTAGATCTCGGTGTCAGTTATTTCTCGCATGGTCAGTCGTACGTCGCTCTTTCCCGGGTTAGCAGTTCTAGAAATCTTTATGTTCATTCACGTGCCGGACGGGTCAACTTCCAACATAGTTTACCCGGAAGCTTTGCGCTGAAGTATTTTCGTTCTATAGGTACTTAAGCCTCATGTGAACGTGATCTAAACAATATTACCAATACATTAACTTAATAACACACAAGGAGTTACACGCTTACGGAGTCGCGGGCACAGCTATTAACAATAATATTGTGCGGTTCGGTATTGCGATATTTTTCAACAGTATTATAGATTGACATATTATATTTCCCTACTAAATTACGAAAGTTAATCTGTCTGTTACATCAAAATCACTGAACCGTGAGGAAGGACATAGGCTACTTTTTTTTTCACGAAAAACGTCCACGAAGTCGCGGGCAACAGCTATCTATACTAATAATATAAGGCTGAAGAGTTTGTTTGTTTGTTTGAACGCGATAATCTCAGGAACTGCTGGTTCGAATTGAAAAATTATTTTTTAATTAAATAGTCAATTTATAGAGAAAGGTTATAGGCTATATATTATTAGGTTAGCTAAGGCCAATAGGAGTGGAGCGCCAATGAAGAATGCTTCAAAATTGGGGTTAAATTTAACGTTAGCCCAAAGTAACTATTTCACGCGGACGAAGTCGCGGGCAAAAGCTAGTGTCTTTATATTTTCCTGATTATACCTACTCTATGTCTGTCTATATAAAGTGTTTAAAATGCACTGAATTTTTATCTTATCTCGCCGTATTCAGGGTATTGAGCCGCTTGGTGTAGTCGTAGTCAATCCTGCGTGTGCGCACAATATTGGTATAGTTGTACGCTGACTGCTTTGGAGTCCTCGTTTTATTTGGACTGTCAAAGTCAACGCTGAATAAGCCAAACTTCACCCTGTAAAAAAAACATATTTTGACAAAACTCTATAGCTAGTTTCATGGCGTATCTACTAAACTATTTGATGTGTTCATCGCTTTACGTTGCTTATATCTTTGGCACCTTAACCAAGATTATACCCGGACTTTTAATTCGATGCAGTAAGCTGACGTAAGCTAATGTCACTTACTAAAATAATGATACCCTATTTAACCTTATAGTGATGGATTCAATCAATCGAATAATAAATGAGCGATTTTTAATCGTTTGAAATATTAATAAATGACAAAATTTATACTATTATCATTTATTTTTAAGTAGTAACTAGTATTTATTATAAATAAATCTATTACTATTAAAAATATTCATAACTAACCAGAAATGATAAATAATGAAATATTATTGTTATTTTTTCGTTTTATTTTTAATTTTTTACACTTTATAATCTTTACTTTTTGTTATTTTCACACAATATTATAAAAAAATTGTTTAAACGTAGTTCAATTTTATTCCTGAATCAATTAATTTAGTTACATCAGAATTTCGTTGTCGTCATTATCTGACAACTCAGAAACTGTCAGTCTACTGCATCGAATTAAAAGTTCGGATATACCCATTGAGGTAATATGTACTACGTACTAGCTCTTAAGCAAAGGATATGTTCCATTTTAGCAAGAGTTTAAACTTAAGTTCGCTGCAGCGCTGAAACAACAATTAGTCGTATAACAAAACAATAAAAACACGCAGAGCCAAAGTGCTTCTAAGATGTAGTTTTCTCGCGACCAAAAGGTCGGAAGCGCCGTGCTTTACATGGCGCTTACGCGTTTTATTCAACGTTCTGCACATGAACATGGCACTTATATAGATTAAACTGCTGACTGACTACAGAAGTGACATAGCTTTATACCTAGCAATCTTCATTCGCACTCTTTTTAGGGTTCCGTAGTCAACAAGGAACCCTTATAGTTTCGCCATGTCCGTCTGTCTGTCCGCGGTTTATCATCCACGTGTAGCCATTCTAAGATGTGTCTAAGTAGTTAAGAGGGTTTAATGGCTTTTAACTGATTATTTTCATCTTATATGGTATATGCAAACTAACCTGTATATCGCTCATTGTGTCTAGATTAATGTCTATTTATATAAATCTATTGTCTCAAATGTGTCGTTTGTATATACAAGAATATAAAAAAAATATTTGTGTTTTAAAATCTTTCTTTTATAAACTTAAAAGTATTTGAAAAAAATAAAATTTAAGGAATTGAATCTGTCTTTCTTTCAATTTTTCCAAGATAATCGCTGGAAAGGCTGAACTGATTTCAATGGGACTGTCACTAAGAGAAGGTAATACGATATAGGCTACTTTTTATCCCAGAATTTCAATTGGATCGGGAGTTATGCACAAATCGGGATTTTGTAAAACAAATGACTTCGCGTGTATTACTAGTAACGATTAAATTTATGTCATCGTTCAAAATTCCATTAAATAATAATAGGTTTTAAAAAGCCCCACTTAAGTGAAAATTCTTCACAGTCGGTACGCTCTTGCCAGAGTGGTAGTGGACGATTTTTTGCTAGCTTCTTGCGACGATTGAGTAGTGTAGCTCTGTGTCCGTATTTAAATTCAAAACACCGGCTATGACAAGTTTTATACAAATCTCTAAAAAAAAATTGAAACTTTCCGTGCAAAATTGTCGGATCAGGTGACGATTTGTATAGGAAGTCAAATTAGTTAGGTAGTCATGTTTGGCTTTTAGTTAGAGCATGGTACGAAACGATCAGTCAGCGAATACGACACGCACTTGGCTGTTATAAAAACTACGGAACCCTACACTGCGCGTGGCCTGACACGCACTTGACCGGTTTTTTCATACTTTATTATTAATTGAATTTAACCTAAAAGTACTTAAAATAAAACAAACTTTTGTTTTTGTATATTTATATAATGAAATCTTTACGGTCAAACGTGGAAAACTTAAATAAACAAAATGTAACAAGGTATGCTTTACAATATGCAAAAATTATTTTAATGTTTCAGTTTTTATCTATTTTCGTTGAATAACCACAGCCCGTTTTTATGGTTCTATGGTGGTATCTGTCTGTCTGTCTGTCCGTCGAATAAAATGGCTGTGACATACGGACGTATGTCACAGCCATTTTATTCGAAACTATTAAGACCATACATGTGAAACTTAGTAGGTAGATGTATTCTGTGAAGAACCGCTTTCCGATTTTAAGAAAAAAAATAAAAAAAATAAAGGGGACTCCCAATACATGGAACTAAAACTGAAAATATTTTTTTTTCATGAAACCTATGCGTGTGTGATATCTATAGACAGGTCTTTAAAAATGATATAAGGATTTCTAAAACCACTTTTTCATAAAGTCAATCGTTTACAAGATATAAGCTTCCAAAGTGGTAAAATGTGTCCCCCCCTCTAACTTCTATAATAATGGAGTAAAAAATCTAAAAAAAATAAATGTCTGTAGACCTTAATATAAACTTTCAACTAAAATTAGGTTGAATAAAATCGAGTCAGCAGTTTTTGAGATACAGCATATTTTCTAAAACCGCAAATATAACTTTGTAATTCATACAAACACTATGAAAAACAAAGTTATTTAGCGTAGTTGTAAAAATGTAAATAAGCTAGTTTTAAGAATTTTTTAAGGTTTTTTTTTTATTCGTCAAATAAATATACATATTATATGACTTACACGCTCAAGATCTGACAAGCGTCTCAGTGAAATGCAGTCAATAGACCGCACTTGAACGGAACGCAGTAGTGATGTGTGGTGACTTCTCTAGTACGTAGTATATATTATCTCAATTGGTATACCTGTAGGTGTATAATATAATTTGCGAGCTTAACTAATGTGAGATAGTGAACTGGTTTCTATAAAGTGAGTAGAATTGCCGTAATAAATCAATATTAATCAATGAATGCATAAAAATTCTATGATAAGGAGTATTATCAAAATCTTTTCTACATCAGCATCTATCGTTCTCTTTCTAACCTATAAATATCGATTTTAATGATCGGATCCCTATTTCAAAAGTTGACTAAAATTTATTCACAGGTACTGTATTTCTTTAGCCTAGCTTGGGATGTCACATGTAACATTATTTAAATACACCTTCCGGGGTATTAAGGACACTAAACTTATACCCTTTCAGAAGCAACACCAGACGGGTAACAATATCGGTGATTGTCGGGAACCGTATTAGTTTGTATGTGCCGATAATAAATAAAGAGTAATAAATGGAAGAAACTCATTGTAACTACGGCCTGTCAGCACGGAAGCAAAGAAAAATAGTCTTTAAAACAAACTACTCTCTATACAAACTAGTCCTATGACGATTGCGGGCCCTACAATATCGAGGTCCATGCCCTGGTATATAGCATAGAGAAACTGCCTTGTTGTTAAAGTGGTCGCAGGTGCGACTGCTGCGAGGTCTCATCTTCGATTCCTGGGTCGATCAAAACGCGTTTTTTGTTATTTAAATTAGTCTCTAAAATATTTAAAACTTGGCCGTATGATACGCCTCAGCCCCAAATCAAATTATACGTGCACATTAGGCCGTTGATTCTGCGGTTAGGACTATGAAAGTAAAGTAACATACTGTTGCTCTATAATATCTTCTGCGCAGATGGTTAACCTCCACTGGTATTAGCCGGCGTGGCTGAAATCAGCCAAGAGGACTATATATAGTGAAAGACGCGAAAATACACTTCGTCTTTCCATTCAAAACAATCCATAAGACTCCAAGCAAAATATCCTTTGATATTGACCCCATCCTCATGAATAGCTAGTAGCACTTGGTAGAGATAGTCGTTGAAATATGAAACTCTTTGATAGTCTTCTAATCCTTCTTCACCGAAATCACAAAATCCATTTTCAGTTACAATTATTGGGATTGTCTTCAATATCTTATAGCTATTTTGGAGCCAGTTGAGTAGCTCTCTCAGGCCTTCAGGATAAGACTGTAACAAATTTTAAATCTTAGAAACAAAATGGATTATAATGACACCATTTATATACTATTATAGATATTAGTTAGATTTGGAAGTATGCTTGATGAGCGTTTATTTTTCCAAATGAATCGCTGACTTCTAGAAGATCATTCAAGTTAGTGGTTTATGTAATTAGTAATGGAACCTTACCTCATTAATATCAGTTCATGAAATGACCCTATCTGTTATTTTTGAAAATCATCAATATGCTATAGTTTGTGTAAACACATTTTTTTATACTAACTGTAAAACTATACTAATGTTTATTACATAAGCGTAGAAAATACACATACAAAAAACAGCACGTAATCGAATTTCTGAAATAATTCATTGGAATCCAAAGTGCGGCTATTCCGATGTCTCAAGGTCGAAGCGGCTTTGTTGGAACATATTTATGTATATACAAGAAGTACTTTTATACGAAGTTTTTTAAAGGAATACGAATAATTAATGTATGATATATGACAAAAATTACTCATTTGAATTTAATTTTTGGTTCACTGTTATCGCTACTTTAAGTATCTCCAAACACATACATGTATGATGGGTCTTGTATTTTTTTTATTGATAATAGGTTCGTGTTTGACCACCATCTCACCTGACGATAAGCGATGATGTGGTCGAAGATGAAGCAGTTGAATTCCTAGAAGTAACATATTGTAACATATTCACTCACGACTTAAAGATCCCCAGGATATAGTTATCAAGAAACAGACTCAGACAGGGAATTCCAATCCTTAGTGGTACGCACAATGAAAGTAAGTATCCCCAAAGCGTTTTGTGCATATGGGTGGGATGTCCACCATGTAACGATGGCGCATCGCCGTTTGTCTTGTAGTCCGATGATGATAAGACATAAAGAGGTAAGTTTGTATTTAGTATATACAAACTTCCAAAAAAGGTACCAGTTTGTAATATTAGTACAGATGAATAAAAATCTTAAGCAATATGACAAATGAACGTGGATCTTATCAATTACTTTGAATAGAGACTGAGAGAGTCTGGATAAGTCTAAGCACGTGAATGAAATGAGCATGAATGTAACGTGTCCACGCATTTGTTGAGCTGTTTCAAAAAAAGCCTTAATTTTAGTCGCATTACGCTCAGGCGGTATCTAATTTATTACGCTATGCTACGTATGTAAAGAATAATGCCCTCATTTTACTACAATTCACGATTATTTATATATTAAATTATGAATTTTTATGAACCATAAAATGAGATAATGATTGTGTATTGTTCTTCGTTACATGTTGTTGCTTACCGACATATCAAGACTATTAACTTATAGATAACTATTTCCTGAGATCAACATGAGTTATCATAATTTTGTTCGTAGGAGAAGACATTGTCTATGAATCTACTAAATCAAGATAAGTCAAAGGAATGTTCATAACAATTCAACTAATCCACGTAAAATAATAATTACTAGCTATTATCACTTCGCAACTTCGTTCCCACGATTTTTTCTTACAAACTTTCATCTCTTATATTCCCAATTCCAATCCCGATTTTTCTTATTAGGGTTCCGTAGTCAACAAGGAACCCTTATAGTTTTGCCATGTCCGTCTGTCTGTCCGTCTGTCCGCGGTTTAGCTCAAAAACTATTGGTACTAGAAAGTTGTACTTTGGCATGAGTATACACGTTAATGACGCCGAAAAAGTGGTAAAATAAAATTTTGAAAAAAAAAAACAATTATTTAGGGTACCTCCCATACATGTAAAGTGGGATGATATTTTTTTTTCGTTCTTCCCATAGTGTGGGATATCGTTGGATAGGTCTTTCAAAAATATTAGGGGTTTGTTAAGACCGTTTTTTGATTAAGTAAACCTTTCGTGACTTATCAAGCTTTAAAGTACCAATTTTCGTTAGAGTCAAGTGTCCCCCCCTCTATGAACTAAACGGTTATAGTTAGAAATTCAAATGTCACGTCAGTAGTACCTATATATAACGAAATTTAAAGGAAAGCTATCACACATAAGTGGGCTTTACAATTTTACGAGTAATAGTCGACCAATTGTATTTGACTCGAAAATTTCGAACAACTCTATAGAAATGTCGATAGATGGCACTAAGCGCCAGTTGTATCGTGCTAGCTTCTTGTGACGATTGAGTAGTGTAGCTCTGTGTTCGTATTTAAATTCAAAACACCGGCTATGACAAGTTTTATACAAATCTCTAAAAAAAAATTGAAACTTTCCGTGCAAAATTGTCGGATCAGGTGAGGATTTGTATAGGAAGTCAAATTAGTTAGGTAGTCATGTTTGGCTTTTAGTTAGAGCATGGTACGAAACGATCAGTCAGCGAATACGACACGCACTTGGCTGTTAAATAAACTACGGAACCCTACACTGCGCGTGGCCTGACACGCACTTGACCGGTTTTTTAGCTTATAGATTGGCTTTTGTAAAAATATATTTTTGACTCTGGGTCTCCAACTATCTCCAAGCCAAATTTCAAAATCGGTTCAGTTTTAGTCTTGAAAACGTTACAAATAGACAGAACAACCTTGCAATTTTAAATCAATCCCTAAATTGGGCTGAATTAAGGGTTTAAAGTTTGCAAATGAAGTTGTGGACTGTGGTTTACGCCGTAGGTATGGCTAGTTCTCTGTACGGGAATAAGATGCTTATAAATAACTAGCAACGTGTGGAGCTTCGCTCCCGCGGACTTTAAACCGCGGAAACATAACCTCCTTCTTTTCCAGTCAAGCTTCAAGCTATTTTCATGCCAAATTCCTACCCATCTTTCGAAGATTATTGCGTTTAAACAAACAAATTTTTCCGCTCTATACATCTTACTTGGCTAGTTTTATATGTTTTGGGTGAAATGGGAATGCTGTACTGATTTTATTTCAAACTATCTTGTGCTTCGCCCGCGTTTGAAGTTTTTCCCGTCTAAATCGGGGAGTGTGCGATGGAATTACACAATTTAATTCCAACAAGCCCGTTCCATCATCGGACTACGAGAAAAACGGCGAAGCGCCATCGTTACATGGTGGACATCCCACCCATACGCACCAAACGTTTTGGGAATACCTTCATTGTGCGTACGGCTAAGGAGTGGAATTCCCTGCCGGAGTCTGTGTTTCCCGATAGCTATAACCTAGGAGTCTTTAAGTCAAGAGTGAATAGGTTACTTTTAGGTAAGCGTGCTCCATCTTCGACCACATCATCACTTACCATCAGGTGAGATGGTGGTCAAACGCGAACCTATTCTAAAAAAAAAAAAAAAAAAAATCCCGATCCCGTGGGAATTTCACAAAATCCTTTCTTAGCAGATGCCCGCATCATAATATCTACCTGCATGCCAAATTTCAGCCCGATCCGTCCACTGGTTTGGGCTGTGCGTTGATAGATCACTATGTCAGTCAGTCAGTCAGTCAGTCACCTTAGAGTTATATATATTTAGATTGATGCAAAACTTACATATAGCCAGTTAGCACTTGACACGGACCACGAAAGTTCTGGCTTAATCTTGATGGCAATGTCTTGTAACAAAGGAGGAACCAGTTTCGGGTCAGGTTCTATTTCAGATTGACTCAATATTTCTGAACTCTAAAAAGTCTGTCAAAATGGAATCAGGTGTTCATTTTCAATTGATTCATCAATATTGAAGTTAATAATTATTTAAGTGAGGGCCATATTTTGTGCTTTTACCGTTGTTTAAACTTGAATATAGTATGCAGCGCCTGAGCAGTAGGTCAGCCAAACACGAAACACGTGTCAACCATAGGTTTGGATAGCATGTTGCATTACCGTATCTTCTGCATAGGATATTTGCGGGTGGGAGGATGCGGCCCTGTACAAACCTCATTATCAATCAATCAATCAATCAATAAATCATTTATTCTCTCTTCACAAAGTTACCTTATACATAATTAATCTAGTACAATTTCTTAAGCTGTATTCTTTGTGAGAGACTGGTGCCTGAAATAGGTTTTTGGAAAAAAATCTATGTTACAGGTCACCAGGCCCCTTCACGGCTATTACTTAGATTAGCTTTACTAAGGTGCCGTGTAAGGAAAAGGGAGTAAACATTATTAAAAAGAAAAAATAGAAATAGAAATGTAGCTAAGACACAAAAAAAAAACAAAATATAAATTAATAAAAGAATATAACTAAAACCTAATTAAGCAGAAATTATTAACTCGTGTTGTGAGGTGGGTTGTGTGAGTGAGAAGATTGTGTAGTTTCAGTTTGGTTGTGTGTGATATTTGTCGGTTGGGTGAGGAGTGTGTGAGTAGAGGTGATAATAATGTGTGTGAGGCAAGTATGGAGATCAGGAGTAGCTCTGAATTGGGTTAATATGGGTAACGTTTATTTCAAAATGGTTAAAAGATTTTCTGTTTTCTGATAGTCCAAGGTTTTAAGGTGTTTTTTATTGCTTCAATACAGCTTGATTTAGTTTTGGGATATAGATTCAGATATTTATTAAGTTTATTATAAAGATATTGCCCGAGGAAACAGAAGAATCTTTTAGGGAGCGAGGATTTGAATTGGACCGTGGGACACACTCTACCCTTTCGTCGCTTGTCTTTCAGTAGGTTTGCATCAAACTGCAGGTGAGAATGCTTTTTCATTAAAGTATGTAGTATGAACGTTTGCCTGACAGTTAGAGTATCCCATTCTTTGTACAATTCAGTGGTTGAAAAACGAAATGGGAGAGCAGCACCAACCTTGAGTATGGCCCGCTGCGCTCTTTCTACTTCAATCAGATGCGTTTTTGCAGAGCCACCCCAAGATATGATGCAGTAATCAATTAGCGATTGGCACAATGCGTAATAGACCATTTTAATAGTCTTTCGTTCTGCCGAGTTCCTTAATATTTTAAAAATATAGATAAGCTTACGCAATCTGGTCACAAGGCTCTCAATGTGTGGCTTAAATGATAGATACTGGTCAATAGTAATCCCGAGGTATTTAATGTTGTCTGTCATTTCAAGACATGGGCAATCGCACTCAGAAGTTTCAAAGCTACAAGTGTGAGCAGTAATAGTAAGGGACGAGGGTGGAAGCAAGTTAGACCTGTGTGCTAACACCATGTACTTTGTTTTCAAGACATTAAGGGTCAAAATATTGTCTTGGAGCCACTGACTAACTGTGTTAAGGCCCATTTGTGCAAGAAGAAATACCTCATCCCATCCTCCCCCATCTTTCCCTTCTTCAGAGAAAGACGACAGAGATCATTGATGTATACCAAGAATAGTGTCGGGCCAATAATACTACCCTGCGGAACACCAAAATGCACTGATAGCTCGTCACTTAGGCTATCACTGATCCGTACCCGTTGCTTTCTACCAGTAAGATAGTCCTCTAAAAGTTTCAAGGGGATCCCTCTGATACCGAGTCGTTCCAGTTTATTTAGAAGGTGCGGGATAGAGACAGTATCGAACGCTTTTGCAAGGTCGAGAAATACCGCCAAACATCTCTTTCTGTCATCCAAGCTCATCACGACAGAGTTCACTAATTCGTGGACCGCATCGTTTGTACATTTGCCAGCTCTAAATCCGTACTGTGCTGAGGAAAGCAATTTGTTTGCTTCCAGGAACTTTATAAGACGCTGGTTAATTAAGCGTTCCAGAACCTTGGATAGAGCAGGCAAGATAGAGATGGGACGGTAGTTATTTACGCAGTCTCTACTGCCGGACTTATGTATGGGTTTGATAACAGCTGTTTTAAAAGCTCTGGGGAAAACTCCCGTTGCGATGGAAAGGTTGCAAATATGTGTTAATGGAGCGCAGAGGAGCTTTTCATATCTCTTGATAATTTTACTGCTAATCTGATCAATTCCCACTGCACAATTATCCCTCAGGCCTTTAATGAGGTTGCCAATTTCTTGTTCGTCTGTTGGAAGAAGAACAAGTGAACTAAGGGGAGAAAAAGACGAATGGACATTAGCGTTTAAAGGCGGAGTATGGATTGAACAAGAGATTTTACGAGCTAGATTGGCTCCAACGTTCGCAAAGAAGCTGTTGACGTTGTTAATATCTGTTTCGGGATTGTCCGATGACAAGAGAGACGAGGAGAAGTCTGCCCTTCTGTCTGAGCCGCTCATTTTTTTAATGACATTCCACAACTGTTTGTTGTTACCCTTTGCATTTTCGATTTCCTGTTTTTCGTACCTCTTTTTTTCTTTTTTGAGTAAGGCAGTGCAGAAATTTCGGTAGCGCCTGTATGTTAGTTTTAATATATCGTCGTTAGGATTCTGTTTTAATTTTTTGTGCAAGTTATCCCGGTTTCTCATACAGCGAAGTAGTCCCTTAGTTACCCATGGCTTAGTTATAAGTTTTCTTTTCGTAGTTTTGATAATACGGGTATTATTTTTTATTTCCGTTGAAAGGTAAGTCACGAGTAGATCGGCTGCTTTATTAGCGTCTTGACATTCAAGAATAGTTTGAGAATCCATGTTTTGAATCGCTTGGTCAAGATTTTCGAAGTTAACCAAGCAAGACGTTTTATTAATATAATTCAAGCGTGATTTAGGTCTACAACTAATAGCTACACTCTCATGGTCCGTGATTGATGTTTCGAAAACAAAACAGAGTGCGTCCATTTTAGTTTTAAGCATCATGTGGTCAAGGCATGTTAACCCATGCGTTGGTAAAGTGTGAGCAGGGAGAAGGCCGTGGCTAGCTAAGCTGTTCAGGTAATCATATGATCGCTTGTCAGGGCTGTTTGGAACTATATTTATGTTAATGTCACCACAAAAGAAAATGTTTTTAAATGTTTTTAGTTTTGAAAGTAGTACATTCATGGAGTCGACGAATTTTACAGTGTTGGAGTGACTTGGTGGGCGATATAAACCAACTACGCAAGTATCTCTGTCTAGTTTTAATACAAGGCAGTTAGCATCAGTCACTGAAGGTTCTTCGCATGTCACGTTAAGGAGCTTGTTATAATATATGACAACTCCTTCATTTTGAGTTTTATGTGAGATGGTCGCTACATGATAGTAATTGTCGAGTGAAGGAATGAATTTTGCAGATGGAAGCCAACATTCTGTAAGGACTAATACATCCCAGGGTATTTCAGATCTTTGGAGAAGGGTTGCGAAGTTTGCCATATTACAGTTGATGCTACGAATATTTTGAGAGAGGATATTGATGGTATTTTTGTGTACTGTTATGTATTTTTTTGCGTCTTCTATGTCACAGGAAACCGTCCTAGCTACTTGAATAGAGCCCAGATCAGAGTTTATATTTTTAATCGTTTGAATGCTGAGCTGAGCTGAGAATATAGTCACGTCTAATGCGTGACATAATGCTGGATGAAATTTTGAATGAACTCTGGTCTGGTACTTTAATAGCTATAACAATGACATAGCTATGACATAATACAAGCGGCAGTGGGTTGGGGTTACAACCCAAAAAAGTGGTGTTGACTCGCATAGTGGATGGGAGTGATGAGAAGAGTGAGTAAGTGTGGTGGTAGTATTAATGAGTATAATTCTGGAATAACAAAGAATAATTACTAATTTTAAGTAGAACATGAAACATAAAAAATTATTAATAAATAAAATAACAAAAGAAAAGCATGCTAAGACAACGAACCAATAACAGCAGTAATGACCTAAAACTAGTCACATGATAAGCTTGTGAAGTTCAGATTCATCGTCAATGCGAACCGGTGTTGAGCCCTCTTCCTTTTTAACAAATACTTTCCCATATGAAGTCCAGGCAGCTAGAAGCTTTTTGTTTTTAACGTTTAAACGCGCTATGTAAAACAGATTTCTTGATTTAGCCGTTAAGTATTCCGAGATATATACTGTACGCTGCTTCCCTGGGAGGTTAATGAGCTCAGAGTTCAACTGTGGCAGCTTCTTTTCACGTCTACTTTTATTGAACGACTTGTATTTTGATATCAAAGAATCCTTCCTCATCGTACTGGAGAAATCCACAAATATAGCTTCAGATCTGCATCGAAAAATATTTCTTATCTCAGAATGATGAATAGGAGTTTCAATACCTAATG
The DNA here is from genome assembly GCA_943138885.2 of Tholera decimalis. NCBI lineage: Eukaryota > Metazoa > Arthropoda > Insecta > Lepidoptera > Noctuidae > Tholera > Tholera decimalis. Next base: position 17,979,085 of record OW964561.2, read on the forward strand.
TTGAACCAAGCTGGATAATCGTGTCAATAAGCACTTTCTGATTTTCGTTTTCCTGTATTGGTAAGTTACGTATTTCAATCGTTGAACAGTGTCAACACTCGCTTCTTATACTCCATATTTTCTTGTTCCAATAGGTTCATTTTTATAATAATTTCGTCGTGTTTCAATGTTAAAGTTTCGACTGATTTCTGTATATCTTGGTTTTGGGTAATTATAGTGGAGAGAGCATTATTAAGTAATTCGAACTTGGTGTCTTGTTGAACCTTGATCTGATCCAGAAGTAATTTAATTTCAGAGGAATGGTCAGGTTGCTCTTTTAGGTCATCAAAGGTGCGTTTTTGCCGCTTGGTTATGTTGAAATAGTCAGCCGCATCCGAGGTACTAGCCATGTTGTTCAGAGCTGAGTCCGAGTTGTAGTGAACGACAGTGCTATTCGGTAGATTTAGCTGAGTTAATTTGCTTGGTGGGGAGCGTGCCACCGACATCGCAGCACTGGTAAAATCTTGCTTTTAAAATAATAAACCTTTCTGTGGTTCAATAAAAGTGTTCACTTTTCAACCGACGACCAAAAGAGGAGGTTATCAATTCGACGCGTATATTTTTTTTTTTTTTTTTTTTTTATGTATGATCATCGAGTACTCGAAGACGGCTGAACCGATTTGGAAAATTCTTTTTTTGTTCGAATGGGTATACTTCGAAATTGGTACCACTATCACCAAAGTCAGGATCTGATGATAGGATCTTGGAGAAATCGAGGGAACTCTTCAAATATTATAGGCACACCTATGGCGTTTTGGGTATTTCTTATAGTAACTTGTGCAGTTGCTCTCAAAAAGTACCATTTGGGGAAGTGGAACTGATGATGAAGACCACAGATGGCCGCCGAAACTACTCAATAATAAGTATTGTGTGGATTGCGATTCGATTACTTGAATATGGATGTTAAGCACTTTATGTTCGTCACAATGCATATGGTGATGTAGAGCTGATGGTGAAGTACCAGGAGAACTCCTCAACAATTAACGGCCCAGCATTGGGAAAAGCAATATTTTGTAAAAGGTTATAAGTAGTTGACATTTAGGCTCTTTTAACTAGGTAAATTAAAAATCGACCAACTAAAAAGAGTGAAATAAAAACTTTTTAACAAAAAATTAAACCGACTCCCAAAACACACTGCAAAGTGAAAAATAACTTTAATTTCGGAAGTCGGTGCCAAAAACGAAAAAACAAAACTAAAGACACCGACTACCGAAATTAAAGTTATTTTTCACTTTGCAATGTGTTTTGGGAGTCGGTTTAATTTTTTGTTAAAAAGTTTTTTTGTTTTTCAATTTATTCTACAGAAAAACGTAAGAGCTGTAGTAAACGACAAAGCCAAAATTACAAAAAGTAAATATTCACTCAGGATCGATCCACCTCTACTCCGCGTATCAGTCCGGCCGTTTGCACCGAGACTAATTGTGACTTAAGAAAATAAGTGAAATAGTCTAACTAATGCTAGTACTAAAATGATAATATTAGTGGAGTGACCTTACTTTCATTTTTGAAGGACACACTCGCAAAACGCTAAGTCACTACACCAAGTTCACTTTTTGTACCGTCAATTTTATAACGATTTTGCTCACTATTGTCCGTAATAAGGTGAATATAGATATTATTTTCACTGGTTTCTGGTGGAGTCTTTGATCATTTAGGATAAATTTTAGACTTGGAGAGTTACAAATAACACGTTTTAAAAATTAAATGTACGGAGCGTTTCAAAACACGTCAGATCGCGGCGGCGTTGCTGCGGGGAGGTGTTATCAGTGAAATATGGTAGATGTGACCGCGAGTATTCTTGGTGGCGGCTTATATTGTTCATCAGTTCCCGGACATAATGAGGATAGTCACCTTCTTCGGAGTATATTGGATGAGTTAACATTGCCACCTCAAAAAGAAAAGAAAATGAGACAGATTTAAAGATACTGTATCCTCAACGAAAACATAATATTATGTCACTTTTTTTTTTTATTTTTTTTTTATTTTTTTTATTGGGGACTTTTACGCACAGCGTATGACAGCCCCATGTCACTTTCTTGAGATCAATAATTAGCATAATAACAAATAATGTATGGGTATCACCAGTTACAATTTTACTTTTAAAACAAGTTTATTCAACGCATTAATTTCTCCAGAAGTACTTTATTTAAAAAAAATATGTAGGTAAATAATGCTGGCTAGATTAGGTTTTGAATGCATCGAAGTGTACTTTCCTTATACTTGAGGGTATAGAATAGAATAGAACAGATGAGGTAAGTAGATGAAAAAAAATAGTACTGACTTGCAATTGGATATAGTTATATGTAATCCTAACATCTTCTGGATTGTTGGGATCTTTTGGCTTAGCCCAAGTAACATCGAGCACTATAGACATTTTTCCTGGAAAATAAACATAAAGGAATATTCGTATCTGCACACGTATTATAAAGGTAAAAGAGCTTAAAAATTGTTTTTAACAGGTAAATCATCGTTAATAAATCACACTGCCTGATTGTTTATTTTCATGTGATCTTCCTCAAATTTTTTTTACTGACTTATGAGACAACATAGTGAGGAAGGAAACAAGGAATATAAAACCAAAAAAAAACGAATTACGTTTTTAAAGATTTACGTCATCAAACCTAATATTCCAAGAAAAGATATGAGATAGCTACTAACAAAAATCTGAAGATTATGATGATATTTTGCGTTTGCATGGTCAGTGAGAATGACAACTTTCCCTTTTTGAACTGATTTAAATTCCTTCTCATACATGCGATAAACCCATAGATCTGTAAAATATTCATGAATATTTTAATAAAAAATGTCATGAATAAATTTCATATGAAAATATACTGTTACATCTTCAATACTGTAGTTATTAAATTCCTAAATTAATGTGATTTTCTTGTTATTATTTGAAACTAGCTTCTACCTACGGCTTCGTTCGTGTAAGAAGTATTTTCTGAGCGAAAAATATTAAACCTTTGTCATTGTCCAAGGTCTCAGCTATCTCCGTACCAATTTTATCAGTTACTTTTGAATTTATAATGTAAGTGACAATATAGTTTTTTTATTTATTTCTAAATATAAAAAATGATAAGATGGTAACTTTAAAAATACCTAACAGCAGTATCCTATTTTGAACTCAATGTTTCGAAAAGAGGTTGTGTATTTCGGTGCATGTACCTATGCTGTTTACTTACATTTTTGCAATTCTCATGAGGTTCATTTATTGTTAGCCACATTTTCACAATATCGCCGAACAAAGGAAATGCAACTCGGGCATAGTCCACAAAATAATCGACGACATTCGGGTTGGTCCAACCACCGAGGTACATGAATTGTGTGGCCCATCTCCCAGTGGAATAATGTCACCACAGGAGTGATATTGGCTTTTTGGAGGTCCTCAAAAATAGTGCGGTAATATTTTACGCCTTCTTGATTTATATAATTGTCAGTGCCATTTGGAAGGAGCCTAAGAAAAAAGACTATTTAATATTCTGTATTGTACTCGCTGTCAAAAATAAATTATAAAATTCAATGGAAAGGTATTATCTTCAATCTATTACGTACAATTGAGTCAAAGCAGCATGAAATATTCATAATTATACATATAATTAAGAATGGTTCTTGCCGTATCCACTCCATTATATTATTAATTGGTCCGTGTCGATATGAAAATAGATTATACTGGGTGTAATTTGTCTATAATATGTATGTATTTAGAAATTCATATGTATGTTTATCAGTTGTCTAGTACCCATACCACAAGCTCTGCTTAGTTTGGGACTAGATGGCGTTGTGTGAAAAAGTTGTGGAATATTGTGGAATATTATATTTAAAAACTTTTATATATAAAAAAAAAAAACAGAACAAAATACTAACAATTTACCTAGTCCATGATATAGACATTCTGTAAGCCTGATTCTGTATTCCATGTAGCGGTGGTAAGAGTCAGTTGCTACATCTCCGTTCTTCTGGTCTGTGGTAAGCTTGGGGTGACTGTGGAGGAAATTGTCCCATATGCTGTCACCTCTACCTGGATAACAACAATCCTAAGCATAAAAAACTCTTTGGTCTAAACTATCCAAACAAAATCACTTAGGTTTTGGTGTTCCCAAGGAACTGACGGCATTACCTACTTGTATGCTCTCAATGATTGGCCTTTGGCCATATCACAGCCAACACATGGGTTACAACGAGTGTGACTAGTGTTAGGCATAGATAGAAAGAACTTCAACGCTATGTCTGGTAAAAACGCCTTTTTATATTGAAACATAAAATTTAAAGTTCAATATAGAATTGACTCAATTCTAACAAGCTTCTGTCTTTTTTTCTTCTGTCAGGGTATAAAAAATACATGCGTAATGACCAATTTAAAACCATTCATGTTCACGTGGGATTGGGAGGCCCAAAATACACAGGTAGCCTTTTAAACTAAGCTATTCGTAACAACATGAGACCTATCCCCGTTACGAGGCACTCCAAAATCGCTCAAAGATTATGATTTGTTAGTTTTACCTACATGATACAGTAAAATCGAGATATTGGACCTATTTTCCTCCATAATTAAACTCACTTTATTCTCTATATTGAATCAAAGCGAATTGAATCTTACCTCCTTCGTTCCATCCTCCTTCAATTTGATACGAGGCTGAGGATACCCCAAACATGAATTCATCGGGAAACGAGCAATTGTTCACCCCAGAGTTCACATCAGGGCTTCTTCTTGCATATTGCAGCAGACTTTAAACAATTTCAAAACTAAAAATGTGACCATTAAATTATAAGATAAAATGAACGGATGAATGACTTATACTTACTATCTTTTGAGCCGCACTGTCGCCCACGCTTCATCTCCGGTTCCCCGCATCCTGACTGCTCTTAACAATCTCATGGAAGCCAGCCCGGATTATAATATATTTGCAGATGATTTTAATAATTATAGTAATGTCTGTTTGCCTTAAAATATGGGAAAGCCAAATAGTTTAATAATTACTATTCTGTTTATTCCTAAAACCCCCACTTATCTTAAAGAACGATTTAAGTTCCTTCATGACACACATGCAAAATCTCTGAGGTCATCAGAAAACTTAAGGCTTGCTGTACCGAGTCACGCCACCAATTTCTATGGTAAGTCATTCGCAGCTCAAGCAGTACGGCTGTGGAATGCTCTACCCGTGTCAGTAAAACAAGCATAAACTCTATCTTCTTTCAAAAACTTTTATATAGATACATAGTACACTGTGGACTACCCGCGTATTTATTTTCTCCTTCTGTGTCAAATCCATCCAAAGGTTGTCTGTAAAAGATTACTTTTAGCGATAAGACCGCCCATTCTATCACACTTTTTAATTGTTAAGTCCATAATTTTGTTTAACTGTTATGGTGTACAATAAAGTATATATCGATCTATCTATTCTTTATTTTTTATTTAAATGTTGTTTTGTATGTTTTTTTTTTTTTTTAACGTGGTAATATTATCAAATAAGTCCTCCCACTCCGGGCAGGGTGGGAGGGACTGTCAGACTTTTACTGACTAAAATCCACGGTGTTCCTTCAATAACCCTTTACATACCGGGGCCACGGTAACGGGATGAGTCCCACGACCCCGGCAGGCTTCGACCCTCTGCAGAGGGGGCCTCGTCATGTTGCTGACGCTCTTTGAGGCGCGCGTGGAACACGACGCGCCGTCGACCCGGGCATGGTCCATAGTCGGACAGCGAGTTGCCCTTTACTCGCTGTCCGCATGCCCGCGCCTACGGTGGCCGGAGATCGTCGGCCGACGTCCGACGCCGTGGGCGTCTACCACTGCGGCTGGGCTGGAGGGAGGACGCCATCCTCTCCCTCACGTGGCCCGCCTCCTCCTTCGGAAGCATGACTGCTTCGCAGAAGGAGGCGACCGCTTCCCACTCCCTCTCGCCCCGCAGCATGGCCTCGACCAATGCCGGGCGCGAGAGGTCTCCACCTATTGTCGCCGTGAGGACACGTCGGTGCTCTGCCCAAGCTGGGCAGTCCTGCACCGTATGCTCGACTGTGTCCTCAGGGCGACCCTCGCAGTGGTGACACCCAGGCGTCTCTTCCTTACCCATCAGACACAGGTACCTCCCGAAACTTCCGTGTCCGGTGAGGACCTGCGTCATGCTGTAGGTCAAGACGCCGTGACGCCGATCTAGCCACTCCTCAAAGAGGGGTCTTACCGCGTTTTGTATGTTAAAGTCGAGTTTTATTTATGTATATTTTATTCTAATTGTAATTTCTATTTTTATTTCTCATTTTATTTTTGTTCTTGTATAGTGTTTTTGTATTATGTTATTGTAATTGGTTTTTGTAAGCCGTTATAACATAAATAAATAAATTTAGTGTCCAAGTGACCTGAGAAGAAAACTTCGCCGTGTTTCTTGACTATATGCTGGGAGCTAGAAAAGTTTGGCAAACCGTTTGTTACGCTCCCTTTACACAGAAACGTTTGAATATCTTATTAACATGATCTACATCATGGCTTTAACAATCCATCTTAATTTACAATGAATATGAATTAAAAACGGAAAATCAGCATGGCGGAATATATTTCGTGTTATGAAACGTTACTTGGACTGCACCAGTGAAATAAAATATTGAGATTAACACAATACTATATTCAATGTCATCATCGACAAGCCTTTTCCCAAATATTTTTGGGTTGGCTTTCTGTTATTTACATCACCCATTCACGTACCGACCCCAAAAATCTTGCTTTACCATGAAAACGCGTTTGTTTTAGCTTCACAAAACATTTTCCGAAAGTATAACATCAAAATCGTTCATACAAAACATCACTTTTCACTTATATATCTTACCTAAGGGTTAACAATAAGGCACTCCTCAGGGCAACCCCACTCGCGCTCCGCATTGTAGTGACTAAATCTAGTCTAAGCTGATTTCATCTATGTCTATGTTTTTGCTATTTTATCTATCATCACAAAAAATACTAAATCAATCATACGATAATCTACAAAGGTAATGTATTTATTATACGATTAGTTATAGCGGTATATAAATAGATAGGTCATTGTAATTCACAAACTATTTTAAATCCTAAGTTTACGGTTAGTCACAATATATTTACCAAGTCTTACTAGCAAAGGTCCACATTGTTTTTTTTTTTTAATAATGATTATGGATGAGCCCAATCTTGCCCTCAACTACGCCTGATGGTAAACGATTACTGAGGTCTACGATGGAACCAGTGAGCCCATCAAGATGCCTGTACGCTTTTGCACTGTAGCGCATATAGGGTGTTCAAGTGTAACTCCAGATCAATGTAGAACTGAATCGGACGGTGTACTGAATAGCAGTGGTTTATTGCGGTAAGATATGTACATTCTTATACCTAACTTTTAGAAACCTAATGTAGAGTAAACATTCCCAAAAATGTATCTAACGAATAAGAGACAGCTTTGGAGTCCTCGTTTTATTTGGACTGTCGAAGTCAATCCTTACTAATATTATAAATTCGAAAGTAACTCTGTCTGTCTGTGTGTTACGCAATCACGCCTAAATTACTGAACCGATTTAAATGAAATTTGGTACGGACATAGTCTAGAGCCTGAGAAAGGATATAGGCTGCTTTTTAATGCGAAAAAAGGGCTGTAAGAGGTTGAAATTAGCGATGAAAGTTTATATGGAAATTACGTCATTTTTAAAGCTAGAAGCTATTTTTTAGACTTTTGATTAGAAAAATGTACCTAAATAAGCTATTAGCAGTAAAATATTGTAAATAGCTTATTTATGTATGAGTTTTATTTTCAAAATTATAAGTCTAAAAATTAAAAATGCTGCCGAATGTCACTATTCCGCGCGGACAAAGTCGCAGGCACAGCTAGTACTATATAAACCAAACTTCGCCCTGGAATAAAAAGAAATGTATAATGATATCATAATTACTTTTAATAAAATGTTGGAAAGTTTTTACAAAAAAATCTTTTTTACACTGTCCAATAGGGCTTATCAGGTAAAAAGGTAATTATTGCTACGTCGGCTTCCAGTATATCCGGATGCAACTGAGTGTTAGTGTTTTATGTGGAGCGACTACCTATTTGAGCTCCACAGCTGGGAAGAATAGCTGGGCAAGACCAGTGTCTGACTATCCGGAATCTGACTTACCGTACCGACAGTCAAAGATGTATAAATGACAGCCGGGACTAACGGTTTAATGTACTTTCCGAGGCTCAGAGACATCTCGATATGTTTCAGATTCAGATTCAGATTTATTATATTGTTGAAAATCAGTTCTTAAAATTATTATTATGACAAGTATCACTGTAACATACCCATAAGGTGTACAATATTTTAAAATTACAATTATATTTCATGTGTACATTATTTCAATTTACAATTATATGTCAAGTGTACAATATGTACATTTACAATTATATAATTATGTCTAAAAAAATAATAAAAAATAACATTAATTGAAAAAAATAGGTTCATACATGCATCGATTGTCATTTGTCATAATTAAGCATTATTATAATATTAAATAAATTTTAGTCTAAACATTTGTCATTTAAGAATTCATTGATTGTGTAATATACTTTCTGTATCAGTAATTGTTTGAGCTTGTATTTAAAAGTAGGCAATGTTTCAATATTTTTAATAGAGTCAGGTAATTTATTATAAATTTTAACACCCATACCAAATATGCTTGATTTAAACTTAACTGTTCTGCACTCTACTACCCTAAGTTCATTTTTATATCTAGTACTTCTCATTGTCTCGTAATTACTGATATCTTGCTTTGTAATTGATTGAATGTTTAGAGACCCATCCCCAAATCGACCATGTCAAGCGGTGCGGTTACAAGCTCCTCTTTAGCTTTCATTTCCACACAGCTTTAAACAGCGAAACAAGCCACTGTTTGTGTTATCCTGGGCTTTAAACTGTTGCACATAATACTTACTTATACCCGTCGTTGAAAAAGTCGTTGGTACTGCTCCTGGTCTCCCTCCGGTTGTATCGGATTGCCGTCCCTTCGAACTAAGAGGGTTAAAAAAAAAGAGTGCACCAGTACCTACGTACATATTTGCGCAATAACATGGCCCACGCAGCTGGTTAATCTCCACTGAGATTGATCGCTGTGGCCGAAATCGGTCTGGAGGACTATACAACGTGTAATTTAAAGGGTACATACCAAGTGCATGGCTTCTTTGGATGATAACAAATTATATGACAAGGGTTTTGTAAGCCTATGTCTACATGTGTGGAACTTATTAGAAATTTCAATACATTGATACCAGAGACCGAATCTTTCAAATTAAGAAGAACGAAGAGAATTATCGTGTTATTGCCAAGTCACGTAGAAAGTTATTAACCGTCGTAGTGCTGTCACCGGTCTGTTATGATTGGCATTCAAGAAACATATGAAACCGATAATTTGGTATCAATTTTTTGAGTCACTTATTTTGAGCTGAAACTGTGCATAGAGTCTCCATACCAGATGTTGTCTTCAGTCCTTGTGGATAGATATAGGGTTTCCGTTACACGTTGTATAACGAAGGACGCAAAAATTTACTTATATCCGTCTATCCATTCAAAGTCATCCATAAGACTCCAAGCAAAATATCCTTTGATATTGACCCCATCCTCATGTATAGCTAGCAGCACTTGGTAGAGATACTCATTATAATATTGAACTCTTCGATAGTCTTCTAGTCCTTCCTCACCGAAGTCACACAGTCCGTTCTCAGTGATGAATATTGGAATTGTTTTCAATATCTTATAGTTGTTTTGGAGCCGGATCAGTATTTTCCGTAAGCCAGGTGGATAAGACTATAAAGATGTTCTAGTTAATTAGTCTATACTTTGCTCTCATACCTATTGAACCTGTATTAGGGAAACATTATGAAAATGAGTGATATTTTGAAAAGAGTAACCATGGAGTTTCTTCCCGGTTCTTCATAGGAAACAATCAATTTCGAACTTTGCTCTAGCTTCTGATGTTTTGTAAGTGCCCTTGTAGGCATATGTGAAATAAAATATTTTGAGTCTGCTTCTATTAGATTCTTAGAAACATTTGTGCGATAATGATTGTAACATTGTTATACCTAATATATGGAATATTGGATTTCTTCCATGAAACTTAAACTACAATGACTCTATATAATGATCTAATATTTTTAGAGTTCTTATTTTGCAAACAAGTTATAGGTGAAATACACACATCAAAAGTGTCTAGGGATCAAGCATTTTTATGCGGATTTCTTGAGATTGAGATGTGGCTTTGTAATAAATTTATGATTTTATAAATTTATATGGATCCTTTTTGGTGCATTTCATAATTTGAAACAGGAACTGTTAATCGAATTCGAGTAAAAGATGAAAATCAGCTGTCAATATTTTCCCTATAAAAACATACAACGCATTGAAGACATTATTAGTGCTACTGTTTCCCTACTACTGATTAAAACCAACGTTATTATGGAGCGGCGACGTCATTTAAGCAGGGAAGAAATGCTCAGAGCCGTGGGAATGATAGAAGCTGGTTCCCGGCAACGAACTGTGGCTTTAGCTCTGAATACAAGTCAGAGTGTTATCAGTCGACTTTGGACACGTTACCGAAGCACTGATACCGTGGCTGAGCGCCATGGAGGACGGTATCGCTGCACCACACGGAGACAAGACCGATACATTCAAATCTTAACTCGAAGAGCTCCAACAATAACCGCCATGATGTTAGCCGTGAGGCTTCATCACTCTTCAGGGAACTTAATTAGCGACCAAATAGTCAGAAACCGCTTGCATGAAGTAAACCTTCATTCCCGAAGACCGCTACGGGTACCACCTATAGCAATGCACAATCGTAGGATTCGATATCAATGGGCTCTTGAACACAGAAATTGGGTAGAAGAACAATGGCGTTTCGTGTGCTTTTCTGATGAGTCTAGTTTTGGTATGAGACCGGATATAAGACGTATACGACACTGGAGAACCCCTGGACGCCAACAGCGATTAAAATCCTGCCAGGAAGTCCATCCTTATAGTGGTGGAACCATCATGGTATGGGCGGGTATTTGGATCGGCGGAAGAATTGAGTTGATTTGGATCAGAGGCAACCTCAACGCTCAAATTTATGCTGAGACGATTGTATCTGACGTCATCGTTCCTCTACAAGTGCAAATCGGTCCCTTATTTCAGTTAATGCATGATAATGCACGACCGCACACCGCAAGAGTTGTAAGACAGACTCTCGCCGCAGCTAACATCAATGTCCTGCTCTGGCCTGCTCAGTCGCCAGACTTGAACCCGATTGAGCATGCATGGGATATGCTACAGAGAAGAGCTCTGCCGAATATGGAGGGTATCCAGTCGCAAGAAGACCTTTTTTTGTTGTTGCAACGAACATGGGCGGCCATTCCACAGCGTGATTTGGATGAACTCATTTTGAGTATGCCAAACCGATGTTCTTGTGTTGTTAGTGTTCGCGGTAGAAACACGGATTATTAATTGTTTAAGTTACCCAATAAAATTTTAAAGAAAACTGTTATTTCAGTCTTTTTTTCGAACTTTAATGTTAGTGGTTCAAATGTCAAAAATCCCTTTATTAGGAAAATGGCAAATTTCTTTATTAATGCAAAGGTGACTTGGTTTATCGTTACTGTGACAAACGAAAACACTTTATTTGATGAATCCTTAAAGAAAATTTTAATTAATATCAATCAGGAGAAAAGTTATTGCAAAAATATATGTTGATCCCTAGACACTTTTGATGTGTGTAGATAGGTATTATAAAAACAAATCTGTCTTGCGGATGATAACGCGTTTACTACTTAATATATTTGTAGTACATATAAGTCAGTTACTTACGCTTTAAATATTTTAACAACAGTTATACGTATAACTTAAGTGCTAAGATTTTGGCGATAAGTCAATTAGATCCATTTTGGAACCGTTTCATTTTGAACCTCTATTTCAGTCACAAACGGCACAGTACTTATCTAATTTGTGACGCTACGCTGCGTATCTAAAAAATAATGCTCTTACGTTTAAAAATAGTTTATGAATATAAATGTTTCTTGAATTGTGAATGTTTAGGTTCCATAAATTGATGATAATGATAACGGCGTATTATTTTCTAATATAATCTGGTGGTTGTAAGATAGAAGACGACTAATAAATTACAGAAAAGTGCTAGCTAAGATTATATTGATTGATTATGATGATTTTGTACTACTACTAAGTTGAGGCAAGGTCTAGGGTAGCTTACTATATGATGCACGCGCTAACTTATTTCACACAGGCACACATAACTCACCCAAACACCACACATATGTCACACATACTCACAACAGACATACTTACGTATAAGTGGCAACATACAATATCACTAAATTATATTATGTATCTCTTAACTTTTTAATTTTATATGAGGAGAAAAGCGGTTTTATATTTTTGATGAAGTGTTTATACACTAGTACTTATTCAGTGTGTTTGGTAGATATATGTTTTTGTAATTTGTGCATGGAATCTACTGTATAAATAAAATAATTATTAATAATATAAGTTTCTTTCTATGAAAACTAAGCAAAAAATAATAAAGTGATCCCCATATCAATCTGATAAAGGTGGAATATAGTACATTTCAAGCTTACTCCACTGTTATTAATTACATAAAGAAAGATAATTATTTCCTTTGAATCAAAGTATTCGATGCATAGTCAAGACAATGAAAGTAGTTGCAACCTAAGCTGTCACTATTTTGCTTGACTTCTACCACTATATATTACTCTACTCTTTGACTTCTACTCAACAACAGAATATTTTTTATTTCCACTAACTTCTATCTCTCACTTGATTGCTTGTAAAAAGGTCCAAAGTTTTTAGTTAAAAGGTAATAAATGAATATCTGTTACCAAGCCTACGCTGCCCTTTTTTCCGGTGGGAAAATCCTCGAATGAGTGTTCTCGCTCAAATGTCATACAGCGACTGACTAAAAAAAACCCACCTCGTTCCATCAGCTAACCTTGCTTACCGAAGCCTTGGTAATTCGTTAGAAAATTGCCGCAATGCTGTAATGCGTCCATCTCAAATTGATACAGACTTACATATAACCAGTCAGAAGCAGTCATGTTCCATGATAGATCCGGCTCCGCTTTAACGCCACTGGAGCAAACAACAAAGAAGGAATTCTAGAATTAGGTTAAAGACTAAAATTAAAGAGATTCATTCTGAATCTTTTACACTTTTTCTTGTATAGGTTCACATGAAAGTTTTTAATAGATAAAATGAATCTGCTGCTACTATTGAGCCTACACTACTAGACCAATACATCATTGACACCTCTTTATCGCAGGGTAAATCATTAAAACTCCTCTCACTCTACGTGGAAAGGAAGTGCTAAATTTCTACTTACTAAAACCGGGCCGCGGTATCTCTTTAGAACATTACCGGAACACTGGCAGGAAATGACACATGTATATATTTAATTAACATAATACCGCGATGATGTTAAAAAGTTAACAGGGAAATAAAGGAAATTATATTGTGGCCAGCACAAGGTATAAAACAAAATCATCATCATTATATGGTTGTTGCAGCCGAGTACTAATTTTTTACATGAAGCGACTGCATATTTGACCTCCATAACCGTAGCTGAGTAACACGATACCTCTTGGTAAGACGAGTGTGACATTTTAAGGACTTTTAACCACCCGTAACGACTGTCAAAGATATGCTTGATATGATATGAATGTGATGCGTTTGCTGACGAATGGAGTAAAATTATGCGTGCATGTCTGGTGTTCAGTGAGAGGAAGTATGCAAGAGTGTCTACTGTTCCATTTTAATTTGAACTTAATATATAATTTAAATTTTTAATCACATTTCAATTTTTAACCACAATGATTACTATTCTTTTCTTAAATGTATTTCTATTTCTATGTTAATTAATGTAATTGGTGTTGTGCTATTTTAATTAACTATATATAAATAAATACAAATAACAGCCGGGACCAGCGGCTTAACGTACTTTCTGAGGCACAAAAGAACCCAGACCGTCACCCATCTACAGACTGACCTCGGCCAGCGTTGCTTAACCTTGAAGATTGACCCGGGTGGCTGTTATTATTTAGCCACGAGCTCCTCGAAAACAAGACCTGCTTACTATATCTATTAATTATTATTTCCAGGTAAGTTTAAGATGATCCCGAAAGTGCAGTTCTGCATAAAAATGGTTTATCTAAAATGTTTACGTATACGAACCTCTTCATCCTTGGTGGTGACTAATATTGTTTAATAAAAATTATTAGTAAATTAATAACACCCCAGCAAACATTTTTGTCGTATAATCAAACTTTTATATGAACTTGAGTCTTATTAAAGTTATTTTACAGTAATTTTTATAACTCTTCGTCATGTACTGGTGCATTATGTATCCGAATAGTCATATACGGTTTTTGTCGTACAAATATATCATATAGACGTTATTTCGACTTTTTTATACAATCGTCATATAATAGCGTCTACGACGACATCTATAAAACTTATATATACAACTTTTCGTCGTGTAAACGTTTTCGTAGTATAAACGTCATAGTACTGTCAATTTTGTCATATAATTACTTTCTAAACATCTGCTAAACGGATAATAATTGTTTACACGTAGTGTTTGTAACCATTATATATAAGTCGAATAAGTACTACGAGTGCAACCTGTATACATCCTAAAGTATCACAATCATGATAATACGACCGCTATTTAATTAATACTCATATTAAAGGTTTAAAACTTCCTTCATTTTGAAATCAAATTTATAATATTTATTTACTGTTTGGTACAACATGGATCGAAAGAAGTGGAAAAGTTAAAAACAAATATCATTTGCCTCATGCACGTACTTTAACACAAAGTAATAGAGCTAAAACTGAGATTGAGGAAAGTGAGAAAGGTTCCGTATCACATTTAAATGCAAATTTAACCAATCAATTTAACCAAAATGCTACACGGAATAAATGGTCGAGCTTCTGTGCTATGCTGTCCGGTTTTTCTGCACAAATTTCTGGGATTCCTGTGGTCTCAGTGGATTAATCATATGGTAATTCTATCACCCCAAAGGCTTGAGAAGAATGTGATGTAATATCAAAACTGTCATTTTGATAAATTAACTCAACACCACTGGTATTTTCCTAAAACAAACAAAATATAAATCATAAGCGTCCGCGTGGAATCAAAATTTCATACAAACTTCCCTTTAGTGATGATTTCTGGAATAAAAACCTATGTCTTTCCCAGGGTCTCAAACTATTTCCATACCAAATATAATTTAAATGGGTTCAGCAGTTTAAACGTGAAGAAGTAAAAAATAACTTACTTTTCCATTTATGTATTAACTAGATTAACTGCATTAAAGAGTGAGGAAGACAAGATTATTATTAACTAGCTTTTACCCACGATTTTGTCCGCATGAAATTAATACTTCATACACAATTCTACCCCCCTTTGATGATAATTTTATAATAAAAACTGACCCATGTCCTTTCCAGGGTCTCAATCTATTTCGATACCAAATTTCGTCGTAATCGGTTCAACGATTTAAGCATGAATGAGTAACAAACAAACAAAGTCCCTCTAACATTTATAAAAATTTAGGATATAAAATGCTCTAAGGGGTTGAGATCCTAATGACGGAAATATAAATATTTTGTAAGGTTGATAAACTTACCGATAGACAGTCAGTTACCAGGTCGTTCAAATTAATATGTGTGGTCGATTTTTTAGGTGGTTGGGTTTTTGCAGTGATCTCCTGGTCCGTATCCGTGTCGGACATATCTGACATAAGAGCGATTTGTTGTTCGGAACTTTTATAATTGGAAATATTATTTCGCTTCAGGATACACGGCATCGATTTCCAATTTATTTCTGGTACAGAATCCTCAGCCTTTATCAAAATAGTCTCATTTTTTCGTGGCCAATATAATGTTCCACGTTGTTCCCATTGTGCTGGCACAGTTGTTAATAAAGATTTACCATTTTCTGTGATCTCCACTATTTTAAATGGCATTTTGCTAAAAAATAAGTAAACAAGTTATTAAAGACAACAAAAAATTACTAAGTAAAAGATATTCTAGTAGTCTCTAAAACTATCTTATTAAAAATAAAACATTAGCACTTTAATAATTGTACCTATCATGTTTTGTTGATACCTAATGGATAATTTCGGTTGCTTAAAATCTAAGAGCCACGCACTCACTTGCTATTACCGACCTACTACAACTGACTGATTAAGCGAAAGTGCGCGAGCGAGCAGCAAAGGTAGATTCTGCGTGTTTGAGGCGATATTCTTGCAATCGAGACATCACGGCATCGGCCGGCCTAAAGGGCGAGCGAGAGCGACATATTGGCTCCGTCTAAGTACAGTGCGCCATCTAGTGACTCGGGATACTAGTTAAAACTCTATTCGGATTCAACAGATAAATTACGCTACTAACTTTTAATAAACTATAATTGTAAATTTTCTAGCATAACAAATAAAAGTTATGAAAAATGCTAAGCTCAGTTTTTAGAGCTAATTGTGTGAGAGACGTAAAAATAATTACAACTGTAGAGATTTTTTAACTCTTGTACCAATAAGTACTAGTAAAATATAATAAGTATTACCTATTAAGTTGAAGCTTGTTTCCAAAATTCTTACAATTTATTTAATGATTGAAATATAAATATTTGCAATGGGGGCACACGCAAGTCATTCTGTCCTTAAAATATAAATTCTTTGAACTACGTTATTATTTTATTATTGATCCCTAAATCAACTGTCATGTCGTACACATTTACAATGAACATGTAGTTTATAGGTCGGGAAGTCATATAGTTGTCATATAATCCAGTCACTTAATAAATTATTAATAAAAATATGTGAAAACATTAAAATTTTAAAAGCGCATAAAAAATTTGTCACAAACTTACCTCACATTAATCAGTAAACTTGATTGCACAATGGTTTACAACTGATGAAATGGTTTTATCACCTCAATCATCAAAGAAAAAAATGCAATATTAACTCAGCTGTCAAAAACACTGCCAAATTATATTAACGTGATATAACCTGTTTTAATACAATTAGTTCAATATAAGCATCATCTTTAAATGACAATAACACAACGATAACATTATATGAAAGTCATATTGTGTGTCATTATTCGACACGAAGTCAAATACACGCCGCGACAGCTATCATTACATGACATGTAGTCAAATCGCCGACGTGTTTAAGACTACTATGCGACTAAGTAGGTATTTATATAACTGTTACACGAAACTCTTAGAGCCTTTAGTTGAATAAAATGGGCCCTAATGCCGTCGAGTAAACGTCCTTATGACCTTTATACGATAATACTAAATAATATTAAGTTGCCACTGTTATATCTTTAGGGATATACTGGTGCCAAATCAAAGTCCCAATAAAATGCAAAATACAATATATTTAAAAGGTTGTTACATGTATGGAGGTTCTGAGGCAAGTGAAAGTGACAGATGGTCGATTTAAATATATATACAAAACACAAGCGCCTGTCGCGAAAACTATAGCAACAAGATGCGTTATGATGTCTTGGCGAAACTTTAAAAGGCGTTAAGCCTGAACATATTCCCGGCCGTTGAAATATAATTTCAACAATCATTGAGCTCTTCGTTCGTGGGAAGTTTGCAGAGACGAACTAAAGAACGCCGCACGCTGCCCCTGGTTGTGAGGACGTCTGCTACTCTGGATATTCCGTCAGGTCCAGTGATAAGACGAAGGACACGCCCAAGCTTCCATGCAAGCGGGGGCGCGTTGTCATCTGCCAAGAGCACCATGTCACCAACGTCCAGTCGGGATGCATTTTGTCGCCACTTCGTGCGTTGCTGCAGCTCGGATAGGTACTCCTTCTGCCATCTCTTCCAAAATTGGCTTCGGATTCTCTCAAGCCGCTCATAGCGGCGCATCTGACTTTCCTTGACATCTGCCAGATTTGGGGTAGGCAGAGCTGTCAGCGGTCTCCCAATGATGAAGTGCCCTGGGGAGAGGGAAAGGAAGTCATCAGGACTGGATGAGAGGGGGCACAAGGGACGGCTATTGAGAATGGCCTCCACTTGTGCAAATAAAGTTGAATGTTCTTCAAAAGTTAAGTGGCTGTCACCAACGACACGCCTTAAAAAATATTTAGCTGATTTCACCCCAGCTTCCCAAATGCCACCGAAATGAGGAGTGTAAGCCGGAATAAAATAAAATTCTATTAATTGCTGAGTTGCAAAATCAGACAAAGGTTCGTGATTACCCTTTAAAAATGTTCCTATTTCTTTCGCGGCGGCAATAAAGTTAGATCCATTGTCGCTGAATATTTCCTTTGGTTTGCCCCGGCGAGCGATGAAACGTCTGAGTGTCATTATAAATGCCTCCTTCGTTAAATCGCTCACGGCTTCGAGGTGAATACACTTATAACGCAAACAAAACAACAGGCACAAATAACATTTAATTACACGACAACCACGGCCTTTTCGATTTATTATATAAAAGGGGCCAGCAAAGTCCAAACCAACGGATAAAAACGGATAGTCTGCAGTTATACGTTGAGATGGTAAGTTGCCCATCTTGGGTTGTAACGTCTCACCTCGTACTCGTTTGCATCGTACGCAATTGTTAACTACGCGTCTCGCAAGATGCCTGCCATTAAGGCTTGTATTCATGCCAATAACCTTGACCATTTGGGCGGAGCTAACGACCCCTCTCCGCGCGCCTCTCCGCGCAGCTCTCCGCTACCCGCATGCAACAGAAAAGAGAGGCGCGCTCGGCCCGCGCCTGCGCCGCCAGCATGGGTCGTCGCTTCGCCTAGTCTCGGCACAGAGTATCGAAATCACAGAAGGTCAAGTCATCGTGAAAGTTAAATTCATTTTTATTTGTACCGCATCAAAAGTGGTCAAATTTTGTTTTTATTTATTATCTATTGATATAGATGCACTTTGAGTATGTACTGTAGAACCTATACCTCTATTATAGATCAGCCTGGCTCGAAACATAACTTGATGTATATTTTTAACTAAATTATATATAAATAAAAATTAATGGCTAAATGTTTTGCTAAGCGCAAAACTCAGGAATGGCTGGACCAATACGGATTTTTTTTCGAATATTCGTTATAGTCTGAGGAAGGTTTCTATTAAGAGAAAAATGGTAGGTAGGTAGGTAAGGTAGGTATGTAGGTAGGAACTTAGAGTAAGGTAGATAGGTAGTATAATTATTACTAGTGTATGTCATATTATTTGTTACATTCTTTATAAACAAATAGATTATAACTAAATTAAATAAATTAAATTATTAAAATAAAATATAATTAAATAAATTAAATAAATAATTAAACTAAAAAAAAATCACTGAAATTTAACTTTCTTTCAGCAAGTATTTTTATTCTTTTGGTTGGTTGAACTTCTTCATCCTCATTTATTTCTCCGTGTTCACATATATTCATTTTTAGAAATTTTGATAGCCATATAAAATCTTGTTCTATGTTTTCTTTTCGTCCTTCTTCGTTCTCATTTTCTTCATTTTTCTCATCAATCTATTTTTCTTTCCTTAGTTCTATTTCCTTCTCTTTGTCGTTTTCTTTTTTGTCATGTACATTATCTTAACTCTGTCTCTCTATCTCAACTGGCGGCTTCGTCCGTACGAAGAGAAACCGGTGCATATCGGCTCAAGCCAGGCCTCGCTCAGACGAAGCGCACACACGCGCCTTGCTTGTAGTAGTGTACCTATCATAGCGCAGTTGTCTGAAGCTTACCCTCTGTCCGTTTACTCTGTGCTATCTACTTTTATGCGAGGTAAGTAAAGCGATAGTATATAATGAAATATGTAGATAAAACTTTTAACTTACATTGATAATAAATGTATACCCTTTTGTTTGTAATATTTTTTTAGACCTCTCTTCATTCGTTTCTGCTTATTCCCATGTTTTACAAACTAAATTTAAACACTACTAAAACTGTAAAATACTATGAGTTTATAACACTAACATTACTTATAGATACATAGAATACTCTTTAACTTATAAACAAGAATCAGAAATAATACTTTTTGACGAATCGAAAGTCGGTTCTATTTTTTGATAATAAGTTTTATTTCACACTTTTTAGTGGGTCAGTTTGTAATTTATCTAGTTACAAAAGCCAAAATGTCAACTACTTATCACTTTTTTACAAAATATTGCTTTTCCCGGTGCAGAGCCGTTAATTTTTGAGGAGT
Organism: Tholera decimalis; assembly: GCA_943138885.2. Classification (NCBI taxonomy): domain Eukaryota; kingdom Metazoa; phylum Arthropoda; class Insecta; order Lepidoptera; family Noctuidae; genus Tholera; species Tholera decimalis. The sequence goes on from OW964561.2 coordinate 17,999,352, forward strand.
TCTCCTGGTACATCACTATCAGCTCTACTTCACCATATGCATTGTGACGAGCATAAAGTACTTAACATCTATATTCAAGTAATCTAATCGCAATCCACGAAATACTTATTATTGAGTAGTTTCGATGGCCATCTGGGGTCTTCGTTATAGTTGCAAAACTTCTGAATAATTCAGAATAATTCCGGAATACTTCGGGGAAAGTTTCTTTAAATGGGAATTATTCAAAATGATATATTCATTTTGAATCATTCTGATTTAAAGAAACTTTTAATTATTTATTAAGATTTCAACTTTTTTTGCTGAAAAATCGTATTTTGCATCGATCGTCGATCTCTGTGCGCCGGCCGCTGCCGCCGCGCTGGCACCGCGACGCGCGCACCCGACTTCCACCGGCCACGAGTCGTGCGTGCAGGCGATGGCGGTGCGGGGTGCGGTGAGAGGGAGGGGATGCTGCTCCCCGGAGAAGTTTTCACCCGCGCGAGAAAGATTCGTACCCCGCAATCGAATGTTTCCGAATATTTCGCCCGAATAATTCAATGGGAATAAATGTGTTTGCTTGTTGTGTGGTGGGTGAGTTAATTATTGTTCACTGCGAGAGTACGTATGTACGCTACGAGAGTAAAATATAAATGTTTATTTTATTATAAATGGGATTGATTAAGTATATGTTGATATTTTTATAGGTAGATTTATTAGCCTGCGATTAACAGGATTTTTATTCTTTTGTTTTTAGGTAGGTACTATCGGCCAAAGATACGCATACTCACTTAAGAAAATATTTCTGCGGAAGCGCAGCTAGTGACAAACCACATCCCTTCCTGTTTTCGCCCAATTAGAAATAATATGCATTTTGTGAGTACAGGGCGTGTAACATTATATTAATACTTACTATTACGAACACTACTAAAATACGCTTCGTGCATCCTATTGGTCAAAATACATGCGTTAGGCGATCGAGTTGTAAGTCGTGCTATGCGATTATAGCCTTAAATGTCAGTTGTGAAATAAAAAAACCAGGCCAAGCATATTTGATTTGCTATTTGAAAAAGGGTTACCTATGTTTTTGGTTAGTTTGTATGTAGCTCTGTACGCATCGCGAGTATTCGCGAGTCGCATAGGTAGGTATTAATCATTACCTACCTACTTAACGCGTATAATAGCCCAGTCAATAAAAGCAAATAAAGACAAACCTTGCAAGCAAACACGTTTTAATGCGGTTTTCAGAAAAGTATTTGTTCTTACCTACTTAGGAGCAGGTTTTGGTATATTAACAGACTTCAAAGGTCGATTTTCCTGTTTTTTTTTGACAGTTGAAATATTCCCAAAGTTTCGGAATATTTCAGAATACTTCCGAAGTATTCGACGGGAATGATTCGGAATGTTTCCCGCCAGCATCTATAGTCTTCGTCATCAGTTCTACTTCCTCAAATGGTGCTTTTCAAGAGAAACTAAACAAGGCACTATAAGAAATACCCAAAACGCCATAGGTATGCCTATAATATTTGAAGAGTTCCCTCGATTTCTCCATGATTCCATCATCAGATCCAAACGTGACGACAATGGAACTAACTAGAATGTATACTCTTTCAAACAAAAAAAGAATTTTCCAAATCGGTCCAGCCATCTGCGAGTAATGAAGTAACATCATAAAAAAAGTTCAAGACGAATTGAGAACCTCCTCCTTTTTCTAAAGTCCGTTAAAAAGTTATTCCACTATTTACAAAATTAATTTTTGCAGTAATATTTTACGATATTATTTCGTAGTGCTTGAGCTCTCGCAACGCGACGTAGGTCCACCTAGCAACACGATGCGCCCCGCACTGCATTTGTGGACGAGTGCGGGGGTGATGTAAACGCAGTCTTTAATTGGACGCATTTTTTATTTATTGTAATAAAAATAATACATATTTGTAAAAAGTAACAAAACCAAATCATTTTCATTTGTATTGCAAAGCAGTAGTATATTTTTTATACTCTTTTGATAAGAAATTAAGGAGTAAAATGGTTTCATCTCAATGATTTGGAGGTGATTTGGTATTTTTTTTTCTTATTATGTGATACCGATAGAAAAATGGTGGCTACACCAAATTACGGTTCATATCATATAGATTACTAACAATTTTTTTCAGATGTAATTTCTCTGTAATTGCCGACGAAAAGTTGCTCCATCTGAATGCTTTTTTCAAGCTTTTTTCGAGAGAGCAGCCATAATTGGCCACACGTTTTCTCTTACAGACGCAAGCAGCAACTGCGGCCCGGCGTGCAAGTTAATTATGTGTTCCTTTTCAAAATATAATTTAGTTAACCTATGTGACGCGTGTAGTAAAATAGGATGTTTTTTTTCGTAGGAATGCGCAGACGCATCTATTCGGCCACCGACACGAATTAATTTGTGTTCGTCTAAAAAGGTGACAACGATAATATTTTACTTTTATTATCTAATGATTTGCGTTCGAGTAAACGATTGCATTCAATAGGGAACGTTTGGCCTTGAGCAATAACACATAGCGAGTAGAATGACTCACGCAGCTCATTAACGGACAATATACCTTTACGTTTATTATGTTTGTTTTTAAGGTTGTAAATGAATCTGCGAACATAAGCAAATGATCTTTGCAATTTAGTTAAAGACGAGTATTTATCAAAGTTAATGATAGGTTCGTTAATGATCACCGAATGTACTTTTAATTCAGGTATAACATCTGGATCTTTAATGCTTAATTTAGGCCATTCATGTTCATTTTTTAATAAAAAGTTAGGTCCAGTCCACCACAGAGTCATTGATATAAGACGTTTAGCATCTACTCCCCGTGAAATTAAGTCAGCGGGGTTAGAATCCGTGGGGACGTATCGCCATGCGGATGATGAAGTTAATTCGTTAATTTCATTAATGCGATTAGCCACAAACACCTTTAGTCTGCTGACGTCACCACGAATCCAACATAGCACCACCGTGGAGTCACACCAGTGAATCAATTTATCCGGGGTGTACCGTAGCGAGCATATAACAGACTTTGTGAGCTTGGCAGCGAGTAAGGCCGCACATAATTCCAAGCGAGGTATGGTGGTAGACTTCAGTGGTGCTACTTTAGATTTCGCGCATAATAACCTAACCGTGACGTCACCATTATGACTAATTGATCGCATATAAACACATGCACCATAGGCGCATTTTGAAGCGGCACTAAAAGAATGCAACTCGATCAACTTGGCTGATTCACCTAGAACTAGCCTTGGTATTTGTAAGTTGGACAAGTATACTACATTTTCAGAAAACTTGATCCAGTCATCCTTTATTTCCTGAGGGACTGGCTGATCCCAGTCTACCTTTTGTTGCCAAAGTTTTTGTAACATTATTTTAGGTACTACCACGACTGGGCTAAGTATGCCCATTGGATCAAATATTTTAAATGCGTTTGACATGATAAAGCGTTTAGTTATGATTTGAATATTATCATGTAAAAATTCTTTTATGGGAAAATGCAATGTATCGCTAGAAGGGATCCAGCCCAGTCCTAGCGTACTTGACGACTCACTAAAAGTTAAACTATCTTTTTCATTTATAACAATGTTATTAAATATGGAAGAACAATTTGTTTTAAATTTTCTTAAATTAAAACAACTTGACTGTAACGCTTCACAAACAGCTTTGTGTATATATATTAATTGTTTTGAATCGTTCGAGCCTGTTATCAAATCGTCAACGTAAAAATCTTCCTGAATAACGGTTTTAATTAGCTCATCATTTTGTTCCTGTCCCACCTGCCATAAACAACGCGTACTCAGATAGCTTGCACTCGCAGTACCGTATGTCAATGTATTGAGCATAAGTGACTGAATGGGTTCAGATTCCTCTCCTCTCCACAAAATTAACTGCAAATGCCTATCGTCTTCGTGAACAAGTACCTGGCGATACATTTTTTCTATGTCTCCGGTGAGTAAGTATTTGTATTGCCTAGAGCGTATCAAAATAGAAAAAAGTGTATCCTGCACTGTTGGGCCGACCATTAATATGTCATTCAGTGAACAACCGGAAGTGGTGGGAGCGGAACCATCGAATACTACACGAAGCTTAGTAGATTCGCTTTTCTGTTTTAAGACCGCGTGATGACACAGGTAATAACTTGGGCTTATTCCGTTATAAAAATAATCATTTTTTAGCACAGTTAGATGACCTAATTCTGCGTATTCATTTATAAACTTTGTATATTCCTTCTTTAATGCAGGATTTCGTTTTAATCGTTTTTCAGTGTTAATGAAGCGCCTCTTTGCTGATTTGTAACTATTGCCTAAGCAATCGGCGGTATCTTTTAGTGGTAATTTTACACAAAATCTACCTGTACTGGTTCTTGTTGTGTGAGTGAGAAAGTGTGTTTCACACTCATTTTCACTCATACTAGCCCTTTTAGGAATTTCCTCCAGATCCCAGAATTTAGTTAACATTATTTCCATGTTGTCGTCACTATTAGTGTAACTAGAAATTGTGCTATGGTTACAGTGTACGTCTTTCCGCTGCGCCACTGACTGAATAGGACCGGAGACTATCCAACCTAATTGTGAGCTTCTTAACTTGGGCTCGTTTACATTAGGCGTAAATTGTTTATTGCCTAAAATATCCCAGAATAGGTCAGCACCTATCAAAATATCTATGTCAGCCGGTTGATAAAACGTGGGATCAGCCAGCGGAATATTTTTAGGTAACTTTAATAAACCGATATCAATGGGTGTTTTCGGCAATCGACCCGTTAATTCCTTTAGCACAAGGCAGGAACAGGTTATATTGAATTTATTATGTACCGATTGTAATTTAATTTTACAACTTTCAGTAACATTGTTTGCTAATGTGTTGCCTATGCCAATGACCTTTAGAGTGTCAATGGGATGAGACGATAACTTTAATCTGGTCTTTAGGGACTCAGTAATAAAGGATGACTGGCTGCCACAGTCTAATAATGCACGAACTTTGACCTTTTGCTGGTCAAACGGATTCGATACCTCTACCATGGCAGTTGACAATATAATTTGACTTGTATTTTTGTCACAAAAGTTTGTTACTATCTCGACTGGTTCTTGAACCGTCGCAAGATATTTGCCGAGGTGGCTGGACGGTGCAGCAAGGTATTGTGCCTCTCATTGCAGTCAGGCTCCAGACATGATCTAAATCGACAGTCCTTTACGGCATGACCCTGCCTTAAACAATTTAGGCAAAGCTTATACCTCGTCACATCCGACATTTTTCGTCGATACTTTTAGACTTGAAAGTTGGACAATCATAAATTCTATGACTTTCGTCGCAAACAATGCAAGAAAACCCTTTCGGAACTTTACGCTTATTATTATTATCTGTACTCGCAAAAGACTTAACTATGTTATTTTGACCCTTTCTTTGGCTATGATTGTGTTGACTATTATTTATGCCAGGACGTTCATGAGTTCTTGAAGACAAAATGTTGCCAGCATTGTTACTATTGCGATTGGTAGCCTCGAGTACGTTTGCGCGATTTATAATAAATTTACAGAATTGATCTAAGCTCGGCGACTCGCTGGCCATACTATTGCGATGCTCCTCCCACTTTAGTAAGGTTTGACTATCTAACTTAGCTGACAAGAGGAATATTATTAACACATCCCAATTATCCGTTGGTTGTCCCAGGCTGGCCAATGCACGTAAATTCTTAGTAATATGATCGACTAGATACCTTAAAGATTTTTCTGAATCGCGAGGATGTGGTTTTATATTTAACAATGAGTTAAGATGGTGATTTATCAATATTCTATTATTATTATAACGTTGGCACAGCAACTTCCATGCTTCAGCGTAATTTTTAGTGGAAACTTCAAGATTAGAAACGATTCTGGCCGCGTTGCCTTCCAAATAAGAGTTTAGATAGTAAAATTTATTTATTTCGGAAATGCGGTCATTGTTGTGAATTAAACTTTCGAAGGTATCTCTAAATTCTAACCAACGGAAATATTCACCGTTAAACTTAGCGATTTGAATCTGTGGGAGTCTTAAACCTATACTGTGATGATCATCCGTACAACATGAAGCGTTGTGAGCGGAGTTGCGTCTTTGTTCAGACTCATTTTTGCGAGAAAACATTTCTAACAAATTCTTAGCAGTAGCCATGTTAATAATAATATCCTTCTCAATATTGTCGCGCTCATCGATTTCAGCCGCAATATTATCCGGATTTAGAACCTCTATATCATTTTGCAACTCATCAACCCTAATAGATAATGCCTCAAATTTGGTAAGTCTCAAGCTTAATTCTGTTAATTGAATGTTACTCAACTCATCCTCTTTAGAAATATTATTTAAATAATTTTTAAACTTAGTGATCTGTCCTTTGGCGGACACTCTTTTTGTTATAAGTTCCTTATAGCGCTGCTTATTCGTTTCCATTGTGAATAAACAGGCGTACCACAGTTAACTATCAATTACCGTTAGGATTGAGTTTTATAACAAAGGCAATAATAAAATAAATAGGCTCACGTTCCTCGTTTCGATGTCACCTGCCAGTTAGGAAGCCGGAGTCACACGATCAGCTGATCGTCAATCGCTCAGTCAGGAATTCGGTCAGCACTGGCAGCTGGTAGGCACCGATTCAGCAGAGAAGTGTGCTCGGAGCTTGTAAGTTGACCTGAAATAGTCGGCAGCCTACGCTAAATACCTAATGCGAGAATCGAACACGAATCGGGTAGGTAGGTACGTAACGGTACGAAGAACGGAGGACTTTAAATTGAACAATAATTAAACCAAACTTTCTATAATACGAATTTAATAAGGAAATAGAATAAAGAAAACTATTATTCACTGGCGATAATCACTAAAATTAAAAGAGATGTTGAAAAATTATTCGAGTTATCATCGAATGTATGTAGGTAGAAGGAAAAAATGTCTCAATTCTCAATTTATGGAAAATTTCAGCGATAATATGCACGAAATTACTTTAATTTACACAAATGGATTACCATAGTCAATATTTAATAAGGTATGCAAGGATATTTTGGATATTGGATGGATTTTCAACGAAGGAACGGCACTTAACTTTGAGATGACCTTGACGCTCGGCTCGATGCGATGCTTTAGCGGCACCGCTGCTCGAATCCTGGCTCCCTTGGTTGTCCAGGCGACAGTCCATCATACGCTAGAACCCGTGGATGTAGTCCCTCCACTGCAAGGCTTCCAATCTTGATGTTCTTTGTCTCCGCGCGCACGTTGTCCTCGTGATGGTTCGATCGAAGAAGTTCGTAGTATTTTCTTTATATTTTTCGCGGATTACGATTATTTATTATTATTTCCCCTCATGGGCCACCATGTTATATCTTTAGGGATATACTGGTGCCAAATCAAAGTCCCAATAAAATGCGAAATACAATATATTTAAAAGGTTGTTACATGTATGGAGGTTCTGAGGCAAGTGAAAGTGACAGATGGTCGATTTAAATATATATACAAAACACAAGCGCCTGTCGCGAAAACTATAGCAACAAGATGCGTTATGATGTCTTGGCGAAACTTTAAAAGGCGTTAAGCCTGAACAGCCACCAAAACGTCTACTCAACGTCGTAAATGTTTGTTGGGACGTAAATTATTATTAATTTACTAACACTAATTAAAACATAATCATTTTCAATAAGTACTTAGTTTAGTATTAAGTTAATTATGTGTGACTTCATTGTTAGTGTCACGTCCACCGCATAGCAATGTAAATAGTAATCTGTGGAAAATGTAGTAGTTATTACATTTAATAATTTATTTGTTAAAATGTACTCTATTAAGCATATATAATGTAATATCGTTTGTTTTCCCCAATAAAGTAAAATAAAATAAAAATAAATAAAATAGTTCACGGACCAATTTAGGGTAGTCACCTTCATCGGAGAATATTGGATGAGCCAACATTCCCACCTGAAGAGAAAAAAAATCGAGGTAAGATAAAAAGTAATGAAAATTTTTCTTGTAGAATCATTAATTTCTAAAGCAAAGTTTTGTAACAAAATTAACTTGCAATTGAATATAGTTTTTTGCAACATTGATGTCCTCTGGTTTGTTTGGATCTTTTGGATCACCCCGCATTGCATCAAAAACTATAGATAATTTTCCTGAAAACAAATAAAATGAAGATTTTATATTATAGTTAGGGAGCAGTAAACCATCGATTTCACTACGATGAAATGATGGCAGGATGATCTGAGAAGGTGCGAGGGAGTATTTAGACCAAAAACTTCGCAAAATTTCGACACAGGGAGGCTAGAACTATACAACGTGTTACGGAAACCCCATATCTATCCAAAAGGACTGAAGACAACATCTGGTATGGAGTCTCTATGCAAAGTTTCAGCTCAAAATAACTGACTCACAGAATTGACCCCAAATTATCGGTTTCATATGTTTCTTGAATACCAATAATAACAAACGTGTCACATCACTATGAGGGTCATCACTTTCCACGTCACTTGCCAATAAAACGATAATTGTCTTCGTTCTTCTTAATTTGAAAAATTCGGTCTCTGGTATCAATGAATTGAAATTTCTAATAAGCTCCACACATGTAGACATAGGATTACAAAACTCTTGCCATATCGTTTGTTATCATCCAAAGAAGCCGTGCACTTGGTATGTACAGTCGGCCAAGAAAGTGGTGTACCACCCTAAGGTTGAATATCGCTTGCAGATTCATAGGTGATAAAGATTAGTTTCGCTTGCAGATCGATCTGACAACTTCTATTGCTGTCTTTATCTGATTATTGATAACGACTATTACTGTTTGTAACGTGATAGCTGTTCTTAGTTTGAACTTGATGGAACCAATGACGTCGTAAAATCAACGGCGGGGGGCTGTAGATTTTGATGACAAAATTGTATCTACAAATTCAGAATTGTAATCAACAAGTTACATAAAATTGTAAAGGCACAAGGCGAGTCCACAAACCTACAATTTCTGTAAACTTGTAATTACAATATCAATAAAAAACAAGCTAAAAATAGATTTATCCTTTTATTAAATTTCTACAATCAATTTTAAAATACTTATAACAAACAAAAACATAGCATATATAGTAATATTTAGAAGATATTGAAAATTTTAAAAAATTAGAAACGGGTGTAACCGCCGTTGGCCTCTATAACCTCTAAAAGACGAGACCTCATTGAACCAACAAGCCGTGAGCAAATATCGGTTCCCCGCATTTCCTCCCAGATATAATTACAGTGACTAATAAGAGCTTGTTTGGTTCTTTCATTTTGATGCGACCATCGTTGGACCATAAGGCCCCAAAGATTTTCTATCGGGTTGAGGTCCGGCGATCTTGAGGGCCACTGAATTACCCTTACGTCAGTGTGTGAACGAAACCAGGCTCTTACGCTCCTCGCATTATGAATTGAACAATTATCTTGAACAAAATCAAATTGTGGCACTTCGTTCTCCGGGTAAACATTACGGACTGTCGGTAGCATTGCATTCTGAAGCACGTCGATATAATTTACAGCCGTCGCTCGAGGAGGTAGAGAACACAATTCTCCTACACCATCCGTACTCATCCAGCCCCAAATATTTACGGAAATTCGACCTGATTCTCTATTTGGGATTACATGATCATCTTTATACCGTGTTGAATTATATCGCCAAAGGTGAAGACGTCCATGCTGACTGGATTTAAACGTTTTTTCATCACAAAACACTGTATTAGACCAATCAAACTCTAAGTGCTCTCTGGCGAAGTTCAGACGAGCAAGTCTGTGAGCATCCGTCAAATATATTTTCTTGGCGTAATGCCTGTGGTGCAACCCCATGTAATGTAGATGATTCCTTATTGTTTGGGCACTCACATCGAACATCTCCGCAAAATGTTTTGTGGGCTTAAAACCATTGATTTCATATTCCCGTCTCATGAATTCTCTATCGTTATTGGAGAGTGCAGGCCGGCGACCACTTCTTCTATGATCCAACAAACTTCCCTCCTCTCCTTCACGACGAATCCAAAAGCGGACAGAACGCCTCGATATATTCAAATTCCGGGATATCGCACTGATACTGCTTCCCTCATTAAATTGGGCAATTATTTGTGCTCTTTCGGCAATGGTCAAGTTGGCAGGCATTGAGATGATTTTATATGCAGTTGATTGAAAAATAACACGGAAAATATATCGATTTTTTGCATATATTTGACAAAATGTCAATTGTCAGTTTTCTTTTTCAAATGGAATTCGGTTGTCTAAATAGTTTTTATTACTTTTGTTTGGAAACATTTCAATTGCTTTGTAGAAACTAATGTCCTTTTCATTTATACTAAAGGTTAAAATGTCATGTACTTATATGTGACATATGACGTATGAATACTAAATACATAGGTTTACGTCATGATAATGTTGTCTCTTTCAGTAATATCTTTTTATAACGAACCTTGTTGTAATTTTCGATGACCGGGAAACTAAATCAAAACTGGTACACCACTTTCTTGGCCGACCGTACATACCCTTTAAATTACACGTTGTATAATCTTTATAATATTGCACTCCCTTTTAAATGGCAATTCTTTTACCTTGCGTGGTTAGCAATCAAGGCAGTAAATATTTATTTATTTATTATATATTTGATTGAACACCTTACAATATCGTCTTTTCTACGACTGGTTCCAGTATGTAATCGGTGATTTATGGTGATTATAGGAAATGTAGGTATGGCATTGATAATCTATACATATACTCGTAATAAAACAGTAAAAAAGTGTGTCTGTATATTTAATTTATTAAAAATAACAATTGAGGTGAGTTAAGAAACGGGAACATGGGAAAAAAAAGTCTGTCTGTTTGTACACGCTAATCTCCGGACCTACTGGACGGAATTTAATGAAATTTGGTAAGTAGATAGTTGACATCCTGAAATAACACATATGCAACTTTTTTATCCCGGAAATCTCACGGGATCGGGAATTACGTGGGAAATCCTACCACGCGAACGAAGTTGCGGGCAGCAGCTAGTATTAAATATGTAAGTATTCAGGCATATTTATTAGATTTTCATGAATTTTGTTTTTGTATATTTTAACCGTATTTATTATGTATTCGTAATGATAAAGTACTATTTATAATTTTATTATGAGAAAAATTGTATATGTTTCAATTTTATATGTCATTTGTCTCATATTTCGATAAGGTACATTATGACGTGTGGCTTTACCTAAGTGTTGTATATTGTGTGGCGTACACTATACGATTGGCAATGCACGATGTTGCGTAGTGACCCTAATAAAGATGTAAGGTTGGATTGTATTTGGTCGGTTTGGGTTTTCCCATTTTGATGGTACTTAATGTTCAATCCTAGTTAATTGTCATGCTTTTTGAGTAATCAGGTATTTGAGGAAGATGAAGTGGTTTTTTTTGGCATAAATTTACATAATATACTATAACCTCTTTTGCATACATTGATTGTAAAAAAGAGATCTTGTCGGACTTACCCAAGCCAAGGAATTACCAATATTAAAAATACTGGTTTCGCCTGTATCTCGCTAAATGTCAAGATTGAATAGGTATTACCACAGATAATCAATAAGAGTTAATCTCAGGTTTTACCGGTTTTTATCTTTTACTATAGTTTGAGCATTCACAGTCAGTCATACGATGCATTAAAAAACTTACACTAAATACAATAATGACTAAGGAATTCCGGTATATTCCTGACTTCTGAGCTAGGCAAAGCCTGCGTTTACGGGAGTCAGAGTTTAATTTAAAAGAATAGTCAAGAATCTCATAATTACTCTATTTTTTTTTAACAACAACGAATCACCTGAGTAATTGTAGGTACGGTACAATACTGAATTAAACAGTATTACTGTTATGGCAACAACACTTTTGAAACTTAATAACACTTATTTTCTTGTTAAAACTTTTTTTTTTGCAGTCGGGTTTTGGATCCAATGTTTTTTCATCTTTGAATTCTGGGTACAAACCATAATAAGGAGGAATTTCGTATGGTTTTTACACTAAAGCTGATATATTGTCCTTAAAGATTTTTATTTAAACACAATTATGGAGGTCACGTCTCATTTGCATTATTAAACGTTATTTATTGAACTTTTGAAGTAAGTATTTGTGTGTACTTTAGAACTAAGTTTATTACAAAAATAATGTTGTTATTAAATATAGATTTGTTTCTTATATAAATCTTGCGATTCTTTTCAATATTATCTGTCTGTTAGGCATGTATATACTTGAAGACTGAATTTTTAATGTCATCTCATCCTGTTCAGACTTTCGAGCCGCTTGATGTAGGTAGTAGGAAGTCAATCCTGCGTGTGCGCACAATATTGGCATAGTTGTATGCTGACAGCTTTGGAGTCCTCGTTTTGTTTAGATTGTCGAAGTCAACGCTGAATAAACTGAACTTTGCCCTGTAAATAAAAAAAAGTATTTTGACAACAACATTATAATAAAATGTAGGAAATTAGTGATTACAAAAAACCTTATTTACACTGCCCAATACTGCTTAACAGGTCTTTATTGCTACTAGGTCCCATTTATCGACGCTTATGTACTAGGTCCTGTTTATCGATGATAAATGATCTTTATTTTGCAAATGGGTTATTAAATAACACTTTTACACGTCATTTTTTTCGTAAATATTAATGAGGCTGGTGTTTCCTAACTGACTACCCTGAGAAGAAACACCGAAACAAACTCAGGGCTCCGTCTCTTTTAAAGAATTGCAATTATTTTCTAAATAAAAAATTAACGAACGAACGTTCTTTATCTGTTGGTATGTAAACGAGCGTTTAATAAGTTGAACCAGGCCCTTCAGGTGTATTCAGATCTTGAGAATGCGCAGCTCGCGAACCATTTGCGTATTGCGCGTGTGTTTTTAATGTTCTCGCGCAGCGCTGTCTTCGCGGTACCCTCCAAATTCACTACTAAGGTTCATATTTTAAACATGAAAAAAGCTATACACACAAGCCATGCGCACAAGCTGCACTCAAATTGGTCACGCGCACTGCACAAGCGTTACCGTGAGTTACACTCGAGAAGCGCACCAAACGTAGGCAATAACCGCAAGCAAGCAGCAGGCAAATAAGTTGCACACGAGTCGCGAGCGGCGCATTGAATAGATGTGAATACACCTGTAGACAGCATCATCTGCTTAGCCTTTTAGTAACTATGTTGAGATCGGCTTTCATTCAACCCGGATGCAACTGAGTGTTACTGTTTTACATGGAGCGACTGCCTATTTGAGCTCCACAGCTTGGAAGGCTAGCTGTATAACATTTGTGTTACCCCTTCGCAAGACCAGTGTCTCATTTTTCGACTTCTGACTTCCCGTCCAGCGGTCAAAGGTGTATAAATGAAAGTCGGGACCAAACGCTTTAACGTGTTTTCTAAGGCTCAGAGAAATATCGATATGTGTAAGCACCTATCCCCAGACCGACCTAGCAAGCGGAGCGGCTTATTATTTAACTACGAGCTCCTCTTTTTCTTTCTGTTCCACACGACCGAAACAATCCACTGTTTGTGTTATTTTAGACTATAAACTGCTTGGGTAAAGCACCGTCGTGCCCTCGTAGTGCCGATCGGCGGCGGCGACCTTTCACGCCCTGCTCTGGTTCAGACTATGGTGTGGACCGAGGCGGAATGGAATGCAGTCGCCTCCTTTTGCGAAGCAGTCATGCTAGCGAAGGAGGAGGCCGAGCGTGCGAGGGAGAGGCAACTCTTTTCCTCGCGCCCCAGCCACCGCGGAAGACGCCGCGGGCGTCGGGGATCGCGAGCCAATTTTCGGCCACCGTAGGCGCGGGCCTGCGGACAGCGAGCAGGGGTCGCTCACCGTCCGACAAGGACCAGGCCCGGGTCGGCAGAGCGTCGGTTTCCACATGCACCTCAAAGTGCTGTCAATACCAGTGAAAAAAAGGCTATAAACTGTTGTGCTTAATACTCACTTATACCCGTCTCCAAATTCAAAATCATCCAGCAACTCCAAGCATAATATCCTTTGATATTAACTCCATCCTCATGTATAGCTAACAACACTTGGTAGAGATACTCATTGTAATATTCAACTCGATAATCTTTTAGTCCTTCATCACCGTAGTCACATAATCCGTTTTCAGTGACAAATATTGGGATTGTCTTCAACATATTATAGTTGTTTTGGAGCCAGACCAGCATTTTCCATAAGCCAGGTGGATAAGTCTGTAAAGATTTTCCAAGTTAATTAGTCTATACTGTCCTCTCATACCTATTGATGGATACATTGCCTACATTGTAAAAGTGAATGATATTTTGAAAGTACCCATGGAGTTTCTTGCCGGTTCTTCTACATAGGAAACGACTTTCGAACCGTGCACTAACTTCTGATGTTTTATAAGTACCTATGTAGGCCTATGTGAAATAAAGTATGTTGAGTTTGACTCTATGCTTAGAAGCATATGAGCGATTTTGATTTGATTTATAACACTGTTTTTATATGTATATATAGCAAACACCCAACTACAGAGTATCGGATTTCTTTCAAGAAAATAAAAATACAGTAACTTTATATAATCATCCAATATTTTAAGAGCTTTTATTTTGAAAACGAGTTGTCGGTAAAGTTGATAATAAAAATCCTGTCTTGGGGATTCATCAATTTTTATGAACTGTTTATAGTCTAGTCTATGGTAAATGTATGTCTGTATAAATAAATTATTATAAGGTTCTTGCCAAGAAAACTAAGTAAAAACTACATAAAAGAAGTCCTTTAAACCAAAATATTTGAGATATAATCAAAGCAATGAAAGTATTTGCGTCCCAAGCTAACGCTATTTTGAAGATTATTTTCACTAACTTGTCACACTTGACTGCTTGTAAAAAACGCTCAGAGTTCTGTGCACGAATGGTAATCAATATTATAAATGTGAAAGTTTGTGAAGATGGATGGATGTATGTTACCCTTTCACGCAAAAACTATTCAACGGATCTGAATAAAATTTGGTAAGTAGATAGTAGACATCCTGCAATAATACGTAGATTACTTTTATCCTGGAGTTCCAATGGGATCGGGATTTACGCGGGAAAACCGTCCCACGGGAACGAAGTCACGGGCAGAAGCTAGTATATATATATATTAAGCAACCGCTGTTTTGTTCGTATATTCGTCTGTCTTCAGTGGATCGCACTTCACGGACCTTTAAAATTTCCACAGTATGACTATATCTAGGGCAACTCGCTGTCCGACCATGGACCATGCCCGGGTCGACGGCGCGTTCTGTTCCACGCGCGCCTCAAAGAGCGTCAGCAACATGACGTGGCCCCCCCTGCAGAGGGCCGAAGCCTGCCGGGGTCGTGGGACTCATCCCATTACCGTGACCCCGGTACGTAAAGGGTTATTGAAGGAACACCGTGGATTTTAGTCAGTAAAAGTCTGACAGTCCCTCCCACCCTGCCCGGGGTGGGAGGACTTATTTGATAATTTTACCAAGATAAAAAAAAAAAGTATGACTATATCTATTGGAAGGAATGTCATCTCTTCGGTTTATTGTACCGGAATATCTATGTGGAAGTATGTAAGTAAGTATTCGTGCAAAATGGCATTTCCATTTTTTTTTTCTGGATGCTAATCATCAAATGACTCCTCCCGTTCTGGGCGGAGTGGAAGGGAGTGTCAAACTTCTATTTACTAAAAAGCCACCCAGTTCCATCAGTTTTCCTTGCATTCTGGGGCCGCAGGATCTCGTTGGAATATCAACCCCGGAAAATGGAAAAGATATTGCATCCATTTCAAATTGATACAGAGATACATAAAACCAGTCAGGTCCAGCCATGTACCATGATGGATCCGGCTCCATCTTGACGGCACTGAAGCGGAACTAAGCAGGAAATTTAGAATTAGGTTCCGTTGAAGATGGACTCACTAACGCCGTAGTGTAGTGATTGGGAGCGAAGAATAAAATTACAGACGTTTCATTCTGAATCTGTAATACTTTTTCTTGTTTAGGGTGCATGAATGTTTTTGAATACATATAATGAATCTGCTGCTACTATTGAGCCTACACAACTAGACTAATGCATCATTCATACCTCTTTAGTGAAGGGAAAAATCATTTAAAGACTCCTCTCACTCCACGTGGGAAGAGAGTGACAGATTTCTACTGACTAATATTGAACCGCGGTATCTCGTTGGAACACTCCCGCAAACCTGGCAGGAAATGACAAAGGACTCCCACTTTTTCAACTCAACAGATAATAATAATATGAATACTAAGTTGACTGGTAATAAACACTATTTACTATAAAAACATCATTATCAATATCGATCATGGGAATACCGAGATAACAAAAACGTTTTTTAGGTTATGAAATGTAAAAACATTTATGGTCATTGAGAAATAAAACCGAAAATGAATAATTAATAAACGAAAACGAAATTACAAATTTGCGCCTTCGAATGACTGTGATTGATTTTTTCATCTCATTTGACGTTTCTTGAGTTTTTATAATTTGGCTTCTAGCATTTTTAACCACTATCGAAATCAAAACAAAGCCACAGTTATTATGGACAAAAACGTTGTAATTAACAAAAATATTTACGTAATGCGTTAACCGATATGTTTAGACTTTTAAAATGGATCTATGTTTAATAATAATATACAAAATAATGAGAAATCATGACCCCTCTACATACAATATTATACTATTTACACCCCTGGCAACCCTGGAATTAGGAAATGCAGATGTCATGGCTGACAGATAATTTATTCACAATGACATCGCTATATCTTCTTTTTATTGTGTTTTTCACTACCCCATGATTAAAAGTCGTATAAAAATTACGATAAATAACTATTATAATTATAATAGTTATTTGTTATACAAGATTGCAAAGTTGCTTTTTAACCGCGTGCTCAATTTTGATGATTGAGCAAGCGAAGGATTCTAAAATTGAATCACGAGTGCAGCGAGTGATTCAAACATTAGAATCCTGAGCGTTTGCGAGGGAATCAAAAGAGCACGAGGTGAAAAATCTTTGCACTCGAGTGCAACACGTAACTTTTCATCCCACCTCAGCGAGGACATGACTAAATGCAAAAAAAAAAAATTACGCGCAAAGCAAATTAAAAAAAAGTAAGTACACTAAGAAGGTTGTATTTAAACAAATTAAAAATTAATTTAGGTTGTTTTTTTAAGTCTGAGTTTTTAACAAATTAAAAAAAAGTTGTATGATAAATTCGGCCCCATGGAGGTAGGTAGGAGAAGTATATAGGTTTAATGATGTTTTGAATTCACAAACTTAGTACACACGATGTTCTAAATTATATTTACTTTATCCTCTAGCGGTTAAAAAAGGCTTTTGCACTCAGATATCGAAGAGCAAAAATACTCTTTCCGAGATGGAGGGATGAAAAAGTTTTTTTTAATATATATACATATTTCATATGTGTCCGCTATTACACTGCTAATGGGCTTAATTCCGCCTACCTCCTTTACATATTTAATTAACATAATACCGTGATGACGTTAAAAAGTTAACAAGGAAATAAAATTGTATAGACCAATTATATTGTGCTTGATTTAGCTGAGTACCAGAGTTTTAAATGGAGCGACTGCATATGTGACCTCAAAAACCTTGTAGCTGGGTAACACAATACCTCTTGGCAAGACCTGTGTCCGATTTTAAGGACTTCTGACCACCCGTAACGACTGTCAAAGATATACAAATAACAGCCGGGACCAGCAGTTACGTGTTTTCTGACGCACGGAGGAACTCAGACCTCTCCTATCTACACACCGACCTCAGCCAACGTTGCTTGACCTTGAAGAAGGACCCGTGCGGCTGTTATTATTTAACCACGAGCTCCTCGAAAACAAGACCTAGTTCCTATATCTATTAATTAATATTTCCAGGTAAGTTTAAGATGGGCACGCCGCAATGGCGGCGATAAGTCCCCTCTTTGAGGAGTGGCTGGAGAGATGCCACGTCGTCCTCACCTTCCGCCTGACGCAGGTGCTGACCGGACATGACTGTTTCGGGAGGTATCTCTTTTGGATACAGCTGGAGGACACGCCCGGGTGTCGTCATTGTGACAACCGCCTGGAGAACACGGTGGAGCAAACGGTTGAGGTTAGCCATGCTTTGGCGGAGCACTGTCGTGTCCTCGTAGAGGCGATCGGTGGCGGTGAACTCTCGCGTCCTGCTCTGGTTCAGACCATGGTGCAGAACGAGAGGGAATGGGATGCGGTCGCCTCCTTCTGCGAAGCAGTCATACTAGGAAGGAGGAGGCCGAACGCGCGAGGGAGAGGCGCTCTTCCTGGCGCCCCAGCCACCGTTGAAGTCGGGAATCGCGAGCTGATTTCCGGCCACCGTAGGAGCGGGCCAGCGGACGGCGAGCAGAGGTTGCTCACCGTCCTCAAGACCGACCTCAAAGAGCTGTCAACACCAGCGACGGGGCCTCATAGGGCCATTGCCTGCCGGAGTTTACGGGAAAGTTTTATCGAGATACCGCGGCCCCAGAACTTTAGGGCAGCCGAAGGAACAGGGTGGATTTTTAGTCAGTCATAGACACACCCTTCCGTTTAACCCAGAGCGGAAGATGTCATTCGACGATTTTCACACCCAGAAAAAAAAGTTTAAGATGATCCCGAAAGTGCAGTTCTGCACGATAATGGTTTATTGAAAATGTTTACATATACGAACCTCTTCATCAGTAAAATAAGGGAGAAAGGACCGTGAGTATCCTTGGTGGTGACTAATATTGTTAAATAGTTCACGGACCAATTTAGGGTAGTCGACTTCATCGGAGAATATTGGATGAGCTAACATTCCCATCTGTAGAGGAAAAACAAATCGCGATAACATAAAAACAAATGAAAAATTATCTTGTAGAATCATTTCTAAAGTAAAGTATTGTAATGAAACTGACTTGCATTTGGATATAGTTTTCTGCAACTTTAATGTCCCCTAGTTTGTTCGGATCTTTAGGATCACCCCACATTGCGTCAAATACTATAGATACTTGTCCTGAAAACAAACAAAATGAAGATTTTATATTATATTTAGGGAGCAGTGGTGGCTTGAATTACATTAAGGGCCAAAAACATTGACAGCGATTACTTTACTTTTTTGAACTGGTTTAAATTCCTTCTCATACATACGGTACACCCGAGCATGGGCTAGCAAGCTGTTGTGCGTACATAAATATAGACCAAGCCCAGTCGACGGCAAACCTGGAGCAAATATGTCAAACCCATAACTCTGCAAAAATAATCATTATAAACGCAAAAAAAAACTTAATGCACACAAATACTGGGTGCCCCAAAAGTCGAAATCAAGCTGGAATCAGGTCATAACTGTTAACAGAAAATCTTAAAAAAAAAAAAAAAATATTTTTAATCTTTTCACCTACCAAAATTTTTTGTCACTGACCAAATTCATGGAATGGACAGTTTTTGCAATACAACGTGAAACGGAAACCCCATATCTATCCAAAAGAGCTGAAGACAACATCTGGTATGGAGAGTCTCTATGCACAGTTTCAGCACAAAATAACTAACTCAAAGAATTGATACGAAGTTATTGGTTTCATATATTTCTTGAATACCAATCATAACAAACGTGTCACAGCACTACGAGGGTCAATAACATTCCAAGTCACTTGCCAATAACATGATAATTCTTTTCGTTCTACTTAATTTGAAACACTTGGGTCTCTGGTATCAGTGTATTGGAATTTGTAATAAGTTCTACACACGTAGAATTAGGATTACAAAACCCTTGCCATATCGTTTGTTATCATCCAAAGAAGCCATTCACTTGGTATGTATATACCCTTTAAATTACACACTGTATAGTACACGTGGTGCCCTTTCATTTGATATGCCACTTCGGTATATTTGACAACATTCAATTATTCATCCCTGCTTTCACTCCCCATATCTAGTAAATGGCTAAACCGATTTTGATAAAACATGGCTGATTGTAATATACCCGTCGTGTTCTTTCATTTAACACCCCACTTGAGTATATTTGACAACATTCGATTATTCATCCCCACTTTCACCCCCATATCTAGTAAATGGCTTAACCGATTTTGACAAAACATATCTAAGAACCACCAAACCTGCTTTCTAACAAAAAAAACCGCACTGAAATCACGTACACGTAAAGGTACGGTGCCACAGACAGACACACAGATACACAAGTTAAACTTATTACACTCCTATTTTTCCGTCGGGGGTTAAAAACTTTGCTATATAAATAGCAGAAAAGTATTAATTCTGAATACTTGTTTGGGGAAATGAAATGAAATATTTATGAGGTAAATTAAATAGCACTTTTACACGTCATGTATTTTGCGTGTTATGTTTAGCTAGATGAGGCCGGTGTTTCTTAATTGACTGATTGATTGTCTGAGAAGAAACACCGAAATAAACTCAGAGGTCAAAGTCCTTTTTAAAGTCCATACAATTCTCATTAGTCCAATAATATGAAAAGCATGTAAGTTCATGTCTGTGGTGCTCTTTTGAGGAAATAACCACACTAATTTGAGCGGGCCTGTCCAGATAGTGCAAGCATTTGTCAGTTATCGTGTAGCTCAGCTTATAACTTAAGGAGCTCGACGATTTGACATACACACATCAAAAGTGTCTAGGGATCAACATATATTTTTGCAATAACTTTTCTCCTGATTGATATTAATTAAAATTTTCTTTAAGGATTCATCAAATAAAGTGTTTTCGTTTGTCACAGTAACGATAAACCAAGTCACCTTTGCATTAATAAAGAAATTTGCCATTTTCCTAATAAAGGGATTTTTGACATTTGAACCACTAACATTAAAGTTCGAAAAAAAGACTGAAATAACAGTTTTCTTTAAAATTTTATTGGGTAACTTAAACAATTAATAATTCGTGTTTCTACCGTGAACACTAACAACACAAGAACATCGGTTTGGCATACTCAAAATGAGTTCATCCAAATCACGCTGTGGAATGGCCGCCCATGTTCGTTGCAACAACAAAAAAAGGTCTTCTTGCGACTGGATACCCTCCATATTCGGCAGAGCTCTTCTCTGTAGCATATCCCATGCATGCTCAATCGGGTTCAAGTCTGGCGACTGAGCAGGCCAGAGCAGGACATTGATGTTAGCTGCGGCGAGAGTCTGTCTTACAACTCTTGCGGTGTGCGGTCGTGCATTATCATGCATTAACTGAAATAAGGGACCGATTTGCACTTGTAGAGGAACGATGACGTCAGATACAATCGTCTCAGCATAAATTTGAGCGTTGAGGTTGCCTCTGATCCAAATCAACTCAGTTCTTCCGCCGATCCAAATACCCGCCCATACCATGATGGTTCCACCACTATAAGGATGGACTTCCTGGCAGGATTTTAATCGCTGTTGGCGTCCAAGGGTTCTCCGGTGTCGTATACGTCTTGTATCCGGTCTCATACCAAAACGAGACTCATCAGAAAAGCACACGAAACGCCATTGTTCTTCTGCCCAATTTCTGTGTTCAAGAGCCCATTGATATCGAATCCTACGATTGTGCATTGCTATAGGTGGTACCCGTAGCGGTCTTCGGGAATGAAGGTTCACTTCATGCAAGCGGTTTCTGACTGTTTGGTCGCTAATTAAGTTCCCTGAAGAGTGATGAAGCCTCACGGCTAACATCATGGCGGTTATTGTTGGAGCTCTTCGAGTTAAGATTTGAATGTATCGGTCTTGTCTCCGTGTGGTGCAGCGATACCGTCCTCCATGGCGCTCAGCCACGGTACCAGTGCTTCAGTAACGTGTCCAAAGTCGACTGATAACACTCTGACTTGTATTCAGAGCTAAAGCCACAGTACGTTGCCGGGAACCAGCTTCTATCATTCCCACGGCTCTGAGCATTTCTTCCCTGCTTAAATGACGTCGCCGCTCCATAATAACGTTGGTTTTAACGTAGGGAAACAAACATAGTGTATTACATACTCTTTGCAGTAGCACTAATAATGTCTTCAATGCATTGTATGTTTTACTAACTAAATATTGACAGCTGATTTTCATCTTTTACTCGAATTTGATTAACAGTTCCTGTTTCAAATTATGAAATGCACCAAAAAGGATCCATATAAATTTATAAAATCATAAATTTATTACAAAGCCACATCTCAATCTCAAGAAATCCGCATAAAAATGCTTGATCCCTAGACACTTTTGATGTGTGTACATTACCAAAGCAATACAAAAACAATACATCAATAAATAAATTACAATGAAAATAACACAAAGAAGAAACAATAATCTACATAGTTCTCACATTCACAATAATGAAATCAATAAATATATATTTATATTTATATATATATATATATATAAACAAAATAAATAGGTATATACTTTAGATAGCAAATATTAAAGTCAGTAAAAAAACAGCAATAAAAAATACGCCCACGTATATCACTGGTGCAGCTCATTCCCAAGCCTTTTTGTCCTTAATATAATATTTGACCATGTAAAAAGCTTTCTGACATAGCTTACGTTTTATTCATAATTTGAATTTATTAATGCTTAGTTCTTGAATGTGGCTAGGATTTTTATTTCATTGGCATCTAAACAAACCACCTATTTTTTAACATTGTTTCAACCTACTTGTATATATTAAATCGCAATTATCATTTACAACTAATGAACTGGAATTTCATGGTTCGGCCTCCGGTTTAATCATTGAACTTGAATCGAAAGTTGCAGCTATTCTATGTATATATAAGTATCCCTCTAACGACAGTATTGAAGTCTTTCTTAGCTCCTTAAATGTCATACTTACATCATTGACTGGTTTTCAAACTGTTGTGATAACGGGTGACATTAACATAAACATAAACATGGATATCATGGCGTCGTCGATGGATCAACGTTCACATGATTACCTTAACTGTGTCTCTTTTCATGGGTATCTACCAGCACATCATCTTCCTACACGAGGCAATAACTGCCTCGACCATACCATATTGAAAACTAAGATACCCTCTTCAATCTTTGTATTCGACTCTTCTGTCACTGATCATTTTTCGACCCTTCTTTGTTTAGATTTAAAGCCACCTCGTAATTCCTTAGTCAACTCAACATCTAAAATCGACTTTATTTCACTTGATAGCTGCATGCAAAATCTTGATCTCTCTCATATATTATCCATGAGAGATCCAAATGCTGCTATAGATTGTCTCACTAAGGCACTGTCTCAGGAAATAAATAAGAATACTACATTGACGCGACATGCAAAACGTAAAAGAATATTGAAGCCTTGGATTACTCCAGGCCTACTACGTTGCATGAGAAATAGAGATTGTGTTACACAAAAGGCACAAACAATCTCCTGATAATGACATACTTAAAACAACTTATACTAGATACAGAAACTTCTGCAACAAGATTCTCAAGAAACTTAAAAAACAATTCGACTTAAATGAATTTACTAAAGCTGGTCGCAACTCAAAACTAATTTGGGATACAGTCAAGCGAGTCACAAACACAAGTAAAACAATTCATATCCCTACGGAGCTACTCTCATCCTGTGAAACCCCTTCCCTTTTGGTTAATAAGGTCAACTCTTTTTTTGTTAATATAGGTAAAAACCTTGCTGAACGTATTAGTGACTTACATGGAGATTTTTCCAATCAGCGTCTCATAAATAGCTCCTCCCCAAATGAGATTGCGTCTATTATAGCTAATTTAAAACCAAATGCTGCTGTGGGCTATGATGGTATTTCTACAATCTTTTTACAGAGGTACTCAAAAATCCTGACCCCCATACTTAGTCATATTTTTAATCTCTGCTTTCTCACAGGGATTTTCCCATCTACCCTCAAGAAAGCCATAATTCATCCCATTTTTAAAGGGGGTGGCCGGTCGTCTATTAATAACTATCGTCCTATAGCGGTCCTCCCGGCTTTATCCAAAATCTTAGAACGACTCATTAACACCAGACTCATTAACTACCTTGAACACAACAATTTATTGTCAGCCAACCAATTTGGATTCAGAAAGAAAAAGTCCACCTCTGATGCTGCCTTGCAACTTATAACTAGCATTGTTGATAAACTCAATAGCCGCAAAAAGTGCCTCACAGTGTTTATTGATCTCGCCAAGGCATTCGATACGGTGCCGGTTCCCTGCCTTTTATCTAAGCTTGAAAGCTTAGGTATACGTAACTTGCAGCTTCAACTTTTTAAATCTTACCTATCCGACCGTACACAAACAGTTAAGATTGACAATTATTTAAGTAATGACCTACATATCTCTTATGGCGTCCCTCAAGGCAGCGTGATAGGCCCTACTTTGTTCTTGATCTTCATAGATGACCTCTGCAACATGAGTCTGGACTCTGGTAACATTATCTCCTTCGCTGATGATACTGCAATCACATTTTATGATGACTCCTGGACTAAGCTGCGAACTACTGCTCAGGCTGGTTTTGACATACTGCATAAATGGCTAATCACTCACTCACTCACGCTAAACACCAGTAAAACTAAACTCATAACATTTTCTATAAATAATGGATCACAACCTTTGACACCCATTACTCTTAAAGCCCACTCTTGCCAACTCAATCCTACTTCTTGTAACTGTCCATCAATTACGTCTTCTGATTCTATTAAATATCTAGGTATAATTCTTGATAAAAACCTCAACTTCAAAGCTCATATCACCCACCTAACTGGCAGAGTTCGGAATTTGATTTATCTTTTCAAAACCCTTACAGACGTGGCCAATGCCTCCATATTACGAAATGTATACCTCTCCCTGTGTCAGTCGGTAATATCCTACTGCATTACGAGTTGGGGTGGTGCTGCTAAAACTACACTCAAACAACTGGAAGTGGCTCAGAGAGCCATCCTTAAAGTAGCCACATTTCGACCTAGACTTTACCCAACATTTGACTTATACCAGAAATGTCAAGTCCTTACGGTTCGTCAATTATTTATAATCAACACCATATTACACCAACACACAAGAACACCTCTCACACATAACCGACCGTTATCTAGACGTAAGGACAACATATGCCATGTTCCATTTCCACGCTTTACCTTCACAAAACGTTTTTTCTACTATTTGGGCCCCTTTTTGTTTAACAAAATTAGTATATCTACCCCTCTGTATCAATCATCTTACCAAATATGCAAAAAGGAAATAACATTTTTTCTGTTAAATAAAAATTATGATGACACCGAATCTCTCCTTGTATCACTTTCTTAGTAACATTTTTATTGCTCTTTCCGCTCCGTTAACATACTATAGTTTAGCTAACGCCCAATCAAACTTCACATTCACTACTACATACATCACACTCACGCTCAGAACATACATCACACTTCATAATATAAACATACACACATATCACACTTCACTTAATTATAAAGTAGATTAGGTAATATAAAAATAGAAATGTAGACATCATAAGTATTAAATAAAATGCAGTCTCTATAATATTGTTTATTGTGGGAATTAGGGACTGGTGGACCTTAATACAGGTTACTACGTAACCTAGCTAGGCCACCGGAGCCACTTAATTGTTACTTATTTATATGTAGTTGTTCCTCATTTAATTGTAACTTATATTATGTAACAGACTGTCACAACCTTATGAAATAAATACATTGAACATTGAACTTGTCTTTGTTCCTTGTTTACATTGTGGATATCACTGTATTTTTTAAACAGATTAATATTTTTGTGTGCATATAAGAGATTCTCATAAATATACTGAGAAGGCACAGTCATAATATTAATCTTATTAAATTTGTCCCAGGACTTAATTCATAAATTTCACGAATAGCCCTTTTTTGAAATACAAATACTGTGTGAATATCAGCGGCATTTACCCAAAGTAAAATTCCGTATGACATCACACTGTGAAAGTAACTAAAGTAGACTAAACGTGCTGTTTGGATATCAGTTAATCCACGATTTATTCTCAAGGAAATTTTAAATTTCTATGATACAGAACTAAGCTTTCTCGACAATTTGTACCTATATATGGGGCTATACCCCACTGAAGCTTCACATCCAAATCGAATCTTCATCAAAAAAAGAAATAATAAAAAGAAAATTTGTCCCGCTTGGTTGGCGAAGGGGTTTGTTAAACTCATCTATACTAATATTATAAAGCGGAAAAGTTTGTTTGTTTGTTTGTTTGCTTGAACGCGCTAATCTTCGAAAGTACTGGGTGGATTTGGATGCAATTTGGTATGGAAGTAGCTTGAAGCTTGCGGAAGGTTATAGGCTACTTTTTACGCGACTGCAAAAAAGGAGAGTTATGTTTTTACCGTGATAGAATCCACGGGAGCGAAGCCCCGCGTGAGTACTAGTTCTGTATAAAACTGGCCAAGTGCGAGTCAGACTCGCCCATGAAGGGCTTCGTAGTAACTAAGTAAAATGACTTTGTTTTTCATAGTGTTTGTATGAAATATAAAGTTATATTTGCGGTTTTAGAAAATGTGTCCCTTAATTTTATATATATATATATTTAATTTTTAATCAAAATCGGGAAGCGGTTAACAGAATACAGGTACCTACCATGTTTTACATGTGTAGTCCTAATAGTTTTAAAATGGCTGTGACATACGGACGGACGGACAGACAGACAGACAGACATGACGAAACTATAAGGCTTCCGTTTTTGCCTTTCGGCTACAGAAGACAGAACCCTAAAAACCAGCCTGGTGTTGATCGAGGCTACACCAGGCTGGTTTTTAGGGTTCCGTTTGTTTGCGAATGTCTGTTGGCAGCGGACGTATGGGCTTAGTATGAGTTTGAAATACTTTTGTCGTTTTTGAAAGACACACACCAAACTTGCTTTCACATGCACCAAACTTGTAAATTAGTATGAGAGAGATAAAGCGATAGTTTCCGAAAACGATAATAGTATTGTAAACAGCCTAAGTAATAGTATTGTAATCATACTAAGCCCCCTTTTTTTCCGGGTGGGAAAATCATCGAATGATTTCTCCCACTCTGGTTTAATCGGAAGGGAGTGTCAGACTTCTACTGACTAAAAACCGACCCTATTCCTTCAGCTGCCATTAAGTCCGGGGCCGCGGTATCTCGTTAGAACATTCCCGCAACACTGCAGGCAGGCCCTTTGGTTCCTCATCACTGGTACTGACAGTTCTTTGGGGCATACTACTATTTGCTGCCATCTCATCCCCGAATCATCTCTAGGCCCTGTTTAAGGGAATAGAAAAGGGCGGTATCCGTTTATTGCCGACGCATGGTACTCTTTTACTCTTGATGGTCCTTACTCAAAAGGAGCCTGTATTACAGTGAATGACCATTAAATTTAGAATATACGTATTTTTGCAATTTTCATGAGCATGATTTCATGGCTTATCAGTATAAGTAAATATAAGTATTTATTTATTTATTATAATAGGTTGGGGAAAAAGTTTCTTCGCATTTTTTAAGAAAATTCAAAACATTTTTTAATACAGTTTATTTACATTTAACTAAAGTATGTAGGTACCATTTTGTTCGATAACTTTTTGCCATCTTGTAGGTAGGGACATGATCCCATTGCTATAGAAATTTTGGGACTTCTGATCAAAATACCGCGACAAGTGGTTTTGGCAGTCCTCTAGTGATGTTAACCTGACACTGCCTAAAGAATTCTGAAGAGACCGAAACAGGTAGAAATCTCAAGGTGCAAGGTCAGGACTATACGGCGGATGCATTAACACCTCCCAGCCAAACTCTCTTAATTTTTTCTGAGTGGCTAAAGATGTGTGAGGTCTAGCGTTATCATGGTGAAAAACCACACCCCTTCTGTTGATTAATTCCGGCCGCTTTCTCTCAACTTCTTGCTTTAATCTCATCAGTTGTCAACAGTAGAGTTCAGAATCGATGGTCCTACCTGGTAGTAACAGCCCATAATGAATAATGCCCTTCCAATCCCACCACACACACAGCATCACCTTGTTGCGAGTTAACCCGGGTTTCGCCACAGTCTGTGAAGCCTGACCGGCCTTTGACCACGACCTTTTTCGCACGTTCTTGTCGTACATGATCCACTTTTCATCGCCAGTTATCAGCTTCTTCAAAAATGGTTCGGTTTCATTACGTCGTAATAAAGAATCACAAATGAGTACATGGTTCATTAGGTTTCTTTCACTGAGCTCGTGAGGTACCCAAATATCGAGCTTTTTTGTGTAGCCAGTTTTTTTCAAATGCGCCAAAACTGTTTTGTGGTCAATTTATAGTTCTTCAGCTACGTCGTAACTACTGATATGCCGATCTTGCTCCACTTTTTCAAAAATGGCATCCATTTTATCCGTAATAGGGCGACCAGATCGACGTGCATCTTTGACATCAAAATTTCCGGATTGAAAACGCTTAAACCAAATTTGTGCTACCCTTACAGATACTGCACTAGGTTTATAAACATCGCAAATTTTTTTCGCGGCTTGCATTGCAGTTTTACCTATTTTGTAGTAAAATTTTAAAATGTATCGAATTTCTTCATTAGATTCACTCATCTTGACAGTAGGAAAAACAAATGAAAATCACACATTTTCCTAATTTGAATTTGGAATTATGTTCTTTAAAATTTAAACTTTCAATGATACCATAACCAGCCAGATACAAATAGTGCCAAAGATATTTTATTACAAGTTCATACATACTATAATGCAAATATAAAACATGTATGACAGCTCACTGTCACGTCAATAAAAATCTCTCCGTAAACAAATATTAATTAAAATTGTAATAGATCGTTACTAATAATAAGAGTGATGTTATAACGTTGAACTAACACTAACTGAACTGTATTATTGTTATCTGGACTCCAAGTGCTACTCAAAAGTGTAAATCTCGTAAACAAAGTGAAGTGTATTATGTCAAGTGTATGACAAACAAAAGCAGTTTGTATCTTTACATTTGTTATTTACTGAAATTAAAATACCTCCACTATAAAAGTGTGTCAACATATTCACGAAGAAATTAAAAACAAACCAAAAAGTGATTATCAATGCGCGGCAAAATGAAGTTGTCAGTGCGTGGAATTTTTGCAGAATGATTCATAGTAACGACGTTTTAAAATTCAAACAATTTTCGCCAAACAAGAAAGACTATTTCGCATTTGTTAGTAAAGTAAAGTTGGCTCAGTATAATTCATACGAAGCTGCAGCGTCACTAGTCGTGAGATGAAATCTTTGTAAAGGAAACTTCTTTTTGTGATTCAACAAATTGTTTTGAGCATTACATAGAACTGATACTACCTAACACTAAGATATTGCCATTTAGTTTGCTACTTTGGACTGACTAAATAGTTTTTTTTTTGGTTTCTTTTTTGAGACATGGCGTCTGTGGCATCTGTGTTGGATGTGGTTGTTTGTGGTGGATGCAAAAATTCTTTAGGGAATGAGCAGGCGCTTCGCTGTTATATATGCACACAAGTGTACGACCTCCTATGCGTCAATGTTCCCATATCTACTTATAGCACTATGACTACGGAATGGAAGGGAAAGTGGATCTGCCTTGAGTGCAAATGCAAGCAACCGAGAGGAGACAACTCAAATACCACGGCACGATCTACAAGATTGGAGGCTGGCTCATTGCATTACGATGACCAGAACATGAATCTAACTATTCGTAAAACGCAATTTAGTCAAAACCGGAAAAGCACTGAGTAACTGTATGACGAGTATTTGCATCCAGATGAGACGTATTTAGATAACCTATGTGTCCAGGAAGAATTCAAAGCTGCAATGAATGAACGCCTGGCTAATATGATTAGCAATGTGGTGCGAAAGCAGGTTGACTTGATTATTGGACAAGGCTTCTCAAAACTTAATGATCAAATTATGAGGTTGGAAAAACAACATGAACTGATTACCTCACGGTCTGGCTGTGATGAAACCAACTGCAAACACGCTGTTGGGAAGCTTCTTGCCTCCAAGGATGTAGATAACTCCAAAAATAAGTATCTAGATGCCGAGGAAATAACTATTGAACCAGTACTCAATAAGCATGAAAATACTGGAAAGCCTCGTGCAATGACTGCGCCAGTACTGGGCAAAGGCGCACGCAAACCTCCAAATGAGAATAAGCTGACCCATCTCTCTACGACCCAGCTCACTCAAGAAGAAGAAACCAACAGAAAAATGGATGATTTGGATAAATCTTCTGAAAGAGTGCAAGACCAGAATGACCAATCTACACACGATCATGTTGAATGGGCTGAAGTCACAAAACAAAAACGATATAAAAAATCACCTAAAGAAGTCATTAGAGGTTCTGCTACTTCTGGTCTGACGCAACTTGAGGCAGCTGAGCGAGTCAAATATGTACATCTCTACTATGTGAAGATTGGTACAACGGAAGAACAGGTACTTGGTCACCTTAAATCAATTGTTGACAGTGAAGACTACACAGTTCAAGGCCTAAAAGCTCGTGGGAATTATTCTTCATTCAAGCTTGGCATGCCTTCAAGATTGTAAAAGTGTGTGATGAATTCGGAACACTGGCCAGAGAATGTTTGTATAAAGCCGTGGCGACAGAATTTTCGTAGCCAAAGTACTAAACCATTTCAGGAACAAAGAACTGACTAGGGAAATTGTTATCATTTACCAGAATGTACGTGGCCTCCGAACAAAGACTGCAACCTTTAGCAACAACGTGGCCCTCTGTTCTGGTGATCTGATAGCACTAACAGAAACATTTCTTAATAGTTCCGTGAATGACACTGAATTGTTTTCTCGGGGTTATATCGTGCTGCGAAAGGATCGAACTGGTGATGTCGGATGGGGCGGAGTTGTTCTGGCTGTGAAGGATTGCTACACAGTCAAGAGGATAACAGATGTGGATGGCTTGACTGATGATAAAGAATTGTTGTTCGCTTTGATAACATGGAAAAATGTAATGTTTTTGGTATGTGTGGTTTATTTACCTCCTAGCTATAGTAGAGAACAGTACCTTAGAGTTTTAGAATGTTTAGAGAACTTGATAAGTAAATATTCAAAGTATAGGATAGTGATAGTTGGTGACTTTAATCTAAAATCATGTACTGATTATGTTGTAACACAATTTAACTATTTTACTGACTATAATAACCTTCATCAATTTAATAAAGTTAGCAACAAACATGACGGCATTTTGGATCTGGTGCTGTCAAATTGTGACTTAGAGAATGTCAGTGTGGAGTCTTGTATCGATCCTCTGGTTCCGATAGATAGCTATCATCCTGCCTTAGAGATAACTGTTACTTTACCGAAAAGTGCAGTTATCAGAGATCGATCATCTGTAATGCCCAGCGGTCTTAGCTCTGACTGGAATTTTCGTAAGGCTAATCTGTATGAGTTGTATATGGGTATTGCTAAAATAGACTGGTCTGAATTGCTGCTACAGGAGGATGTCAATGTAGCAATAGACATATTATATAAAAAAATATTCAGCGTCTCCAATGATAACGTGCCGAAAAAGAGCATCGCAGGTTACAAATCAAAATATGAATATCCAAGGTGGTATACTCCGGAAATTAAGCATTATATACAACTAAAGTATTTTAACTTAAAAAAATTCAAACAAAATGGCCTTCAATTTAATAAAGAACTATTTAGATATTATCGAACTAAAGTTACGATTCTCACTAAAATTGCTTTTAAAAATTATATTAATACGATGGAACAAACTATAAGTAGTGATCCCTCAAAGTTTTGGAAATATGTAAAAGATAAAAGGAAAAATAAACACCTGAATAACGAGTTCGTATACGAGGACAAGGTAGTAGAAGGACAGGCGGCCGTTAATGCATTCGCGGATTATTTTAGTTCTGTTTCTCATAGTGACCTTCCAAGATTAGATCCTGAGGCAGCTGAGCACAGTGCCATGGACAGAGATTGTTTAGCTATGATCAGAATAGATCACATCAATGCATCAGAATTACGCCGAGCAGTCCACAGACTTAAAGTTTCGTCTGCTTATGGGCCTGATGCGTTCCCAGCTTTCATTCTGAAGGATTGTCTGCCCGTATTGGTGAAGCCTCTCTTGTTTGTGTTCAACTTGTCACTGCAGCGTGCAGTGTATCCCACTCTCTGGAAGGTTTCCAGGGTCACACCCGTACCAAATAGGGGATCATCAACTGTCGTTACGACCTTTAGACCAATTGCGGTTCTGCCAGTTTTCGGGAAAGTCTTCGAGTCTGTACTGAATAATTCCGTTTCCAAACAAGTCAGTGGCTTACTTGATAATTCCCAGCATGGGTTTCGTTCTTCACGTTCCATTTTAACTAACCATATATGTTTTGCTGACTACGTGAAGACCAAAATGACCACTGGCAGTCAGGTTGATGCGGCATATTTTGATTTTAAAAAGGCGTTTGATTTAGTTGACAATGATATACTTCTGACAAAATTTGCATCTCTCGGATTCGGTCCTCAACTACTCCGATTTCTGGCAGACTATCTCAGAGATCGGCGACAGTTCGTAAAAATCAATGGCTATCAGTCACCAGAGTATTTTACACGATCAGGTGTCAGCCAAGGTAGTACCCTTGGACCTCCACAATTTTTAATCATGGTTAATGATTTGCCGAGAGTTCTATCTGCGGCAAAATGCCTTATGTTTGCAGATGATTTGAAGCTATTTTTGTCGGTCACTGGACCGGGAGACAGTTTGGCATTTCAGCGGGACATTGATGCTGTTTTGGATTGGAGTGTGAAAAATAAGCTACCACTTAATATGTCGAAGTGTAAAGTCATCACATTTTCAAGGTCTCATACGCCAATTACTACTGCCTACAAGCTGGCGGATGAGCCACTAGAACGTGTCTTAACAATAATGGACCTAGGACTAACCTTGGATAGCAGTTTTAATTTCCATGAACACATTAAAAAGGTATGCAAAGAAGCAAATAAAGCATTGGCCTTTGTCATTAGAACTTCCTCCCAATTTCGTAGTGTCAGGGTTGTGAGGCTGTTGTATAATGTATATGTGTGCAGTAAACTAGAATATAATGCAATTGTCTGGGATCCTAGGGAGAAGTTGTATACACTAATGGTTGAAAGCATTCAGAGGAAATTTTGCCGCTATGTATATAAGCTGTCCTACGGATATTACTCATTCTTGTATCCATCTTTATTTGTATCAGGAATGATCGGATTGGATACCTTGCAACTCAGGCGTAAATTGATGCACATTATGCATTACCTTACATTAGTACAAGATAAGATTGATAATCCTTCGGCAAGAGAACATATCTATTTGTATGTACCGCAGCAATACATGCGTAGCATTGGGCGGCGACGGCATCAGCTTTTGGCGTGTCCGCCGGCATGGCGTACACATCAGTGTAACAACAGCCCAACTGCGAGAGCAATTTCTCTAATTAATAGTTACCTTGACAGTAGTCCAAATGCCGACATATTTGTAGATAATATTAACAGCTCAAGGAAATATGTAATGTTGTTTTTGAATAAATTTAATCTTTGAAATTTCTGTAATATTTGAATTTTATAACTTGACATGTATAATTTCTTTGACGTTTATTTGTTTTGAATTTTAAAATTTGACATGTATAATTTTTGACATTTATTTGTATTGAACCTTATAACTCGACATGTATACTTTTTGTCTTACATATATATTGATTTTATTTGTATTGAACTTAATAACTTGACATGTATACATTTTTTTTTTCTTCGATTTGTATTATTAGTTATGTAACTATGACAGTCACTTACGTACAATAGCTTTTTTTCCCTTATGTCTAAATAATTAATTGTTAACATATAAGCGTTTTGGTTTTACTGTGAGCTTGTATTGTGTTTTTTGAATAAATAAATGAATGCGAAAAGACTTTTTCCCCAACCTTATATACACCTTGTTGTACACCTTACAATATTTCTATAGATACAAAGTAGTACAATACAAAGGATACAAAGTAAACCTAGTGTACAATGGGCGGTCTTATCGCACAGAGCGATCTCTTACAGATAAGCTTTGGATGGACAGAACTTAAAGAAGACAGATACCTACTGATACTGTCACATTCAAGGTAGATAAGTAACTAACATTCGTTTTACGGAAATTTGATCAAAGCTAAGGTACAAGATCCATTTAACGAATAATGTTAAGATAACAACTGTGAGGGTTGGTTTCGCAGAAGAAAGTAAGTAATCTGTTGAAATAATCTTTTGTGGATATTAAAAATAAAACATTCACCAACACACACTGGACCCACGTGGTGAAGTATGGCCCATTCCTTCTCTTAGTGTTTACGATGCGATTTGCCAGGAGGTTGATATCGACATCTTTAATGCAAGTGTGTCTAACTTGAAGAAGACTATGCAGGCATTTCTTTGATAACATTTAAATGTTATTTAATTTTAACCCATTTGTACTTATTTATAACTTTTTTTTTTCACTGTCTCTCTGTATCTATGTTAACCTGTCTGTATTATTATATTGTATATCTAGTTATTAGTGAAAACTTGTAATTGGCCATATTGTTTTTATTATCTGTATTATTTTCTCTGTCTAGCTGTAAGTTTTCCAAACATAATAAAACAAAATAGTAGGAGGCCTGTAGCCCGGCAGTTTTTAGCGATATAGACTCAAAAGTTGTTGGGGACTTTTATATTCATGAATGGATTGCATTTGACCACTATCTCACCTGATGATAAGCGATGATATGGTTGAAAAAAAAGCACGCTTGCGAGTAAATAACCTACTCATTTTCGATTTAAAGACCGCCAGGTTATAGCTATCAGGAAGTACAGACTCTGGCAGGGAATTCCACTCTTTAGCTGTACGCCCAATGATAGTATTGTGAAAACGTTTTGGTTGCATGGGTGGGATCTTCACTATGGAACGATAGCAGTTCGCCGTTCGTCTAGTAGTACGATGACGGAACGGGTTTGGTGGAATTAGGTTGTGCAATTCCATCACACACTCACCCAAAATTTAACCGATAGAATACCGATAGACTGGCAACACGTTGCCGATTTTTAAGGCTCTCGAGCTTTGTTACCACCAAACCCTCGTTGTCAATGAGCCTTTTGGCCCGTTTATCGATAGACTCAAGTGCATTGAGCTGGTATTTGGCAGGTCCGTCCCAGAATAGTCCCCTGATATATTTACATATAATATGTACATGCATTTTAACTTACAAACAAAAAGTAAAACGAGTGCAAGCAATAATATCCATATAAGAATTATGTGAACCTTTTTTGAGTAGTTTAGCTATTGAACGAAAACTAACGAAATACATATATAAAATATAATCTGTTTTCTTTGTTCTTAGCATTACACAGCATGCAAAATGAATTCACCAGATTAATTAAATAAATTATACAGTTATACAACTAATGTAATCAAAAATGATTCCACGAATTGACGCTCAATATTAACGATTGTTTATTAAAACTTATTCACATTTAACAGTTTTTATAACCAATTATATTATTAAACCTTTTGAGAAGTATTTTTGCAGTCGTTATAGCCACAACTTACGAGTACGAGTCGTCGTTTCTTTGTATTACTGATGAGCCCACTCCTGACCTCGATCTCGCCTGATGGTAAACAATAGATGAGGTCTAAGATGGGACGAGCGAGCCCAGAAGATGCCTATTTACTCGTGCTTTAAAGGCTGAAAGGTCATACACAGAAGCCAGCAGAGAACTCCACAGCTTGGCTGTGTTTGTCATGAGTTTGAACCCGGGCAGAAACATTAGTTTGTATCATTTTCATCATCACCACCACTCTCTAAACGGTGAAAGAAACCGGCATGTTCTAGAACCGAAAATGCGAAGACTTGCTAGATCCACTAACTACTATTATTTATTACTCACTAATTACTGTATATTAACTAATTTAAAAAAATTAAAAAAATCCGACGAAAAAAAAATGTCCCTGCCACCCTGTATACATATAAAAAAAACAGTATAAAAGTGTGTCTGTACATTTAAATTTTATACAAAAATAATAATTGAGGTAGGTTAAGAGACGGTAACACGGCAAAAAATTTAAAATAAAGGTATGTTTGTCTGTTTGTATACGCTAATATCCGGACTTACTGAATGGATTTTAATGAAATTTGGTAAGTAGATAGTTTACATCCTGGAGTAACACGCACGCTACTCTTTATCCTAGAATTCCTACATGATCAGGATTTACGCGGGAAAACCTCCCACGCGAACGAAGTTGCGGGCAGCAGTTAGTATGAAATATTAGTCTTCTTTTAAACACCACATTTGGAGGAAATGTAACTATGATATCCCGCTATAATATTTCAAAATTCATTTGCTCTATAATTTCAAAACGCAATTAATATATGTATACATTTAATTGTCGTATGCTAGTGACCGGTGCAGGTTGATTCAGTTAAATTAAAATTACATGCAACAATTAAAACATTGAGTAATTAAATTAATATTATCAA
This sequence comes from Tholera decimalis, assembly GCA_943138885.2. Classification (NCBI taxonomy): domain Eukaryota; kingdom Metazoa; phylum Arthropoda; class Insecta; order Lepidoptera; family Noctuidae; genus Tholera; species Tholera decimalis. Next base: position 18,035,740 of record OW964561.2, read on the forward strand.
TACAAACTATTTACACTACAATAGCAGAAAATAATTTCATAAATTTACAATGAATCAAATCCTAAACCGAGGGCGACTTTATGTAGTCGAAGTCAATCCTGCGCACAATGTTGGCATAGTCGCTTACTGACAGCTTCGGCGTCCGTGTCCTATTTGAGCTGGCGTAATTAACTGAATATAACCCGTATTTAGTCCTGAAAAAGCAAAGCGCAAAGTACAATCACCATCTTAGTAGCTTAGTATCTACTACTATATAAAAATAAAAAAAATAAAAAAAAATATATTATTAATAAAATTATTAGTATTTTCCCGACTATATTGGGATTGTGGAAGTCAGATAGGCAGTCGCTTCATGAAGAACACTAATACTCAGCTGTATCCGGTTAGACCGGAAGCCGACCCCAATATAGTTGAGAAAAGGCTAAGTAGATGATGAAGTATAGAAGAGCAAACTATTACGAGGAAGGCTGTCCCCACAACAAAGAGTATCATATTGGGTTCAGTGCTAAATTTTGAATAACGGCAATTTTGAAGTACAGTACCTCAAAATTGCAATTTTTTCAGAATTATTAACCACTCAAATCACGGAAGGCCATCGGTGGCCACAAAGCGGTACATTTTGTGACGTTTCACATTTGAGCGGTTTGGTTTGGCAATCGCAATAAACAATTTAATTTATATATGTATTACTTGTGAGATATATTGTGTTTTCATGCGATGGCCGAGTCAATCTATTTATTTAAAACGGTAAAGATTTTTAATATTGATATGGTCACTATAAGATATCGTTAGGTTAGATAATTACGTAACAACTTAAGACAGAAGGACCCTTAAGTAGGGACTGAATAAATTAATAACCGACTTGGTATTACATGGATCTCACAACTTTTTACGGTAGAACAACTAAGTTGCGAGACTTGGTTTTTTGACAAGTATCGTTTTTTATGGGATATTAGTTTCATTAATGACATGCAACCTCTAATCAACTTGAAAGCATAGTCCTAACACGCCTTTGTTTTGCTTTGATTGACGTCAAATGTTTGACAGCTGGGGACCGAGTGGTTTGTATGGGAAAAGAAAATTGATGTTTTTACTATTTTTCTCGTTTTTAAATATTTTTTTCTCCACAAAAACCTTCCTCAGACGTTATCAAACACAACAAAAAAAAATCATCCAAATCGGTTCAGCCGTTCTTGAGTTTTGCGCTTAGCAACACATTTAGCGATTCATTTTTATATATATTATAGATAGATAACAGTAAAATTTCTTTCAAGGATTGCCGAAAAGCCGTATAGATAAAACGTATGGTTGAATGTTGAATGAAAGTTTTTTTACTCAATCACGTCCAAATAGCGGGACAGATTTGAATGACATTTGGCACAGATCATACATAAATTATTATCTGAAATAGCACATAAGCTAGGCTTTTTATCCTTGGAAATTTCCACGCAATCGAAATCATTGGCAACGAATGAGTTAAAAAGCTCAGACCTTGACAGTCCTCCCAACAATGGACGCAGTGATGACACCGAGCGTCTATCTCCTTACTTATGTGATTCACCTGCGTCGCAAAAGCAGACATACCCCGAGAGTATCTGCAAGGCCCTAAAAGACGGGGCATCGCACCTCGTCTAGAGTCAGTTGTCCAGCACATGCTTCAGCATCCAGGACATTGTTTAAGACCGTATTGATGGTAATCAGGCCAGCATAAGCGCTACTACCTACGAAACTTAAATAGTCATGCCACTCTCAACCGCCAGGGTACATTTTTTTTTCCAACAATACATGCGACTAAGCTCAATATGCATGTGTCTGGGTAAATGACATGCATAATGACTCATGCGTAGTTATGGAAACATTTTAGTGAGCTTTTGAGCGTGTATATGATTACATTATCACCTCGTGACTACAATATCCTGCCATATACATATATTTATTTTATTGTTTTTAATTTGCAACGACCTATCAAAGATTTAAAGAACAACAAGAATACAACAGTCTAAATTATGCTTGCTGTGTGTTAGCGAAATCAAACTTACTAGAACACCAGGGATGGACTAGAAATGGCAGCCTAAAGTCGACCTACAGTTCACAGTCGTGCTCAGGTGCTCATTAAAAGCCGTAAAGTGGTTGAGACTGAAGAAATCTGAGCTTCCTTGAAGTGTATAATGCAAACAGTATCCATAAAACCAGTTCCATATTATTAGGTGTAAGATACAACAGATTATTTTCATCAGTAAAATATGGGAGAAATGACCGCAATTATCCTTGTTGATGACTCATATTGGTCATCCGTTTCCAAACGAAACTATGATAGACTTAACTGTTAATAATAATATTAAGAAAATTGCACTCTGTGTTATCTATATGCCACCCCCAGTCAAACTGGACTCTCTACAGTTCTTCCTAAATAATGCTAATAATGTGCTAAATAATGTCGACGAAGTTGTGATTCTTGAGGATTTTAACTTGGGTTTTATTGATTGGAACAGGAAAGACGATGACCTGCATCTGTCACCATCAAATTATGAAAATACTCTGGGTTACTCTTTAATAGACTTTATGTCAGTTAATGAACTACACCAATTTAATTCTGTTCTTAATGCAGATTGCCGAGTTTTAGATCTTGTTTTAAGTAACATATCAAATGTAATTGTTACTAAACCTAATAATTTGCTTAGTAAATTAGATTCCCATCACCCTAACATACTTGTCTCTATTCCACTCTCTAACGTGAAACAATTAAAAGCTTAATATCGTTCTGGTTACAACTTCTATAGAGCTGACTATGAACAAATCAAATTCTATCTTAAAAATGTAAATTGGCACAATACGTTCCATGAATGTGCAGATGTTAATGAAAGGGTTGCAGCCTTTTATAGTGTGCTACAAAGCGCTATCGATAATTTTGTACCTAAATACACAAGAATAAAATCTAAATATCCTTCTTGGTACACTGACTCACTTATTAGAACTCTGTCTGAAAAAGATAAATTTAGGAATAAATACCGAAAATATAATAATCCCCGCGACAGACTCACCTTTGAGCTACTGCACAGTCGCTGCCATACTTTAATAAATAACTGTTACAATAATTATAAATCTAAAATAGAAAATGATATTCCCAAAAACCCTAAAGCTTTCTGGAGGTTCATAAAAGATAAACGACGTGGGGAATCGTGCATTCCTGCCGATATGTTTATGGATGATAGGGTAGTTAGCAGTGGTCCAGAAATCGCTAACCTTTTTGCTGATCAATTTGTCTCCGTTTTTAGTCATAGCCGATCCAATGCTAACAATACTCTCAATGGATCTTCAGGTTCTGAATCTGTTATAAGCTCTATTAAGTTTACGGAAAATCAAACTTTTAACCAGCTAAAACACATAGATCCATCTAAAGGTGCTGGACCTGATTCTATACCATCTTTGTTTATAAAACGCTGCTGCCATGAACTCGCCCTGCCGTTGCAGATTATTTTAAATTCTTCTCTTGCTGAAGGAATCTTCCCTAATGTGTGGAAAAGAGCAAGGATTGTCCCAGTTTTCAAAAAGGGAGATCCTGCTAATGTCAAAAATTACCGCCCTATTTCAATACTGTCATGTTTTTCTAAGATCTTTGAGTGTCTTGTCTGTCTAATACTTACTCACCACATTGATACAATTATTTCACCTAGCCAACATGGCTTTAAAGCTGGTCGCAGCGTTGATACAAATCTAGTTGAGTTTGTTTCTGATGTGACCCTTGCTCTTGACAAACGATTAGAAGTAGATGCAGTGTACACGGACTTTAGCAGTGCGTTTGATAAAGTTGACCATTCCTTGTTACTGTCCAAATTAGAATTCAATGGTATACATGGATCGCTTTTAAACTGGTTTTCATCATATTTGTCCCGTAGATCGCAGATTCTTGTTGTCAATGGCTACGAATCTTACCCGTATTATGCTGACTCTGGAGTTCCTCAAGGTTTTCACCTTGCACCAATTCTATTTTTACTCTTTATTAATGACATTACTGACCAAATCCATCACTGTAAGTATCTTATGTTTGCTGACGACCTCAAAATTTATAAAACCATTACCTCAAATGTAGATGCTACCCTAATACAAGAGGATTTAGATAGAATTGACCAATGGTGTAACCGGAATCACATGAAACTTAACGTACAAAAGTGTATTCATATACAATTTACTAGAAAAAAACAATCCAATACTGTATCATATAATATAAAAGGAGTGCTAGAAACTGTAAATGAGGTTCGTGATCTTGGAGTTATCATGGACAGTAAAATAAACTTCAGAAGTCATATTGATAACATCGTTACGAAATCAGCACGACTACTAGGATTTCTAAAGAGGAGCACTAAGGGGTTCAAGCTAGTAAGAACAAAAATTGTGCTATATAATGCCTTAGTTCGGAGCCACCTAGAATTTGCCAGCGTGGTGTGGAATCCACACTATGCAGTTCACTCACAAAGGATAGAAAATATCCAAAGGGCCTTCACAAAACATTTAGCGTATACCTTCGGTGATATATCTCCTCGATGTCCATATAAGCAACGTACTCAATGTTATCAAATGAATACTCTGCGCGACCGACGACTGATAAATGATTTAATGTTCTTCTTCAAACTGGTTAATAGTAAATTAGATAGCACTAAATTAATAGAACAAATAGGACTAAAAGTTCCCTGCAAAATTCCCAGATATCCCATAACTCATCTATTTCATACAAAAAAATCTAACACAAATATAGGAGTAAACTCACCTCTTAATAGGCTCAGTCAGCAGATGAATTCATTTATAAAATCCGTTCCAGATGTTGATATACATCATGATTCCATAACTATCTTTAAAACTCAATTGCTAGAATCCCGAGACCCAAAATCCCAAATTTGTTAAGATAGGGTATATATATTGTTGAACTATAAGTGTTACTTTGTTAGCTGTTAGCGTATGCTTGATCTCATTCATCTTAATATTTTTTTTATTTTATAATTAATATTTTTTTGTCTTGATTTATGTAATTTTATAATTTGTCTTTTGTTATTTTGTAATTGTATAAGTATATTTGCTTAAGTTAGTTACCACTTCTACTAAGAATGCTGGTTAACCTGTAATTGGCAACTGTGTAAGCCTAAAACGATTTGTTACCTATTGTTAAAATATTTTATACACAGAAGCTGTTGGTGAACCTTTTTGAATAAATAAAAAAATAAAATAGTCACCGCCGACTTCTAAGAATATCAGATAGGCGTAGTTTGTCTTCTGTTAAGAAAAACAAAAATTGCATAATGAGTCCTTGTTCATATCAATTATAAAATCATTTACATTACTTTTGAATTATTCAAATCGGTGTGTATTCGTTTTTCTCATATGAGTAAAATAAAATAACACGATATTCCATACGGAACTATGCATGATGTTGTAATGACAGCTGAGACCAACCACATTACGTGCTTTTTCGAGACACGGTGGCGTCTTGATATATCCATTGATGGGCAACCATGGTCACCCATTTCTTGACGGAATCGCGGGCACATCTTGTTTGTTCAAAAAAGCTTATGCTATATAATTATGTAATATATTTACCCATCTGGTAACATCCTAATATACTCCAACCTCCATCCTGCTTGGTAAAAAGCTTGGCAGATGATGATTCATTTCTACTAGAACAGGGGCCTTTCATGATCAGGAGATAAGAGCTTCTGCCTTCAACAACTTCAAACGTCAAGACGAACGTCAAATACGTATAGTTTTGGAAGACATCTAAGGACGTCTTCCAAAACTATACGTATTTACGGCGGATTATCGATGACTTGCATTTGGACTTCGTGCAGCACTGAATAGTCGACGCATCTCTAGAGGCTTAGTAGAACAACTTTTTTTAAATTAAGAAACCAATTTTTTTATGACGGTCCCCTGGAATTTTCAATGTATAAGTTTTGCGTTGAATACACTATTGGGACTTCAATGTCTCATCAGATTGAAAGTTGAAATAAAGTAGTGGAATGAATCAGCAGCTTCTAAGTGTGCGTCTGAAAAAGACACAAGAAAGGTGCCCTCTGGCTAAGTTGCGTGAAAAAATATTTTAATAGTATATATTTATAGCTCAGATTAATTTAAAAACAAATTAAAAGCATTCATGTTATAAAAATGCTTTCACTCTGTATCAGGCTTTATATCAAGTCATAAAAATCTAATATACTTTCATAAAAATTTTATCATTTTAACTTTGAACTTTGCCTTTCGCTAGGACATTGCTAAAATTGTACTTTGAGTATTTTTTTACATTATGTGTGTTATTTATTTTAATTTTGACAGTCTTTATATTATTTTTTTTTATATTTGGTTTTGAATGAATGGACTACTTCTAAATTTTAGATTCATATTACGTCATTTCAAATGTATTGTTTTCTGATCATAACGAAAATTAATTAGGATAAATAAATAATAATAAAAAGTAATATGTAAAAACAGTGATGTAATTCTATTCATACTTAATCCAATCGCGCCATCGTTGCATGGTGGACAACCCACGACAGAAAAACGTTTTGGAAATTATACTTTTATTGTGCGTACAGTTAAAGAGTGGGATTCCCTACCGGAGTCTGTATTTTCTGATAGCCGTAACCTGGGGGTCTTAAAGTCAAACGTGAATAAGTTACTTCTTGGTAAGCGGGCTTCATCCTCGACCACATCATCGCTTACCATCAGGTGAAATGGTGGTCAAGCTCAAGAATAAAAACAATTTAAAAAAAATAACTGTTATGTTTTGGATACACTCTTTAGTAAATAGGGTCCAATGGTTGTGCAGTGGTGAATACAGGCATAATATACAAGTTTAGATCGTAAATTGAAACCCAGGCAGGCACACTATTTTGTAATATATTTTTATCACAATACTCATACTGATCTTGAAATCGACATATTTTAGAAATAATATTTGATGATATTATTAGTTCATTACGGCCATGGGCAGATAATCGACTGAATATTTGTATTTAAACGAAACGAAAATGTCAGCGTATATATATACGACTAGCTTGTGCCAGTGGCTTCACCCGCATGGGATTTTTTTCCCGTGTGAATCCCGATCCCGTGGGAATTTCGCAAAATCCTTTCTTAGCGGATGCCTACGTCATAACATATACCTGCATGCCAAATTTCAGCCCGATCCGTCCAGTGGTTTGGGCTGTGCGTTGATAGATCACTATGTCAGTCAGTCAGTCACCTTTGAGTTATATATATATAGATTAATAAGATGTGTACTTAAAGACGTGTAAAATTTTTTTTTAGTAATATAAAATTTTGTTTGAAACGGGAGATATGTATATAGTTTATCTATTTTGTTGGTTTTATTGTAATATTGACATAAATATTTTCATGCTCTGAGAAGTTACTACCTATTATTTTACAAATAATCAGTGTATTTAGACATGAAACTTGATCTTAAATTTTCTTGTCGTGGTTGATGATGATGCTTTTTCTTTAGATAAAACAGCCCTTGCAATGTGCCTCCACTTCCTGCGGTCTCCAGCGTCTCGGGAGCTTTGCACTAACGTCGTCTCTGTTGTCGCTTTAATTAAATCTGTCCAACGCTTAGGGGACCAACCGCGTTTGCCTTCCACGTATCTTATTATTATAATAAAAATAATACACAGCAAATGAATTAATATACTCATTCATTTATTATATTTTTTTTTTATTAGATCATACTAAACAACTATGAGTGAGTAGCATGATGTATATCATTTGAAAGTAGTATTTATTTGGGCGGCTTGATGTAATCGAAGTCAATCCTGCGTGTGCGCACAATGTTGGCATAGTTGTATACTGCCAATTTGGCGTCCGCGTCTTATTTGCGCTAGTAAAATCCACTGAGAATAACCCGAAAAAGTCCTGAAAATATAGGGGTATATCTGAAGTTCGTTGTAATATTTCAGAGAGATATTTTTAAAATGTCGGCCTTGTGATCGAGAGGTCGCAGGTTCATCCCCACCCATTACACAATTGCCTTTAACCCATTTCAGACACATGCATATTTAGTTTAGTTGTAGGGGTTAACAAGATTGCTAGTAATATGAATTCTACCAACGAGAGAATCAAAAAGAGAACTAGCAATTTTATTTACGAAAAAGAAAAACAGCCAATTAAAAGTTTTTTTCATTTAAGAAATAATTAACAATCTCATAGGTCTCATGTTCATACATCTTTTCGTTCAGTTAAGTGCCAATTTATTATATCAATATCATAATTTTAGCCCAGTAATTTACAGCTAGCTAAAGGACTCCCATTTTTAGGGTTCCGTAGCCGAATGGCAAAAAACGGAACCCTTATAGTTTCGTTATGTCTGTCCGTCTGTCTGTCTGTCTGTCCGTCCGTCCGTATGTCACAGCCATTTTATTCCAAAACTATTAAGACTATACATGTGAAACTTGGTAGGTAGGTGTATTCTGTGAACCGCTAACCGATTTTTAGAAAAAAAAAACAAAAAATATTTAAAATAAAGGGGACTCCCCATACATCTAACTAAAACTGTTTTTTTTTTCATGAGATCTATTCTTGTGTAGTATATATAGATAGGTCTTTAAAAATGACATAAGGGTTCTAAAACCACTTTTTTATAAAGTCAATCATTTAAAAGATATACGCTTCCAGGTTGGTAAAATGTGTGTCCGCCTCTCTAACTTCTATAATAATAGAGTGAAAAATAAAAAAAATAAATATTTCTGTAGATCTTAATGTGAACTTTCAATCAAAATTGGTTTGAACGATATCGGCTTAGCAGTTTTTGTGATACAGAATATTTTCTAAAACCGCAAATATAACTTTGTAATTCATACAAACGCTATGAAAAACAAAGTTATTTGGCTTAGTTGTAAAAAATGTAAATAACCTAGTTTTGAGAAATTTGTAAGGTTTTTTTTTTTATACATATTTTATTATTACAGTTACTAGGGAACCCTTCATGGGTGAGTCTGACTTGCACTTGGCCAATTTTTTATATGCCTTTCAGTCTACCCAGATGTATCTGTTTTAACGATATATTTAAACTAATTTTGTTGTTGACTTGGTTCCTTTGGACTTTGTGGACTTGGACCACAGTATTAATGACGTCAATATGTATCTACAATTGATAAAGAAAAGTTTACTCACGTGAATCCATCGTTCCATTCGAAGTCATCCATTAGACACCAACTGAAATATCCTTTTACATTAAACCCATCCTCATATACAACGTGTAACGGAAAGGAATATAACGATATTTGAAGGGTTTTTTAATCCTATCTCTATATGTTCGAAAGTAATGAAGTCACCGCCTGGACGGTAGGCTACTACAGTACTAGGCGCACAGAATTACGGAAGAGTTTTATATTTTATATATTATTTATTTATTTTTTATTTCAATATATGCAAGTAGCGTGGAAAGTTATTGACCTACGTAGTGCGGTGACACGATTGTTATGATTGCAATTTAAGAAACTTACGAAACCGAAAATTTGGTATTAATTTTTAGAGTATTTTATTTTGAGTTGAAACCCTTCCATTATCGTTTGATATCATCCAAAGAAGCCGTGCCCTTGGTATGTATATACCCTTTCCGTTACACGTTTTATAGCTAGCAGTACTTGGTAGAGATACTCGTTATAATAAGAAACACTCTCGTAGTCTTCTATTTGACCCCTATCAGTCAGGCCATTTTCGGTAATAATTATTGGGACTTTTTTCTTTACTATTTTGTAGTTGTCTTGGATCCAGTTAAGCAATTTGCGCAGGCCTTGTATGTAAACCTGCAATCATTAGTAGTTTTTTCATTTGAGCTCTTTTGTATTATAAAAACTTGATAACTAAGTTTGGGTTTCTCATGTCAATTAACATGTTACGACGATGTTTATTAAACATAGCTATAGATTTGAACTAAGTGGTGCTGTATAACGCTGGTGTTTGTATTATAATATTCTGCTGGGTAAAATTACAAAACAATATAATATAAAGAAATCAAATCATTAATTAGTTCTTAACTAATTGTTTTTAGTACCTTGAAAATAAGTTACAAAAACTAGTGAAGTCCCTGGCTCCCATACAAGGTGATTTTATTTATTAAGAGGAACAATCCAGAGTTACATAATAAAAACTAGTATATCAATAAATGCAAGCCTGTTATAATACAATAAAATATCTGTATCTGTTACTAAAAAAAAGAAAACTTACTGAAAGCCAGATAGTGCCAGGCAAAGGCCAAGAAAGATTTGGTTTCACTTTGACCTGAGTGTCATGGTCCAATGAAGGTATTTTCCAATACGGTTCCATTGATTAAGGACTCATTAAATATATTGTGTAATGGTTAAGACCGAGAAAAAGCTTCCTTGAAGTGTTTTAATCTGAAAAAAGAATGTATTACAAACTTACATCGCAACGGCAACGGCAATAAGCACCGGTTAATTTTTCGTCAGTTTACATTTTCACAAACAATTTTATAATTTTACGAAGTTAGCAATATTACAACGTAAAATATTTCGAAATTAATAAAATTCTGTGAGTTTTTATAATATGATTTTATTATTTGACACTATAAACAAAAAACAAACACTTGATTATAAGTTTTCTCATAAATATTAGCTTTCAATATTAACATGAATCGAAAACTCATTTTTTTTTCTAATTCTAATTATACAGGTCTACAAAACTCTGAACATTTTTTTTAGTAAATACGTTATAAAGCCGTTTTTTGTGTGCTAATCATCGACTGACTTTTGCCGCTTTGGATGGAGGGGAAGGGAATGTCAGACTTCAACTGATTAAAAACCCATCCTATTACTGCACCTGCCCTTGTGTTCTGGGCCGAGGTATCTCGTTGAACATACCCTCAGCTCCGGAAACAAGTCCTACCCTCTCCATTGGACTTTGAAATAACTTTCTAAGATTTTCCATCACTAGATTCTACTTTTTAGAAGCAGTCGTCGACATTTTATTCTGATTGCACCCTCCTACTTTGTGACGTGATACGACACGACACATCATAATGTGTTAAGATTAAATACTAACCTCTTTTTTAGTAAAATAAGGGGACATGACCGTGAGTATTCTTGTTGTCGACTCATACTGTTCACCCGTTCACGAACAAAGCTAGGATAGTCGCCGTCCTCTGAGAATATTGGATGGGCGAAGATTGCCATCTGTCAAATGAAACAAATCTTGTCATTCATTTCTACTTTTTGTCAAACGTTATTGCCGTCACTGATATAAGGGAATTCATCTCTCTAGATTAATTGTTCTTTTTATCAACTTATGACGTGGTGTCGCTTATTAGATATTATGAATAATATTTACGTAAGCCATGTAAGTTAAATAAAGAATTAGAATGTGAGGAGAAGACAGTTGCTCCACCACCAGCGAGGAAGTGACTTACTATTGGCTATTTTCTCGCTCAGAAAACGTAAAATAATACTTATACTACTACTTTTCAAACAAAAGAAGCTCATATACACTTCTCATCATAAAAATCGAAACACTTCCGTTTTTATTATTTCTGTCCTAATTTAACACAAAAGAGTTTTTATTCCATGAAAAAGATCACATGATTGTACAGCTGGCAATTTGGCCATTACAGTGATAAGCGAAAATTCTAAATTCAAAATTAGAATTTCATTTGTTTATCTTATAAATGAAATGATTCAATGTTGATATAAATGTGTGTTTAGAGTTGGAGTACATTTCACCTTTGAAAACTAAAAATTAGCGCTTATCTTAAAACTTTTTGTTCTTTATTTGTTTATTGTGACTTTGGGACGTCGGAAAAAGTTTTTTGTCTAAAAAATATGGATACTTCGCCTGCAGAAGCCGCCCAAATGGTGGCATTGCTGGGTTCTGGACTTAGTCAGCGTGTTGTGGCTGAAAGATTGCATCTAAGCCTGTCGTCTATTCATAGAGTCTACAAAAGGGAGACTGGTTTTTTTACGCGCCGTTCAGGATCTGACTGGAATCGTGACATTTCTGAGCGAAATGATCGATTTATTGTAACAACTTCTTTACGAAATCGACGCCTTAATGCTTTTCAACTACAGCAGCAGCTTCATGTTTTACGTAGGGTGGCTGTAAGTGACTCTACAATTAGAAGAAGGTTGAAAGAACGTGGATTGGTACCGCACAAGCCATCAAATGGGTCAAAATTAACTGCAGACCATCCGCCCCTTAACTTTGCACGTGAGCACCTAAATTGGTCATACCTCCAGTGGAGCAAAGTCCTCTTTTTTAATGAGTGTAAAATTATGCTGTATGGTAGACAGAAGGAATAAGGTCTACAGAAGAGATAGAGAACGCTTTGCATAATGCTGCATTGAAGAAAAGGTATGGTGGCGGTTCGTGGACGGTTTGGAGAGGAATCAGCGCCTGCGGTAAGACAGAGCTTGTCTTTGTATCTGGACCACGTCTGCTTGCACTAAACAGTCATCGGTACAACGAACAGCGTTTTGAGCCTCACGTGATACACATTTTATTAGCAACGGTTACATATTCATGCACGACAATGCTAGGGCTCACACCGCGAGCGTCGTATGAGATTATGTTATCGAAGTCGGTATCTGCATTATGGAATGGCTAGCAAGAAGCCCGGACATGAATCCGATTGAACATCTATGGTATAAATTAAAGAGACGAATACGTGCAAGAGATCCTGCCCCAGAAATACTTGGCCAGCTGCAAAATGCAATCCAAGAGGAATGGAATTGAATGCCACAACATTTGATCGTGACTCTCATCCTTCCATTCCATCCAAAACATATACTTGCAAGTACATGCAAACTTTTATGGTATTAGTTCTACTAATACCATAAAAGTTTGCATAGATACCTTACGTCGACAATGTCAAATAAATCATATTTGTACGCTTCTAGGCAAAACATATACATATATCTGACATTGATTTTGACATTTTTTTTTTTATTATTATTTTATATTTAACTTAGAGTAGACAATTTATGTAACTTAACTATTTTTTTAATTATATTATTTTGCTTTGTATATTATTGTCACATAATATTATAATTAATGCGTAACTTAAATTCATAATAATATATACGCACGCCATATTTGGCAAACATGATTGAATCTTATTTTTATTATGTTATCTTGCATGCACGTTTTTTTATTCTTGTATGTATACACATGTTTATGCAAATAAATGAATCTGAATCTTAATCAAGGTGTTTCGATTTTTTTGATGAGAAGTGTATTAATAGTCGATCGCTGTCTGTTTGCACTACCGGCAAAGACTCGCTCCAATCGTTTTTCGCGTGACAAGAGGTATCAAAGACAATACTTGCTCAGTGATGCTCGCTTGGCGGTCAGAACTCACGCTGAGAGGCCAACCAGTAGATATGCCAGCGATAAAACGATTACTTGCTACTCGCCTACTCGTTTTCAGATGCTAGCTCTAATACTCGTTCATCGCCGACATTGGGACAACTGCCTTAGTGCATTTTCTTGATACCCCAGAAAATGCATGGAGGTTTACTAAAGTATCGTGTTATAATGTATGGAACCGGATACTGATGTGCATTTGAAGATAATCCTTTGTCGCCTGAACGTCTTCTAGTCTGTTGGGGTGTTTTGGTTCAGCCCAATAGCAATCTAGTGTTATACCAATTGTGCTTAAAATATAAGAATAATTTCAATTATTTTTATTTTTTGATTATAACACCCTTTGTTGTTGTTAAGACCTTATTTAATTCTGTTATGTTGTACTATAAAGAGTATATATATCTACTTATCTATCAATAACTGCAATTTAGTGAAATAGTTGACTCAGACCAATACCTATAAAACTGAAAACAACGTACGGAACGGAATCAGGCAATACTTTGCGGAAATCCACTAAAAACTAATATTAACGCCTGGAGGCGGTGGTTTTTGAGAAAATTTACACTAGATATTTTATCAATATATATAAAACGCTTCCGTTACTGACTGTCTGACAGACAACGCACAGCCGAAACTACAGGGCGTAAGAAGCTGAAATTTGGCATGTATGTTCCTTGGTTGTCTAGAGGAAATTCCAAAAATCTTTTCTTAGTTCTCCCCGCACTAAGAAAGGATTTTTGGAATTTCCCACGGGATCGGAATTAACACGGGAAAAACCTCCGACGCGAACAAGTCGTGGGCAATAGCTACTCGTAGTATAAGACTATAAATATTATTAAATACTGTACCATTCTGATATGGCTTGAATTCCTTTTCATGTTGTGAGTGCACAAGTACTCCCCAATTCTATGTGAATTCAATACGCACGAAAACTTATAGGCCACAACCCTAACGATAACAAATACACAAAGAATAAATATGGTTATTTTAGACACAATAATAAAAATAATAAATATCTATATATTGTACTTGACAATTACGCAGATAAAGGAGAATAAAATTTGGCACAGTTCAAGTTTATCTGGAAAAGGAGTGCAGAAAGCTAGTATTTATGAAATAATATTAACAAAAACACTTTCGAATTTCGACAACTGTCGACCACTAGTTTATACACAATTGTTAATTTTAAACTGATATAAATCAATAGTGTATAAGATATTTTGCAATTCATTGATACTATGCTAGAATATCGAGGAATTTTTTGGTAATATGAAAAAAAGCAAAGCGTGTTAACATAAAAACAGTCTGTCAGCCATATTGTTTACTGTTAAGCCTTTCAACGAAAGAGAAGCAATTTGGTTGAACAGTTTTACATTGCTATATATAGCAGTACTCCCAATTCACACAGATATACTTGAAATTATTTGAACCGAATGCTACCGACTGTAGTATTGCTGCTGATAGTTGATAGATATCATGAGTGACCTAAATAGACACTGCATGGTAGCGTTTCTGCCAAGTTTGCAAAGCAAGAATCAATCATGACTCAGCGCTATATATTGTATAGAATTAGTAAAAGTCGCGCGAGGGTTCGCCGCCGCGGACTTTATGACAATAAAAACGTTAAATCTTCTTCCTTGCAGTCAAGTAAACAGTAGCCTATAACCTTTCTTAAGTTTCAAGCTACCTCTACGCCTAATTTCATTCAAATCCATTTAGTGCTTTCAAAGATCAGCGCGTTTAAGCAAACAAACGTTATGCAATCATAATTATTGTTCTTGCTTGTCCCAAATCGGATTCACTAAAATTTAAAAATAATATTTGATAACAAATTTCAGGATACCTGCAGATATCCATAACCTCAGTTCAGCTTTATCTTATAAAACATGCTTACATTATAACAAATTTGGTTAGGCTCGTTTATCGTTATCCACATGCTGACTAAATCTCCGTATAGTTTGAATACAACCCTCACATAGTCCTCGAAATAATCAACCAAATTTGGGTGGGTCCAACCGCCGAGGTCCATTAATGGTGTGGGCATGTCCCAGTGGAACAATGTAACTACAGGAGTGATGTTGGCTTTGAAGAGTTCTTCAAATAATGTTCGGTAGTACATTACACCTTCTTGGTTTATGTTGTTGTCAGTTCCGTTTGGAAGTATCCTGCAAAAACACAAGTTCATATAGTAGCAGGTTATGCAGTATGTTAACTAACAGAGGGCGTTCCCGTTAACCCGTAATAGTATAGCATCCATACATGCTAAAAAAATATTACCATTCGAAAACAAAATGCAGTTTTTTTCTTTTTTTAATATTGAAATATTCTCTAAAGATGTTAAATTGATACGTAAAAGAAACACTCTGTACACGCGTACTCGAAGGACGGCAACGTTGCAATTTATTTATGAATGCGTACGCGTGTACAGAGTGTTTCTTTTACGTATCAATTTAACATTTTTAGTGAATATCTTAATATTAAAAAAATATAAATATTTTGTTTTCGAATGGTAATATTTTTTTAGTACCTATGTACGGATACTATACTCGTACTATTGCGGGTTAACGAGAACGCCCTCTGTCAGTTAACATAATGTATGTGTTATTGAATTATTTCATTTATTTAATATATGTACATATAGATTACATTTTTAAATATTAATATAAAATATAAAAACATTTAAAAATATAAAAAATAGTAGCCCACCGGTATTGGGTACAGGGTCCAAGCTACCGGTGGTCAGGGCTCCATAGAGAGGAACCTCCTCACAATACGCGCCGTTTCCAGGAGCACTGCTTTCTGGATCAAGCCCTTGATCCAGCTGCCCAACGAGAGCCTCCTTAGATGTTGGTCGAGGCTCTTGGCTATTATACCATTGACTGTGACGACTATCGGTAGAATGATTGCTGTCTCCACATCCCACATGTCGACAACCTCGCGCGCCAGGTCAAGATACTTATTTTTTTTATCTATCTCAGTTTTCACGAGGTTCTCGTCATGGGGGACTGCTATATCAACAATCATTGTGCGACGCTCTAATCGGTCTATCACCACTATGTCAGGCTTATTGGCAACAATAGGCTTATTGAATTTATTATTTTTCACTTGAATATTATAAACTAGCGAACCGCCCCGGCTTCGCACGGGTGCAATGTTTATATTAAATATAGGCAGCGTTCGCGAGAATCGTTAACGTACGGCAGTTTTTTCGACGCCTTACTCCACAATTTACACTACCACGAAAAATCCTATCTGTTTTCCGGGATAAAATATAGCCTATACGGATTCGGAAGAATCCCTCTAAGTAATGGTAAAAGAAATTTTGAAATCGGTCCAGTAGTTTTTGAGCCTATTCAATACAAACATACAAAAATACAAAGGTTTCCTCTTTATAATATTAGTATAGATGTAAGAAAGCTGTAAAGTCTGCCCTCCAAACTTTGTCCTACGAAGAGACAGAAAAGTTATTAATTGTGTTAAAATAGCTATTAAGAATTTTATTATAATCATGTAATTATTAAACTTCATAATTATGTACCTAGTTATCTAATTGTTTTATAGTTATAGCCAGTGTTATGTTTTATTTATAATTATATTTTATGTTTAACGTTACACGCAATTAGAGATTAATGTATTATTATAAGGTGAATATTTAAGATAATATTGGCACATATCGCCTGAAACACAGGTTTACCTAGTTCAGGCACATGTATTTAATTACTTTAAGATAAGCATGACCTTGAGTATACATCTAGTTGTAAGTAAATTTGAATAAATGATTTGATTTGATTTGATTTATTATTGTAATTAAAATCTATTGTGTTCTTGGAATGATTCAACTGCAACAGAGAAATGCGTATCATCACCTAGTTCCTCCTTCTTAGCCTTTTCCCAACCATGTTAGGGTCATCTTCCAGTCTAACGAGATGTAGCTGAGTACTTATTTTTTACATGGAGTGACTTCTTATCTGACCTCCGCAACCCAGTAACTGGGTAACACAGGACCCCTTGTCAAGACCAGTCTCAGATTTTTTTGGCTTCTGATTACGACTGACAGTTGTTATGACCAAAATTGCACAAATGACAACCGGGATATCGACAAGCGTTATTTAATTTTGAAGATCGACTCGTGCAGCTATTAGTACATAATTAGCCACGAGCTCTTCTTATGAATGAATAACAACAAATGATAGGTATATGTTAGATAACATTAAAAAGATATACAGGAATAATTACAGCCTTAGTGTAGTGCGTCTGGGATGTTCGCGGATGCGCACGGATGATTATTATGCGATCATGCGCAAGAAAGTCGCGTCTATAATACGCAGAGTGAGAGGAAGCAACAGTAGCGTTCTGAAAGTTTTTGCGGAAAGACTAGAAGGGCCTACAATGGATAGGTTTATCAAGCTACACGTTAGACATGGGGCTTGATAAACCTTCCTGTGATTGTGAGCTTTTTATTTTGTTTTTGTTTTGTTACGTCCTTCATAATTGTCTGTGTATGCCTAATTGTTTCTTACTAACATATAGTTATTAAGTAAATTGTTTGACTAATACTATGTGCCTTAGAAGCCTGAAAATAAAAGATTTTTATTTTATTTGTTTTTTTTTTTAAAAGAGAACTAACAATGAGTGTAGAATTCACATTACTAATAATCTTGTTAACCTCTCCAACTAAGTAATATATGCTTGTGTCTAGATTGGGTTCACGACAATAGTGTAATGGGTGGGGTTTTGACCCGTGGCCTTTCGATCCTAAGGCCAAGCCGACACCTTAGCCATTCGGCTATTACGCTTTAAATCTTGCTCCCCTTCAAATGTTAATATTATATCTTGTGTGTGAAATACTATTCAAGCAATAAGATAAAAGAACATGAATTTTCACCTTGGCCACGATATGGTTAATCTAGAGTAGGTAACCTACGCCCAGACTCAATGATTTCAATGTCATCCATCCAATGATGATACGAATCAGCTAAAACATCTTCATTTGATTGGTCCTTGGTGAAATTAGGATATTTGTGGAGATGTGTATATGCGTACCTTTGCCTGTGAAATTTGACATCAAACTTAAATTTTAGCTGAATTTACAAATTAAAACTTGTACCAATTTAACACATGAAGGAGCACAGTTCTACAACAAAATACCCTCATAAACTAGCTCAGTATTTGACAGACATACACACACCTCAGTACTGAATGCATTGGGCAATAGCAGCGTTAAGTCCCCTCTTTGAGGAGAGGTGTCCTCAACTTCCGCCTGACATAGGTGCTCAACAGACACGGTTGTTACGGGAGCTACTTGTGCCTGATTCAGTAGGAGGAAACGCCCGGGTGTCACGGTGGAACATTCAGTGGAGGTTTTCGCCGCTTAGGCAGAGCTCCGTCGTGTTCTCGTAGGGGCAATAGACGGCGACCGCTTGCGCCTAGTCTTGGTTCAATCCATGGGCCGGAGCGAGGACGCATGCTAGCAATAGACGTGGCGGGACGTGAGAGGGAGAGGTGGACCTCAAGGCCCTCACAGCTCTTTTGCTCCAGCCACCGCGTTGAGTCGCATGGTGACTCCCGGACACTGTAGGCTCTGGCCTGCGGGTTGCGAGCAATGGTTAGCTCGCCGCCTGACAGAAACCAGGCCCGTGTACACGGCGCGTCATGAAATCATCGCGTCATCCTCAGAGTGTCAGTAAAATTGACGGGGCGCACTATTGTGGAACGGTACGGGTGTACGGGGACAACAGTTGTGGAATTGTTCGAAAGAGTTACCGCGGCCTCGGAACACCAAGGGCAAATGACGGAAAACGGGTGGGTTTTGTCAGTAAAAGTCTGACACTGATTTGTAATAGGATGATTTCCCATCCTTAATAAAAGTACTGAATGAATTACTACTATTACATATTCGGTATATTTATATTCAAGTTATGGTTATTTGCTTAGTGTAGTGACGAAAATCATTGTAATATAATGATAATAATGTTTTCATGATATAGACTTTGTATTTTGTGAAAATAAAGATCTTTAAACCTAAAACATTATCATACCTCCTTCGTTCCATCCTCCTTCAATTTGATATGCAGATGTTGAGACCTCAAACATAAAATCATCAGGAAACGAATAATTCTTGCGTTTCAAATCTTCTCCAGAGCTCCTTCTTGATAATTGCAGCAAACTAAGTATAGCAAAAGAATTTATAGATAGAATAGATAGATAAAATATTCTTTATTGAATATCAATAATTTAAACACAACTGATTCACAATACTGCTCAATATGGTTACAATGGCGGTCTTATCGCTGATAGCGATACCTTCCAGACAACCTTTGGATGGACTTTAAGAAAATAAAAAAAAGAGGGGAGGGGAAAGTCAATGTACCTACACTTCAAGTATAATTAGATACTGTTTCACATCACTTTAATTTTGTTCAAGTATTCTTGCGTTTCATGAATATTTCTTTGCATAAGCCCAAAACGCTCCTTAGAGTCCCGAAGAAATGGATAGAACTTTCATATTTCCTACTTATTCGTTCTATGAATTGAAGTGTCAGTAAAAGCCGATAAAAGGAAAAATAAGTTTATAAAGTCAGTACTTTATAAACTTATTTTTCCTTATATCGGCTAACTATTTAATTACAAAATGAAAATAGTAAATGACCCTAAACTTTGTAAAAAGGAAGGTCATGGATTCAAACCCAGTTAGGCACATTACTTTATACAGTAATACCCCGGACTTACGCGATAGCGATTGGTCCCAACCAAGAGATAGCCTTGTCTTATAAATACGTATTAGGTATGTGTAGTTTACACTCCAAAGACATTGTTTTTCGTGTCTTTGGTTCACATGAATCTTTTTTGGTCTTCTGAATGACATGGTTAAAGATAAATCAATAATGTGCACTGCGTACGTAAAACAATGTCACACGCCGATGAGCGCGGTGATCAAAAAGAAAATCCGCGTATCTCCGAATTCACGTAAAACAGGGTAGCGTAAGTCGGGGTATTACTGTCTATTCAACCTGTATATAAACAAATTGATCGAGGAGCTCAGCAGCAGTAATGTCGGTTGTTCCGTTGATGGAGTGTGTATAAATAATATAAGCTACGCGATGACATGGTGTTGCTGAGCCCTTCCCTTTCTGCATTACGGAGGCTTTTGAGGGTTTGTGAAACCTACGCGGAGGCTCGTGGACTCAGATACAATCCAAAGAAGAGTGAATATATGATCTTCAAAGCTGGTACTAAAACCTACTTAATTGCACCTCATGTCACTCTTTGCGGCTCTCAGTTGAATAGAGTAGATCGTTTCAAGTATCTGGGTCACTGGGTCGCTGATGATCTGTCGGACAATGCGGGCATCGAGAGGGAGCGCAGGGCGTTGTCTGTCCGGCGCAACATGTTGGCTCGCAGGTTTTCACGTTGTTCTTCACGTGTGAAAATAACCCTGTTCAAGTCATACTGCCAGACTTTTTACACGTGCAGCCTGTGGACCAATTTCACTCAGAGGACATACAACGCGCTTCGTTTCCAGTACAACAACGAGTTCAGGATTCTGTTGGGGCAGCCCCGGTTTTTTAGTGCGTCTGCGATGTTCGTTGAGGCCAGAACCGATGACTTCTACGGAATAATCCGGAAAAGAAGTGCAACGCTGCTTCGTCGCTGTCGGGGCAGCTTGAACGGGATCCTTCCTGAGCGTGTTGTCCGAGCGGTGGGATTCCCCTTTCTTGCGGAGATGGCTGCAGTTGCATGCCAGTGCCTGCATTTATTACTATATGTGACACACGTAAATATTAATTAATCTGACATTGAAATTTTTTGTGACATTTTTAATCTGACATTGTTTTTTTTTGACATTTCTCATTTTATTTTATTGACATTTTTGTATATTTATTTTCTATAATTCAATTTAACTTAATTTCAATTTCACAGTCAATGACGTATTATAATAGACGCGTCATATTCCCACAAAACACCTCTCAAAAACGGCACTAAACACACACATAGAGAATTACTATCTAATACGTGTAAAGAAAGGGACAGAAAATAAATGCCATCTTTAGGTACACCTGATGTTAGAGAGATGAATATACATCTTTAGTTAACAACCTCCCCTAACGTCACGTGACTGACTTCATTCATACGCTAGCCGCCATTAGCCGTGTAGAAAAATAAAAATAAAAAATGTATTTCTGTTGATATTTACCTATGAAATGACACATTTTACCTCTCACGGAAGCAGTATAATTAGTGCAACGTCTGAAAACACACAAAGGCATGCTTTTTTCCTAATTTTCTTTTAAAACACAATTTTTCTTAAGATGTTTAGTGTAGCGATTGCGACACAGGTTCGTGCGTAACTAAACAGACACGAGGCACTTACCTTGATTTCAACTTGCCATTTTAGAGCGCGGACAACGTATCTATAGTTTATTATATATCTTTGTTCACAGTTATGTTTTTTTGCATGTATTATGTGTTTAGTTGTGTAGGCCAACCAATGACACATGTGTTAGTTTTATATTTTATGTGGGTCACAGACCTGAAATAAATGAATTTAAATTTTTAATTTTATATATAATCACAACTGCTCTCAAATCGGTAAAGTAAAACATCGTGAGGAAACAGACATGTCCTTTTTTTCCGTGTGGGAAAATCATCGAAGGACTTCTCCCGCTCTGGGTGGAAGGGAGTGAGCGGAAGGAGTGTCAGACTTCTACTGACTAAAAACCCCACCCAGTTCCTCCAAGGTATGGGACCAAAAATACGAAGGTAGGTGACTTAAACAAATCCACACTGGGCTCGCGTGTTAGATTATGGACCATTTCCTCTCATAGACAGGAAGCCTGTGACTCAGTATTGGCACGTTATAGGCTGATTTATTATTATCATATAATTACTTACCCTAGAGTTATCACAAATGCCTTTTTCATAACAATTTCAGTCGAGCTACACATTGTATAGTCTTACAAAGATAATACTTTGGTGCGTCTTCCTAACAAATACGTATATTCATTCTCACTGCTTTAAACCGGAGTGGTAATTTACAAATTCAAAAGAAAGTTTGCAGCAACCGGTCTGCATTCATATTATGATCTTTAAAAACTATTCATCGGCGCAGTAAATTACTTTATAATACATACAAATCCCCGTTCATGGCTATGCCTGCGCGAAAAGTATTTGAATATCCCATGGCAATATTGGAGTAAAGGACCATGGGCAAAAATGTATGAAAAATGGGCTCACCCACCAACAGAGATTACATCACTTTAAATATACTTATACAACATAAATAAGTTATAACCCTGCAAAGTAATACTGTTATAGCTAGCAGTTTTTGTTGTTTGACATCTTTTACTTAGTTTTACTGCCTCGGTGGCCCAGTAGTCGCAAACGCGACCGCTTTTGCTCTCGGTCTCGGGTTCAATTTCCGGGTCGAGCAAAAAGTGCTATTGGGTTGTTCTGTCAGAAGTATCTCAGTAGTAGCCCGGAACAACAAGCTAGAGTTGGTAAATCAAAGAACTAGAGAGGATACACGGAAAAACACAGCTAACAACGTGAGATGCACGAGTAGACTGACTGAAAGCAGATGGGCGCCCAGGCAGGCGTCCTAGAGGTGTGAGAGGGTTAAGAGTGTCGTAAATCACACGAGCGCTGGCGCATCTATTGTTTAACATACTTTTAAGTGAATGAATTATTGTTACAATAACAGTTTTATGACTAACAATTGCCTGATTCTATAATACCTATTTAGGTGCATATCTTTTTTCTGCAATGGTATTGAAGGTGGTGCCAATAAGAACAATTAAAGTACAAACAAAATCCTTTACAATGGCATATGCCATAACTCTGTTGGACACTGAGCCCAATTTGACTCATAGTCCTTTATTTATTTATTAAAGGTAAGCCAACAATTACAAATAGAATTACATTTTTGCACTGGAAAAAATAACCACAGAGTTTATTGCCACTTTTTCTCTATAGGAAACGACCAATTCCGAACCGTGTACTAGCTTCTGACGTTTTATAAGTGGCCATGTAAGCCTATGTGAATAACTCAATATGTATTGTGTCTAACTCAATCACTTGCAATTAACTCACTGTATACCACATTTGCTAGTGATATAGTAACTCTTAGTTAATAATCACTTATAGGGTAACATCACATTTACAGAAAACGGATTAAATATATACAAAATTACATATACATATTTATTTCAAAAGAGAAAATATAAATATATACAAATAAACGCATAAATAAAATTAAAATTGAAAGAAATAATTTAAATTTATTTGCGCTGCCACATGACGCATAAGAAGATAAGAAAATAAAACACAATAAGAAACAAGAGGGAAAATGTGCGTCATTTAAACGCAAAAGGGTCATCGCTCAGCATTATGCTGTGGCACTATGCGAGACAATGACACAGCGCTGGTTTTCAGCGACGGTCGTAATAAAAAGTAGCAAACGTCCACATGATCGTATACTTAAGTGCCAATTTATATCAAATGCTATTTAGCCATTGAGGTGTGGTTGGCTTTAAAACATCAAACCAAGCGTAGATAAAACATCATTGGTACATGTAGGGGTTAACGTAGAAATATTAGTTTTAATTATGTTAAATCTTTTAATTTAATTCTTGTGTGAGTCTTATATTTTGTAATAGGTCACTTGTTGACTTTGAATTGATTGATGCCACCCCATTACTTTTTTTTTACGAAAATGTTTTCATATAAACTCAGTGTAAACCATAAGAGTAAATAGGTTATTTCCAAGTAAGCGTCCTTCCTCCTCGACTACATCATCGCTTCGGTGTACCCAAGAGACTACAATACAGCCGTATTGCCACGTTGTATGGCAATGTTTTGCCTTTGACCAATGATTAGATTGGTGAAAGGCAAACCTGACCAAACCTGATCCAAAGGCTGACTATTAAGTCAGCCTTTTGGTCAGGAGAACTGGCAACTAGCCTTTTTCGTAATATCATATCATGTAGTTTCAAGTTATGCTTAAAATTTAATGAATCTTAAACCAAAATGTTCCACACAGACTTTCTCACTTAAGTTCAAGCTCCTGGCTGTTGATTAGTCGCTATAAACTGTTTTTAATAACAACATAGTATGAAATATAGAAATAAAATTTCATCCAAATTATTCCAGCTTTTTTTTATTCATTACATAAGGTTCACCCACAGCATATACGTATACTTAATCATACGGTAATATTCTAATATATATGCCAATTACAGGTAAACACAACATTGACAGCAAAGTCGCCAGATTACCGCTTAATCGCTAACTTAAATCTAGGTGTACAATGAATTAAGATAAAGGAATATGTTTTTTTTTTTTACGAAGAAAAGAAATGGAAACGAGCAACTCATTCATAAACTGTACAGAGAAATTTTGACTACGTTTGGAGGCCAAGATTTTTTATTTAAACTTCAACTTACGGTCATTAAATATATCTGCTTCGGGTACGGCTTTTTAAGAGGAGTTTGGGGATAAACACACAGAAGAATTAAAATTGAGATAGAAATAGCAAATGGAATGCAAATGGATATTGAACGTTATAAATACGTCATTAAACTTTAATTTAATCGAAATTAATAAATTTTAAAAAAATATATTTGATAAATGTTATTAAAATTTTATTCCACATCTTGCAAGATTGTGGTCTGTATAGCACTTGTTTATTTTTATTAGAATTTTTGATTAGGTATTACTGTCGCCCGGGGTTGCCGGAATGTTCTAACGAGATACAGATCCGTAACGTAAGGGCAATTGAATTAACAGGGTGGGTTTTTAGTCCGCAAAAGTCTGACTACCGTTCCACCCAGAGTGGAACACCCGTTCCCCCATAAATATAAAGGAATGTGCAATTCTTGAATAGAAACCACTAAGTATTATTATGCAAACACGAAGACTAAAAAAAGAAAATTCTTACTTACTCATCCCTTGAGATTGATACATGACATCACACATTTCGATTGCACATTCAGGGTTTTAATTAAAATTCACTCATAATTTATGAAACCAATTCAAGCTTTTCAGTCAACACCTCTATTGCATTCTGTGCAACTTTTTCAATCTGACCGTAGTAACTTCTCTTTGAACCGGTCACATACGTGATTGGTTAAAATAGTCGCTACAATTCAATATACTACAACTACTAAACTAATCAAAACTCTTCAACAGATGACGAGATTTGGATACATTTAGGACATAAGTAGCCTAAAATAGGTATTGTTTCATTTAAATTGGTAGTATTTACATACTCGTCCGAAAGTTTTAGGTCAGAAAAGCTGTTAGCGTAAAAGAAATAGTTCCCTAAGTAGATAATACACGTTAAAATATATTTTGTTGAGGTTTCTTAACATAAAAACAGCCTATTATGAGAAGTTCTTGAACAATTTATTTTTTAGTCTCTGTATAGAATTTTTGTTAAAAAGAATACTGAACGCTAGGCTTAAAATATTCATATTTTGATGGTTTCTAGAGGTACCACGAAGACAATCTTAAATTATTTTCAGAAATTTTGAAATTAAGGTTGCGTTTTTATACCATGTCAACGTATTAAAAAGGAAATTTTATGAGCGTTCATTATTACATTACCTACAATTAATAAAAAAAATAAGAATGATTACTTTTATGTTATATATTGTTGCTTTTCTTATTGTGTAATGTTAAACTGTAAAGCCATTTCTGCTTCCATCAATTCAGTCTTTCACCGTTAATGACTAATTCACAGATTTGTATACTGGTCATTTTCCACATAATCTTCTCAGTAAAATCAAACCAAAATACCAGTGCATTCAAATTGGATACCATGGTAAAGCTTTCTGTTTTATCAGGAGGAAAGTTGTTGTTCCCGTGGGTTAAGTTACAATATAATTTCAGGTGGGCAAAACCATAGCCAAATAATGCAAGAGATAGCGGCAATAAAGTACGATCTCTATGGTAGATTGGGAACAATAAAAAAAGGAAGTAATGTTACATAGTGCCGTAGCCGTGATGTTCTTATCAATGATCTATACAATGTTAACTAAATCTTACGTCACACGATGAAGATGCCACATTGTTTTTGTTTTTATTAAATAATTCTACTTATAATTGCTAACTCCGTTAGAACATAAAATATCATGGGAATTAATATTTTTTTAATTTGAATAAACCTTTAATTTATTGTGTATTGAACATTTATTTCTACAATGATACGATTTTATTTTATTTTCATGACACAGTTGTCGCATTGGTTGAGCGACTGGCTGCTTCGCTGTGAGTCGTGGATTGAATTCCCGCAACAGAACAAATATTAGTGTGATTTACAAATAATGGTTCCACGCGTGATTCAAAGAGCAGTCAGCACCAACGACGAGGCCATTGCCCGCCGGGGTTGTGGAAACGTAACGAACGAACGAGATACCACGGCGCCGGAACGCAAGAGCTACCTCTGTTGTTTAACAGGGTGGGTTTTTAGCTAGTATAACGTCAGATACCCGCTTCCATTACCAGTGGGAGCAGTCATTTGATAAAAAAAGTTTCTCCAAACATGGTTTAATTATTTTCCAAAAATACTTGAATAAATATGAACCAACTAAAATTAACGCCTGTTGAAATATGCAATTTCTATCGTTATACAATTTTTAAAACGTAGTTTAAACTTTCAAAAGTAATTTTTTATCAAAATGGCTCTACTTGAGTAGAGCCACAATTTGAGTAACAATAATAAATTATCAAGCCCTAAAAGATTCTCGACTTTCCGGCAAGATTGAACACCTACGCAGATGACTGTCTAGTTTTCTAACAATAAAATATTATGATGTGTCCATGTAAATTCAAAGCCAGACTACCGTTTTTAATAATAATAGGAGGTTTTCATGATCAGGAGGAGTCTTACAAGATCTTCTACTTTCAACTACTTCAAACGTTTTGGAAGTCATCCAAAACTATTTAAGGCGAGTTTTTGATGACTTGCAAATAGTTCGGTGCATCTCTGAACGGTTAGCAGAATAACTTTTTGAAAATTTAAAAGCAAAGTTTTTTACTTCGGTCTCCTTGAAAAACTTAAACATTGAAGAAGCCAAAGAAACTTGACTATAAATGCAATGGTATGATGTCTTTTTCATCAGTTCCAAGGTAGAAATAAAAGAGTAGAATTAGTCTGCTGCTGATCAAAGTAAAACTGAAAAGCAGGCATATCCTGTGCTACAAAGTTGTGTTGATTAATCCTTTGCGATACCCAACCCTGTTCTTTGATAAAAGTTTTGAAATGCCTCTTCAATAAAACGTATCGCAAATAAAAACCATAGAATATTCCGTCGAATAAAATCAAAGATATCAAACTGTAAAGAAAGATTCCAATTGAATGGAAAATAAATTTCCACAAATATTTTCCAAGATGAGGAACATTTCAAATTCCAATTTTGCACTTTAGTCCGATGGTAGACATGCAGATGGGCCGAGAATTTTCAACGGTTTGCATCGGTTGCAAAACTAAGTTATGGTAATCTGACTATAAGTTACAAGCTTGAGCTGGTAAGCTTTTCAATTTTATTGGGAGATTGGATATTTTGAGCCTTAACTCCTTAGGGAAATGAAATCCCCCGCTTTTAGTAAAGCGAATGAATTAATTTGCATAGCGTTCGTTGAATCATATCCTTTGGTTTTGTACTTGTCGGTCAAAGGAATTATTCATCTATTTTCCTTTGAAGCCTTTTGTTACTAAATTTCGCTTCTGATTTCTATAATTAAATACTTGTTTGACTTTTATCTATTCATTTTCCATAAAATAACACTCTAAAATATTTTATCGGTGTCACAATTTTTATTTTCGCCACAGGACTAAAACTGTGATTGGAATACCGAATACATACAATAGAATATATGTAGCAATATTCCGTTCAGTTGCAGATTTGTATCGGCACAAACATATCACTCTTTTGCCGGATATAAACTTGCCAGGACAACACAGATCTGTGTCAACGAAAACTCAGCCAAGATTTATTGGAGCTTACGACCAACAATATTGATATTCAAAACTTACGATAAATATTCTGTAGCCATTGAAGTTTTATGAAAAATTTGAATGCTGGTGTTCTACTTTGGAACTGCAAGAACGTTTGTCTGAATGTTCGGTATGTTGGCTTGTTATTTTGTTCGATTATACTGTCTTTTTTATGTTATTGATAAGTTGTCCGAAAGGTTTGAAGTCGTAACTTCACTGTATATTTCCGCTGACAAGGTTTAATCATTTCATATTCGCCATACGTGAAACAAAACTTTGTACACATTTTTGCGAATATTTCGCAGACGGTAGAGTAAACAATTTGGTACGGGGAAAGTTCAGGAGGAGTGCAGAAATCTAATATTTTTGTATAATAATGTACTAGAAATAATTTAAATTATGGTTGAATGGCGACCACTGGCGATCTCTAGTTATGTACATATATATTTTTTTAAAGTTAGAAATGTGGGCAGAATTCACATTACAAGCAATCTTTTTTACCCCTTCAACTAAGCTAAATATGTTTGTGCCTGTAGTGGGTTCACGGCAATAGTGCAATGGGTAGGGTTCGAACCCGTGACCGCTTGATCACAAGTCCGACGTATTAGGCTATTTACGCTAAATGACCTAAGGGCTAAGGTGTCAATAACCTACTGGATATATTATATATACATGGTAATCACGAACATAAGACATATGGGTCTCTCTCTACCCGAGCGTAATATTGTAGCGAGAGGAATGAGATGTACCTGAATCCTACTGAGGTTACAGGAATGTTCTAAAGAGATACCGTAGCCCCGGAACAACCAGAAAGAAAGAAACATGGTGCGTTTTTACCCCCAAAAAAGAAGAGTGAGACGTGGCTGCACTAGTGGCGTTGTCAACCAGTACCCTCTATCAGTTTGTCAACAGATAACAGCATAATATTAAGAACATACCAAGTTTATAAAAAAAAAAAAACTATAAATAGTCCTACAAAAACGTCTTTTCATTAGGAAAGAAACTGTAATTTATTATCCACCAACATAAAGACTTCAAATTGTGCTAACTGGAAAAATAAAGTAAGTAAACCCTTTTTCGGAACGAGAGAATACTGACGGCAAAAATATTTTCGCTCTTCGAAATTTTACCTCAGCACACAAAAAGCTTTTCAAATAGCTGACGCCAGCATAGTTAAAGTAGTCGGTTAAATAGCAGGTGTCCATCGAACGAGATAAGTTTGCATGTCTTAAATCGTTTAACATTTGGGTTTCATTAACAGACACTTCACGAAGCTCGACCGTCGGGTTATTATTCGCATGCGTAGACTTCGCTACCGTATCAGAGCATTCAGTACTAGACAGTCGCCGGGGCGGGAACACGTCCCGTCCCTGGGATATAGCTAACGGCACACATTTCGCGATCGTGATCCAAGTCAGACTTGTTAGTGATAAATAAAAATTCTTATACTAAAAGTGTTTGTGAAACTAACAACGATAAAAACAGTGTTTTTTAATTTATTAAAACGTCTAATCAAAATACAATTTGTGAGGATTCGTAGTGTAGATTTATGTTACAATTAAAATTGTGAATATAAAATTAATGGTAAAAAAAAACGCCTTGAAAACATGCAGGTATTAAGAACATGCATTTCACAGAAGCTGTAATCATATTTTTTGTATCGATTATGTCATTAGTCAATTAAAGTAGGTCTCACAGTAAAACCTAGGCAACGACTGTTTTAAATTTTACGTAACGTTAAAGTCCATCCAGCGCATCGTCCGTCATGTCTACAGCGATGATCCCCTACTTGACATTCTATTCACTTACTACTCCATCACCGCCTTAATCTATCTATTGTCATGCCGATGTAGCAATCCTGATAGATAACTTATTCTTACAACCTTAAATTAAAAACGGCACATCTAGGATACAACAAATCCGACAAAATGTACTTGTTCCCCAAGGAAATATTAAACATGCCAGTCGCTCAAAACATTTTAGCAAAATTGTACCGAAACATAATTACAAAACAGAACAAGTTATCTCCCTTTTATGATAATGCTTTCGAGATTGTTATGGGAAATGCCTTTACAGTTTCATTCAATATTTAAAGCCCCTTGAAAGGGTCGCGGAAAGGATTTGGACAAAATAACGCAGGTATCAGTTTTAATGCTTAAAATATTAGCTGCGTTGGTGCGTGGAGGGTTTTAAAATGTTTTTGTGCGCCTTTTTGGCCTATGGGAACATATAACTATAACAATTCACGGTTATGAGGGTACAGACATCAAATTTTCGTTATGCAAATTTAAAGAGCGTAGACAAATCGTGTTATCTTTATGACACACATAATTCAATGTTTTGGGTAAGCGAGCTCCCAAAGCGAAATACTGTTATGAGTTTTGACGTGCCGATTAGCAAACTCCACATAAACAGCCGTCTGAAACTTTGCAATAGGTACCCGTATTTGAGTAACGTCTAAATTGTACAGAAATGTTGTTCACTTATTCTACTTACCAGCATTTTCTCGGCGCTTTGCCAAAACTTGTTCAGGCTTTCATTTTTTTTACGTTTCTCAACTTTTGGTGCATTCAGAAAATTAATTGGGTTGCATATGGTCAGTCGTTCAAAAGGTTTATAATGCGTCAAATAAAAAATGGTTTAAAAAACCACGACCAAAATGGATGTAGTGAGCGTTCAGAAATTTGATTTGTAGTGAAAGCAAGACCGCCGATAAAAGCCAAATTATCGGTAAGGAAAAATCTTCAGGCTTCAGATGATCGGTTTGAAACATAATCCGTTTCCTTGTACGTCTGTTTTGGTTTAGGAAAATAACAAATAGGCCCTCGAAATCAATTTATCACAGGACGGCTGAGGACAGCAGTATTGATAAAACCATTAGACGGCACCACAAACTGAAACTGGAACAATAATTTCCCTCTTGATAAGTTCCACCTGTGACAATTTGGTTGATGAATCAAGGTACTTATTTAATTAAAATATATTTACGATATGTCCACCTATATTTTTTTCTTTATCTTCTTGGTTTAACTAAAATCAATCAGTTTAACTGGGTTCAGCTGAGTACTAGCGTTTTACACAGAGCGAGTTCCTATCTGACTTCCTTTTCTGAGCTGGGTATAACACCATTTCTAGGGTTCCGAAGACGACAATGAACCCTTATAGTTTCGCAATGTCCTCTGGCCGTTCGTCTGTTCGAGGGTTAGCTCAGAAAGTTTTGGTACTAAAACGCTGAAATTTGTCATGGATATACAACGTGTAATTTAAAGAGTATATACATACCAAGTGCACGGCTTCTTTGGATGATAACAAACGATATGACAATGGTTTGGTAATCCTATGTCTTCATGTGTGGAACTAATTAGAAATTTCAATACATTGATACCAGAGACTGAATTTATCAAATTAAGAAGATTGAAGAGAATTATCGTTTTATAGGCAAGTGACGTGGAAAGTTATTGACCCTCGTAGTGCTGTGACACGTTTGTTATAGTTAATATTCAAGAAACATATGAAACCGATAATTTCGTATCAATTCTTTTAGTCATTTATTTTGTGCTGAAACTGGGCATAGAGACTCCATACCAGATGTTGTCTTCAGCCCTTTTGGATTGATAAGGGGTTTTCGTTACACGTTGTAAATTATATTAATCACACCAACAAAGCTCTAAAATAAAATCATAAAAATACCTTTTTTATTAGGATACTACCCCTCACGTAAAGAAAGGATGACATTTTTTATCTCGTTTACCCCATAGAGTAGTAGTGCCTACATCTAACGAAGTTAAAAGCAAAACTGGCTTCATAAATTAACGAGTAATAGTCGGCCAACCGTATTCTACTCGCTTTCGGACAAATTCAAATGAAAACTATGTAGATCAAGTTCTTATTTGTGTAAAACAGAGTAGTTTTTTTTTGTAAGAGTATGGTATTAAACTCTTGGTCAGCTAATAGGTACGACTTGCATTTGACGTTGTAGCAAACCACGGAACCCTACACTGAGTGGCCCGACACACACTTGGCCGCTTTTAAGATTGGTGTCAGACTTCTTGAGTGTGTCGCCACAATCGCGGCGACAAGTCGCCTCTTTGAGGAGTGACTAGAGATATGCCACGGCGTCCTCACCTTCCGCCTGACACAGATACTAACCGGACATGAGTGTTTTGGGAGGTACCTGTTTCGAATACAGCAGAAGGATAAGCGCGGAGGTCGTCATTGTGAGGACAATCCGGAGGGAGGATACGGTGGAGGTGTACCCTGCTTGGGCGGAGCACCGCCATCTCTTCGTCGTGGTGATTGGCGGCGGCGACCTCTAACCGGGAATGGAATGTTGTCACCTCCTACTCCGAAGCAGTAATTCTAGCGAAGAAGGAGGCCGAATGCGCAAGGGAGAGGCGACTCTCTTCCTCACGCCCCAGCCGCCGCGCGAGACGCCCCGGGCGTTGGAGATCGAGAGCCGATCTCCGGCCACCGTAGACGCGGGCCTACGGACGGTGAGCACGGGTAGCTCACCATCCGGTTAGGAACAGGCCCGAGTCGGCGGCGCGTCGTGTTCCGCGCACGCCTCAAAGAGCTGTCACTGACTACCTGCCTTACGGAGTTGTGGGAAAGTTCTAACAAGATACCGCAGTCTCAGAACGCAAGAGCAACTTTTTTTTTATTATAAAAAGGTTCGCGTTTGACCACCATCTGAACTGAAGGAGTAGAATGGGTATTTTGTCAGTAGTCTGACACTCCTTTCCGTTCCACCCACAGCGGGAACAGTCGATTTTCCCACCTAGAAAAATAACAAAATAAAAAGACTTCTTGAGTGTGACTATCAAAGATTTATTGTACAAATTATAGCCTGAATCAACATGCTTTTCGAGGCACAGAAGAATCTTGATATGTTAAGATGAGCACCCATCCACGGATCGACCTTGGCAAGCATTGCTTAACTTTGAAGATCAATCCATGCGGATGTTTTGTCACGGTAAAACCATAGCGCATCAATAACATAAATAAAATAAAATATTAATAATTATTGATCATAATATTAAATTGTGTGCAGTCTTAAAATAAAATAAAAATAAATGAATAGTTTAAAAAACCAAAAACACGCTTTTAAGACTAATGTTATGAGCAGAAATCAGAAATGTTTACTAGTAGGCAGTCCAAGGTTCCATCAGCCAACTTCCTATTCCATCGTCAGACCAGCTCGATGGTACCATAATATTGTATTGTCGTTTAATCTACACATAATTGCCAAGTTTCATGATGATACAACAATTAGAAGTACTAAACGTACTTCTATTGTTGTAATTAAACATTCAGATTCTTAGATTTTATTGCATATTTAGCTCGTTACAGATCGACCTCATAATAAATCTATGGATTACGCGGTAATTCTTTTTGAATTACCGCGTAATCCATCCAGGTTAAGTAAACCGATAACGGATTGTCTTTAGGTTTGTTATAACCTTGAAACCTGATTGTGTTCAAAGTCCATTACGTGGCCTTTCTCACAAGTGCAAACACAACTATGATACGATATTCCAACATGAAATACCAGTCCCTATCTTCGGGCTTCATCATCAGACCTTGAAACCTAATCGTGGTCAAAGTTCATTACAAGACTTTTCTAAGAAATCCAAAACGGCTATGATACGATTTTCCATCATGAAGTTCCAGTTCATATCTTCCGGTTTCATCATCAGATCAGTTTGACAGAACCATAAATGAAATGAAAATGAAATGAAATATTTATTTTGTAAATTGGTTATAAATAACACTTTTACACGTCATGTTTTTTACCCGACTGCGCCAGAAGGAGGGTTATGTTTTTCGAGAGTATGTATAATTGTTTGGCACGCTCTGTGGCCTGAACGGCTCGACGGATTTTAGCTTGAGAGGTATCGTTAGATTTGTATTGACTGTGAGAGTGACACTGGGTATACCAAAATAAAAAAAAATCCAAAATAGCGGATTTTTGGCGCCATATTATGCCTTCAAAACGGTTTTTTTTTTCATAACCTATCGAGTGGGGTATCAAAATAAAGGGTTTTAAAAGGTGATTACAAAAATATATGCAAGTTATATGGTTAAAAGTAATTCAAAGTGACAAATCGTAAAAAAACACGTATAAAGAACTAAATCGTCTGCGAAATCTTTCACATCTGTAAACTAAAAAGCTAGAAATAAAAATTTAATTAAAAAAATTAAAAAACCCGACTGCATCCTTATACTAAAACTAACTGAAAAGCTAATAAAAACAAGCCCATTTTAAACTAAAAAAAAGTTGGAAGCAGGCGGGACCCATTTGAGTTTGAAACTATAATAATGGTGTGGGCCCCGCCTGCTTCAAACTTTTATTTAATTTAAAATGGGCTTGTTTTTATTAGCTTTTCAGTTAGTTTTAGTATAAGGTTGCAGTCGGGTTTTTTAATTTTTTTAATTAATTTTTTTTTGCGTTTTAAGTTTAGCTAGATGAGGCCGGTATTTCCTAACTGACTACTCTGAGAAGAAACACCGAAACAAACTCAGAGGTCATAGTCTCTTTTAAAGTCCAGACAATTTGTATTTTTATATGAGAAGCATGTAGGTTCATGTCTGTGGTATTCTTTTGTGGAAATAACCACGCAAAATTGAGTGGACCTGTCCAGACAGTGCAAGCATTTGTCAGTTATCGTGTAGCATATTATTGTATTGTCATCAGAACTACATACAGCTGCCAATTTTCGTTACGCTAATTTAACCGTCTTCTAAGGGTTTAGAAGACGGTTAAATTAGTTACCTTAGATTCCATTACATAGTTAGTTACATACAGGTCGACCTAATAAAAGCGTGTTAAAAACGGAGCTGAGCTCTTTGTTACGTGGTTTACAAACATTATCTAATTTATTTGCATTGTTATATGATAACAGAGTATTGTTTTGAAAAATATATTATACTCTACAAAATTGACGACAGTGAAACTTAAATATCACCAACAATTTATTCAACATTATAAATCATTGTCTGTACATACAAAAGATATCGCCAGAAACCGCTTAGGTACAAGCATTAATAAAATATGAAATTTCTCTGAAGCATAATTGTTGTACTAAAATAAATGAAATGAGAGCAATACTAAACAAACAAATAGATCTTCTCGACCATAAATACCTTAATACATTTAACAATGCCACGATAATATAGGTACTACAATCGACTCACCGATATTCCTGGTATGAATTGATATTGTATTAAAAGTTGGATGAATTATTCGTTCTTGTATAATAAGTCTGTACGTGTCACAAGAAAAGGCGTGGCACGTAAATTTAATATTTCACTCCTAATTCAGCACAAATCCGCTCCGGGTGAGATACTACCATGAGAATGAAGGATTATTTAGCTACTCAACTCTGACTGTGGAATTTATAATGGGACCTCTTGACTTGTTACATAAAATAATTTGTAAGGTTAAGATGGGATTTTGACTATTTTGTGCGTAAGTACGTAGTATAGTATATACATATAGTATTAAGTACGTAAGTAGGATAGGCTTAGGTACAAGTTTGGTCTTGAAATCATGATAGACAGACAGACTTGCATTTAAAATATTAGCATGGATACATATACTTAATCGTAGTTAAATAAGGAGGAGATCGTGATGAAATAATAACAGCCATACGGCCCAATCTTCAAGATTAAAAAAAAAAAACGTTTTTTTTATTTTTATTTAAAGACATAGATATTCATTTCTTATGACATGCATCAGCATTATACAGTATGTTAGTTTAATCGAGGGACATATTCAAACCTACAATAGTGTATGCTTACATGATACTAATAAAAATATGAACAAAAAAAACACTGATTAATAACAGACAGAAGACAGAACCATGCCAAACGTCCTCGGGGGCACACGAGCTTCCTTTTTTGGTAGAATCGGGCCGTGTTTTGCCACGTGATTACTTTATAGTACTGTTTACAAGTTCATTCACCTCTTCCGGTTTAGTGTACATGATAAATGTATTGGAGAATTACGTCAAAAATTTAGGTTATAGGTTTTTCACATATTTGGGACGAGAATCGAATACTGAACACCCTCCCTCAATAAGTCCCTTGTTTAACCTAACACACTGTAGAAACATACATCAGTACACTTCTCTCTTTTAATTCCATGTTATGTAATGTTATTTAAATAACATAAAAGTAAAAGAGGGAATGACGTTACATTAATTATATTTCACAAAAGGTATATAGATACATTTATGTATTCTCGCCAAACTGTAAAGTCTGGCGAGTAAAAATTAATTGTAGAAAATAAAATAAAATACTCTAACATATTGAATAAAAAGAAATTTAAAAATGATAAATTATTAATATACCACTTCTTGAGTGCTTTTGCAAACCTATCTATCTTTTTATTCTGATTTAAGATATCTGCAGTCAATGTATTGAGTAAATAAGGTACTCGCTTATCTATTGTTCTATCACCAAAGTAATTATTTACTCTAGGTACAGACGCCAGCACATCAAGCTAAAACAATCTGTCAAATTTCTTTAATAGATTTTCAACTTTATTGTTAAAGAAATTAGGTTCAAGGTTGATTGGGAAAATTTTACAGTTTTGGGTAGCTCCATGTGCTTTTTTTTTTACAGCATTAACTCGTCGCAAGAAGCAGCAGCCTCACTACGCGATGAATCCGCGTAATATAGTATCGTTTTGTTATTTTTACATTGCTTGTCCAGTAACTTTTTTTTTTGTAACGTGGTAAAATTATCAGATGAGTCCTCCCGCCCCGGGCAGGGTGGGAGGGACTGTCAGACTTTTACTGACTAAAATCCACGGTGTTCCTTCAATAACCCTTTACGTACCGGGGCCACGGTAATGGGATGAGTCCCACGACCCCGGCAGGCTTCGGCCCTCTGCAGAAGGGGCCTCGTCATGTTGCTGACGCTCTTTGAGGCGCGCGTGGAACACGACGTGCCGTCGACCCGGGCATGGTCCATGGTCGGACAGCGAGTTGCCCTTTACTCGCTGTCCGCATGCCCGCGCCTACGGTGGCCGGAGATCGTCGGCCGACGTCCGACCGCCGTGGGTGTCTACCACTGCGGCTGGGCTGGAGGGAGGACGCCATCCTCACCCTCACGCGGCCCGCCTCCCCTTTTTTTTTTTTTTTTTTTTTCCCTTTTCCTTCAGCTGCCCTAAATTTCCGGGGCCGCGGTAACTCGTTAGAACTTTCCCGCAAACCCCGGCAGGCAATGGCCCTATGAGGCCCCGTCACTAGTGTTGACAGCTCTTTGAGGCGCGCGTGAACACGACGCGCCGCCGATCCGGGCCTGGTCCTTACCGGACGGTGAGCGACCCCTGCTCGCCGTCCGCAGGCCCGCGCCTACGGTGGCCGGAAATCGGCTCGTGATCCCCGACGCCCGGGGCGTCTCCCGCGGCGGCGCGGAGGAAGAGAGTTGCCTCTCCCTCGCGCGTTCAGCCTCCTCCTTCGCTAGCATGACTGCTTCGCAGAAGGAGGCGACCGCATCCCATTCCCTCTCGCTCCGCACCATACTCTGAACCAGAGCAGGGCGCGAGAGGTCGCCGCCGCCGACCGCCTCTACGAGGACACGGCGGTACTCCGCCCAAGCAGGGCACACCTCCACCGTATGCTCCACCGTGTCCTCCAGGTGGTCCTCACAATGACGACACCCGGGCGTGTCCTCCCGCTGAATCCTAAACAGGTACCTCCCGAAACAGCCATGTCCGGTCAGCACCTGCGTCAGGCGGAAGGTGAGGACGCCATGGCCTCTCTCCAGCCACTCCTCAAAGAGGGGGCCTTCGGTTGCGACAGCCGCTCTTTCCATGCTGCCGTGAGATCACGCCGGAGTTCTATCCGCTGAGCCGCGACTTGCCGCGGTAGCGGGGTTTCACCCCGGCTTAGCACCTCTGCGCGCCAATTATGCACGCGCGCGAGGGCTACCGCCTCCAGATCCCACGGCAGCAATCCGGCAAGGAGGTTCGCCGCCTCCCCAGAGATCGTGCGGTATCCCCGGATAATCCGGATAGCCATGACCCTCTGAGACGCGACCAGCCGGCTAGCTGGTCGCCGCTGCAAATTCAGCGCCCACACAGGGGCCCCATAGAGGGCCATGGACCGCACGATCTCCGCATAGAGCCTCCGGCAGGAGGCGTTTGGCCCTCCTAGATTGGGTGCCCGCCTCCCCCTACGGAAGCATGACTGCTTCGCAGAAGGAGGCGACCGCTTCCCACTCCCTCTCGCCCCGCAGCATTGCCTCGACCAATGCCGGGTGCGAGAGGTCTCCGCCTATCGCCGCCGTGAGGACACGTCGGTGCTCTGCCCAGGCGGGGCAGTCTTGCACCGTGTGCTCTACGGTGTCCTCAGGGCGACCCTCGCAGTGGTGACACCCAGGCGTTTCCTCCTTTCCCATCAGACACAGGTACCTCCCGAAACTTCCGTGTCCGGTGAGGACCTGCGTCATGCGGTAGGTCAGGACGCCGTGACGCCGATCTAGCCACTCCTCAAAGCGGGGTCTTATCGCCGCAATTGCGACGTGCCCGAGCTTCATGTGCTGGTGTCTGTATATTAAATTTTCCTGCAGATACTGTCCTCGTTACGTGGTTATGGTTGCTTGCTGACGTCATCTGTGGATGGGTGACTATGCTAACATATCGAGTTTCTTTCAAGTCTAGGAAAGCACGTTATACAGTTTTCTGGAAAAAACTTTAAAGGCAATTATCTCGGAAAGATGTTTGTGTGGATTGGAACATTTTTGCTTAAATCGGTCCAATTGTAGTACCTATTAACAATTACAATATTACTGTCAGGGAAATGTTCACATCTCTTTGCGAGCTTTACAGTGTGCTACGGAAGCCGCTTCCGTTCAAGCTGTGAAGGGGAGCACACAATGTGGTAACAACAATAGCATTGTCACCATGTCCGTCTGTCTGACTTTATTTTGGGCTCTTAGTAAAAGTTCTTTTTCTTTTTGCGCACAGTTTTAGCGAGACTGTAATCTCTGAGTTTTCTTCCGAGTTTCTGAAAAACTGAAACATTAAAAAAAACATTAAAAAAAAAACATTAATTTAAAGTTTTGCTGCGAAACAAACAATACTGAATGAAATGTTTCGAAATTTTATTATACGTGGGTATAGTTCAAAAGTATTATTACCCACTGGAGCTTTCATTTCCTACTATTATCTTGGTGTCTTAATTGTAATAGGGAATAAGTTTATTTTAAAAAGTGTAGGTTAAACGCTGAAAGCATTTCCAGCTCGTATCGGGGTCAAACGAGACCTTATCCAAAATGTAAATAAAAAATTGCCTGCTCAAATCAAATTAAAGCTTCGCTTGAATTATGAATATTTTTTTCGTGTATGCCTCAATAACTCTGCCGTTTCTTAAATTTTTCTTCATGATTTCTTCAGTACGCATCAAACTGTTTATCATTTCAGCATGTAAGTGATTTATAAAAAAAATCCTTATGATTTTTTCGATGTAAATTCGCATTTTGAATCGGTTAATCAGTATTGAAACAAAGCTTGTTGTTAAAAGTTTTGTGAATGGGGCTGATTATCCTTTCAGCCACAAACAAAGCTAAATACACTGTGGAGTTATAAGTGACTGCTCCATAATAGTTTAATGGGTTAGCATTTGAAATGGTAAACTTTAGATGGCCATTCTGCTCCGTAGTCGTTAGGAATATTATTGCCTATTCGTTGGTTAATGTTTGTTGATCTAGAGACGTATGATGTAAAATAAAGTACAGTGCATTGACTGATGGATTTTATTGATGGTATTCATAACTGTTATAAGTAGGTACTTTAATAGGTATAGATATGTTTACATAGATGGCTCGGCAAAAATTTACGTATAATTTTAAGTTAAAGAATGCCATTTCGACCAAAGACAAAGATTCGAACAGAATGCAAGATAATTTTTATCATTTAAATAAAATATGAATTCTTCATCCCAAATTATATTAGCAATGCGAAAGTAACTCTGTCTATCTGTATGTCTGTTACTCTTTCACGTCCAAAGTCCAAAACATCTAACTGATTTTGATAAAATTTGGTACAGAGATTGATTAAACTTTGTAAAAAGACGTAGGCTTCTTTTTCATTCCCTGAAAATAAAATAATAAGCTTTTCACGCGAGCAAAGTCACGGTCTGAAGCTAGTCAGAAATAAATATTTTTATGCAGAGTAAACATAAAAGATACATACGGATATGTTTTATTATTAAAACACACAACACAGTTTTGGGAATAGTTTCATTTTACGTACGAATTATTCCAGTCGGTTTTATTTTATAATTATATACAACGTGTAATTTAAAGGGTATATACATACCGAGTGCACGGCGTCTTTGGATGATAACAAACGATATGGCAAAGGTTTTCTAATCCTATGTCTACATGTGTGGAGCATATTAGAAATTTCAATATCTACATTGATACCAGAGGCTGGATTTTTCAAATTAAGAAGAACGAAGAGAATTGTCTTTTTATTGGCAAGTGACGTGGAAAGTGATGACCCTCATAGTGCTGTGACACGTTTGTTATTACTGGTATTCAAGAAACATATGAAACCAATAATTTGGGGTCAATTCTGTGAGTCACTTATTTTGAGCTGAAACTCTGCATAGAGACTCCATACCAAATGTTGTCTTCAGTCCTTTTGGATAGATATGGGGTTTTCGTTACACGTTGTACACCTATACCTATACTAGAATTCCCTGTCGGAGACTGTGTTTCTTGCCAGCTATAAACCTGGGGATCTTTAAGTCAAGAGTGAATAGATTACTTCTAGGTAAGCGTGCTCCATCTTCGACCATATTATCGCTTACCATTAGGTGAGATGATGATCAAATGCGAGCCAACCACTAACAAACAGAAAAGAAATGTGTATAGGATCCCGTTAAAAAATATCATAATGGATCACAAACAATAATGTGGACGATGTAACCCGTTTACTCCTGCATTCAAGTTTGTAAAGTAAACAAAGACTTCGGCAGTATTCCATTCATAGGAGCTTTACGGAGAATAGTTTTAATTCATAAAACCATTTTGCCCTATGTATAAGATATCCATAGGGTATGCACCCTATGGATATCTTATACATAGGATGCGTAATATCTATCTTTTGGTACATTTTATTGACGTTCTATGAAACGGGCCATGTGAAATTCAATTAATTGTATAGTATCCCAAAGTGTAACCAAAAGAAAACAAATAAGTTGGCAATGGCAACTTAGATACGATAGAGTTTTGAATTGATCAGATTTCATTTCAGTGATTTTAAATGGGAAAGCCCTATTGAACTTAATATTTAAGGCGGAATAAGTTACTTCTAGGTGGATCCTTCATCTTCGACCATCATCAGATCAGATGGTGGTCAAACTCGAGCCTATTATCTATTGTTAAAAAAAAAAACTCTCTTTTATATCCAGCAGTCGCACGAGGCTTTGCTCCCGTTGACTTTATTTCGATAAAAAACATAACCTTCTTCTTTTGCAGTCGGGTAAAAATTAGTCTATAACCTTCTTAAATCAAATTTGGTATGGAAGAAACCATACCAAATTTCATCGAAATCCATCCAGTTCTTTTTAACCTCTAGAACCCCAGCGGCACAAAAACGTGCCAGTGAACAAGTATTAGTTGAGCCCCGCTGGCACAAATTTTTGCCACCATACCCCGACCGATTTAAAACTGTATTTGTAGTAAAGATAAGTCTTATAATCGTTTGTGACCGGGGTCAGATTACGCTTACGATAAGAGCCCGCCCGCGGTGCATACGTCAAACCATGCGTCAAGCACCGAGGTCCATGAGAGGTTAAAATTAGCGCGTTCAAACATACAAACGTTTCCGTTTTATAATATAAGTACAGGTAAAAACATATTTTCCTTCTTTCTAATCTTTTTCTTGTCAGGTAAAAAGTCTGCCTATAACCTTCCTAAAAGCTACTTCTATACCAAATTACTTTCAAAGATTAGCGCGTTCAAACGAACAAACAATGTTTTCCGCTTTATAATATTAGCATAGATTTTCCTAAGAAAATACTTTATCTCATTATTCAAAGCTACCAGACCACCACTAAGATCTACAAGAATAAAAATGTGGTTTTCTTTCTACATATGTTATGCCTGTAATTGTTCTAACGCAAAGGGGTTTCTTTCTTTTACCCAAGAAAGGAACAAAGGCAGTGTTTAATACCCTAGGTACGTACTCCATGCCATTCGGTTCATCCGTAAACGTGCAAAGGGCACATAATATGCACCAAACCTATATGTATTCGCTACTGTACGGGAGTAAAGTTAGTTTGCTGGGTGAATATACTTATGAAATACTCGGCTACATTTTTAGGGTTCCGTAGCCGATTGGCAAAAAACGGAACCCTTATAGTTTCGTCAAATCTGTCTGTCAGTCCGTATTTCACAACCATTTTATTTTTAACCGACTTCTAAAAAAGGAGGAGGTTCTCAATTCGGATGTTTGTATTTTTTTTTTTTTTTTTTTTTTTTTTTTTTTATCTTTGTCCACGCATAACTCCGTCGTTTGCCAACCGATTTGAAAAATTCTGATCTTGTTAGAAAGGGTATACTTCCCAAATGGTCCCATGAAAATTTTATCGAAATCGTACAGGCCGTTTCTGAAAAATCAACAAAAGTCTAAAAAAATGTTTACGTTGATGATCTTTTCGTTTACGCTGCATTGCGTTTTTTGTTCGCGCATAACTCCGTCATTTACGAACCGATTTGGAAAATTCACTGACCCACTAAAAAGCACGAAAATAAAAACTTTTTTGCAAAAAATAAAACCGACTTCCATATCAAAACACTACAAAGCCAAAAATAATTTTAATTTCGGAAGGCGGTGTGAAAAAAAAAAAGAAAATACAAAACCAATAACACCGACTACCGAAATTAAAATTATTTTTGGCTTTGTAGTGTTTTGATATGGAAGTCGGTTTTATTTTTTGCAAAAAAGTTTTTATAGTTAGTGAGGTTAAATTTTTTGTGGACACAAAGCGATTAGCCAGGCCACCATAGTCAGATTACTGCTAAGACATATTTCACAGGCGCACCAACAGATACTATAAGCCATGGTAAAATAATACCTAGTAAATAAACATATACATTTATG
The DNA here is from genome assembly GCA_943138885.2 of Tholera decimalis. Lineage (NCBI taxonomy): Eukaryota > Metazoa > Arthropoda > Insecta > Lepidoptera > Noctuidae > Tholera > Tholera decimalis. The sequence goes on from OW964561.2 coordinate 18,079,215, forward strand.
TTTGATTTTTAGTACGTATCTTTTCGAACGTGACCAAAATCACATATTTTGCGTACATTCATATTTATTCAGTGAGCCATACCATTGCGTAATGTAAACTATTTTCCAACCAGCTTTCCAATCTAAATAAATAAAAAACGAACGGTATAAAAAAAAAACTAACTAAATAAAGTTAGTTTTTGATATCTTTTACACTGAAACTGATTTCATTAACATTCCGATGTTAGTGGCATTCTATGTCAAATATTTTATTTATTTTATGCCTCGGTTGGCGCAGTGGTTGAGCAATTTACTGCTGCACTGCGAGTTGTGGGCTCGATTCCCTTATCGGAACTAATGTTTTATGGCCCACAGATTCCAGGTCTGTAAAAATTCACCCACAGTAGTGGGGCAATTTTTTCAAAACAAGTAACAAATTATAACTTGTAAAGTAATATGCTTGTTATATTGACATGACAGAGGTTGCGTTTCATTATCTTCTGAAAGGATAGTGAAACACTTTTTTATAGTTATATACTTAACAAACGAATGGTATATGAAAAACAAAGAGGATTATAAAATGTTAGCCTTATTTGAGCTTGAGTTACAAGTGAACTTATATTTAATACAAAGCCGTATTCAGTCTTTTCCGGCTTTTCCGTAACCAACCCGTGTGGGCGAAATGAAACAAAGTTACAATGACACAATATTAGGTGGGAAATTTAAATTATGCTATAATATTTTATACGAGCTGCGACAGATGTGAAAAGTCGGCGTTTTATTAGTATGTGCTCTAGACTTTTGTAAAATTTATAGGTGTATTTTTAATGTATTTAGCAGATATGTATATGAATGTCTGTAACAGATGGGTAGATCGATTTTAGTGATAATGATTTTATGAACGTTAGTGTTCTGTTTTTATAATGTGCTATAAATAATTGGTATGATACGGGAAATATGTAACAACATACCGCAGCCCCGGAATACAAGGGCGACTGTCAGAACAGAGTGGGTTGTTAGTCAGTAGAAGTCTAACACTTCCTTCTTTCCACCAAGAGTGAGAGGAGTCATTGTAAAAAAAGAATTGGTAGTTTTACATTTAAACTAAAAAAGTTATGAGAAAGAGCAATTGGTTAATTTCGTTGCTAACATCAATAAAAAGCTGCAGGATACAAAGCTGCAGTGTAGCTGGGTACAATTACCAGTAAATAAAATACGATATAACTATTAGGTTCCTCTGTCAATTTCAGCTTGAAATTCTAATTAATTCATATGCTCAATCAAGACGCCTCAGGTATTTAGGTGGCTTTTGATACGCAAACTTCAGGTATAACCATGTTTAATCCAAGCTCACTAACATAGATTGTTAGCAGCTCTAAGAATATCATAACCTAATCCATCACAGTTATTTACAGAGAACGACAGTGGCACTATGGCACTAATCACGATTCATGACTCGCATCTGAGAGGAGAGGTAATTCCCGCGCCTATATTAAAACGTTCGCAACACTTATTTCCCCTCACTTATTTCCTTACATTTTAAAAGATTGCGATTGCGAATGTTCTCAAAAAATTACAAGAAATGGTTCTTAGAGGTGTCTACAAGATTATTGTAACTTTCAATTAGTGTCGCTGTGAATTCAAAATGTCTCTTTTGAGACTAGTTTAGATTTGTGTTTTAGTACCTACAGCGCTGTCAATGCGTCAACTATTTTTTAAGGAATGTTACACTTTTTTTGAAACAAATCTTTTGATTTACGATAAAATATTACTTCATGCACTGCACCGTTGCCAAAAAGTTAAGTTGCTAAACTTCCTTAGTTGCTTATGAGTCTGTAACTGAACTTCGATTAACTAATAATACTTCTACATCGAGTCGGTACTCTATATCTCCTATAGTTTCAGCTAAAGGTGCAAAAAATTAAATATGAGAAGCTGTAGTTATTTCACAATTAAAATTGTATTTAAGATAAACACACTTATGCCATTTTATCAGTAAGTACAGTTATCTTTATATATAGAGTTGCTCTTGTGACATTTTCGATAGCGTTTGACAATCCCATACCATAATTTTGACGTTTTGTCAATCGCTTTCACCACGCTCCGCTGACAGATTGGCACTTGCCTATATGACTCCAAGTCCTTTAATAAAATAGTTTTCTTGCTTCTTCATATATTCTAAAGGTGGTAGCATGTTTGTAACATGCAACGCTAACCCACGTATACTCATTAGTCGAAAGACGAAAACTAGTTTCACGATGTGAAATGTGGCCAATGAGCATGCTTCATTGACCTCATCAGGCTTGGCGTGTTGCAAGTGTGATTCTTCCGTTACACTATTCATTTCCAGCTAACCATCTTTCTCATTTTGCATCAACACAGCAAAGAACTAAAAGCTTTAGATAAGATTCCCTAGCGTTGGTTTTTTAAGGGGCCGAAATATTTGTCAGGCATAAAGAACGGACTTCAAGGTCGCTTAGCTTTTCTTGTAGTCTAGTCTGGAGGACAGACAATGCCACAATTAAATTAAACTTAATTTAAACATGAGGCTTTTTGAGTAAATTATACTCAAAATTTCAAACACGAGAACTTGAAATTTGACCTTTAGCATACGACTTTACGATTTAAATTCTGTTCTTGAGAGACGGATAAAGGTTTGTTTTCGGTATAATTTTTAGTTTTTAGTCATACGTGAACTAAACATTAACACAATCCCCACACTAAGTACCTATTTCTTCTTATTTGACGTCAATAAATGTATGTTTCAGGTGCTTCGAGTACCTATAACTTATAAAACGGCATGTCACATCTACTTCAATAGGCATACCTATTCCTTTTATTGATATTCGGCACCAGTAAAAGATATTGTATTTCATAACGTTTACTGGATTTTCAGAATCTCGACACATTATGGCCCACTTCCAATATCAGCTTAGTATCAAATAATTTTTTCGTGAGGAGAAAAATCGTCGCGAATATTGATTTCGGAAGGTTAAGCGTGTAACCGAGCCCTCGGGAGCTTCAAATATCGAGTGCACAAAAAATATTCTATCCCGGTAAAACGTTCCGTCATTAATTTATTTCGAAAGAGAATTTCGACGATTCGTTGTGACGAATTGATATTTTTCATGAGTACTCCACGGTAAGGAGAACCTTTTATATCATAGGTGCTGCAATTTATTACTCTCATTTATCATTTCATCGAGTTGGAGCACCCTAAAATATCGCAGAAGAGCCGGCTATTGTGCGTTGTCCTTTTATTTATTCCCCCTTATATCGCCCTAATTAAGGTGAAAGGATTGCCCAACGTCCTTGAGCATTGAACGTGAAACAAGCGGCCAGTGCTGACCACCACGAGCGCCCGCGCTTACCACCCCGAGCGCCCGCGCGCTCCCCCGAACGTCATAGGTATCACCGGACGCAGATACGTTCGAAGCATTTTTGTCGCTACCTATTAGCTTTTATCATCATAAATCGATTGAATATAGTCGGACTCAGAACATTTGCAATGCTTGTTTTGAGAACAAAATATTCTTTACTGAGTACAGTTATTGTAGTTAGAGTGAATCAAAATATAAAAAATATCAATTTGTTTTTGTGAAAATAAATAATAACGCTTTTATCAACCGACGACAAAAAAGGAGGAGGTTATCAATTTGACGCGTATATATTTTTTGTAATGTATTTTCACCGATTACTCAAAGACGGCTGAACCGATTTGGAAAATTCTTTTTTTTTGTTTGTAAGGGTATACTTCGAAATTGGTCCCATTGTCACTTAGTCAGGATCTGATGATGGGATCCTGGAGAAATCGAGGAAACTCTTCAAATATTATAGGCACAGCTATAGTGATTTGAGTATTTTTTATAGTAACTTGTGTAGTTGCATTCGAAAAGCACAATTTGTGAAGTGGACCTGATGATGAATACAACAGATGGCCACTGGAACTACTCAATATATGTATAAGTAGAAATAATAAGTATTTCATGTGTTCCGCTTCGATTACTTGAATGTGGTTAGTTATTTTTCACTTTGCAGTGTTTTTTGGGAGTCGGTTTAATTGTTGGTAAAAAGTTTTTTTTAATGTACTCAAAAAATTGGCCAAGTGCGAGTCAGACTCACCCATGAAGGGTTCCGTAGTAACTATAATAATATAATAATTATGTATATTTATTTGAAGAATAAAAAAAACCTACATTTTTTTTTAAAACTCACTTATTTACATTTTTACAACTACGCTAAATAACTTGGTATTTCATAGTGTTTGTATGAATTACAAAGTTATATTTGCGGTTTTAGAAAATATGCTGTATCTCAAAAATTGCTGACCCGATTTCATTCAAACTAATTTTGGTTGAAAGTTTACATTAAGGTCTACAGACATATAATTTTTTTAGATTTTTCACTCCATTATTATAGAAGTTAGAGGGGAGACACACACATTTTACCACTTTGGAAGCTTATATCTTTTAAACTATTGACTTTATGAAAAAGTGGTCTTAAAAACGCTTATATCATTTTTAAATACCTGTCTATGGATACCACACACGCATAGGTTTCATGAAAAAAAATATTTTCAGTTCTAGTTCCATGTATGGGGACCCCCCTTTATTTTAAATATATTTTAATTTTTTTCTTAAAATCTGAAAGCGGTTTACAGAATACATCTTCATACATCAGTTTCACATGTATATTCTTAATAGTTTCGGAATAAAATGGCTGTGACATACGGACGGACGGACAGACAGACAGACAGACAAACGGACAGACAGAAAATTGGTGCCCTGAAACAGGGACACAAGGTCGCGGCAGACCACGAAGGAGATGGCGGGACGAACTTGATGTCTTCCTTGAGAATTGGAAAGAATTGCCGCACAACCGAGACCATTGGAAGGAATGAAGGGAGGCCTTTGCCCAGCAGTGGGACAGTGCAGGCTAAATAATAATAATATTTCAAACAATTGACTTCGAGAAAAAATGGTTTGTATCATTTGGCTACGAAACAATAAAAACTAAAATATAAAATCTATCTATTTTTATTTACTTAACATTTAGTTTAGTCCACTCGCAATCAACACTAAAACTAAATATTCACATACGTCCAAGCGCAAACGAAATGTCCCATTTTTAAATAGCTCAACCGTACCACTGTACCAAACGTACTATCTACGCTGTTTACTCTTTGACGCAAAGTTTAAAGAGCGGGGCGCGCTAACATGCGACACAGCCTCCCCGTGCGAACTGTTATAACCCTTATTACAAGGCAATAGAGCCTAAGTCAGCTTTTACTTATTTACAGTGTACTTTTCCTTTACTAAATTACTTATGTTGCATTTTTAACCAATGCACTGAAATAGTATGATAATTAAGTTAGTTAGATTCTGGACGCGGTCGCGTAAACTAGTTGCCCAAATTAAGGGAGTAATTAAGAGGGACATTGTTAAAATATAAGTATCTAAGAACTTGTATATCTGTGTTTTATATTGTGGTGAATTAAAGTGGTTCCAGTAGAATAATTGTTTTTTTTTAAAAAGACAAACGGGGTCGGCTTAGTAACAAATTGGTGTCAGAAGTGGGATACCAGAGACGAAATCTTGTGTCAAACAGATACTGGTATTCCGAATCTACAGCCCCCGTCAATTGACCGACAGTGAGACTTGACCCAAGGTCAAGCCTGCGTCACTACTTGGACGACGGTCAGCCTCAGCCCTTCGGCTTGAGCCCGCTCCAGCCACATCAGTAATTGGACGACGGTCAGCCTCAGCTCTGCAGCCTGAGCCCGCTCCAGCCACATCGCAACACTTGGACGACAGCCAGCCTCCACCGTATCGTGTGAGCCCGCTCCAGACGGCATCAGCATCACCATCAGCTCCAGGTCTAACTCACCAACCTTCAAACTCAAGAAATTCCGCAGTCAACCAACCGTGTGAAAGTTCAACTCCGCAACGTCACAGCGCAACGTGACTCCAAACTCCGAGTTCCCACCGCGCACCCGATAATGCAGGTGTCAGGAATTATCGTGTTACTGTGAGTGTTTCTTGTGAACTGCTATTTTTCCGATTTAAAGTGTCTCTGAATTCGTGTCTCTGTATTTGGTATACATATAATTTTAAATAGGTTAACACTGCGCCTTTTTATCTCCACTGACTTTAATTGTTTTGTCTTTTCTATTTCATATTATTCTAACATTATTAGATTTTAAACTTAATTGTGTCCAACACATCATAATCTTCTATGTCTCTCAAACAAGAGTTACCTAAATCAAAGGAAATGTCCGACAAAATTACACTATCTTTCTTAACTAAATTTATAAAGCCTTATAATGGTGACAGGGAAACCCTCCCTGCATTTCTTACAAACTGTGAGAATGCCATGTCCTTGGCTTCTCCAGACCAACAAACTGTGCTATGTAAATTTGTCGTTTCACAGCTAGAAGGTAAAGCACAGGTCGCATGCAGCCTTAAGTCATTTTCGTTGTGGTCAGAGCTAAAGACCTTTCTGAAGGCTACTTTCGGGGAGAAGAAGCACGCCACACATTTATTATCAGACCTGCAACACTGTAAACAATTATCTAATGAAGATGTTACTATTTATTCTTTAAGGGTGGAGTCAATATTGACTCGTATACAGTCAGACATACATTATAGTTGCAAAAATGACAAGGAATTGCCTGGCAGAATAGCAGCCATGGAGGACCTTGCCCTAAACACCTTTATGTTAGGGTTAAACCCTTCCATATCGACTATTGTCCGTTGCAAAAATCCCTCTAACCTCAATGAAGCTATACAGTATGCTATTGACGAAGAAAAATTATATAACTTATCCAGATCTAATTTAAAATCTCCTAAACAGTGTTCTACTTGCAACAAGTCGGGTCATAATTCATCAGAATGTTTTAAGAATAAAAAACAGCATTATAGAGATCATAAAAATTTACAAAAATTCACCGTCTCCTAATTCTAATACTAATCTCGAAGATAATCCTAAAACTTGCAATTATTGTAAAAATGTTGGTCACGTAATCAAAGAGTGTCGCAAACTTCAATATAATATGAAGCAACGTCAAGCCGCTGACGCTGCACAACGTGACCGTAACTCGGCACCTACCAACTCTAATGACGCATCTACACACACGTGTGAAAGTACGGCTAAAATTAATAATGATAATTTAAACTAAGCGAGATTTTGGTACCGTGTCTGCCAAAATCGAACAAAGTCCTAAATGACACGACCTATGCTAATTCTTATACTAATTCTACTAAATTCGCACCTCATCCAAAAGAGATGAGTTTTACTAAATTCGCACCTCATCCAAAAGAGATGAGTTCTACTAAATTCGCACCTCATCCAAAAGAGATGAGTTCTACTAAATTCGCATCTCATCCAAAAGAGATGAATTCTACTAAATTCGCACCTCATCCAAAAGAGATGAGTTTTACTAAATTCGCACCTCATCCAAAAGAGATGAGTTCTACTAAATTCGCACCTCATCCAAAAGAGATGAGTTTTACTAAATTCGCATCTCATCCAAAAGAGATGAGTTCTACTAAATTCGCATCTCATCCAAAAGAGATGAGTCCTACCAAATATTCATCTCAGTCAATTAAACTGAGTTCTACTACGCCTAGTGATAAAACAAAATGTCACCTTTGTACCAAAAAATTACAAGCACCTTATACTAATTCTAAACCTATATACGAAATTAATGACTACTCTAAAAAGGTAGCTTTACCTCACACTTATCTACATACTAATCACGCTCGCGAACAGTTATGTTTCCTTATAGATACAGGATCGACCATTAGTATTGTTAAAAAGTCCTGTTTACAAAAACTTCCAAGTCTATCTACCGAAACTGTCAAATTGAAGGGTATTAACAGTTCAGAAACTCCAGTTGAAACTCTAGGTACCTTCCAAATGGAGTTCAACTTATCGGATAATATACATAAGTACAAGTTTCACGTCACTAAAGACGACATCAATCTTGTAAATTATGATGGAATAATCGGTAGTGATTTTTGCAGTTATTTTAAAACAAACATCGATTACTCTTCAAAATCAATTTCCATATTAAACCACTCCATTCCTATTATTTATACTCAACCTTCATACAATATTCCAGCTCGATCTGAAGTAGTTATCGAGTGCACTGTATCAAATTACTCTCCTAAACTTTATCACAATAACGAAGCTCTTATACTAGATCACATCTTACGTGAAGGTGTTTATGTCTCAAATTGCATTGTCTCAATTAAACCGAATGGGAAAACAAACGTGACTATTTTAAACACTACGGAGTGTGACATTGAAATAAAAGATTATCACGTAACAGCGACGCCCCTTGAACTTGATTGTTCAATTGCTAACTCTTATAATATTAATGCTACTTCTTGTTCGAAAAGTGATCGCGTAAATAAAGTACTAAATCTTATCCGTTGCTCTCATCTAAATGATGAAGAGAAAAAGGCTCTCTTAGAATGTTGCTCCCACTATACAGATATTTTTCATGTCGAAGGTGAACCCTTAACCTTCACGGATGCTATTGAGCATACCATTAACACAGGTGATGCCCCACCTATTAATGTGAAATCATATCGTTTCCCCGAATGCCACAAGGAGGAAGTCGATTCCCAAATTCGCAAAATGCTAGACCAAAATATTATACGGCATTCAACTTCGCCTTGGAGCGCCCCAGTTAGGGTAGTCCCGAAAAAAATGGACGCTTCCGGTAAACAAAAGTGGAGGATAGTCATCGACTATCGCCGTCTTAATGATGTCACTGTTTCCGAATCTTATCCACTGCCTCTTATCACTGATATTTTAGACCAATTAGGGCATTCTAAATATTTCAGCACGCTAGACCTCACAAGTGGCTTCCATCAACTGAGAACTAGTTCCAAGGACGCGCCTAAAACAGGTTTCACAGTTAGCACAAATTCAGACATGTCAGGTCACTACGAATTTACCCGAATGCCTTTCGGGCTGAAAAATGCCCCCGCCACGTTTCAGCGCCTTATGAACACTGTGTTATCAGGCTTACAAGGCCTTCATTGCTATATCTATCTTGACGATTGTATAGTTTACAGTCAAAATCTACAAGATCATATACAAAAATTACAACTAGTATTCGACAAACTTCGTGAATACAATTTAAAACTCCAACCGGACAAGTGTGAGTTCCTAAGGCATGAAGTAACTTACCTTGGCCATATTATCACCGAGAAAGGTGTATCTCCGAATCCTGAAAAGGTCAGCGCTGTATCACAATTTCCAGTTCCTAAAAATCCTAAAAATATTAAGTCGTTTCTAGGCCTAATAGGCTATTATCGCCGATTCATTGAAAACTTTTCTAAGTTAACGAAACCACTTACGTCTCTATTAAAAAAGGACGTTGTGTTCCACTGGGACACGGAACAACAACATGCATTCGATATTTTAAAGGAAAAATTAATTACTGCCCCACTTCTACAGTATCCTGACTTCTCACAGCCTTTTAATGTTACTACGGATGCAAGTAACTATGCCGTTGGCGCCATACTGTCTCAGGGTCCCGTCGGCAAAGATAAGCCGATCGCTTACGCGTCGCGCACTCTAAATAAGCCTGAAGGCAACTATTCAACTACGGAAAAAGAGTTATTAGCTATTATATTCGCCGTTAAAACCTTCCGACCATATTTATATGGTAATAGATTTAAAATAATTACAGATCATAGGCCCCTCGTGTGGCTATTTAATGTAAAAGATCCGGGTAGTAGACTCATTCGCTGGCGCCTCAAACTTGAGGAATACGATTATGAAATCGTTTATAAACAAGGTCGTCTCAATTCTAACGCCGACGCGCTATCCCGTTGCCCTATCAATGCTATTGACGTAAATAATCTAAATAATTTTTCTTACGAACAGTATTTCAAGGCTCAATTTACAAATCAACTACCACTCCCAAATACCATAATCGAAGAATGTATTCAAGGACTACACTTATCTAAGTTAAATACAATCGCTTGTCCAGTCTCTTTAGACTTTGACTATTCTATGCCTCATTGCGAGGAAATATTATCGCAGCTCGATAATTCTGCTGATCTACTAAATTCCGAACGCGAGTCACTCACAATACAATGTGTTAACGACAAAAATAAAACCTACTATTTTCTATTTACAAAAGTACATCACTATGAAGAAACTAATTATAGAGATGTTTATATCTTACTAATTAAGCTTAGAAACTTACTAATTACTTGCCAAAATATTACCAACCTTGCATTACCAGATTTCACTGACCCATTTTCCAAGCTTAAGTATTCTAAAATCTATAATATGATTTCCTATATTTTCCACGGTACTAATATAAAAATTCACATATATAAAAATCAATTAATATACCCTACTCCTGTAGAAGTCCCTAAAATATTAAAAGAAAACCATGACTCTGTTATAGCTGGTCACCCAGGGTCACAACGAATGTACTCGCGTATTAAAGCTGCCTATTATTGGAAAGGCATGCGGTCTGACATCGAACAATACGTAAAGAAATGCAAGCTTTGCCAAATTAATAAGCCTTTGAGGAAATCAAATAAAGCTCCGATGGAGATAACTTCTACATCTACCAGGCCGTTTGAAAGATTGGCCCTTGACGTCGTAGGCCCCTTACCCGATGCAGGCTTTCAAAACTTTAAATTCATCTTAACCTTACAAGATGACTTAACTAAATTTACTAGCGTTTACCCAATGGTTACGGCTACTAGTGAAGAAATAGCCAGAAACCTAGTTCATTTTATGTCTCTTTTCGGCTTTCCCAAAACCATTCTAACAGATTTAGGTACATGTTTTACATCCGAATTATTCAAACAATTGACCGAAATCCTAAAGGTCAAGGCCCTTTTTACTACTCCGTATCACCCACAAACCAATGGAGCTCTTGAACGCTCACATGCTACCTTAAAAGAATACCTAAAATCCTTTGTTAATGAGAACCAGAACGACTGGCATTGTTATTTATTCACTGCTATTCTAGCTTATAATACTACACCTCATAGTACAACTAACTTTACCCCTCATGAGTTATTATATGGTTATAAACCATCCATTCCATCCTCGTTATATGAAAGCCCTGGTAATACATACAACGAATATATTCGAGCTTTACAATATAGAATGCGCTTTAGCCGCGAAAAAGCCATTCAAAACATTATAAACAGTAAAGAAAAATCAAAACAATACTATGACGCAAACTCCCGTGTCGTTACTTACAAGGTAGGAGATATGGTTTATCTCAAACAACATCATAGGCTTCGTAAAGCCTTATCGCCTATATGGAAAGGCCCTTATAAAATTATTAAAGTTCATAACAAACACAACGTAACCCTACAAGTGGGTCGCAAGGCTATTAAATACCATACCAATGAAATTAAGCCTTCTACTTCTTAACCTATATACTATATTTCTTTTCAGAATAATATGCTGCTATGGCACTTTATGCCTCGGCCGCACCGAATCAAGCATCATCCCAATCTATCATAGCCCCGGGATTTATTTTGAACCTACTACTAATATTAATTTTTATACTGATCATTGGAAAGTGATCACCCACGTAGATTTAGTTTCTTTAGAACCATATCTTAATAAAATCGAATCATTGTTACACGATACTCTAAACTTGTGCAACAAAATTCAACCACATGAGTTAGGTACATGCAAAGACATGTCTAGCCCTATCGAAGTTTTAATCCAGTCTAGTTCTATCAAATTGCAATCATTATCGCATATCCTTTCCAACCAATTAACAAATAAAGTTAAACGATCTTTAGAATTCGGAGGTGAAATCTTAAAGTTTTTCTTCGGCACATTGGACGCAGATGATGCCCGAAAATATGACGCTGCAATTGAATCATGCAAAAAGAGTGAAACAGAAATATTTCATTTAATGAGAGACAACATTCACATTGTCAAGTCTACTATAAATAATTTTAACACTACTATTTATAAACTTAATCAAAATGAGATGAAATTAAACGCCCAAATTAATCAGATGAATGAAATACTTTCCCAAATTACAAAGACCGATAACCTATTACTATATACTTCAAAATTAAACAACCTTCTTAACATTATCGAAGGCTCTTTACTCGCTATAACTAATTTACTAGATACTACACTAAATTCTATTTTATTTTCTAAGGTTAATGTACTACATCCTAGTGTTATAAGCCCCTTAAATCTTTATTTAGAATTAACTAAGCATAGTAGTCAAGTAAGCAAAAGGTTAGATTTTCCGGTTCCCTTAACCATTCAAAATATTCATTCCATTATTGATGTTTCCGAATTTAGTTCTTATTATTTCAATAATAAGGTCATTTTTATATTACAGATCCCTTTGATCACACCTGATAAGTTCATGACCTATAAAAACATACCACTACCTACACCTCATGATGACTCACATAATACATTTGCTTTAATTCAACCTTCTAACTCTTATATCGCATTAAGTGATGACAGAATGCATTATGCTATGTTGGACACTCTTGATAAATGTAAGATAGTAAACAGCAACTTTTCTATCTGTGAATTAAATACTATATACTCATGTATAAGTAACCCTAATTGTGAATCTAAAATCTTAACTGAGGTAACATTGTCATTACCCACAGAATGCAATGCTAAGATATTATATGGTCAGATTGATATTTGGCAAAAATTAAGAAATAATAAATGGATTTATGTCCAATCAAATATAAATAAATTAACTATTAAATGTGATGAAAACATTAATGACCATTCTATTACAGGAACAGGAATTGTAAAACTATCGCCTAATTGTATTGGGTATTCTAAAACGGTACAGTTGATACCGACTAGTTCTTATTCTATACTTACTAAGTCTCCTTTAGATATAAGCTTTGATATAACAGCTGATGACTGCTGTAAGAAGGACATATTTAATAAAAGTTTACCACAATTGTCGCCAATCTCTTTGAGTAAAATTAACTTAGATTCTCTCAAATATGCAACTCATCAAATGGATAGTTTAGAGCAAGAACTGAATAATCTGGAAAAAGAATCTCATCTTATTAAATATGGCCCTTACTATTCTACTTTTACTTATGTACTAATTGTGTGTTTATTTTTATACTTAGTTTATAAATTATATAGATACTTTAAGAACAAAAATGATCCTAATGCTGGATGTTGCGTACAAATATTTAATCAGTGTTATAATCAAAATACCAAACGCAAGTCCAAAGTTTCAAATAGTATTGAGATGACGGAAGTATCTTCAACTTCTGAAGAAGACAATAAGTCAGTTCAGTCTTTGCCTATTCATTACCCAAATTATAAATCCACTAGTAAAGTTAATAAAGTCAAATTTCTGCCAAACAGAAACTTAAACTTTTAAATTAATGTAAAACTATTCACTCATTATGTTGTCAATTTTAATTCAAAACTATGTAACCTTTATGTTTAATATAATATAAGCTGTAAAGTGTCTCTCTTAATAGCTACATCTTCAATCTCACTTCGCTTCATCTTGATGAGATAAAGCTTCGTTTAAAAGGGGGAGCTGTTATAACCCTTATTACAAGGCAATAGAGCCTAAGTCAGCTTTTACTTATTTACAGTGTACTTTTCCTTTACTAAATTACTTATGTTGCATTTTTAACCAATGCACTGAAATAGTATGATAATTAAGTTAGTTAGATTCTGGACGCGGTCGCGTAAACTAGTTGCCCAAATTAAGGGAGTAATTAAGAGGGACATTGTTAAAATATAAGTATCTAAGAACTTGTATATCTGTGTTTTATATTGTGGTGAATTAAAGTGGTTCCAGTAGAATAATTGTTTTTTTTTAAAAAGACAAACGGGGTCGGCTTAGTAACAGAACGCTAGGGTGAGACTGGCCCTTGCGTATGAGTGAGCGCGCGGGCCGGGCGCTAATGTAATAATATGGTATTATTGATTTAACGGCACTTAAGTAATAATTTTGTAAAATTTTGAATTTAAATTTTATAAAGCAATAAATTCTCTATAATAGTGTGAAAGAAATATTTAAATCGGTTCAGTTATTTCAAAGCAGTAAGCAAATTATTGCAAAAATAAAGAGGATATATTCGATTTTTTTCCAAGAAAAGTATGAACAATAATGAAAAAATTAAATTTAAAATTTAAAGTCAAATATGTTACGCGTATTAGGTATTTTTTTTTATCTATTTAGTCCATCCGTCTAGTAGTAGTAGTCCTTCAAAAAGAGGTCTATTTCGTAGTTTGACGTATCTTTTCACCTTAATGCTCTATATCTGATAAGTCCTTTCAACTCGCTCTGGGTTAAATTGCCTATTTTGTCATAAACATAATTGGGCATAGTATTCAATGAGATTAATAATTTATGCATTCGTGTCCAACACTCGCTTAGTTTAGTTAATATTTTGGCAGTGAACTATCGATGAAAATTACGCCAGGTAAATAATGTTGATCTGAATATAATCAACATTATTTACCTGGCGTAAGTAGGTCCCACTTCTATAGGTTCAATCAGTATACAATTTAACTAAAATTAAGTATACTTCAGCTCATGTTAAGTAGCTTCAGTATATATTATGAACACTGAGTTACAAAGATATCAATATCCACAATACCTACGTTATAAACAAAAGAAATCTGTGTGTAAAAAGAAAAATACAAAATGTAATGTGCAAGTGAAGTGAAAACAAACAAAAACTAGAAAAGCATGATTCATTAAAAAGTGTTAAGTGAATAAATTTAACGACAAAATATAGTCAAACAGTGAAGGGACATTTCGATGAAAGGTAGTGTGTTATGGTGGCAGTAGTAGTCGCAGCATGACCACGTGGATGGCGCTATTCGGGCTAGTGTGGCTGCTCCGCGTGCGTGGTTCGCTCTGCGGCTGCGCAGCTTGCAGGCGCGCGCGTCATTATGCGCAAGAGTCGCAGAGTGCGCCCAGCCCGCGCACCCCAAGCCCCGAAGAGCAAGCCCCCTTCGACGTCATCACGCTCGAACATTACACCCGTGACGTCACCGTCCAGACCGACTTCGATGATGAAGATGTTGAAGATCTCGATAAAATTGAGATGCAGATTTCTGAGGAATGTAAGTTGGATTTCATTATTATCCGTACTTTATTTTTGTTATTGGGGGAAACCCCTTAAAATGCGTCTGGACATTTGGGGAAAAGAAATTTCCAGAGAGGGATTTATTGTACATAGCAAAGCTGTGGAATTCTCTGCCGGCTTTTGTGATCCCTGCCACTTTCAGCCTTTAAAGCAAGCGTCACGGAATAGATAAATAAGGTTGGAATGGTAATGTGGGCGTGGCGAAAATCATACTTCGACCGATTAATTCATTCACCGTGTTTAGTGCGCTTTAGATTACTTCGGAACTCAGAGCTCTGCTTTAAAATGCCGTGTTGTGCAATTATAACCTGTAAAACAAAAAGTCAGACCGCAAGTATAGATCGAGGAGGTATATCTTTCCATCGGTAAATTGAAAATCCCATAAAAAACAATACTAGTCAAAAACCCAAGTCTCGCAACTTAGTTGTTCTACCGTAAAAAGTTGTGAGATCCATGTAATACCAAGTCGGTTATTAATTTATTCAGTCCCTACTTAAGGGACCTTCTGTCTTAAGTTGTTACGTAATTATCTAACCTAACGACATCTTATAGTGACCATATCAACATTAAAAATCTTTACCGTTTTAAATAAATTTCATCTAAATCGGTTCAGCGGTTTAGGCATGAAAATGTAACAGACAGATAGACAGACAGAGTTATTTTCGCATACCATACTAATATTATAATATTAGTATGGCTATAATATTAGATGGATAGTATGGAAGTATGGATGAGAACTCAATTGACAAGTTATATTTTGGTCTTCATACTGATTAAGTATCAGTCACACAGTTACTTCTATTTCAGAATTCGTTGTTTACTCTATCTTTATATATTCTAAATTTTAAAATAACAAATCATCTGTATTTGGAAGAGCTTGTGGTTAAATAATCACAATCGCACGGGTCAACCTTTTAGATTAAACAAACACGTGTTGAGGTTGGCCTGTGGATGGGCTATCACTTTAACATATCAAGATCCCTCCGTGCTTTGCAAAGCACACGTTAAGCCGTTGGTCCTGTCTGTGATTTTTACATCTTTGATAGTCGTTACAGTTTGTCAACCGACTATTTTTGGTTTCTTGTAGAGGCCGAAAATTCTGACACTGGTCTTGCCAAGGGGTATCGTGTTATCCAGCTACTGAGTTATATAAGTTAGATGGGGTAGTGGCTCCATATAAAGTACTCAGCTGGAAGCCGACCGCACCATAATTATTTTTTTTTTATTGAAAATAGGTTCGCGTTTGACAACTATCTCACCTGATGATAAGTGATGATGTGGTCGAAGATGGAGCACGCTTACCTAAAAGTAACCTATTCACTCTTGACTTAAAGACTCCTAGGTTGTAGCTGTCGGAAAACAGACTCCGGCAGGGAATTCCACTCCTTAGCCGTACGCACAATGAAGGTATTCCCAAAACGTTTTGTACATATGGGTGGGATGTCCACCATGTAACGATGGCGCTTCGCCGTTTGTCTCGTAGTCCGATGATGGAACGGGCTTGGTGGAATTAGATTGTGTAATTCCATCGCACACTCCCCGAAATGTAACCGATAGAAAACCGATAGACTTGCAACTCGTCGTCGGTGTTCAAGGCTCTGGAGCTTTGACTCGACCAGTGCATCGTTGCCAATGAATCTCTTGGCCCGCTTCTCGATAGACTCAAGCGCGTCCAGTTGGTATTTCGCAGATCCATCCCAAAGATGAGAGCAGTATTCCATACACATACAATTAAAGGCTAAACAGATCATTTTGAAATCATTCGTATTTGCCTAACATAGAAAACATTATGTAGCCAACCTTGAAAATAAATAAACTTATAAAGTAAAAATCATTAGGTTATTTGTCTTACAGTTTGAATTTTTGAATGATTGATTTGCAACTGATTAAATTTACATCAATCAACAAAAACTACACAGGTTTCTGTTTACTCTTTCATCAAACTATTGAATAAATCCATAATTGAGAGTAACACAAATATCATTTGAGTCAAAACTGTTCCAAAGGATATTACAAAAAAGTCGATTGTTTTCTTTATTTACTTCTTTTGTTTGGGGTCGTCTAGACCGTCAATCATTTGTACACCAACTAGGCTTCTTAAATAATTGAATTTCTTATTTTTATTTGTGCTATTGCTATTTGAACTCCGTTATTTTCTATTATGGAAACAATTTATCTACTTTTGGAATAAAAATAACATGAACAATGGCCGGCTAGATTAAGAAATCTATGCTTTACAATAATTGCCTGCCTACATTTTGTATGTTCCTAACATACCACATACCTATGGATCCAATCCAAACCCATAAAAAACTTTTTAGCAAAAAATTGAACCGACTTCCATATCAAAACACTACAAAGCCAAAAATAACTTTAATTTCGGTAGTCGTTGTTATTGATTTTGTATTTTCTTTTTTCTTTTTGACACCGCCTTCCGAAATTAAAGTTATTTTTGGCTTTGTAGTGTTTTGATATCAGTTCGGAAGTCAGTTTAATTTTTTGCTAAAAAGCTTTTTTCCCGCTTTTTAGTGGGTCGGTTTGTAATTTATCTAGTCACAAAAGCCAAAATGTGAACTACTTATCATCTTTTACAAAATATTTCTTTTCCCGATGCAGAGCCGTTAATTTTTGAGGAATTCTCCTGGTACTTCACCATCAGCCGTACAACACCATATGCACTGAGATGAGCATAAAGTGCTTAACATACATTTATTTAAGTAATCGAATCGCAATCCACGAAATACTTATGAGTTATGAGGTAACATACATAAAAAAAAAACAAAAGAAAAAGTTCAACAAGACGAACTGAAAACCTCCTCCTATTTTGAAGTCAGTTAAAAGAATACCTATACCCAGAACCCACTCCAGATACAAGCATATTTCGCTTAGTTGGAGAGGTTAACAAGATTGCTAGTAATGTGAATTTTACAGACATTGATAGTTCCCTTTTTAAAAAAAGAACGTCTCCATAAAAGAGAGAGATTAACAACTGGTGGAAGCGTCTGTGAAGATGGTAATACATACATAGTTGAGACAACATTTACGCTTGAATTCAAGCCGGATATTACCCTACTTCAGCAAAGAGGACAGTTTCCTTGAGTCTACCTCCTTACATTGGTTAAGCAGCACTTGGCAGTGACAAAACGTTAGTCCACACGTTTAGAGCTGAATTTTTCTCGGATTCCGTCCACATTCAAATACTTGTAGAGCTTTACAAATCATGTTTGCTACTCTTCTCGCGACCGCTCGGAAAGAGAGTGTAATCGGATATTTCGAAATAATAAATGATCTTTATTTTACAAATTGGTTATTAAATAACACTTTTACACGTAATTTTTTTCGTAAATATTAACTAGTTGAGGCCGCTGTTTCCTAACTGACTACCCTGAGAAGAAACACCAAAACAAACTCATAGGTCCGTCTCTTTTGTAGTCCATACAATCTACACTGGTTTAATTATATGGGAACCTTGTAGGTTTAAGTCTGAGGCGGCCTTTTGAAGAAAGATGCTCACAGATTTGAGTGGGCCTGTCCATACAGTGCAATCATTTGTCAATTGACGTTTAGCCTAACTTAGAACAAGGAGCTTAACGATTTGACGAACAATACCAAGGTAAGGACGTTTGGGTAGGCCGCAAAAAGCACTCAAACTGCCAGACCAAAAATATGATGTTTTATATTGTTCTATAGGTAACAGCTTCGTAAATAAGTTATTCTTGTAAATAAATAGTTAGACTGTTTGTATATATATCAGAAAAAAAAAATCCATTAAAATTTTGGAGTAGAATTATGTACTGTAAATTTTACATTATTTATGAGTTTAATTAAAAATAATGATGTACATACGTAAATATTGGGCTTAAAACGTATTAAATAAAAACTTTTCAGTTAAATACCGGTTAACTGTACCTGTTTAAATTTAAATTATGAGGTAGGTATATCAAATCGTTTAAGTAAATCTAATGCAGTATAGCCATCATTAGTTTCGTATGAAACAACGTATGAACACAAGTCAAATACTATTTAATCAATATTATCAAACAAACGTTTGGAATTCTGTATTAAAAACTTGTTTCTGTTGATTATTATGATATACATAATTATTTATTATTAGAACTGAGTTCGTAGCATCCTTCTTCCTACTAATATTATAAAAGTCAAAGTTTTGTTGGGATTGATGTTTGTTACTCTGTCACGTAAAAACTACTGAACGTATTTAGATCAAGTTTGGCACAGAGTTAGATTATAGAATGGTACTTCACGCGAACGAAGTCGCATACAATAGCTAGTATGAGAATATAGCGGGGTTTCGTAATATCACATATTCAGGTGCCGGCACCAGGTAGAAAATGCATATATTATAAGGAGAATAAATGACACAAGATATTGTGTTAGCGGCTGACCCCTTCATACACGAAGAAGCGTTGACATATTTAGCAAATTTGCAAAAAGATAAATTTATTTTAGTTATTTACGAACGAGTCACTCCTCGAGTAATGTCTCGTTGGTCTAGTGGTCGATGGTGTGACTGCTGAGCATGGAGGTCTCGGGTTCAATTCCGGGTCGGGTAAAATAATGCTATTGGGATTTTGAAATAGAAAATTTCTCTGTAGTAGTTTGGAAGTTGGCCGTGTTATACTACCCGTGCCTCGGAAAGCACGAAAAGCAGTTGGTTCCGGCTATCATTTGGACATTATTGACAGTCATTACGGATAGTCATAAGCCACGCGAACGCAGTGGCGCGCAGAAGCTAGTTCTTTGATAAAAAATAATTATATTTAAATGCATTGAAAAAATTAGTTTTCTGCTCTCCATATAATCCATCGATCCACACTTAGTCCGAGTGGGAGATTCCCGGCGGACGGCATTCCCTCAATAATAATAATAAGCTGAGAAAGAGAAACACATAAAGTATCTCGACTTAGCTCATGAGGTTGTTGACATGTGGAATGTGGACTCGGCTGTCATTGTGCCGATTGTCATATCAGTCAATGGGCTGATAGCTAAAAGCTTCGACGACCATCTGTCGAAGCTGGCTTTGCACAGCTGGATAAAGGGCCTGATACAGAAGGCAGTTCTCCTCGATACAGCTCGTATTGTGAGGAGGTTCCTTTCTCTGGAGACCTGACCACCGGTAACTTGGACCCCGTTCCCGATACCAGTGGACTGCCATTTTTTATATTTTTAAATGTTTTTTTTATTGTCACTTTTTTTAGAAAAATATTTAAAAATGTAATTTTTGAGAGGTATGTAAAATAAAGGAAATAATTATAAAATTCCACAACTTTCTACTGATAAACATACATATAATATTTCTAAATACATACATATTATAGATATGTAAATTACACCCAGACAAAGAACAAGTGATCGTGCTCATCACACAAACATTTGTCCCGGGTGGGAACCGAACCCACGACCTTGCGCATAACAGTCAGGGCCACTGACCACTAGACCAACAGATCTGTCAAACACATAAAAGTAAAAAAAAATCACTTTACATATTTATTTGCACACCCGTCCCCATTTTTGTGTGCCCGAAAAACTCGAGGGCATTTGTTATACAATATGGCAAGCTTGCTCAGCTTGAATACAAACAGTGCAAAACGATGCCTCCATAAAATAATCCAATTGAATAACAAAACATATGTATGCTCTAAATATTCCTGTCAGTAAGTCACATATAATTTCACGATATGTAAATGCTAAACAATGTAGATTTAGAATAAAAGCATTCAGTTGCAGTTTCAGTAACGAAAAAGTTATTAAGAATGTAATATTGCAGATTGCTTCGGGGTTGCGGGAATGTTCTAACGAGATACCGCGACCCCGGAACGTAAGGGCAGTCGAAGTAACAGGGTGGGCTTTCAGGTGTGAGTGGGTTAGGGAGGTCACTCCCTTTCGCTCCACCACCACAGAGCGGGAAGAGTCGTTAGATGATTTTCTCACCAAAAAATTAGGCAGGTTGCCAACAGTATTTGATTTTGATTTGAATATAACGGATAAACGACAGTCATAGGTATGCTTTACTGAATCATTTATTTAATATTTTATATAAGAGTATTCATTTTATACAGGAGTATTAGTATAAGTTTTTGTTATTGTTTTGTTGCATCATAATACTCCTATTTGTAAAAGTACACCCACGATGTAGACGAAATTCTTAATGTAGGGTAAAGTTTGAATAAAAATCAACCCGTCATCCCGGTATGAGCAGATTGCTAACTAACAATTATTATTTTTCACACTAGTATGACAAACAGGTTTTTTTCTCGTTTGTCACACCACCTATTTTTCCCACACCATTTATTCAACTAGTGCTGTCTGACCAAATATAGTCCAGTCGGCTATTTATTAGTTTTATTTTGATTATGCTAAGAAATGAAATTAATTTGTAAGGTACAAATTGTTTTTAATTATAAAAATTCAGTAGAAATCGGGCTCCTCATCCGTTGTTAAAAATAGTAAAAAATACTTGATTGTATTAAAGTGCATTGTTATCTGTGAGTGAAATTAGAATGAATTGGAATTTCTATGTATTCCTAGAGATTCAGGTAGGCAAGGCTACCTGAGCCATTCAGGTAGATTCCGGTAGTAAATACAAAAACTTTGATTTATTGTAGCTAATGATTTATTATAGAATTAATACCTGGGGTTAATTAATCATCCTGTTTCTTAATCCACCAATGTTATAAATCCGAAAGTCTAAGATTTTGGCTGTTATTCAATTAATCACGTTGTAACGCCGTCAAAGTTAAGCACGAGAAGACTAGGTACTTCAATCTGGATTAGGATACGTTTGTCCCATATATCTTCGAGGAAGTCTTTAAACTAAATTTGGGATACCTACACAATACAGGCCAGATAGTGTGTAAGTTTTACTAGGAAAGTTGACCGGAAGTTTCGAGAATGGGTGGAATTTGGAAAAAGGTTTGTTAAAATTATTTGCTTCTATTTTTATTTAAATTCGAATGGGTCAAGTCGAAATCTATAAAATCAGCGATTTTCAAAATACCCGATAATCTTTCTTAGTAAATAAATCTTTATTGTTTATCAGACTGGGTGGGAAATTCATCAAATGACTCCTCCTGTTTTGCGTAGAGCGAAGTGTCAGACTTCTACTGACTACAAACCTACTATCCTGCTCTTCCAGTTGCCCTAGAAAGACAATAACGTAGTGCTAAATTACGAAAGATATTTTATTAATAATATTAATAACATCTGAACGTATATATCAATATCAATCTACCGAACCTAACAAACCGCTTTTAACGTAATACCTATGATCCTACCTATAAAGCTTGGGTTTAATTTAATAATTACGACGAGCTTTTATGCAATGCTTATTTATTGTGGAGAAGCATCCGATATTAATTTTCTAGAGACTATGTGTACGGGTAACGTAGAGTAAGGGAGGCAGCTTAAACATAATGCAAGGAATAGAATAGTGCAAAATTTTTTATTTATTTATTTATTATCCACTTTATTAATTATGCGGATATTCTGCAGGCTCGCGACTGACCACCTTCTTACCCGATGGTAAGTGATGAGGTGGTCTAAGATAAAGCACACTTACCTAGAAGTAACTTATTCACTCTTGACTGAAAGACCCCCTACTCCTTAGCCGTACGCACAATGAAAGTATCCCCAAAAAGTTTTTGTGCGTACCAGTGGGATTTCCCCCACGTAACGATAGTACATTAACGATTACCAATTACCTGCTGTAGATCTGCGAGAAGATTTTATAGCCAATCTGTTTTGTCAGTGTCCAAAATACTATCATGCGTACCTATGTGTTGGTATTACATACCAGAAAAAACTGCAGATCGCTATTTACGTGTTCTCCTTTATTTTTTTTTTTTAATGTTCGGTACCCGCTTGATGTCCGTATGTCGCAACTGGAATCAGCAGAATACCAACGTCAAGCATATTTGCCTAGCACATGCTGCGCTTAACTACCATTTGGTGCAACTCGAAGGCGCACAGTCGCACACCGCACCGTAAATTCGTTTTATGTTTTTAATTCGGTACTTAAATATTTTTTTTTGTAGATATTTATAAGATTTTTAACCAACTTCATAAAAAGAGGAGGTTCTCAGTTCGGAAGTCGGTTTTACTTTTT
Source organism: Tholera decimalis (assembly GCA_943138885.2). NCBI lineage: Eukaryota > Metazoa > Arthropoda > Insecta > Lepidoptera > Noctuidae > Tholera > Tholera decimalis. Next base: position 18,102,441 of record OW964561.2, read on the forward strand.
GTTAAAAAGTTTTTCTGATGTTCTTTTACTTTAATGTTTGTGTAAAATTATGTAGAATTGTGCTTTTGTGTGTGTTTTCTGTTCGCCAACAAATATTTTATCTATCTATCAAGTATTACACTCGCATTTTTCCAGTAATTATTTTCTTTACAATAGAATGCGAAGCTATCAATCCTATCATAAACATAATACTTTCAACTTGGGCTGCTACTAAAAAATTGTGGGTGAAAGTACCAAAAACTCAATCTGTAAGAATATTGTGTAAGATCTAGCATTTTCCCGCAACTTCGCCCGTGCACCTTTTAAAGACAATGGATAAAAAAAAATCCATTGTACTCTTGGAAGGTTCAATCTTTATTTACACGGAAATTAATTAAAAATAGGTTCAGAGGCTTAAGCGTGAAATGTAATCAATACTTCAAACGGATCAGACTTGATACTTATTAAGGACAAGCGCACGAAATATTAAACTTTAATTTGATTACAGACGGAATCTGCCTCAAAATAAATCACTTACAATTATTGAATTATATAAAATTGAATTGTTTTTATGAATTATTTAACTAACTTTATTATCTGTGTAATTTTATACGAAATTATGAATAATTATAATTTACATATATTCACCTTAAATATTTGTATGCCATTGTATAAATATGGCAAACATGACAACCCGTGTAAACTATTTATTAACAACTTGCATGCTTTTTCTTTTGTATGTATACTCATGTTTGGACAAATAAAATGATCTTATTTTGTCTTATCTTATCTTATCATCATCAATAAATCAATCAATATATCGATGGGTCCTATGTATATGGGCCAAAGTCCAAAATTACAACTTTACAGGAGAGGCTTCCAAAGTTTCTATTTACTATAACTTCAGATTGATAAAACCGAAGTTTACGAATCTTTGCTTGTTTGCTAAGACAACTATCCTCCTCATTTGTACTATAGTATTTTATATATACATATATCGGTTTTTTTTTACGTCACATTGGCCCTTCTACGTTAGTTTTTGTTAAAATTATTTTTCTCTAAAAACACTTTAAAAGGGCCAATGTGTCATATTGGCCATTATACGCGTATTACGTTAATTAGCATACGTTATATATTTTATACTCATAAAATCAAGTAACAATTGAAGTAGTTGATAATTCATTAATTAGAATATAAGCTATTTAGATATTTAGTCATTTATGTCACATTGACACTTATACGTTTTACAATCGGCTTACCTACTAACTCAATTTTCAGTTAGATCATTTCAATAATTAAAAAACACGTAATAGTTTTATTCATTTATTGAAATAAAAATTAAAGTAGCCTTAAAACTACACTTATGAAAAAAAAAAACAAAAACATAATAAGTAAGAACGAAACTTTTACTGAAGATCTTTGTTTGATTATCAAAATAATGTACCTACTTCACATTATTATTTTCTCAATAAAATTACAAAAAAAATAACAAAATTAAAAGCCTATCTTGTGTAAATAAACTAAAAAAATCTCTGTAGTATAATTAAGTAATAAAATCAACAAAATCAACATTAGTATTATTTTTTTTTTGTTAATTGGTTCGCGTTTGACCACCATCTCACCTGATGGTAAGCGATGATGTGGTCGAAGATAGAGCACGCTTACCTAAAAGTAACCTATTCACTCTTGACTTAAAGATCCCTAAGTTATAGCTATCGGGAAACACAGACTCCGGCAGGGAATTCCACTCCTTAACTGTACGCACAACGAAGGCATTCCCAAAACGTTTAGTGCGTATGGGTGGAATGTCGACCATGTAACGAAGGCGCATCACCGTTTGTCTTATAGTCCGATGATGGAACGGGCTTGGCGGAATTCGATTGTGTAATTCCATCACACTCTCCCCGAAATGTAACCGATAGAAAACCGATAGACTTGCAACTCGTCGTCAATGTTCAAGGCTCTGGAGCTTTGACTTGACCAGTGCATCGTTGCCAATGAGTCTCTTGGCCCGTTTCTCAATAGACTCAAGCGCGTCCAAATTGTATTTGGCAGATTTACCCCAAATATGAGAGCAGTAGTAGCTCCATACACGACCGAACCTGGGCTTGATACAGATTGAGCAACTGTTCCGGTGTGAAGTACCGTCTCACCTTTGCTAAGATTCCCAACTTTTTATGCTAGTTGAGCCTTAGCCTCGATAAATGGACCAAAATTGAGGGTGGAAGTTAGTGTAACCCCAAGAAGCTCAATATGATCGGTTATCGGCACGATTGCATCACAGAAAGTGGGAGCTGGTTCGAATTGGCTCCTTTTTGAGGAGAAGAGACAAGCCTGGGTATTAGCTGTATTAAACTGGACCAAGTTGTCATCACCCCATTCGGAGACAGCCTTCAAGGACAAGTTCAAGCGCCTAACCATGTCCTCATGGAGAGACTGGATCTGATCCACCAGAACGCACGCTGGACACATATCTCTCAGCAACTGTGCTGAGAGAACCGACCCCTGAGGGACCCCGACATTAATAGCCAATTGGCAATTGGCAATTTAGCAGTCATCAATAACCACTCGAATGGACCGATCTCTCGGGAAGTCTTCAATCAAAACGCAAAGTTGAGTGGGTAAACCGAAAGAAGGATGCTTAGCAATAAGGCTATCGTGCCAGACCCTGTCAAAAGCCTTGGAGATGCCAAGGGAAACAGCAAGTGCTTCCCCGTGCTAATTCTTAAAAAGTCTTCATTAATTTTCTTCATTATCGCTTTCATTAATTGACGCAATGTCATTAGATGCTACTAAATTTTCATAATAACTGTGATATGCAGGTGGGATAATATTTTTTCTTTCACTAAATTCCGACTTCTAGACAACTTAGCGCGATAATTGGATGTCATCTTTTACTTATTAAACTAAATTGTAACCCAAAAACACAACAATTACAATTTGTATTAATCACAGTGCGGCCGTTGCTCCGTTCAATGTATTGTCAAATCAGCTGATTGGTCCAAACAATAAATAAACGCGCGGCAACTCCCCGCGTATAAGTCTCTAACTACTATTAGGACCTATAAACGCGCGGCAACTCCCCGCGTATAAGTCTCTAACTACTATTAGGACCTTGTACGTTTAAATTCATGTCACATACGCCGTTATACTGCAATAAAAAATCGTGTTTCTATGCAGAAATCTTTTTTTTTTAATAGCTCACATAATTCTTTATATCGATAATAAGCGTTTACCATAAAAAAGTCAAAATGACCAAATTGTTAGTTTGGCCCATATTCATAGGACCCATCGATATGTAGGTATATAAAACGCTTTCGTTACTGACTGACTGACGGACAACGCACATTCGAAACTACTGGACACAAGAAGCTGAAATTTGGATTGTATGTTCCTTGCGGTGTGTAGGGGAGCACTAATAAAGGATTTTTGGATTTTTTTAACGGATCGGGTTTTCGAACGAACGAAGTCGCGAGCAACAGCTAGTTACATAATAAATGAATAGTCATGTAGAACTATCTCCGCTTTATAATTATGTATTATTATTCATGCTCCGTTCTATTTATTAAATAATTGTGTCGCAGCGCTCTCACTAATTTGACTTCTGTAGAGAAGTCAAATTGCTGAGACATTCTATATACATTAAAAGATAATTAGTATCTTCATTAAACGTAAGAGCGTTTAATGAAGATACTAATAACGAATTTATTAGCTGTAAGTAAGTTATTTATTCTGATCATTACGTTTCTTTTTATACTTTCTTCAATATTATTAGTTTAGAAGTTTAGATGAATTATATCGTACAAAGATGTAACTGCTTTCGTACTTGACCGATATCACAAAAAGAACCTTGATATATGAAACAAATGCTTAAAAAGTTATGTTACGTTCATTACAACAATACATTTTGTAGTGACCTTTCATATACCCTCTAAGCCGACATAAGACCCCCACTGAAAATAAGAACAAAATACTTTATACCTGCGAGATTACTCAGTGCAATAAGCAAATTTTAATGAAGCTCCAAAGCAAAGCTCCCGTCAAGGAAAATTGTGTCTTACATAAAAATAGTTGTTGTTTACCAAACTTTAAGGTTCTTAAGAAGAATAAAATGATTTCCTTGTCTTTGTAACGTAAGCTTCAATTTCTGAATTCGATGTTGAGTATTTGTCAAATTTAACCATATCTTTCCCAACCTCAACTGGTCTGTAAGTCAAGAGTGAATAAGTTACTTCCCGGAAAGAGTGATTCATCTTCGACCACATCATCGCTTACCATCCGATGTGATAGTGGCCAAAAAACAAAATATATATTTTTTTTGACAATATAAAAATCATTTTGAATTAAAATTTTCAATTGTAAAAAGCCATTAACGAAATGGCTTTTTGTGATTTCAGTCTTAAAATATTTGGTCGGCATTTAGTCTAACCAAATGAAGCTGAATACTGCCTAGTACTTTACATGGAGTGACAGCCTGTCCAACCTCCATAATTCATTACTGGGTTACACGAAACGATAATACTGGGTGTCAGACATTCGGGTACAGACCCAGTAACCCGTCGTCATGACTTAAGGTAGGTAGCTACATTATTATACGCATTTTCCGAGGTACAATTTTAATTGAAAGTAACAAAATATTTTCTATAAGTTATTTTAGTATAGATACTTCATTCTAGTTAAAAGATTTCCAAGAAAGTAAGAAATGAGAGACTACGACAAGAAACAGGACCTCACATTTTTCTAATAAGGTGTAAAGTGAAAAAGTTTCAACGGAAATAAAATATTGCTTCGAGTAATAAAATATCCTGACAAAATCCATTTTATTCTGCGGCTAATATTGAACCACTTACAATAAAACTCGGTAGGCGTCATAAACTATAAATCACAATTTAGATTTCTAAAATACGAAAATTAGGACAAAGAATAAGATGTCGTGTATTTAACACATCTTATTCTTTGTCCTAATTTTTTTTTTTTTTTAAATGAGAATTTATTATGGGGAATAAATTTATAAAAATAAATAAAATTTAAGTGTCTGTCAGTGACAGACACTTAAATTTTATTTATTTTTTGTTTTCTGTATACAAACAAACTTTTTTAATGTTTGTCTGTCAGTCTTTTTGTTTGTTTGAGCAATACTCTGAAAAGACTGAACCTATTTTAATGGGACTTAGGATATAAAGCAACAACAGCTGAACTGCTATATGAAGCCGCTCAAGTCATTGCACTACTGCAAGCAAGCAATAGCTGCAGGGAGGCAGCAGTGTTATGTTGCTTGTCAAGTTAACTTCAGTCGTTTTTCGGTTTGACGTGTGTTTCAACGCTTTCAAGAGACTAGCGGCTGTAAGACAACGCACATCCGAGAGAGACGATCGCTTCATTGTTTCGTCGTCTTTACGTAATCGGTTCTCCAATGCTGTTGAGCTGGAAAAACAGCTCCGATCAGCTCGCAGATTTTTTGTAAGCGTCTCCACCATTAGAAGAAGATTGCAGGAGAAGAAAATTGCAGCTCACAAGGCTGCTACAGGCCCAAAATTGACTGCACAGCATAGGAGAGATCGGTTGAAATTCACCCACAACCATGAGGATTGGACAATAGATCAATGGAGGGCTGTGGTCTTCTAAGATGAGACGATGGTGTGTCTTTTCCGTAACGACAGGCGTATAAGAGTGTATTGGAGGCAAGTAAAACGTTTCGCACATGCCTGTATTCAGGAGACAGTGGACTATGGGGGTGGCTCGTGCATGTTCTGAGGTGGCATGTCAATCAACGGCAAAACGAACTTTGTGTGTGTTTCTCGGACTCGAAGTGCTCACGGGCAATGGTCGCTGATTGCTCCTCGGTACATAACAGAGATCTTAGAAGAGCACGTTATGCAGATTTTGTTGGCAGTGGGTTCATAATAATGCACGATAACGCCCGCTGTCACACTGCATTAATTGTAAGAGACTACCTGCAAGAAGATCCCTGTTATGCACTGGCCAGCGCGAAGTCCAGACCTGAACCCTATTGAGCACCTTTGGAATGAACTGAAAAGGCGAGTACATGCACGTGATCCTGTCCCTGCCCCTCTCCATGACCTCTAAGATGCCGTCATTGCAGAAAGGGACAAGAAAATTCTTAGAGAGATGCTATTTTTGTGACGCTGTGTGTTAGTATTACGCGAATGAAGTCTTGGGGACAGCTAGTTCATACAACACCCATTTCCATTGTAACACCCTTTAAGGTTTTCAAGTCCTCATTTAATTCTCTTATTGTGTTCAATAAAGAGTATATCTATCTATCTATATATGTGCATGATAAAAGATAATGGTTATTAAATGAGAAGCGCTTTGTAAATACTTACAACACTATAATTTTCTGATTGAAAATGAATGTGGAGATTCAGTGGCGTAGCTAGGTCAGCCTTGCCCTTAGTGGGCTCGCGAGTCGCGGAAAAATAGCCATTTGTGCTAAAGTCATCGGGGGATATCAGCCCCCCCAGACTTTAGCATAGATGACAAATTTTCTATTTCTTTATATGTTTTTCAATAGTCTCTCACCGCGCATTTATATTGTTTCACTCTCATGAGTAACTGATAAATCTGGAGTATCGTCTATTATAATGATACATCTTGGGCACAAAAGGAAAAGGGGCTTAGTTAATGTGACTTCATCCACGTCTATTTGAGTCCACGGTGCGCCTCTGTGGGAGATCGTATCACGTCAGATCTATGAAGTCATGTGAAACAGTACCAATGCATAAATACAACCGGTATAGATATTTTTAAAAGAGTTTGTCAAGCATTCATATTTATTATCTTAAACTCTGATAGATTTCTTCCCCTTCAACGTTTTCTGTCAATAATATTACGTTTATGACACATGATGTAAATACGCGGTTATATCGATGAGCTATTCGTGTTTAGACAAGCAGCAAAACTGGGGTGTTCAGTAGTTATTGGGCTATATTTTCTTTCCATCTCCGTAAGAAAGTCGTAAAACTTCAAGGCTTATCCTTTGAGTTCGTTGCTATGTAAACCTTTATCACTTCCTGTATCAGCAATATGTGATATTTGAAACCCCTTTTATCATAAACTTCGTGTGTTTGAGTATGAGATTTCAAATTTGTCGTCATTTGTCTAGCTTTTTTGTTCCTATTATGTATCCGAAGGATTTTAGCCATGCCCGTGGATTCACGCGCTTGCTAAACATTTTAATATCCTAAGAAAACATCACCTATCATAACCTACTATAGATCATGTTCTACTCACATGTAGTGCTTTGTCTAAATACATTTAGTCATGAACGCGTAATTGATTTACAAATGACCTGCTTTGTCACCCCTTTACACTCACGTAAGGGTTCCAAAATGCCACTAACAAAAATGTCCATTCACTTTGCAACCCTATTTTAACATTATTCGAGAATCATAGATCATAGAGCTTAGCTCTGATCTTAAGATTCGAATAAAAGTTATCTCGATATTAATATCGAGATAACTTTATTATTTATGTTAATATCAAATAGCAAGTTTTATAACCCAAGGAATACGAATCTTCCACACAATCTTTAATATAAATATCCTATACCGATTATTGAGGGAAACTAGGTTAAGGTTTAACTTTTTTTTTTTTGGGTTGGGAAAATCATCGAATGATTCCTCCGCTCTGGGTCAAGCGGAAGGGTGTGTCAGATTTCTACTGACTAAAAACCCACCCTGTTCCTTCGGCTGCCCTAAATTTCCGGGACCGCGGTAACTCGGTAGAACTTTCCCGCAAACCCCGGCAGGCAATGGCCCGCCGACCCGGGCCTGGTCCTTACCGGACGGTGAGCGACCCCTGCTCGCCGTCCGCAGGCCCGCGCCTACGGTGGCCGGAAATCGGCTCGTGATCCCCGACGCCCGGGGCGTCTCCCGCGGCGGCTGGGGCGTGAGGAAGAGAGTTGCCTCTCCCTCGCGCAGGTTAAGGTTTACCTAGTTTCCCTTCTTAATCCGTACTTCCCTGCTAATTTTATAAAAGCGAAGGTAACGCTACCTGTGCGTCTGTTACACTTCCAAGGATTTTTTGAATTTTTTACAGAGATAGATATGACCGTGAAGAAGGACAAAGGTTTCTTTTTCGCTGAAACAAAAACTTTCATGCAAGCGATGCCACGGGCAGAAGCTATTTGTTATGGTATTTTTATTGCCTTCGGCACCTAGTACTTGGTATGCATATCAAGTAGTAGGTGCAGTGCAGTCCAGGCTAAAGTTATTGTCCATATAGGCTTTAATTGTTTTATAAAACTAATAACGAAAACATATGTATTTACTTTGACTAGAATTCGAATTTTCACACTGCAAATTTTGAGCTCAGGAAAGATAAATAAAACTAATAATGACAACCTCAATTGTTTATCCTGGCCAGTACTGGTATCAATTTTCTAGAAAATTGGCCTTAAGAATAAATCATAAAAACTACCACCCGTTTTTCACCCGAATGAATTTCCGAAAATCCTTTCTCATTGGATCCCACATGACATAAGAAATCCGTTCTCCAAATTTCTCACCACTAGCGGTTTTTAGCGTTTTCACTATAATTTATCATTCAGGATAAAGAATTTTATATAAATACATAGATGTTAGCTGACCCAATATACCGTCTCTTACTAACCTTATAAACCTTCCCTGTGTGAGAGGAAACATCATACCAGAAAATAGTAAAATCTATCCAGCTCTCAACTTTTAGCGAAATCTAACAGCAATTGATTTATATATTACTAGTGACCCGGCCTGGCTTCACTCGGGTTTAGTTTATATATTATTTTGTTTAATTATTTTCTCGTCCATTAATTTTAATTTTGCTATTACTCATAAGATATTAATTTGAATAATATAGTGTAAAAAGTAATTTTGATCTACATTAAATACTCAACGTATCTAACGTATTTAATTGGATAAAGAATATTACTGTACTGTTAAAAATAGCTTCGTAAATAACCCATAATTTAATTGTAATTTGTAAAATAACAAAAATGGTTATTGTGAGTTATCATTGGGAGATAGACACGCGGACTTTTCAACAGACGACAAAAAAGGAGGAGGTTATCAATTCCACGCGTATATATATATATATTTTTTTTTTATGTATGATCACCGGTTACTCGAAGACGGCTGAACCGATTTGGAAATTTCTTTTTTTGTTTGTAAGGGTATACTCCGAAATTGGTGCCATTGACACCAAGTCAGGATCTGATGATGGGATCCTGGAGAAATCGAAGGAATTCTTCATATATTATTGGCACACCTATAGTGATTTGAATATTTTAATAGTAACTTGTGTAGCATTCGAAAAGCACCATTTGTGAAGTGGACCTGATGATGAAGACATCAGATGGCCACTGGAACTACTCAATAGTCAATACATACCTAAGTAGGAATAATAAGTATTTCATGGGTTCCGCTTCGATTACTTGAATATAGTTATTAAGCACAATATGCTCGTCACAATGCATATGGTGAAGTGAAGCTGATGGTGAAGTGCCAGGAGAACTCCTCAACAATTAACGGCCCAGCATTGGGAAAAACAATATTTTGTAAAAGTTTATAAGTAGTAGAGACTTAGGTTTTTGTAACTAGGTAAATTATAAATCGGCCAACTAAAAGAGTGAAATAAAAAATTATTACCAAAAAATTAAACCGACTTCCAAAAATCACAAAAACCTTGCTCAGGAATCACTCTATCTATTTGTGAAAACTATAAATCCGTTATCTTTATCGTTTATAGTTAACAGACAGATAGATAGACGCGGCGGTGGACTTTGTTTTATAATATTTAGAGTAAAATAGTTGAATACTGTCTTTAAACATGTTTCTATTCAGCGGTGCCCTTTTAAATCATAATTGAATAGAAAACCATTTAAAGAGTCTTTCATTCAATCAATCAATAAATCACTCCAGACAAGCATTTTTAGCTTAGTTGGAGGGGTTAACAGGATTGCTAGTAATGTGAATTTTACCCACATTGCTTGGAAACTTTTTTGTTTAAAAAAAAGAAATGATCGTTATTAGCAATTAAAATTTTACATATAATGAAGCTCTGTTTTCTGGCATAGCCTGTATCTTAGGAACACAGTGACTTCCCAAGTCTTTTTAACCGACTTCAAAAAAGGAGGTTCTCAATTCGTCTTGAACCTTTTTTTTTTTTTTTAATTATTATTTTTACCTCATAACTCGGAGACGGCTAGACCGATTTGAAATTTTTTTTTTTGCGTTTGAATGGGTATACTTTCTGATTCGTCCCATTGTTACGAAATCAGGATCTGATGATGGAATCCTGGAGAAATCAAGGGAACTCTTCAAATATTATAGGCACACTCATAGCGTTTTGGGTCTTTCTTATAGTACCTTGAGCAGTTGCTTCCGAAAAGTACCATTTGGGTAAGTTGAACTGATGATGATGACCACAGATGGCCACTGAAACTACTCAATAATAAGTATTTCGTGGATTGCGTTTCGATTACTTGAGTACGGATGTTAAACACTTTATGCTCGTCGCAATACATACTAGTATGGTGATGTAGAGCTGATGGTCAAGTACCAGGAGAACTCCTCAAAAATTAATGGCTATGCATCGGGAAAAGCAATATTTTGTAAAAGGTGATAAGTTGTTGACATTATGGCTTTTGTAACTAGATAAATTACAAACCGACCCACTAAAAAGAGTGAATTTTTTTTTTTTTTGCAAAAAAATAGAACCGACTTCCATATCAAAACACTACAAAGCCCAAAATAATTTTAATTTCGGAAGGCGGTGTGAAAAAAAAGAAAATCCAAAACCAATAACACTGACTTCCGAAATTAAAATTATTTTGGGCTTTGTAGTGTTTTGATATGGAAGTCGGTTCTATATTTTTCCAAAATTATTTTTTATTCTAGTTCTTTTTATAAAACAAAAATTATTTAATGTTAATTTTAAAATTTAGTAGAAAAAGGTACACAATTTTGTTTTGGGATGTATGGGAAAGAACTCTATAATTATTATGATGTCAGTATATCAGCTTAGGTTTGTTTAAGTGTGTGTATGTTGATCAGAATATGTGTGTGTGTTTATATGTCAGTGCGTGCTTATGTGTGTTTTGGGAATAATGATGTATTTATGTTATTTTAGTATCGCAAACAGGTTCTCGGTTTAGACATAGTCTAATTCTGCCAGCCACAGCAGTACATGTTTTTTGAAGCGGTGAGTGTTGAGAGTTATTATTTCGTATATATCGTCTGTTGGAATTATATTATAGATTCAACCGATAACTGTTGTGAGTCGTATAAATGACACAAAATACATTGCGGAGTAAATCAAGAATACCTCATTCGTATTGAAAATAACTAGGGACCTATCGAAGCAATGACAGAACCTACGTAATAGAGTCGTCACTTCAAACAACTTCGGTACCCCTACAAAACAAAAGAAGTTCTATCACACTTTGTGAATCGAATAATAGTAGGTGTCAAATATTTTGGCACATTTTTCCTTGAAATGTCAAAGAGAATGCCAGTGCTGGCAAATTAGACTGTAGGAAACTACGAGCTGCCTTCGATCAACAATGTTGATCGAATGCTGCCATTTTTTTTTATTAATGATAGTAGTATGATCTACAGCACTTTGTTGATCTGGGTCAAACATAGTCGCCCACTAACGTGAAATATCGAAACTTAAGTATCTATTTTTTATAAACAGCTCTGTTTTTCTTTGAAAACTTCTAAATTTGTTTCTCCACTCTCTCACTACAGACTTACATTTAAAGCAGAATCTGTGTCATGTGGGATAAACGTTGAAATAGTAACAACCTCGTTTAGAAAGTGGATCAAACAACTTAGTTTTGCATTCACAATGTTAGCGGTTATGTTGTCCGCCGCATACATACGAGTACATACTTAGCAATTGTCGGGTTTGCAAGGTCCCTCGTCCGTGCTTATGTGGTGTGAAAGATGGTTAATTTCCATTTTAAATGCGTAGTGATTAAGGCTGAATGAGTATGTTCAATGCTAATTTAAGTTCGTAATAGTTGCCTATCCTACGATTTAGTACTATTATTATCTTATAAAAGCTACCTCATATTATTTACAATAAGCATTAGCTGATCATGGTGGTTTCAGTAGAAAAAAGATACCGATATTGGACATCATAAATGGATTAAAAGAATTTTAACAATGATGCTACTACCGTTGCGTTGCATATTCCATATTCAATTATTCAGTTGGAAGTCCATATTTATACGAAAGTTAAGTTTGCAATTTAATACGATTTTTAATCGACTTCAAAAAAAGAATATTTAATCCAGTACTATAGCAGAACATGGTTTAATACTTTGACATTTATTTAATTATTATCAACATGGAAATCCTTTAATAGTTACATCAATGTTACATTACATCTAATAGCATTAATTCCATATAAATCGTTAACTTTTTTAATGTAATTCTTCTGACTATCAGGAATTAAAGTGGCCCAACCACTGTAATTTCTGTTTGTTTATTCATCTACACGATAGTGTAGATGGCTAATTAAATACATATTTATACATATACATCTACATAATAATTTATGCCACTATGAAAATCTATGTGATATGTGATGATTTATCTATTAATCTATCTGTGATCTACAGATCAATAATACTGAATTGCCATGCTGCAAAAGCTATACGGGTCTACTATAGTGTTTTATTTACTAAATGTCTACTTTGTCCACAGCAAACGTCGGAAACTACGAGTGCGGACGAGAACAGTCCACAAACAGTCCAGGAAGTGGGCGACAAGCTGCAAGCTACCAGGTTCGCCCCATAATATTATCACAACTAAACATGTCGCACTTTGCTTTGTCGCACTGCACTGTCTAGCCTTTTAACGTTTTTCAATTTCCAGTAGCCACGGTTCGTAATAATAGTTCTGTTAACGTCACGTTATTGGCTACTTTGTGACAATATTGCTGTTACTGCGTGTTGTATTTGAATTGGTTTGACAGGATTTTATTTTGTATTGTTGTGAGGTATTGTAACGTTTTCGTAAAGGGTGACTGTTTCATTGTCATTATAATTAAACCTAACTGCCTTGTTGGTCTAATGAGCGCAAGCGCAATCGCTGAGCAAGAGGTCTCGGGTTCGATTGCCGGGTCAAGCAAAAAGTGATCAAGCTTGCATGCAGTATGCAGCACCGGCCTCCCGACTGAAAATATATACACTTGCAGAAGGGATGCAATAAAAACATTTCTGGATTTTAGAAGTTGACAGTATGATACGCCCGTATCTCGAAAATCACACTAAGCCCTTGGTCCCCGCAGTGGTAGACGCCCACGGCGTCGGACGTCGGCCGACGATCTCCGGCCACCGTAGGCGCGGGCATGCGGACAGCGAGTAAAGGGCAACTCGCTATCCGACCATGGACCATGCCCGGGTCGACGGCGCGTTGTGTTCCAGGCGCGCCTCAAAGAGCGTCAGCAATGTGACGAGGCCTCCCCTCTAGAGGGCCGAAGCCTGCCGGGGTCGTGGGACTTATCCCATTACCGTGACCCCGGAACGTAAAGGGCTATTGAAGGAACACCGTGGATTTTAGTCAGTACAAGTCTGACAGTCCCTCCGGCCCTGCCCGGGTGGGAGGTCTTATTTGATGATTTTACCACGTAAAAGAAAAGCCCTTGGTCCTGTGCCTTACTTCTCTCCGGTCGCGTCGATTTGCCGCGCTGTCGGGCTATGAGATTAAAAGGAACAGAAAATACCCTGTACCTGCTCACGTACTTGTGCACTATAATATCTCTTGCGCTGAATTCCGCTGAGACTAGCCGCTGTGGTCAAAATCGGTCAGGAAGGCTATTAATTAAACCTTATTGGATATGAATTTTATCGAATGGATTATTACTGGCCGGCTATTAGCTGTATTATAAAGTCGTCAAAGAGAAATAAATGCTACAATAAATCAAAGCTCCTTTATTAACGACCGAAGGTGGTCTATGTTACATCAATACTCGCGTTACGGTTTAAGCATAAACCTTTTGGACTAGAAATAGCTCAATCGATTATTACATCAGATTGTGAATCTGACCTACATCGCTACTATTTTTACTTAAGTCTTAACGTATATGTTATGTAGGTACCTACAGATTTTTGCACTGAAACATGGACCTGATTGATTAAGCAAAGATTTAGTGACTTTAATCTTCCTATTTCGGGAAGACTAAATACTGTAAATAAAGTCATTCTTGGGCTGTATGAGAATATATTTAATAATTAAATAAGTTTATAAGTTATTTATATTAAAGTTAATTGAATCAGCACATGAAATCGTTATAAAATATAAGATCTTGACATTATTTTTGTGAATATCGGTCAAATAAAAAAGAGGGTAATGGAATCACAGAGCATTTTAAATAGGAGTATTCCCGTTTGAGCACCTATTGTTTGAACACCTGTGCATTGAGACCCAAAGGTATTCCCATTTGAGCACCAATCAACAATGTAGCTTGGTGCTCAATAGGGAAAAATAAAAAATATTCAACTTTATTCCCGTTTGAGTAGCTTCTAGTGATGGGGTTTATAATAAAAGATATCGAGAAAAATTGGCAGTACATATAACATATAACCCGTCAGCCTTTAAAGCAAGAGTGAATAGGCATTTTCTGGGCTCACTCGTTCGATCTTAGACCTCATCTTACACTTACTATCAGGTGTGATCGAGGTCAAGAGCGGGCTCATTCGTAATAAAAAAAAAAGAAAGTAATTTTATTTGAGCAAACTAAGTAATTATTGTTAATATTACAATTAGCCTTATATTATTTACTAGCTTTTGCCTGCGACTTCGTCCGCGTGGAATAGTTACTTTGGGCTAACGTTAAATTTAACCCCGATTTTGAAGCATTCTTCATTGGCGCTCCGCTCCTATTGGCCTTAGCGTAATGATACAATATAGCTGTGCCCGCGACTCCGTCAGCGTAAGTTAATGTATTGGTAATATTGTTTAGATCACGTTCACATGAGGCTTAAGTACCTAGAGAACGCTTCGACCGCGAGACGCGTCGAGCGCGGCGACCGATTCTCAAAAATAATCCTTATAGCATGATTCAGTATTCACGCGCGATGGCTTATTATTACAAGCGTATTTCATGTATAACTTTGGTGTTTCTATACCGATTTATATGATTCTTTTTACGGTTTCGCAGCCGAATGGCAAAAAACGGAATCTTTATAGTTTCGACATGTCTGTCCGTCTGTCTGTCTGTCTGTCTGTCCGTCCGTCCGTCTGTCACAGCAATTTTATTCCGAAACCATTAGGACTATACATGTGAAACTTGATAGGTCTATCTGTAAACCGCTTTCCGATTTTGAGAAAAAAATTAAAAAAATATTTAAAATAAAGGGGGGCTCCCCATACATGGAACTAAACCTGAAAATATATTTTTTCATGAAATCGATGCATGTGTGGTATCTATAGACAGTTCTTTAAAAACGACATCGGGGTTTCTAAAACCACTTTTCCATAAAGTCAATCGTTTAAAAGATATAAGCTTCCAAAGTGGTAAAATATGTGTGTGGCGGACACAACCTCTAACTTCTATAATAATGGAGTGAAAAATCTAAAAAAATATATATGTCTGTAGATCTTAATATAAACTTTCAACCAAAATTAGTTTGAACGAAATCGGTTCAGCAGTTTTTGAGATACAGCATATTTTCTAAAACCGCAAATATAACTTTGTAATTCATACAAACACTATGAAAAACAAATTTATTCGGCGCAGTTGTAAAAAATGTAAATAAGCTAGTTTTAAGAAATTTGTAAGGTTTTTTTTTTTTCGTCAAATAAATTTGCATATTATATTATAGTTACTACGGAACCCTTCATGGGCGAGTCTGACTCGCACTTGGCCAATTTTTTTATGGAATAGTTAATAATGTTAACTTTTTCAATTAGGGGTGACTGAGAGTGTTATAAACGTAAGAGTAGACAAATATTATAATCAGAAAGCTTCGAACTGCTAAGCTATCGGGAGTTACACGTGTTATTGTGAGTCAACCATAAAAGTTAGACATATGCTGTCGTGGGATATTTTTTATATAATTTTAAGGAGAACATTTCCGTCATGAAATGATTTGTGTAGCTTTAACCATTAAGGTTGCACACGCGACGGAAGCTTAAAAAATGGAGTAACTTCTCCCGTTTTCCCAACATTTCCCTTCACTGCTCTGCTCCTATTGATTGTAGCGTGATGAAAAGTATACTATAACCCGCTCAGGAGTATGTAAAATAATTGTACCAAGTTTCGTTAAAATCCGTCGAGTAGTTTTTGTTTCTATAACGGTTATACAGACAGACGGACAGACAGACAGACAAAAATTTAACTGATTGCATTTTTGGCATGAGTATCGATCCTTAATCACCCCCTGATAGTTATTTTGGAAATATATTTCATGTACAGAATTGACCTCTCTACAGATTTATTATAAGTATAGAAGAAGACTAGGTTCTTCGTTTACTTACGATGATTAAAAGAAATCACATTTCTCGTAACAACAGTATAGAGTCATTATGCTTATTGCTTTTAATTAAATAATACTTCTCATGAATACTTACACAAGTACAGGTTTTAGTCGTTTTGGAAAAATATGAACTCTGTAATATTATTATTAAGAAATTAGATTTCTTATAACAACAGTCTCTACGCTCCAGTAGTCTTTCCGCTTATTGTTTTTAGTTAAATGATATTTCTTAATAACGGTAGATATGAACACTATTTTTTAATGTTCCCAATTGAGCACCAAGCTACTATATCGATTGGTGATTAAATGGGAATACCTTTGGTGCTAAATGCACAGGTGCTCAAACGGGATTAACTACTCCTTTAAATAATGCTTAGTTTTGCTTGCCGGAGTTATGGGAGTATTCTATCGAGATACCGCGGTCCGGTACGCAAATGAAGCTAAAAAATCAGGGTTGGTTTTTAGTCAATAGGAGTTTGACACTCCCGTCCGTTCCACTCAAAGTAAGGAGGACTCATTTGATGATGTTACGCCCCAAAAAAATGTTTGCTTTGTTTCCCTAAAATATGTCAGTTACATAAAACAAAATTATTATAGCTGTGTACTTTAGTAGTTTTGAATGTATACATAACAAAATGAACTTAGAACTATTCCCGAAAATACATCTATTGTCCCATATTAGTACTTGTGCATATAAGTTCAAGAGACTAGGCTTGCAGCGACAAATATATGCGCCTTTGCCGCAACCGCATGTTGCTTTACGTAAATTGCATAGTTTGAAGTCATGAGTGGAGCCTTATTACTTCGGCGTGAATGTGTAATACAAAACGTTGGTCTAAGAATATGTACTGCTTATGTACTTGCCTAACAAATAACTGCATATTGCACATGAGATCTCTTCAGGCTTGTACCGGGCGAGGCTAACTAAATATAATAATTTCTATAGTGTAACAGACTACACTGCCCACACATGTTATTAATATACACAAAAATTGGCTTGCTACCTACAAGCAAACTCAACTTATGGTTCGTAACCATTTTACACCACCTATTTATACCATGTTTCCAGCAAATAAATATTACTGTTACAAAGTTAAATTTAACTTAGGTAAGTTATCTATAAAGCGTAAAAATTGCTGTATTAACAGCCAGGACTGATCTGGTCATGCCACTTCAGGTCAGGTCACTTTTCAAAATAACCGCGATGTTAACGACCAAAATACCTGATTTTAAAATGTGAATTAACAGCGTTTAAACTATAGGAGGAGGTCGTGGCTTAATATTAACAGCAATACGGGTCATTTAAAAGTTAACATTTTTTGAGATTCCTCCGTGTTGCCTCAAAAAGTAGAGTTATTCCCGTCAGATCCCCAAATCCGATCCGTGTCCCCGGAATGTAGGGACACTTGAAGCAACAGGGTGGGTTTTTAGTTAGTAGAAGTCTGACACACCCTTCCGCTCCTTCCAGAGTGGGAGGAGTCATTAGATGATTTTCCCACCGAAAATAAATGATACGAATATAAATTATAATATTTTGCATGCATGGCAATTGCTTTTTATTTACAAAACGTTCAGTCGTTGAGAGACCTACGTGTTACTATGAAGGTTGTTGCTCCACTTTTTCTCTTTATGTCTACGCTAGGAATAGATAAAGGAATACTAGTTTTTGTTCGAATAATACTGGGTCTGTAGCTGTACAAGTAAAAAAACAATATATTTGAAGAATATTATATTTTATACAAAAGTCACGGGCACTTATAAAACTTGAGACTTCGAATAATTGTCGTTTGCTATGGAGAAAAAGCAGCAAAATACTGGAGTGAGAGACTCTTTTTCATCCTAATATTACAGGTATAAGTATTAGAGGTTAGTGTTGCTACACCATTAAATATACATAGTAAAAAGTTTCTGCATATCAAAAACGATCAAATTAGAAAAGCTATTTTGATCCATTTCGTCATATATTTTATAATATTGTGGTCTATTATATCTCTAGTAAAACGCTCAATGAAAATAGTTGCTATGTGATAATTATCGGACTGCACTAACTTGACTTGTACTAACTTTTGACTTTTTGTAAGTACATGGGCACATACAAAATGCCAGAAGTACGGCTTATGTGAAATAAAATATTTGAAAAATAATTTAATATTGAGTTGAGTTGATAAAATGAATTTTGTTTGTATTACGCATTTTGATTTCTTGTCCATTTACAACGCATATATATACCTGTCTTTGATATGATTTAAATAAAATCCACCTAATTAGTAGCGTAGCAATATTATACATACAGACCTGTCTATCGAAAACCCGTCGGATTATAAAACGTACCAACATTCGTATGGTTTCTTCTTCTTTTTGGGTTTGGTTTTTGCACTTAGTCCCTGCGTGGGACCATTGTGCGCTAGCCATAGCGGCCGTCCAGCCAGCCAAACTCCTTCTAGAAGCATATTAAGTCTCTCGGTCTATTCAGGATGTCTGTAAAGCTTTGTTTTCCTAGGAAAGCGGTGCCGTCATATAGCGGCCATAATATTACGGACGGAAAAAGGCGGCCGTCTTTACGGTGACGACATGTGGAAAGTTCCACGGCCGTTTTATCACACTGTCTGCTTCATCGCTATCTAGTGTATTACATTCTCTTTGGAAACGTTCACGAAACCATCTGACACCGACAAGACGGCCGTCATGCAAATGGCGGCACCGCTTTTCACGGTGTCAGTTACCGCTCTCTAGGAAACCGCTCCATTTTGTTTACATAGACAACGTTCTAGTGACGTCATTCACCGCTGTATTACGGCCGCTATTTGACGGCACCGCTATCCTAGGAAACCAAAGCTTTAGAGAATTTAATGACCCAAAGGTTTGACTACGAATGTCAGTGATTTCTGTGGACTCGAGATTTATTTATTTATTTATAGCTAATTATAACGGTAAAACACCAATTACATTAATTAACTTAGTAAGAAAAGAATAATAATAATTGTGATTGATAATTGAAATTATATAAAATAAAATTAACATTAAAATGGAACAGTAGACACTCTAGCATACTTCTTCTCGCAGAACACCAGACATGCACGCATAATTTTACTCCATTCGTCGGCAAACACATCACATTCAGGGTTGGTAGTCAAGAGGGCATTGAGCATCCTTAGAGTGCGACATACTGGAGATTCAGCTCTGGCGACAGTTTTAGAAGTCGGTGCAGCAAACAAATTGTGCAAGCGGTTCTGACGGTGCCCGATGTACTTGTCAGGCACGAAGATTTATTTGTTTTATTTATAACAGCTTAAACTATCATTACAGGGTTTACCCTAATGCGACAGTTAAGAACTTAAACTATATGTTTAAAAAACCAAATTAGAAATAAAATTTACACCAACAACATCATTAAATTATTATACCATCAAAACACAAAACACAGCAAAATATAATTACATAAGTATATAAACATAACACAAACATAAACACAAACACAATATAAAACAGAAATTAAGTGTTATTTTGCTTGTAGCATAATATAAATAGTAATTAGGCAATTATATCAGGCACTGGTTCCATGGGGCCTTGTCATTAGAACTGGCAGCTCTTGTAGGCACGCGTGGAATAGTATTCTATATTTAAGTGTTTTCATTTTAATGTAGTGTAAGTAAAATACGTATTTGATGTTAAATTATATCACAAATTGCATGGCAATCTTAATTAACGTAATCAATCAATAATTAAATCTTAACGACAGGCCTGTTGGTCTAGTGGTCAGTGGCCCTGACTGCTATGCCCAAGGTCGTGGGTTCGATTCCCACCCAGGACAAATGTTTGTGTGATGAGCACGATCATTTGTTCTTTGTCTGGGTGTAATTTATCTATAATATGTATGTATTTAGAAATATATATGTATGTTTATCAGTTGTCTAGTATTCATATTACAAGCTCTGCTTAGTTTGAGACTAAATGGCGTTGTGTGAAAGTTGTGAAATATAAAAAAAAAAAATACCCTTGCAAATTCACTCAAACAACATGTAAACACATCAATCTGGGTTTGAAGGTTGTTGATGGTACGGATAGCTCTGGTAAGGGGTGCCTTGGCAAGCAGGTTAGTTCTGGCTGTAGGTACCAGTAGCAGTGGCGGGTTGCGCAGCCTCCACACGTAGCGGTCCGGCACACACAGACTCAAGCGCTGCAATACTCCTGGGTTACTCTCCACTCCACGAAGCACCTTCACCAAGTAGGCGACCAGCGTAAACTCCCGTCGGACATGCAGTTGATTATAGCCAACCATGCCCAGGACAAACAGAGTGGGATACATCAGTGGGTAGAACGGATATACCCCATATAGTTTCCTATACAAACGGCGCGTGAACTTATTCTGAACGCGCTCCAACATTACAGAGTACTTAGTTTCATGTGGAGCCCATCATCATACAGGACGCTAACTGCTGTGATGTTTGTGAAACTTTGTGTCTGTCCTAGAACAAATCCCAAGTTTCTGTACGTCTTCTTACAGATCCTGGTTATATGCTCACGGAATGTCAGATCGGGAGTCATGAAAACACCCAAGTCTCGCACCCAAAGATGCATGTGTCCTACCGTTTCTGCCGTCTCCGCATGTAGTCTATCATATAATAGTGTTTATTTAGTGAGTAATGCCTAGTGAGGGTTGTCATTATCATTAGTAAGCTTCTGCTGTCCAGTCGGTGAAAGCGTCTGGTTAATTTTTTGTTAAAGATGGCATAGTCTCATTTCCGTATTAATAATTAAATTCGTAATGCTTTGTAACTTCGTGTTATATTACAATAAAACCTTTTCACCGTCATATTGGGAAATAGACTAAATTAATTGCGTAACCAAACATTTGCAAGGAAATAGGAATCTATGATAATTATCATTATGAAAAGCATTAGTCGAAACCGGGACTCTAATTAGTTTTCAATAATTACTGATTGTGATACTCTGGAAAGTCTGTCATTGAAATTATGTTGAAATGTAAATTATCGTATTTATGCGTGTAATTAAAATAATGTTTTTGCCATGCAGAACTAAATATGACATGGTTGGCGCAGTGTTTGATTGGCTGCTGCGCTGCGAGTCACTGCTTCAGTTCCCGCACCAAAACTAATGTTTTTAAGGCCTACAGACATTTGTTTCGGGTCAGCCTGTTTATGTGTGCAAGTTTATAGTATGTTTATAAACGCACCTACGATATAGGAGTAATTTCTTGTATGGAGAAACATTACAGTAAAACCATTTGCTACGCAATATTTCGTTGATCTGTGATATAATCTTATGTCGTCCATGACATCAGTTTGCACGGAATTTGTAAAAGATGAGTCTTCGCGGAGTCTTCGCGTCTGGATAGTAGTGGCGCTCACCCTCCTGATGCTCCCATTGGATGCGAGACGTGTATGTCGGACATTCGCATCCATCAGAAGGACGTCCGTAGAGTGCTGCGTAATCTTGACGTGAACAAAGCTAGTGGCCCCGACGGGATACCAGCAATTGTTCTTAGAACTTTATAGTATCTGTTATTACAAATACCAAATAACTTACATTTTCTTTGTAATCATAATCCATAATTCATCCATCAAAACAAATATTTTCTTGTCATGACATTTTTTACGTCAAGGCTGACAAACTGTAATTTCTTCTTCTTTGTAGTCACTGAATGGCTAATAGACTAAAAAGGTTGTTCATACTTTTATTATATAATTGTTATTCACTTTTATCGATAGGACTAGCTTAATATTGTATATTATATTGTGGTTGTCTACTGATTAACGGCATTTTAAATTATAATTATAAATTTCTAAAACACACTCTCAGATTTTATCGAAGAGGTTTAATAAATTATGCTCGAATATAACTGGCTGATCAAATAACTGGCAAGATGGACTATTTTGGACTCTACAATTTGAATTCTGGTACAGAATGAGAATGGAATGGATTTTGAACGCTGAGCTGGGTATAAAAGGCGCTGGGGGCCATCTCCGGGAGTTCAGTCTGGGACCAGTTTTTGAAGAGTTTAGTTCTCGACGAGTTTTGATAAAGAGTGGTGGAAGAGGAAGTGCAGTACCCGCTACCTTGACTCCTTGCTGAGAGCCTGCTGCCTTGACTCCTTGCTGAGAGCCCGCTACCCTGACTCCTTGCTGGGAGCCTGCTGCCTTGACTCCTTGCTGAGAGCCCGCTACCCTGACTCCCTGCTGGGAGCCTGCTGCCTTGACTCCTTGCTGAGAGCCCGCTACCCTGACTCCCTGCTGGGAGCCTGCTGCCTTGACTCCTTGCTGAGAGCCTGCTGCCCTGACGCCTTGCTGAGAGCCTGCTGCCTTGACTCCTTGCTGAGAGCCTGCTGCCCTGACGCCTTGCTGAGAGCCTGCTGCCCTGACGCCTTGCTGAGATCCTGCTGCCCTGACGCCTTGCTGGGAGCCTGCTGCCCAGACCGCCTTGCTCGAGCTGCTGTACGACAAAGACATCGTGGAGGAGAAGGCGATCCTGGAGTGGCCTGCCAAGCCGTCCCGCAAAAGTTAATGGCTTTGGCGGCGTTGTTGGAATTGGCGGCGTGGGCCCTCGTGGTGTGTCTCCAGGAAGACCTTTGTTAACGGCTGCTGAGGAAGCCTCTCTTGTACCTCCTCCTCCGGCTCCTCTTGTGCGTGCCACAAAAGCTACACCTATGCAAATTCGTTACAGTTTGGCGCCCAACGTAAAATCATAGCTAGTCGGTTTAATTTTTTTCAAAATTCTAAAAGAAACTATTACTAGTAACTTTTTTCTTTGGACTCACTTTTTGGCTTAGACTCTTTTTTAATATTAAGTTCTACCATAGGAGACTCACTCTTTACACTAACACTATACTAGACTTCCTCTTCACACGAACACTAGTTTAACACCTCTTTTACCACTAGTTTATTCCCTCTTTAACCTCTTATAACACTTTTTTTTATTTTTTTGTGATCTTACTCTTACTCAACCTCTTTCTTATATTTAATTTATCCTCTTGAGTTTTTTTTAGCACTCTTCAACCCTCTCATTTACCTGCCCTCTCCCTCTTTACCTTCTTTTGCTATCTATAATATTAATTTTCAGTCATGGATAGAATTATTCACTTTGAACTTTTAAATAAAGCTGAACTTGAGTATGAAGTTAAAATAAGACTTGAGGAACCAAAAGATACAGTCATACTTCTCAAGAAGCAAATTCTCCAACTCGCGCCTCTTACATTATCTCATGATATTTTAGATTCGGTGCTCCCAGTCAAAACTGACTTAGATGAACTAAACACTACTCTCAATTATATCGAATCCAAAATATTATTGGTAGAGCAGGGCAACAATAAACTTAACAAAAAAATTAGGACTTTTATTAACCATACATTTTTCAGATTAGATAGGATTGATATTGATTTAGATACCACAGAGGAAACTCGCTTCACTCAAACAAAGGAAAGATTTCTCGACTTAGAGTCAAAATTTAATTCTTTAACAACTGATTCCAACGAACTTAATCCACAACCTTTAGAAATCAACCATCCCTCTTCGACTCCTAGTAGTCCTAATGAGACCATGTTTCATACGATGCTTCCCGACGTTCAGTCTCAACCTTTAAACTCTATTCCTAATAATTCACTTAATGAGCTTAAACGAATAAAATACGATGGAAACTCTTGTCCGCGTTCATTTATCCAAAAAATTCAGGAATTTAGTATTTCTAGGAATATTCCTGGGGACAAATTATTAGATCATGCGTTTGAATTATTAACTGATAATGCGTTACATTGGTTTCGTTTTAAACGTGACTCTTTGTTAACTTGGAATGCACTTTGTGAAGCTTTGATTACAGACTTTGGTGGTTTTGACTATGACCATAAATTATTAGAAGCCATTAATAGTCGTACTCAAGGCAAGGATGAACCTATTGTTATTTTTGTTTCTATAATGTCTGGTATGTTTTCCAGACTCTCAGAAAAACTTACAGAAACTAAAAAACTCCAAATTATTATTCGTAACATTCGACCTTGTTATTCACCTTATATTGCTAATAATAATATTAACTCTATTCAGGCACTTATTTCATGTTGTCAAAAATACGAAGAGTTTTTGGACAAAGAGAAACGTTTCAGCGAACCACAAACTACTAATAATCCTTTAACTGTTGAATTTAACTATAAACCTACTAATTTAACGCCGAAACCCTCAACTTCTAACACGTTTCCTCCCAGAACAAATTTTAATAATCGTTTTAACAATAAACCTCAAGTTAACACGATCAATAAATTTAACTCTAATGCTTTTTGTGTACGATGCCGCACTAATGGCCACACACTAACTAATTGCTCGCAACCTCGTACATTAATTTGTTTTAGATGTGGCTTAAAAGATGTTAAAATTACTGATTGTCCTAACTGCAAAAAAAAACTCAAAAAACTAAACAACGACTTGGGTAATAAATACTTTAATCAATCTGACTGGCAGGATTGGTTACAAACCATTAAAAATTTCTTCCATTGTTACAAAATTAGTTCATTATACGACAACGAAAAAGATTTTAACCGTCCTTTTATTGATATTTCTATTAATAACAAAATATTTTCCGGCCTACTAGATAGTGGTAGTTCGATTACAATACTTGGTAATAAATCCCACTTAGAAATTTTAAAATTAGGCTTCACGCTATCCAAGTCTTGTTCAATGACGATTACTACTGCCAGTAAACATATAAGTAAATCTCTTGGCTCAATCGACATTCCAATTAGATACAATAATCAAACTCATCTGATCCAAGCCTTCGTATTCCCAAATATATCTCCTTCAATTATTTTAGGAGTCGACTTTTGGAAAAAGTTTAACCTTGTACCACACATACTTTCTTCAGCTTTTAGGCTAAATACTAAATGTTCAGTGGTTACTGAAACTACTAAACAAGTACTTCCTTATAACAATCTTTCGTCAGAGCAAAAAACTATTGCTGATGACATGATTAATCGATTCAAAGCTATTTCCTTCGAAAGTAGAGGAGTACTGGGCCGCACTCATCTTATTAGTCATCATATTGATACTGGTGATACTCCACCAATTAAACAACGTTGCTACCGACTGTCTCCTGAAAAACAGAAAGCTCTCATTAAAGAAGTTGATAAAATGTTAGAATGGGGTGTTATTGAAAAATGCGAAAGTCCTTGGCTTTCTCCGGTTATCATTACGCCTAAAAAGAATGGCGAATGGCGATTCTGTGTTGATAGTCGTAAATTAAATTCAGTTACTCGTAGAGACGCGTATAGCCTTCCATTTGTCAATGAAATTTTAGATAACCTTAAAAATGCAAAATTTCTTTCAAGCATTGATATTGCTAAAGCATTTTGGGAAATTCCTTTGAAAGATGAATCTGATAAAGATAAAACAGCTTTTTATGTCCCTGGTCGAGGCATGTATCGCTTTGTTATCATGCCCTTTGGGCTAACCAATGCTCCAGCTACTCAGCAAAGACTTATGGACATGCTCTTTACTCCTGAATTTGATAATAAAGTCTTCTGTTACTTAGATGATATTATAATCATCTCTGAATCATTTGAGGAGCATATCTCTTATCTACTTAAAGTCTGGAGAAATTAAAGTTAGCTAATTTGACTATTAACTTCGATAAAAGTCAATTCTTTAAAAATGAACTTAAATACTTGGGGTATATTGTAGATGAAAATGGTTTACGTTCAGATCCAGCTAAAATTAAAGCAATACTCGAATTTCCTACCCCCACTACTCGTAAAGAAGTAAGGAAATTTATTGGAACTTGTAGCTGGTTCCGTCGATTTATTCCCAACTTCAGCACTATTGCAACACCACTTAATAAGTTAACTTCTTCCGGTAAAAATGCCCCTAAATTCTTTTGGGATAAAGACGCTAATCTGGCTTTTAATAAACTAAAAGAAGCTCTTGTTACTACTCCTATACTAGCTTGTCCTGACTATGATCTCCCCTTCTCTGTACACTGCGATGCTTCTAACTTTGGAATCGGAGGTATGTTAACACAAGAAAAGGACGGCAAAGAAGTAGTTATAGCCTATATGAGTAAATCCCTTAATAAAAATGAGCGCAATTACTCAACCACAGAAAAAGAAACCCTCGCAGTAATAACAGCTATAGAACATTGGCGTTGTTATATCGATAATGGTAAACAATTCACTGTTTATACAGACCATGCAGCACTTAAATGGTTTTTAAAATTATCCAATCCATCCGGTAGACTTGCACGGTGGGCTCTTAGGCTGTCAACTTTTAATTTCACTCTAAAACATAAAAGAGGTAAAGACAATTTAGTCCCAGACTTACTCTCCCGTGATTTAACATCATCTCCTATCGGTGTTAATCCTGTCTTACTTGAACCCCAATCTGTATCTCCAGCATTGGAACACTATAACAAACTACTTTTAGAATGTCGTAACAATCCTGATCAATATCCCAATTATACTATTCGCGAAAATAAATTATTCCGCTATACTCATTCTCCTTACGCGCTGACTGAAGATTTCGCGTGGAAAGAAGTTCCTCATCCTGATCTTCGGGAAACCCTTGTCAAAGATAACCATGGCCCCCCAGATCAGCCCCATCTAGGAATTTTTAAGACTTATAAAAAGTTATCACTTCTATATTACTGGCCAGCTATGTTTAGGGATATCGCTAAAATAATTTCTTCTTGTGATAATTGTTTAGCTTATAAACACGCAAATCACTCTCCATTTGGCCTTATGGGTAAACCAAAAATTTGTTCTAGGCCTTTTCAAACTATTTCCTTGGATTTAATGGGTCCTCTACCTATGACTAGACGTAGGAATCAATTTATTTTAGTAGTTAACTGTTATTTTACTAAATATTCCCTGATCTTCCCACTAAAACGGGCTACTAGTACTAACATTATCGCTAACTTAGAAAATTTTGTTTTTCTGGTCCATGGTGTACCTCAAACTATTATTATGGATAACGGATCGCAATTCCAATCCCATGAATTTCGCAACTTTCTTGGGAGATACAACATACCATACATATTTTTTTCTCCCCACTATTGCCCTCAAGTTAATCCCACTGAAAGATATAATCGTACTATAATCACAGCTTTGTCACCTTTAGTCGGTGAAGACCATAGATCTTGGGATATCCACCTTCCTAAAGTTCAATATGCTATGAACAGCACAACTAATGCAACCACTGGTTTCTCTCCTAACTTTTTGCTCTTTGGACGGGAAACAGTTACTTCTGGTTCACTTTATACGCCAACTAATAATCTTGAAGAAATAATTTTTCTACCTAGGGATATCTACGCTACTAACTTGGGTTTATTGTCTGCTACTTTCGATAAAGTTCAGACAGCCCTTCACATTGCCCATACCCGTAACTCTTCTTATTACAACGAACGTCATTCATTTAAAGAATATGACGTAGGAGATACAGTCTGGCGAAGAAATTATATAAATAGTCAGGCTGGAACTTATTTCAGCGCAAAGTTAGCTCCCAAATATATAAAGTCAACTGTAATTCAGAAACTATCCCCATTAGTTTACATATTAGAGGATCCTAATGGCAACCGAGCTAAATGGCATATTAAAGATTTTAAAAATTAATGTATATAATCATGTAAATATATTCACCTTTCGTACTATATTCATGACTCATCTCTATCTTCTTCTCTTCTTTTAACTATAGAGTTCTTTTCGGTTTATTGAAACTCAATAGTTTATTTCTTTCTTTAACTTTGTTCTTAAACTTTAAGAGGCTTCTCTTATAACTGAACTAATCAGATATTACTTAGAAGTGCGTTTAGGTACATATTACCAAACCTTCTCCCTTTCTAACTCTCCAAGTTAGTTTCTTACTATTTATCGACTCTAAAGTTGATCGAAGCGGATAGCAACTTCGTAAAAATAAGCCTTTGCTAAACCTTGTTTTTTATGTTATCGACTCTAAAGTTGATCGAAGTGGCTAGCAACTTCGTAAAAATAAGCCTTTGCTAAATCTTGTTTTTTATTTGATGGGTTTTCGACGCGAGCGGACTGACAGACTCCGAAAACAAGCCTACTGTCATGTACTAATCAGGTCGAGTAGTGATCATTGAATGTGAATCCTACCTGACCTAACTTCGTGAGATGTTGGTGTGATTGAATGAGGCATGTAAGTTATATGAATGTGGATAAACTTTAACCTTACAAAATTTTTGTTCTAGACCAAAAATTTTCTCGGGGTCGATGGGGAAATATAGTATCTGTTATTACAAATACCAAATAACTTACATTTTCTTTGTAATCATAATCCATAATTCATCCATCAAAACAAATATTTTCTTGTCATGACATTTTTTACGTCAAGGCTGACAAACTGTAATTTCTTCTTCTTTGTAGTCACTGAATGGCTAATAGACTAAAAAGGTTGTTCATACTTTTATTATATAATTGTTATTCACTTTTATCGATAGGACTAGCTTAATATTGTATATTATATTGTGGTTGTCTACTGATTAACGGCATTTTAAATTATAATTATAAATTTCTAAAACACACTCTCAGATTTTATCGAAGAGGTTTAATAAATTATGCTCGAATATAACTGGCTGATCAAATAACTGGCAAGATGGACTATTTTGGACTCTACAATTTGAATTCTGGTACAGAATGAGAATGGAATGGATTTTGAACGCTGAGCTGGGTATAAAAGGCGCTGGGGGCCATCTCCGGGAGTTCAGTCTGGGACCAGTTTTTGAAGAGTTTAGTTCTCGACGAGTTTTGATAAAGAGTGGTGGAAGAGGAAGTGCAGTACCCGCTACCTTGACTCCTTGCTGAGAGCCTGCTGCCTTGACTCCTTGCTGAGAGCCCGCTACCCTGACTCCTTGCTGGGAGCCTGCTGCCTTGACTCCTTGCTGAGAGCCCGCTACCCTGACTCCCTGCTGGGAGCCTGCTGCCTTGACTCCTTGCTGAGAGCCCGCTACCCTGACTCCCTGCTCGGAGCCTGCTGCCTTGACTCCTTGCTGAGAGCCTGCTGCCCTGACGCCTTGCTGAGAGCCTGCTGCCTTGACTCCTTGCTGAGAGCCTGCTGCCCTGACGCCTTGCTGAGAGCCTGCTGCCCTGACGCCTTGCTGAGATCCTGCTGCCCTGACGCCTTGCTGGGAGCCTGCTGCCCTGACGCCTTGCTGAGAGCCTGCTGCCCAGACGCCTTGTTGGGAGCCTACTGCCAGACCGAGTGGCCTGCCAAGCCGTCCCGCAAGTACTATTTTCTAAACCTCCTCCTCTTCTCTCCTGAGAGTGTGTCAGATAGGTAGGTAGGCCGGTTTCTAGGATAGGTAGATAGGTAGGCAGGTTTTTATAAAATACTGTATATAAATAATATATTAAATTTAATGGTACATTTACCCTCTTTTATTGGTGAAGAAGAAGGTATCGTTACAACTTGTGCACCTGAATTGTCTCCAATCTTGACACGCCTGTTTCGCCTTTCGCTAGAGACTGGAAAGGTGCCGAAGGCATGGAAGCTGGCTAACGTACAGCCTGTACCTAAAAAGGGCAGTCGTGCTGACCCGGCCAACTACAGGCCTATTTCGGTCACGTCCATACTCTGTAAGAGTATGGAGCGTGTACTTAATAGTAAGCTCCTGGCATACCTAGAAGCCAACGACATCCTCAGTGATCGGCAATACGGCTTTCGCAAAAACCGGTCAACTGGGGATCTTCTAGCGTATGCCATTCATATCTGGAATGAGGCCATGGAGAGGCAAGGGGAAGCACTTGCTGTTTCCCTTGACATCTCCAAGGCTTTTGACAGGGTCTGGCATGATAGACTTATTGCTAAGCTTCCTTCTTTCGGTTTACCCACTCAACTTTGCGTTTGGATTGAAGACTTCCTGAGGGATCGGTCCATTCGAGTAGTCATTGATGGCTGCTCGTCTGGCCAATTGGCAATTAATGCCGGGGTCCCTCAGGGGTCTGTTCTCTCAGCAACTTTATTCTTGCTGCACATTAACGATCTGCTAATGCCCGGTACCTTTGGGTATGCAGACGACAGCACAGTTTCTGAGAGATATGTGTCCAGCGCGCGAGCTGGTGGGTCACAGATCCAATCTCTACGTGAGGACATGGTTGGGCGCTTGAACTTGACCCTGAAGGCTGTCTCCGAATGGGGCGATGCCAACCTGGTCAAGTTTAATGCAGCTAAGACCCAGGCGTGTCTCTTCTCCGCAAAAAGGAGCCAATTCGAACCGGCTCCTACTTTCCGTGGTGTAACCGTGCCGATAACCGATCATATTGAGCTTCTTGGGGTGACTTTAACGTCCACACTAAATTTTGGCCCGTATATCGAGGCTAAGGCTCAGTTAGCATCAAAAAAGTTGGGAATCCTAGCCAAGGTGAGACGGTACTTCACACCGGAACAGCTGCTCAAATTGTATCAAGCCCAGGTTCGGTCGTGTATGGAATACTGCTCTCATCTTTGGGATGGATCTGCGAAATACCAACTGGACGCGCATGAGTCTATTGAGAAGCGGGCCAAGAGACTCATTGGCAACGATGCACTGGTCGAGTCAAAGCTCCAGAGCCTTGAACACCGACGGCGAGTTGCAAGTCTATCGGTTTTCTATCGGTTACATTTCGGGGAGTGTGCGATGGAATTACACAATCTAATTCCGCCAAGCCCATTCCATCATCGAACTACGAGACAAACGGCAAAGCGCCATCGTTACATGGTGGACATCCCACCCATACGCACAAAACGTTTTGGGAATACCTTCATTGTGCGTACGGCTAAGGAGTGGAATTCCCTGCCGGAGTCTGTGTTTCCCGATAGCTATAACCTAGGAGTCTTTAAGTCCAGAGTGAATAGGTTACTTTTAGGTAAGCGTGCTCCATCTTCGATCACATCATCACTTACCATCAGGTGAGATAGTGGTCAAACGCGAACCTATATTCAATAAAAAAAAAAAAAAAAAAAAAAAAAAAAGATGAACTAACCTAATTACTAATTATCTAATTTACATGAAAAATAAGAATACTGCTACCACGCTTTCATTCCAAAAGGGTGTTACGTGAATTGCACAAGTACATCAGGCAGATGACTTTATCAGGCAAATAAATTTTGGAGCCTAGATTGAACATTAAAACGGAAGAAGCTCGTGGCTAAAATTTTGTTAGTGGGACTCCCGCGCATAGTGCATCATAAATGTTCGCAGAAGCTAATGTTGATGACTTCTATGTCATCATCGGGTAAAGAGCTGCAACCATGTTAGGCTGGGTGCGGAGGAGCACAAACGGTATTCTAAAAACTATATTATAAAACGGAAATGTTTATTATTATTTGTTTTAATCTTCGAAAGTAGGTACTGGGTGGATTGGTATGGTATGGAACTAGCTTGTAGCTTGAGGAGAATACTTTTACCCGACTGTAAAAAGTCCACGGGAGTGAAGCCCGGCGTGACTGCTAGTACTTAATATTATAAAGCGGAAAAGTTCGTGTGTTCATTTAAACGCGCTAATCTTCGAAAGTGCTTAGTGGATTTAGATGAGATTTGGTATAGAAGTTACTTGAAACTTGAGGTAGGTTTTCCCTACCGCAAATAAGAAGGGTTATGTTTTTAAAGTCCACGGGCGAAGCACCGCGTGACTGCTAGTTTAGTGATAAAATGGATAAATAACCCATTTATCCATTTTATCTTTATATCTAATACATGCAAAATAATTTTAATTGTATAATTGTTGAGTTTTCTGTTACACTATGATTTTCTGACTCAAATAAAGATGAAATAAAAAAAATACAGCTACGTGGGACGATTATCATGATTCATCAATGCTTGACAGAGTCAGTCTAGGGATAGTGACCATCTTGACGAGATTCATCCCTGCCACACAAAGTATGTTAAACTATTTATTTAGGACAAGGATATGGTTCACCAACGATATATTTAAAAATGCAATATTAAACAAGCAGACTAAGGTTTCAGATTGAATATATCACTTACAGGTAGTACACATCATTTTAAATTTAGAACCAACAGCTAATCTACATAAATTGCAATGGTATACGTAACTTAAAGCCAATTACAGGTTCTCACGGATAAACATAGAATAGAAGCAGAGGTTTTTAGATCTGATATGCACTAACAAGCACGCTAAATTAGAAACATTTATAAACAGAACATACATAAACATAGCACTAAGGCCTCACAAAAAGCTAGCATTCAGCCGATTACGCGCAGAATAAGACTTGGTGTTGAAAGGGTTGAATAAGAATTCCTTACACAAAGAGTTAAAGTCCTTCCTTACTCACTCGCACTATAAATAAGTTTCGTCTATATCTAGAATGAGAAAGGGGAACAGAGATAGTGGATTATATCTGACCGATATCTGAGGAACATTGAAATACAGCTTATGCAAGAGATCAGGACAGTCAATCTCATTGTTAATCATTTTAAGTAAAAAAGTGCAATCTGCTCGTCGACGACGGTTTATTAGTGGTTGTAAGTGGAATTTTCTACAAAGATTTATATAATTATCAGAATGGTATGGAATACGTAGCCTAAAACACAGAAAGTGAACAAATCTTTATTGAATATACTCAATACGATCGATATATTTACTGTAAAATGGGTTGTAAACTTGTGACGCATCTTTCAGATGACTTCTAACAAGAGAGCAATAGAGAATCTTAAGGGTTTTAGCCTTCTCGAAGCATTTTCCTAGTCTAATGACAAACTCCAATGACTTCGAAGCTTTAGCTACTATTTGCTCGATATGCACGTTAAATATAAGTTTGGAATCATGAAATATACCCAGGTCACGCATACCTTTGTAATAACTGCCCTTAAAGTTTATAAGTTGTATGAAGAGGGACGCGTTTCCCGCTGAATGAGACTATAGAACATTTAACAGGATTCAAATCTAATTTGTTAATCAAACAATACTCATCTAATCGAGCCAAATCAGACTGAAGAGCATCTATGTCGTCATCTGAAGATATTGAAGAAAAGATCTTCATGACATCCGCAAAGCAAAGCAAATTTGAGTTAATAAAAGTTAAGGGGCCCATTAAATGAAAGATAAAATGAATTAAATAAAAAAATAAGAAAAACTAAACAATCTTGTCGAAACTATTGGTTCTGCCTATCAATTGAACACCTTTGAAGTCAGAAGCTAGAAAATCTGGCACTACATTGCCAATAGGTAATGTGGTACCAAGTTAAGTACTAGGTTGTGGATATTATTACAAGACTAGATTATAAGACAAGATTAGATTTATTTATACAAGACTGTCGCTCAAAATACTGGTACTCAGCTTCATTCAGTTGTACTGAAAACTGATCCCAAGATGATTGTGAAAAGACGCCTTGCAGTTGATGATGATTTTATGTTAAGTCATTACATGATTTTTTCCTATGTGGGTAGGCTTGACAAAATTCTGTCAGGGCATTAAACCACGATACCTTTTAAAATTCTTTATAAAACAAAATGAACAAAAAACTGCTACGCTTATATTTTACTTAGCTACAGCCATCGTTTGCTTAAATTACGCAGAAATAATTGCATGTTTTTAGAATATTCCAGCGCGTGTACAATAACTAGTAGGTATTCTTCCCGACCTACAGCAGGCGTGAACATGTTACTACATTATCTGTTGCTCAAAATTGAAAGGTAGTTTATAGATAAATAGCGAATGTTCTGTTTCATGCATTATTTTTGTTCCCGTATACTAAATTCTGACATCGGCTTCACGCGTTGTGATTGTGAGTCAAAAAGTATTCCAAGGAGGAATAAAAAAAGTATTCCCTAATTCAGGATGTGATAGACCTACTCGTATGCTAAGCTTCAACCAAATCTGAGAAGACCTGATTGATTAACGCATACCTTCAGACCAACTCAGTAGCTGGGTGAAACAATACCTCTTGGCGGCTTTGTGGCTTGGCTTGGCGGGCGGCGGAAAGATGCCTGTAACTGACTTCCCGACAGGCCAACCGGCTTAATGTGCTAACTACATGGTCACCTTGAAGTTTAATCTTTGCGGCTATTATTATTTAGCCAAGAGTTTTTCGAAACATTAATATAAGTTATCAATATCATCAAATATTATTAGGACTTACTTTTGGCTGACGAAATTATAGATATATATTTCGTGTGGAAGTTTACATGGATAGGTACGCCCTATATCCGGAAGGCGGAGGGTCGTGCTTCTACCGATTTAATCATATAAGATGGGCACGGGATCTCCGGTAGAACGCTCCGCTGCTCTTGATACGCTTTAGACACGTCCTCTGGGAAAGTCGTTTCGCCCGTCATGAACATAATTGTAATTTCCCTCTGTTCAATCTCCAATCCCACGTTGTAATATTATTTTTTGTACAATCAGCTCTGTGGACAACTATTAAGAGTACCGCTTAAATTTATGTAAGAAATGTGGTCCATCATTTTTTAAGCTTTAAGGATAAAATGATATAGACTGGTCGTAGTATTCTGACAAATTTTAGCGTTTGCTTTGTAAAATATTGTGTGCTTGGAAATTTTCCGGTCGAATGCAGCTGTTATCCTCTACCACTAGACTACTACTCTGTGATCCGATAGCCTATAAAAGCTTATATCTGTTACTACGGCATATTGCTTTTATCGAATAGGAATCCGATATCATGAAGTTAAATGATCTTGATCTTTTTAGGGTTCCGTAGCCAAATGGCGGATGGAAACGGAATCCTTATTGTTTTGTTATGTCTGTCTGTCTGTCCATACATAGGTCACAGCCATTTTATTCCGAAACTTTTAAGACAACACAGGTGAAACTTGGTAAGTAGATGTATTCTGTGAACCGCTTTCCGCATTCATGGAAATGAAACTGAAAAAAAAATCATTAAACCTATACGTGTGTGGTATCTATGGACAGTCTTCAAGTAATCACTTTTTCTTAAAGTCAATCATTTAAAAGATATACGCTCCCAAAGTGGTAATATGTGTGCCCCCTCCCTCTAAATTCTATAATAATAGAGTGAAATATAAATATATGGGATTACAAAGTTATTTATACAGTTGATGTATCTAGAAAACTGGACTGAAATTGAAAAATATTTTAGTTTTTCCTTGATTCATACACTAAACACTAATTGTATTCTAAATTGGAAGCTTCTATGTCTGCTAGAAGTGCCTTAGACTTTTGATGATAGGTCAGTCAGTGAGTGACAAAATTAAGGAACTTTGACTCGTTATAATTCTTAAACTACTGTTTCAAATTGAATGAAATTTTAAATATACTATGATTATACAATACCTGCTTGGTTACTGAGAATTCAGGCTTCTAGTTTTATCCACAATGAAGTTATACGGGGTCGAAAATGGCCTGAATTGCTTCGAGAAAAGTATGGTACGGCCGTGCCGCTTTTTGCTCGACTTGGCGGGGGCACTACCGTGCCCCCAGATCATCAGAGCTGCAAAAATAAGGAACATAAACTTAGCTTAAAAGTTATTAATATACTTTATTTGATATCTCGTATTTTTAATCCAGCGCCATACGCCAACGCATAAATATTTTTCCTTTCTTCCTCACTAAATGTTCAGATATTTTCGAAAAGACTAAAGAATGAATACTTTCCTACCTTCTTCCGTTACTAACTGATACAAGTACAACCTGTTACATAGAAAATGTTTATTCCACACTACAAGCACCGTGTCCTTTCCAGCGTTGGAAACATATTCACCAGTTCGTAGTACTTTTCTTATGTTCAAATTTTACTTGTTTTAATATTCTCTTTACTTTTCTTGGCTCAGAAACAAGAAACTTGGAACTTAATGATGTTTCAATTCGACTTTACTTTAGGTGTGATGTCATGAAATGATTGTTATTACCTAAAAGATTATTGAAACTTACCTAAAATTTACCAAGTATACCTACAAAACGAGCCGTATAATTAATTCTTCTGATTTACCACATCTATCGCTTACCATCAGGCGAGAATGAGGTCAAGAGTGAGCCCTTCCGAAAAAAAATGTAAAGTCATCGTTTTAAACTTTTCTAAATTATACAACGAATACAAGAAAAAGTAGCTTGCTTAATTGTATTATACAATTTGCATCTTATTACATTTTACCGTGCAAAAATCGTTATCATTTTCTATAGCCCGTTTCCTTTGCAAAACATCAGTGGGGAAACGATATTTTTCATTGTTAAAATATTTTTTCCTCCGCCTTGCAAAGTGCGACCCCGGTTTTGCCAAAAGCACTTCTTTTATGACTTTTTCGCCGCCTACAAAATATTTTGGCACAACAGATTCCACGGCAATCTAACATTTTGTTTTATCGTTCGCTCATTGTATGAAGGTACGTCATTCTATCTGGCGAACGAATATAGCGTTCCCACTCACTCGTTTCAGAATGAATATTTCATAAAAGATTTTCTTGACACTTTTGCGGTAACTCCAGCACGGTTAGCATTTGGATATGACTTTTATTACTTCGTAAACCATTATGAAGCGTTTATTCTAGATACATAGATCAAAATATAATTTATTCACAAAAACTACTACTCCTTCTTCGTCGCAGGCTTCAATACTGAAGGTTGTGTCCTGGAAAGCCTTGGTGGAAGAGCTGACAAGTTGCTTCCACACCATTTTTTCATCAGCTTGCCTGGTAAAGTAAAGTCATGGGGTTGAATGTGATGACTGCCATAGTCAGACTAGTGGGTTGGTGAAATAACTA
This sequence comes from Tholera decimalis, assembly GCA_943138885.2. NCBI lineage: Eukaryota > Metazoa > Arthropoda > Insecta > Lepidoptera > Noctuidae > Tholera > Tholera decimalis. The sequence goes on from OW964561.2 coordinate 18,139,592, forward strand.
CAATAGCATCTAAATATGTTTCTCGTTTTAAAAGAAAAGGCATACTTTGCCGGAAATTCAAAACTTGGCCAAGTGCGAGTCGGACTCGCCCATGAAGGTTTCCATAGTAGCATGCATTGATTGTCGAAAAATAACTTTTTTTTCATATTATTTGTATAAATGACAAACTTATACCTGCGGTTTTAAAAAATGTACTATATTTCAAAAAAAGCCGCTGGTTATATCTTATTCAGACTAATTTAGTTGAAACTTCATTATGCTCTACAGCATATACCATTTTCACTCTCTTATTTTTTAAATAGAAGGAAGTTATTATTACCGTGCCAAAATCATTATCATTTTCTATAGCCTCCTTTGCAAAACATCAATGGAGAAACGATATTTTTTATTATTAATTTTTTTCCTCCGCCTTGTATACTGCGCCCCCGGTTTTGCTAAAGCACGTCTTTTGTCAATTTTTTAATTTAAATCTCTATTATATTATCTATCTTTATTGAATAGAAGTGTCTATCTTTCATACAATTGGCTTTGAGAAAAAATGCTTATTGGACCATCATATCGATTTAAAGATCTTCTCTCTCTTTCGATAATTTTTGTTTAAAAATCGTAAAGCAGTTTATTTACAGTATCCAACTTACCAAGTTTCAACTCTATATTCCTAATAGTTCCGGAATAAAATGGCTGTGACATAAGGATGGAAAGACAGATGGAAAGACTGATGGAAAGGCAGACATACAGACATGACGAATTTAGAGGAGTTCCATTATTTGCCATTCTGCTACAGATTCCTAAAATGGTGTTCATTATTTTAAATATTATAAACCCTCTTCGTATATTTTACCACTTAGAGTCAGCCATTAAGTTTTATTACGTTAATATGATGGTGTGATAAAGGTTTTTACGAAATAACGCGAAGATCTGAATAAATTTTGTGAGCAGATAAAAAGAGGAAAGTGTAATGAAATTGCTTGTAATAATCCGTTTGATTCAGCTTTTCTGTTTTGCTTTTACTTCTCGATGTTTTTAATCAGGGAGATGCTGTGTTTCGTATTTTTTTGTTTTGTAAGCAAGGCCTAGTCGATAACACTTGGGTTCAGAGTAAATGTTATGCCGATGTAATCAAAATGGCACCGCGCCGTACAGTTGCTATTTTCTACCTATTCATATAATCTTATGGTGTACTGGTTTTATTAATATCATAAAATTTATTTTAAGTGTTCAGTAGCAAAACATCATGCATATTTATCCGCGATTTATTACGACGAATTACTGTGAAGTTGTAATTTGGCATAGTTAAAAATAAAACCTAGAAAATATTTATGATATTTTTTACTCGACTGCAAAGGAAGGGTTAAGTTTTTCGCGCGTATCTTGTATGTATTTATGTTTGTAATATTCTTTATTACCTCATATCTCCAGAACCGCTGAACGGATTCACATAATTGAGGTATCGATAGATTTGTCTTAGCAGCCCAAGTGTTCTTAGATAGGTGACATTTGAAAAAATTAAACATGGCGGCTGTGCGAAGCCATTATACATAATGAAAAAAAAAACAATTTTTTAAAATACTGCAATATGGGTATCAAATTAAAGGGCTTAACATAAGGATTTCAAAAATTTATATCATGTGTATCATTAGTGTTATACTAGCAAAAATAATACAAAGAGAAAGTTTAAAAATATGGACTTGCTCTTTCACTTTCTGAATCCGGTGGGGTGTCATTGTGACACGATCTGGAAAACTATAAAAATGTTAATTAATATTTTAACAAAAAAGTTGAAAAAAAAAGTTATTTAAAAATCTAAAAAACCCGACTGCTCAACTGAAATGCCAGAAACTAGCACATTTTTATTTTAAAAAGTGACAAACAGGCGGGACCCATCCAATTTAAAAATATATACTATGTTCAACTGGGTCCCGCCTGCTTGTCACTTTTTAAAATAAAAATGAAACACATTTTTATTTTAAAATAGTTTCTGGCATTTCAGTTGAGCAGTCGGGATTTTTAGATTTTTTAAATAATTTTTTTTTTTGTTAATCTGCAATACAGGCATGTATGGCATTATTTCGACGAGTATTGCATATTTTAGGGTACCGCTAGATAGGTATTTCGAGTCTATGGAATGTTGATACAAATATTTTTCATCCCTTCTGTTTGCAAAATATAAAGACATATTTATGTATTTCTATTGGTCTTGTTTTAAGATAGACTAGTACTCGCCCAGTGGTTTTATTTTATTCCTGTTGAGCCCACTCTTGACCTCGATCTCACCTGATGGTAAGCGATAGATGAGGTCTACGATGGAACGAGCTAGCCCAGAAGATTGACCATTTAAAATATTTCGAATGCATTATTATTCATAAATATTAGCTTTCTGCACTCTTTCTCCATATCAATTTAGTGAATAGGTTACTTCTAGGCAAGCGTACTCCCTCTTCGACCACATCATCACTTACCATCAGGTGAAATGGTGGTTAAACGCGAGCCTATTATCAACAACAAAAAAAACTTGAAAAAATTCATATATTCCTCCTTCTGGCAATTTTCGTAAAAAGAGGTACAACTTCTTTGTTTTACATATTAATATAGATATGAAAAAGATTACGTGAGTTATGTATATGTCACCGTAAAATTGCAAAAACCATTAGGTAATAAAGCATTAAATTGCACGGACCATACTTGATCGATACATTACAATCTCTTGCAAAATTGCAATTTGTTCGGTCCGACGTGAAACAGAACGCACCTTTTGGCCGGCAACATTAATTATCTGTGGACTTGACATAACCTCTTTGACTTGACAGATTGACTTTGCTTGGTTGGAAAAATGTCCGCACGTTTGGGACTTTGATTTGATTGTAATTGGTAAAATATTGTTGAATTCGCCTGTTGAGACCGATAATTGGGTCGCGAATTATTTGTTGGTTGAAGTGTATTCCCCATTTGTTGAAAACCCCGGGATATTGTTGAATTATACGCCGCCTTGTCGTCGGTCGGCCGGCACGCGGAATTTGTTGTAAATCGTATTGGATCTCACGAGATATGAACAGATTAATTGTGTTCAGTGATTGATTGAATCTTGTAAGCTCGGATTAACAAGAATCCAGTGATATTTCTTGGAACATATCGCCTTATTGCCTACCACGCGTAGCGCGCGCTTGCTGGAAACGAGTTAGGTGTGATGCTGTTGTGACCGCGCCATCTGGAGATCGGCGCCTTGGGAACGTTCTACAACACGTAACTTACATCACACGTTACAATTACTCACCCTCATATTACATACAAACCACACTTGGAGCGTGACCTTGGAAGGTCGAAGTTGGCGTCCCCAGCACTCAGGTTAGTGGTACATTTTTGTTTTTATTGTTGTAGGCCGAAGCCTAGTAGAGGCAGGCCATTGTGTAACCTTGTTTATTGAAAGCAACGGGTAGTCTCCACGTATCGTGGAAAAGTTCCGGACACGTCCAGTTACCGTTGGCTGGCCTATTGCAGTCTTGAACACAATTGGTTTTTGCAATTTTAACGGTGACATATATAATGATGGTCAAAAGAAAACCATCACAGCTAAGTAGTATTTGTAAGTTACAAGTAATCGACCAACTTATAAAATGTACGTGAAAACCTCAAAGTGTCGTAAGAGAATTTTTTCAGCATAAAATAATTTTATTAAATTTAGGTTCACATCAAAAATGGGTTCACAACATCCAATTCTGTTTCTAGTCAAAGTTGGTGATATAGGTATAGGGCCACTTCATGGGAGCATTTACGGAACCTTTAATTACACGTGACACTCGGCTGTTTAAGTGTAGAACATGATGTCATAAGCTTAAGCTCAGTTAAACTATCTTTCTATTCTTTTATCTCGAAGAGCAGTGTTCTTGCTTAAATGATGATTGACAAGCTATCTTTTCTTTTTGCTGGGAAAATCATCTAATGACTCCTGCCGCTTAGGGTAAACCAAAAGGCAGTGTCAGACTTCTACCGACTAAAAACCGACCCTGTTGCGTCAATTGCCCTTAGGTACCAAGGCCACGGTATCTCATTAGAACATTCCCGAAATACCGGATTTTTAACCGACTTAAAAGGAGGTTCTCTATTCGACCAGTATGTATGTATGTATGTATGTTTGTATATCTGCGATTTTCTCACAAACTACTGATCCGATTTCGAACGCGTTTTCGTTGTTTGAAAGCATATATCAGGTTCTGATGAAGACCTTCGGAGATAAGTGATGGAACTCTTCAATTTAAAACAGCAAATCTCCCGCGATTGCTGCCCTTGTACATTTATGCACTGTTTACCATAATGAGCCTATTAATATCACCACAGCTGAGGCACAGACCTTCTGAATCACGTCTGAATTATGGTTTAAGTGGGTAAAAAAGACGTGTACAGAAAACTCTCTTTTTAAAAAGTTAGTGCGAACGGTATGTAGGTATCTCAAGTAACACAAACAATAATACACTTAAAAGGATAAAGTGAAAACTTAAAATTAGGAATTAGACATAATTGTTCTTGTTTAGACTAGTTTTACAAATAATAATTGATCCTGCAATAAAAAACATTGTTAGCGACAGCCTGAAACACAGGTTTTACCTAGCTCAGGCAAGCCGTTAAGAGGTATTTTAAGTACAGGTGATTTAATCTAAAAGTAAATAAATAATAGTAAATCAATTATATATACCTAAGCATTAGTTTGAACATTTATGTAATCTTTTGATTTATTGACCAATGTATATTATTAATTGTAAATTTTGGATGAAATAAATATTATTATTATTTCCTTTATTTTACATAAGTACCTCTCAAAAATTACATTTTTAAACATTTTTCTATAAAAAAGTGACACTAAAAAAACATTTAAAAATATAAAAAAATGGCAGTCCACCGGTATTGGGAGCGGGGTCCAAGCTACCGGTAGTTAGGTCTCCAGAGAAAGGAACCTCCTCACAATACGAGCCGTATTGAGGAGAACTGTCTTCTATATCAGGCCCTTTATCCAGCTGTGCAAAGCCAGCTTCAACAGATGGTCGTCGAAGCTTTTAGCTATCAGCCCATTGACTGATATGACAATCGGCACAATGACAGCCGAGTCCACATTCCACATGTCAACAACCTCATGAGCTAAGTCGAGATACTTTATGTGTTTCTCTTTCTCAGCTATCACGAGATTCTCGTCATGTGGGATGGTAACATCGATTATCATTGCGCGGCGCACTAATCGGTCTATCACCACTATATCAGGCTTATTGGCAACAATAGTCCTATCAGTGATGATAGACCGATGCCAATACAACGTGACATGGTCATTTTTGAGAACTGGGTCGGGCACATACTTGTAATACGGTACCTCAGAATCGACAAGTTTGATTTCAAAGCAAGTTGCTGGTGGATAATTCTGGCTACTTGGTTGTGTCTATGCAAGTACTCGCCGTTAGCTAGACGAGAACAACCGGAGACAATATGTCTGATGGACTCACCAGGACGATGGCATGCCCGACACACGTCAATCGTCCCGTCCTTCATAATATGTCTCCGGTAATTATTCGTCAAGATAACTTCGTCCATAATTGCAAAGACAAAACCTTCAGTTTCTCCGAAGAGATCCCCGAAGTGTAGCCAGGCAACGGAAGCTGTCAAATCTACATCGGACCCATAAAGAACCCGATAGTAGCGACCATGAAGTTCCTTGCTTTTCCATACCTCCTTGCGGTCATCTGGGGTAAGTATAACAGGTTTGTGCCAGTTCTCTTTAGCCATGGTCAGCGGAGTGAGTCCCTTGTCCACTGCAATCACATCTCGGTGCATACCCACATCGGCTTTAAGGAAATATTCCCTGAGACTGCAAATCTCGCGGTTGTGGAGAGTTTTGGCATTTAAAAAGCCTCGACCTCCACATTTCCGCGGGATGTACAGTCTCATCACCGATGATCGTGGGTGATGCATCCGATTTGCGGTTAGCAGTGTACGGACCCTCCTATTCAGGGCGTCCAGTTCGGTTTGAGTCCATTTGAGTATGCCGAAAGAATACATCAACACTGGCATGGCCCAACCGTTGAAAGCGCGCACCTTATTTTCTCCTGACAAAAGGCTGTTCAATACCTTTGTCAGGCGGCCAAAGAAGCGCTCCCTCAACGATTGCTTCATGTCAGCAACATTAATGCCCAAAGCTTCCGACATACCCAAATACTTATAAGTTTCGGTTAAGCAGAGAAATCTAAGGTGTATGGAATCTGAAAGTTGAATTCCCTTAGATTTCATAATCTCTCCTCGTTTTACATGCATGATTGCACCAAATGTGCAATCATGCATGTAAAACGAGGCCACACCAAATTCCATGTTGATGGCACTACTGAAAGTTTCAGTTACCTTCAGTAGTTCCATCAGTTGCAAGTTGTTGGGGGCAAAGAGTTTCAAATCATCCATGTAAAGGAGGTGGGATATACTTTGATCTCCTCTTCTCAACTGATAGCCCAGGCCTGACTCCTCTAGCATTGTACTTAGAGGATTCAGGGCCACGCAAAACCAAAGTGGACTCAAACTGTCGCCCTGAAATATTCCCCGTCTGATCCATATAGGCTCATCATTCCCTCGAATCGGTCGACATCCTGGATAGCGAAGTACCGTCTTCCATTGCCTCATACATGACTCAAGGAACGTGCGTAGAGTTAGATTTATTTTGTAAAGCTCTAGCACCTTGATGAGCCAGGTATGAGGAACAGAATCAAAGGCATTTTTATAGTCTATCCAGCATGTCGATAGATCTTTTCGGGATCGACGAGCCTGTTGGCTAATGGCCATGTCAATTAGGAGTAGCTCTTTAGTGCCACGGGACCCTTTCCTACATCCATTCTGAGAAGCGGACATAATTGAGTTGCACTCAATGTGCATATTTATTTTCACTCTCAGAATGGACGTAAGAACCTTATAGACCGTCGACAGACAGGTAATCGGTCTATAGTTTTTGGGTTCCGTGGGACTACCACTCTTATGAAGCAGGTGGATACAGCCTGTCGTTAAAAACTCTGGTAGAGACCCAGTCTCTAAGGATGCCTGGAATTGAGAAGCCAAAAGCGCGTGCGAGCTGCTATACCATTTGAGCCAGAAGTTGTGCAGTCCATCCGGTCCTGAAGACTTCCAGTTTGGTAACGGATGAACTGCTTTGGCTATATCAGAAGTGTTAATGATTATTTTATCCATTTGTGGTATAGCTTCACACACGCGTTCAACTTCATGCATCCAGTCACCCTCAACATGACAGACGGGTACCGACCAGATGTTGCGCCAGAATAAATTCGTGGCGGTATCATCCGGGCGGCACACATCAGTCACATTTTGATTGGGTCGCTCCCAAGCTCTGTATACCCACCTCTCATCGCTCTGGAACATCCGATTCTGTGAGTACCGTTTAACCCGCCGCTTAAACCGTCGGATACGGCTTGCCCATGCATAAATTTTCTGGTTTAGGAAGTCAATGCGCTCCGTAATGTGGGGTGCGTATTCTCGAGGGCTGATTCCAGTCCCCGAGAAAGCCCGCCGTACAAAACGCATTACACGTGGGCGTGCATTGCCTTCCTTGAAGCAGTATAGTTTGCCGATGAGTGCTCTGGCCTCATCGATACGCCTCTCGATCCTATATTGCCAGACTGGTACAGCAGGTTTTGGTCGAATGGCTTCGTGGTTATTAGGAAATTTGACGTTGGCTAAGCGACACGCCGCAACAGCCCCGCAATACAGGATTGAGTGCGTATCAACGAGGTTTTCGCTGCTCTCAAAAATGTTCTCAAGCAGCGAGTCCAAAGCACACACCAATGCCCTATTTTTTTTATGCATAGGTAACCGTGGTAACTGGGGTCTAAGTTCAGGCGGAGCTGATCTATACTTGCAAAGCGCATCCTCCAGTGCGCTCCTCAGTCGATCATTGTATTGGCTACTTACCGTGACAACCCTATCATCTAGCTCATTATTATGACTATTGAGCCGCAGTATCATTGCGCAACTAACGGGCGCTTGTACCAGGGCATGTGTTGGGGTCGAGATGATATGATTGCTCAGTACCTCTGAGCGCAGTCTATCAAGTATTGCATCATCCAGCCTGTGGCTACGCTGGATGACCCGCCGAGACGTTTACAGCTGGTTCCAGGTCCTGAAACAGAGACAGCATCCTGACACGATACGCAGTGAGGTTAGTTCCCCCCTCTGTAGACCCATAATATGCGCGCATGACGTTTTCATTTATGGACTGAGTCCATCTCATGCGCTGCACACCACCGGCAGTGGGAACCCGACTCGGAGCCAGTTGGCTCCTAAGCCCCAAGCTGTTCGGTGGGCGGCCTCTCCCCTGCCGACGCACAGGTGTTGGCGACGTCGGCGGAGAGAAATACTCGTCGCTCGAGCTCGACGCGGATGCAGCCGCCGGTGACGTTGGTAATCCTAAATCCGGTGGCGAGGCGGAGCTGAGCGACGGGTCCGGGGGTGGTGGGCGTGCACGTCGCGAAGCTGCTCTAGTAAGCATCGTCAAGTTTTGTTTATTAACATCGTTATTCCTTGCATTTTTTAGTGATTGGTGTCAATGACAGACCACTTGACAGTTGTCGATTATATATATTATTATTATTTCATTTATTACATTTTACAAACATATTATTTACATTTTTAAATATTCCTATAAAAACAAAAAACATTTAAAAATATAAAAAAACAGTAGCCCACCGGTATCGGGTACAGGGTCCAAGCTACCGGTGGTCAGGGCTCTTGAGAGAGGAACCTCCTAACAATTCGCGCCGTGTCCAGAAGTACTGCTTTCTGGATCAAGCCCTTGATCCAGCTGCCCAACGAGAGCCTCCTAAGATGTTTGTCGAGGCTCTTGGCTATTATGCCATTGGCCGAGACGACTATCGGCACAATGATTGCTGTATCCACATCCCACATGTCGACAACCTCGCGAGCCAGATCAAGATACTTAAATTGCTTATCTTTCTCGGCTTTCACGAGGTTTTCGTCATGAGGGACCGCTATATCAACAATCATTGAGCGACGCTCTAATCGGTTTATCACCACTATGTCAGGCTTATTGGCAACAATAGTCCTGTCAGTGATGATAGACCGATCCCAGTACAATGTAATATTGCCAGTTTCGAGAACTGGGTCGGGCACATACCTATAGTACGGTACTTCTGATTCCACAAGATTGTATTTAAGTGCAAGTTGCTGGTGAACAATCCTGGCTACAAGGTTGTGTCTATGCAAATAGTCTCCATTAGCCAGTCGAGAACAACCGGAGATAATGTGACGAATGGATTCTCCCGGTTTGTGACATGCCCGACATGTGTCTACCGTACCATCCTTCACAATATATTTCCGATAGTTATTCGTCATCATAACTTCATCCATAATCGCACAAACAAAACCTTCGGTTTCCCCGAAGAGGTCACCAAAACGTAGCCAAGCTACGGACGCTAATGTATCTACCCCATGAAGGGCCCGGTAATAGCGTCCGTGAAGCTCCTATCTCTGCCATACTTCTCTGCGGTCATTAGTATCTAATACTACAGGTTTGCGCCAATTCTCGCTACCTAAGGAGAGCGGAGTGAGGCCTTTGTCCACCGCTACCACATCTCGATGCATACCCTCGTCGGCTTTTAGGAAATATTCCCTAAGGCTGCATACCTCGCGGTTGTGCAGGGTCTTTGCATTTAAAAAGCCACGACCCCCGCACTTCCGCGGGATATACAGCCTCATCACCGATGAACGTGGGAAATGCATCCGATTTGCAGTCAGCGTTGTGCGGACCCGCCTGTCCAAGGCGTCAAGTTCAGTCTGAGTCCATTTGAGTATGCCAAAAGAGTACATCAATACTGGCATGACCCAACCATTAAAGGTACGCACCTTGTTTCCGCCTGATAGAAGACTATTCAGTACTTTATTCAGGCGGCCAAAGAAGCGTTCCTTCAGTGATTGTTTAACATAAGCAACATTGATGCCTAGTGCCTTTGACATACCCAAATACTTGTAGGTTTCAGTTGAGCCGAGGGATCTAAGGGGTATGGAGTCCGAGAGTGGAGTTCCCACGGATTCCATAATCTCTTTTCGCTTTACATGCATGACCGCACATTTGTGCACCCCAAATTCCATCCTGATGGCGCTACTGAAGGTTTCCGTTACCTTCAGTAACTCCATCAGTTGCAAGTTGGTGGGGGCAAAAATGTTCAAATCATCCATGTAAAGCAAGTGTGATATGACCTGACCACCTCTTCTCAACTGGTAGCCTTGCCCTGAACCCTCCAGCAGTGTACTGAGGGTTCAGAGCCAGACAAAACCACAGTGGGCTCAGACTGTCGCCCTGAAAAATACCACGCTCAATCCTAATCGGTTCGCTGTTCTCCTGGCTCTGTCGACATCCTGGGTAGCAGAGGACCGTCTTCCATTGCCCCATACATGACTCAAAGAAAGTGCGTAGTATTGGGTTTATTTTATATAACTCCAACACCCCAACAAACCGAGTCATAGGCCTTCTTATAATCTATCCAGCATGTCGACAAATTCCTTCGGGAACGACGAACCTGTTGGTTAATGGCAATATCGATGAGGAGAAGCTCCTTAGTACCGCGGGACCCGTTCCTATATCCATTCTGAGAAGCAGACATGATTGAATTGGCATCGATGTGGTTATTAATTTTGGCTCTCAAAATGGATGTAAGAACTTTATAGACCGTCGGCAAGCACGTGATCGGTCTATAATTTTTAGGTACCGCAGTACTGCCTGATTTATGGAGCAGGTGGGTTATTCCTGTAATTAGGAATTGAGGCAGCGATCCTAACTCTAAGGCAGACTGGAACTGAGCGGCCAAGCGAGCGTGCGAGCTTTGGAAACATTTTATCCAGAAATTGTACAGCCCGTCCGGCCCTAAAGATTTCCAGTTGGATAACGGACGGACTGCACGGGTTACATCTTGGGGGCTGATCGTAATTGCCCCCATTTCTGGTATAAGATCGCACGTGCGCTTGATCTCACTCATCTAGTCACCCTCGGTGTGGCTGACAGGTACAGACCAGATGCTGGGCCAGAACGAACACATGGCGTCATCATCCGGTAGGCACGTATCAGTCACACCTTGGTCAGGTCGCTCCCAGGCCCTATAAACCCACCTTTCATTGCTTTGGAATGTGCGATTCTGAGTGTATCGCTCCACCCGCCGCTTATATCGATGAATTCGATTTGCCCATGCATAGACTTTCTGCTTCAGGAAGTCGATACGCTCTGTGACGCGGGTCAGATAATCCCGAGGACTGATATCAGTCCCCGCAAACGCCCGCCTCACAAAGTGCATCACTCTAGGACGAGTGTTGCCCTGCCTGAAGCAGATAAGTTTACCAATGAGTGCTCTAGCCCCAGCGATATGACGTTCGATCCTGCACTGCCAAGCTGGTACCGCCAGTCGAATAGTTCTGTCAGTCTTTGGGAACTTGACATGTGCTACCCGACATGCTGCTACAGCTGCACAGTACAGGACCGAATGGGTATCGGTGAGGTCTTCACTATTATCAAAATAATTTAACAGTAGTGAATCTAGAGCACACATTAGCGCCCCATTTTTCTTATGCATGGGTAAACGGGGTAGACGAGGTCTAAGCTCAGGCGGTGTGGAGCGATACTCCCGTAATGCATTTTCCAAAGCACTCCTCAATTGTTCACTGCACTGGGTACTCACGGTTATAGCCTCGTCATCATCATGATCACTGACGTGGTCGGGTCGCGGTGAGATACTGGGTTGTAGTTGCACCGCGGCCAGTGGTGAAGCAGATGAGACACGGCTGCACCGTGATTCGAGGCGTAGTCTATCAAGTTCGATGTCATCCAACATATGGTTACGCTGGATGACCCGCACCTAATCCGATAGTCTTTGGGCCGAAACGTTGACAGCTGGTTCAAGTATCTGAAACAGAGAGAGCATCCGACCACGGTACGCAGTCAGGTTAGTTTCCCCCTCTGTAGCCCCAAAGTATGAGCGCATGACATTTTCATTGATGGAATGTGTCCATCGCATGCGCTGCACACTTCCACCGGCAGCGGGGACCCCATTGGAGGCCGGAGGGCCTCGAAGTCCTAAGCCGACCGGAGGGCGGCCTCTTCCTCACCGACGCGCAGGTGGTGGTGTCGTCGGCGGCGAGAAGTATTCGTCGCTCGAGCTTGACGCTACTGCAGCGGCCGGAGTCTCTTCACTCACGGCTGGAGCAGGTCCCGGCAGCTGCGAGGCGGAGCTGAGCGACGATTCCGCAGGTGTTGGGCGTGTGGATAGTTGTAATTGTGCCCGGCTTCTTGTCAACATTTTAAATCAATCTGTTATATTATTGTGTTCCGTCCAAGATGATGCTACTTCATATTTGTTGCTTTCTTGTTCCTTTTTTTATGGTTTTTAATTTGCAGTAAGTACATCTTTTGTAATGGTTTGCACAATAAAATATTTAAAAAATTGTGATGAAAATTTCTGACAGCCTGTTGACAGCCGGGCCACAGATTATATATTATTATCATTATCCAATAAACAATATTTAAGGTTATTTCTCTCTTTGTTGTGCAAGTCTTTTTTGTAAGTTTTGAAGTTTGTTAAATTTTTTGTAATAAAAGTTTTTTTTCATCAATCGCACCACATATTAACCAATAGGGTTAATCCGAGGTGTGATCAATTTTAATACCGGGAGTCATTCTCTTATGTATTTATGTAGTCCAAAATAAGACTTTAGCTATAAGCTGTTTATGAATAAGGGATCTTGCACTGCAAATACCTCCCCTTGATAAGTGTTTAAACTTAGCTAACTCGCAGCAAACATCAAGTTTCAGTTTACGTTCAGTGTTAAGAGAAGCTTTGTTAGTTGGAGAGTTGACGAGCCACGTACAGAGTACAGGTCCAGATTCCAGATAATGACCGTTGAGTGGCGTTTAAATACACCTTAAAATAACTTTTGTTTCATGTTTGGGCAAGTTTCCTGAAATGTTAGCAGGATGAGTAAAGGATTCGTGGCTGATATTGTATAAATACTAAAAGAATTAAATAACTGCCATGAAAAATACCTCCTGTCTTAACCTTGCCAAAGTATATTAGTTATAAATATTTATTAATTCTCTTCCAATGATTGAAGCGTGACTGATAGATAGATAGATATATTCTTTATTGTACACCATAACAGTAAAACAATAAGGACTTTACAACTAAAAAGGGTGATCACATTGATAGGAGACAAGGATTTCTGGGCCAATAGGGAATATGTATATAATTTTTATTTGCTTAATAAATGACTTATTAAGTCGCATAGGTGATTATAAAATATATTTTTTTCAAATTTGGTCTTAACTGCAGTTATTAAGTTTTGAAAAATAATATAATTACAACAAGAAATCCGAGTTCAGTAGAAAAGTTCGTTTATATTTTTTTTAAATGGTTTGGTTTTTTTCGATTGATTTGTTTTCATTCTATTTTCACTATGAGTATAATGTTTATGTATAACTAGCTTTTGCCCGCGACTTCGTTCGGGTGAGAGGTTTTTCCCGCGTAAATTCCGATTTCGTGGGAATTCCGGGATAAAAAAATATTCTATGTCCGTCTCCTGGTTCTAAGCTACCTCTCTACCAATTTTCAGCTGAATCGGTTTAGCGGTTCTTGAGTTATAAATAGTGTAACTAACATGACTTTCTTTTATATACATATATATGGATTTATATTGGTTACATAATAAATACTGACGAGCATAAAGTGTTTTACAACTATATCCAAGTAATCGAATCGCAACCAATGAAATATTTATAATTGATTTGTTCTAGTAGCCATCTGTGGTCTTCATCATCAGTTTCACTTCATGAAATGGTGCTTTTCAAAAGCAACTGCACAATTTACTATGAAAAATACCCAAATCGCTATAGGTGTGCCAATATTTGAAGAGTTCCCTCGATTTCTCGAGGTTTCCATTGTCAGATCCGGACTTCATAACAATGGGACCAACTAGAAAGTATACTCTCTGAAACAAAAAAGAATTTTCCAAATCGGTCTAGCTATCTTCGAGTTATGAGGTAACATAAAAAAAAATTAAAAGTTCAAGCCGAACTGAGAACCATCATATTTTTATATATCATATTTATTTATACATTATTTATTAATTATTTTTTGAAGTCGGTTGAAAAGAAAGAAAATTGTTATACAATATTTGTAAGTGTTACTATTATGTGGTGTGTAACGTTACAGTAAGAACTTAGTACGTAACCTTATCACCAGCGAGTAAAATTTAAGTCTTCAGCTAAGGAAGGAAATCTCACAAGATACGTACAAGCGATTTCCTCGTAGAAGCATTTGTAAACCTCCACACAGGGAGCATGCTGAAGCTGCGAATGTACCCGCAATACTCCGTGATTCAATTCACTCGGATCTTTGTAAACATTTCCGTTATCCGTTTTCTAGGAAAGCGGATGCGCTCACAGTGTTGGTTTTCTTACGTTTCTCGTACACTTTTTTGTGCTACATCTTGTGAAACTTATTTGTCGCATAATAAGAACCTTATTAGAATTGTGTTACGGTTATTTAATTAAAGTTTAGTTTTTTTTGTTAACGAATAAACTTTCCGTATCTTGTTTCAACATGAACTTTTTTAGAGAGCCATTTTTGTGATACCATTCATCCGTCCAATTATAAAGTTAAGCAGTTAGCTAACGCTAGTACGTTTGACAGTATATGTACGCGCGGTCGTTTTAAAAACTAATGAAACTTGCACGTCCATTTTCGGCACGCTCAGCTTAGTACAAAAATTCGCATGGCCCGGCCATATTGAATTTTGTCTGTAGCGGTCACGCATATTTGGTTTTAATCCTTCCCGATCACTCTCGGATTTCACTATTTAAAAGTTATTATTGAAACAACGGGCCAAGCCGCAAATACTTTACGCTGAATATTTTAAACATATTGTTTATGCACTGAAATATGTATACCTATACATATTCAAATTCAAATTCATTTATTGTTTGTTACATGTCAAAAAAAGATCTTATAATTATCATGTTTGTATCAATGTAACATACCTATAAGGTGTACAATATTCATAAATGTGATTAGAATTTAATATTACAGAAATATACTTATTTGATTTAGTCACTCTTATACATTAGGTAGTCAAATTATACATTCAATGTTATTAAATTATGAGTCAAAATAAAAATGTAAAAGCAATAATCATTGTAATAAAGGTTAAATTATTTTAGATTATTAATATAAATTAAATAGTAATTCAATGTCAATTAAAAATACCGCTTTACACAAAGTTTTTGTCATTTAAAAAATCGTTTATTGAGTAATAAGCTTTATCTATCAGGCGTTCTTTGAGCTTAAGTTTAAAAATATTGAGGTCTGAAATACTTTTAACAAAATTTGGTAGTTTATTATAAATTTTCACTCCTATTCCAAATATACTAGATTTAAATTTAACTGTTCTGCACCTAATTCCCGACAGTTCATTTTTATGTCGTGCACTTTTTAGTGT
Organism: Tholera decimalis; assembly: GCA_943138885.2. Taxonomy (NCBI): domain Eukaryota; kingdom Metazoa; phylum Arthropoda; class Insecta; order Lepidoptera; family Noctuidae; genus Tholera; species Tholera decimalis. Next base: position 18,155,117 of record OW964561.2, read on the forward strand.
TTCATATTTACTTAAATCGCCTTTTATCATTGCTGCCGCTTCATAAATGTATAATGAAGGCAGAGTTAAAATTTTAAGTCTGTTTTCTGTTTCTTATATCCAATTGTTGTTACACAGCTTCTCATCTTTATTTCTTCTTGGCAAAATGTGCCTAGTTCGGCCATTTAGGCGGTCGGGTTTCTTTGCATGAGTCAGTCTGTTTAAGTCCGCTCATACTTCTCACACATTTTTTTTTGTGCTCTAAAAGCATTTTCTCTATTAGAGGAATTACTCCAGAACAAAACACCATATTTTATCGTGGAACCCACATATGCATGGTAAGCGCTTAGTAACGCAGTTTCATTTACAACTTTTCTTAACATATAAAGGGCATACGACTGTTGGTTTAATTTGTTACAAAGTTGATCAACCTGGATTTTCCAGTCCAGTCCGTGGTCAATATGTATATTAAGAAGAACTTTGTGCTATTAACTTCTTTTATTGTTTCTCCTTTATAGCTTAATTGCAGACTTTTAGGTTTTTGGTTTTTATTTGTAAATGTCATATAATTTGTTTTGTCCAGATTGATTTTAAGATTATTTTGTGTTAGCCAATTAATAATAGCTTCAAGTGATTTATTTATATTCGTCTCATATTCGTCTTTGTCATCGTCAGTAAAAATAGCAGTGCTATCATCTGCAAATAGTATCATTTGCTGGTTTATGACATTTGGGAGATCATTTATATAAACTATGAACAAAAGAGGTCCAAGGATGCTTCCTTGGGGCAATCCATAATGAACTACTTTTGGATCTGATTTATAAGTCTGTTCAAACCTTGTATCACTTGCTATTCGTGTTATTTGTGTTATTTGAAATCTGTTTGTTAGGTATGTACGATTTTATAAGATTAAGTGCATTTCCTCTTACTCCATATTTTTCTAGCTTAGTTATTAGTATCTGATAATCCACATGATCAAATGCTTTTGACATATCCATAAAAATCGTGGTAATTTGTTTTTTGCTATCTAGTCCAGTCATTATTTTCTTTAAAAAATTAAACAGTGCATCACATGTTGATCTGCCTCTTCGAAACCCAAATTGTTCGTTAGCAAATATGTTGTTGGTTTCGATGTAGTTATATAAATGATTATAAATAACCCTTTCAAAAATTTTGGCAATAACTTGTATTAAAGCAATAGGTCGATAATGTCTCATCTCATCTTTATTTCCTTTTTTAAATAGAGGATTTATAACAGTCGATTTATAATATGGCTAAGTATGGGTGCAATGAGATGAGACACCTTTTTAATTATCTTTGTGTTTATGTTGTCATAGCCTGTACTGTTAGTATTCTTAAGCGTATTAATTATCTGGTGTACCTCATGAGGAGTTGTCGGTTTAAAAAAAATTGAATTAGCATTATTGTATGTCAGTGTTTTTACAGAAACTCTTTTGTCCCTCTTCGTCTTTTTAATATCGTCAATGAAGTAATTATTAAATGCTTGAGCTATTTCTTTTGGCACTGTAATTACTTTATTATGTACCTTTATTTGGTTAATATTCTCTTTTGGTGTTTCGGTCTTATAATTATTTATAACTTTCCATATCGCTTTAGCTTTATTAGAAACTGAGCTTATAAAGTAATTATTTTGTGATTTTTGGGTTTTCTTAATAATTGTTCTTAGTCTCTTCGCATATTCTTTGTAGTAAATTTTGTCTTTTAGGTTTGAATTTAGTCGATAATTCCATAATAGTTGACGTTTACGCTTAGAGCATGACCTTATACCCTTACTAAGCCATTTAGGCCATAGCGCTGGTCAATTATGTTTCTAAGTTCATATGATCAACTAGCATAAAAAGATTGTCGTTAAAAATCTTTTATTCCCCTTTACTATCTGCCAGATGACTCTTTGATGCGTCTGCATACTTCCCTACAATGACGACCTTGAAAAATGTCCAATCTCACTTATGCTGTGACGCCGAGAAAATGTGTCATCCAACACTGACATTTTCTCAGCGGTAACGCTGTAAATAAGGAAGAAATTTCTATTTCCGATTAGATCTGGTAATTTCTGCGCCACACCTGGGTCCACGCCCTGTACCTAGGTACCGCAATTACCGCCTTTTTTACGATACTAGCGCTAAGTTCTAAAAAATCAATATTCCTCGAGATTTTAAGCTAAGCTCGTGGCTAACATTCCATCAATATTGTGCCATAACGGTAGATAGGTAGATAGAATATACTTTATTGTACACCAATAATTAAATCACACTAAAATAACAATATTGTAAAATAATTTGGTTACAATGGCGGTCTTATCGCTTAGAGCGATATCTTCCAGACTACCTTTGGAAGGACTTTACGAGCTTTAATTTAAATGGGGAGGGCTATATTAGTGTACTACTTTACAAATACTTATCAAAACAGAAAAGCTATAACAAAATATTAATATAATAATATATATATAAATACAATACATAAGAACATAAAATATAAATTAATGTGTTCTTTATCATCGTGTGGTTTTAACAAAGGAATAATCTTAAGTTTGAAAGAAAATGATTGGCAACCGAGCTTTTAAAAACAGCGAGTGACTGAGCTTGTCTTACTGACACCGGCAATCCATTCCACTACCGAATCTCTGACTTATTTAAAGTTATCTATGCTACCGAATAGCCTGCATCGTTAACGAATGGTCATAAAATTTTGTGGAATGTATAGGCATCAAAAGTCTCAAATCCTCTGATGGTCTCAAATGTCTAACATGTGTGTCATGAAGGAACTTAAAATGTTCTTTGAGATAAAAGGGAGTCGCTGGATTGAGAAGAATACTGTAGAGTAATAATAAAATATGTGTATTCCGGCGAAGGCGGATAGGCAGCCACTTGAGTTTAATTCGAAACTCAGAAACATGATCATATTTGTGCAAACCAAATATAAATCTGATACAAACATTTTGGAGTCGCTCTAGACGTTCAGTGTTTAATTAAAATAGCCCAAATCACGGTCAAATTGAACATACATTATCCTTTGGACTGTGAAAACTTTGGGATCTTTTATTGGATTGAACTTTGACCGCTTCCGCCATGCCTATGCTATTCAAACTTGAAGGGATAGCGATGTCGTATTGTAAGGTCAATGACTTTGTAGTTTCTTTCAGCTGTTGGAGCCACTCTCTGCCATGATCGATGTTTACTGATATAGTAATGGTGACTGGGAAAAAAATATATTTTGTATATTATTTTTTTATGATTGCTTTTCTACCTACCTAGTCATGATAATATGATAGCAAATCATATTATTATTATAACGTTATCAGCAGTAGGTATGAAGCTACTGGTGGGAATAATTATCTGTTATTCCTTTATACAGAAAACTATGTAGGTATAATACATAAATACATAAATATAGATATAATACACATAAACACAAAAAAAAACTTAACCAGAAATAATCTGGAATAGTGTCGAAAACACCAATCTCGTACAGATGTTTCCATTACAATGCAAATTAATTATGTTGATCTCTGTATATTAATATAACAAATTTCAAATTTTTGCTACCATTTCAAGTGCCAATCCGATTTCGATCCGTAATTGACAATTTATGTAACAGGAAAACGTCGCAGTTTCCCGCAATCCACCCAAATCTGGAATCTTGAAAAAGTTGACATTTTAAGGCTGCGCTTTTGTAAAATCGATTAAAAGGTATACGGACGTCGATAATTTGGCGAAATGAAACAGCAAATCCTACCACTGGTAATCTAACTCGCCAAAACGAGATTAAACTCAATCTGGCTTTAAGCGAATTAAAGGTGTCCAAGGAGTATTGTGACTAAAGGAAATGAATGATAATGAAAGAATTCTAGTAGAAACCCACGATGAATAGAAGTTTAAAAAATTAATGAAATATGACGTATCATTTGACATTTAAGAATTTGTAGTTTATACTGGTCTTCCAGAGAAGATTAGGATTGACTACTTGTTGTTTTATTTTTAAACAAGGATTTGGAAGTAGATTTTTTTTCTCAAGTTTAATAGTTTTGATATTCTCTGTTTAACAGACCATTGGCTAAAAATCTATCAGTTTGTTTTCTATTTTAAAAATCCCCAGGTTGGTTGTTCGTTCAACTGAGTGACAAACATGAAGACTCCTTAATTTTAATAAGTCAACTTAAAATTTAAATTCAAGGACCATAACTACAGATATCGTGAGTCTCTCTGTTGAAGGGATAACTGAAATAGCCTGAATTGAACTGGAGCAGTTTATTAGATTAAATTTGTACAAAACACCTTCAGGATTGTATGATTGTTTTGAACAGTAATGGATGAAGTTTTGTATAAAATTTGTAATTCAAGCAAGTCTATCATAATTTGTGGGGATTTTAACGTTAATTTATAAGAAAATTTTGGCTTGAGCACTAAAATTATAAATGGTTCCAGTCATAAAATCTTGTTAACCTATTTATGGAGTAGAGAGCAACTCCCACCAGTGCCACTTGCCTAAATAATAATATTTATACATATGTTGTACCTACCCACAAAAAATAATTAACTTATTCGATTCTAATCACTATGGACAACTAATTATTTTAACAAATATAGGCAAAATAAAGGCAAAAAAGATATCACTGTTAACCCTAAATCAAAATATTGCTTAGAAACATTTAAAACTAAACTTTTAAAATACCATGTCTGCCAAGTAATGGTGACCCTTTTTTTTTTTTTTTAACGTGGTAAAATTATCAAATAAGTCCTCCCACCCGGGCAGGGTGGGAGGGACTGTCAGACTTTTACTGACTAAAATCCACGGTGTTCCTTCAATTACCCTTTATGTACCGGGGTCACGGTAATGGGATAAGTCCCACGACCCCGGCAGGCTTCGGCCCTCTGCAGAGGGGGCCTCGTCATGTTGCTGACGCTCTTTGAGGCGCGCGTGGAACACAACGCGCCGTCGACCCGCGCATGGTCCATGGTCGGACAGCGAGTTAACCTTTACTCGCTGTCCGCATGCCCGCGCCTACGGTGGCCGGAGCTCGTCGGCCGACGTCCGACGCCGTGGGCGTCTACCACTGCGGCTGGGCTGGAGGGAGGACGCCATCCTCTCCCTCACGCGGCCCGCCTCCTCCTTCGCAAGCATGACTGCTTCGCAGAAGGAGGCGACCGCTTCCCACTCCCTCTCGCCCCGCAGCATGGCCTTGACCAATGCCGGGCGCGAGAGGTCTCCGCCTATCGCCGCCGTGAGGACACGTCGGTGCTCTGCCCAGGCGGGGCAGTCTTGCACCGTGTACTCTACGGTGTCCTCAGGGCGACCCTCGCAGTGGTGACACCCAGGCGTTTCCTCCTTTCCCATCAGACACAGGTACCTCCCGAAACTTCCGTGTCCGGTGAGGACCTGCGTCATGCGGTAGGTCAGGACGCCGTGACGCCGATCTAGCCACTCCTCAAAGAGGGGTCTTACCGCCGCAATTGCGGCGTGCCCGAAGTAATGGTGACCCTAACAAACATTATAATCATTTTTAACAAAAAGAGGGATATTATAAGTTTGACGAGTCTGTGCGTCTGTGTATCTATAAACTATAAAAAATAAAAATAAATAGTTTATTTGCACCTTCAAGTGAAATATGTAAATAGGCCTTAAGGTAATACATATGTTTATGTAAGAGTGTGTGTGTCTTTATCTATGTGTAATGTGTATGTCTGTGGCATCGTAGCTCCCATACGAATGGACATATTAAAATGCGGTTTTTTCATTCGAAATCCAGTTTCCTTGCTTGTTTTGTATGTTTGGTACAGTTTCGGTCCATTAGTTTGAAGAGTATCAATCAGCTCTTTTCTAAAATGATGTAAGGTATTTTTGGCATAACATTACATAAAAAAAATGGAAGCCACAGTGGGGCATCGCTAGTTCAGAATCAATATTTAAAGTTTGTTACATAACGATACAGTGTGACTTTAAACCACTACAAAAAATCTTTATTTAGGAATGGTGAAAAACAAATATCGTCAAATTGAGTATATTGTTTATTGTTAAGTTTCATCAAAAAATATAGTGTTTAGAGATGGCTTGTTAAATATTTTTCAATTCACATGTCGATAATATTTGTTTTCTATCGACTGATAAAGGATAATATTTAATTTTTAAGGGTTGTTTCTTAAACAACATATTAAAAAACAAAAATTTAACAAAACCATTTTTAACAGGTACTGTAAACAATTTGATACCACATTTATTCCCTAGTCTTTATCAGTAAATAATCTATGAAAGATCCAGGATAGTCTCAATATGTTGAGATACTCGCTTCCCGAACCGACCTATGGCGTTGCTTAACCAAAGATCTACCTGTTTCTGTAAAGCAAAGAAACCTTGTTATTTTATTTCAACTGTCGTTGTTACAAATCGATATATCAGAAGCGTCGGTTAAGTCAATCTGTTTTTAATATATTATGTATATGTATTGATTTTCTAAAACATTTTATATACAATTTGAGTTGTACATACAATTTCGGCATTTATGATTGTTACTCATGCTTTATACAACGTGTAACAGATTAAGTGCAATACCTCTGACACCCCAATTAGAATATTAAATTATAAGTCATAAACAGCATCCGTAACTTAATAAATTTAAAACAAACCTAGGCATTTTTTTTATAAAATAGTTATCCTTACTAATCGCAAAACGTATGTGCGTCATACAATATCCTTACGTAGACGCATACACTCATGCAATGTTAGCGGCCGACGCGACTCGCACACAATTTCCTTAAATTAAGGATTGTATTAATATTTTTCATAATACTGAGTTTCCATTTTTAACCGACTTCAAAAAAAGGAGGAGGTTCGCAGTTCGTCTATTTTTTTATGAATATATACCTCATAACTCGAAAACTCTTTTTTTGTTTGAGAGGATATACTTTTTAGTTGGTCCCATTGTCATGAAATCAGGATCTGAATCGAGGGAACTCTTCAAATATTATACGCACACCTATAGCGATTTTATAGTAACTCATGCAGTTGCTCGAAAAGCACCATTTGGTGAAGTGGAACTGATGGTGAAGACCACAGATGGCTACTAGAACTACTCAATAATAAGTATTTCATTGGTTGCGATTCGATTACTTGGATATGGTTGTAAAACACTTTATGCTCGTCACAATGCATATGGTGATGAGGAGCTGATGGTGAAGTACTCCTCAAAAATTAACAGCTCGGCAGAGGGAAATGAATATTTTGCAAAAGGTGATAAGAAGGTGACATTTAGGCTGTTGTAACTAAGTAAATTACAAACCGACCCACTAAAAAGCGAGAAAAAAATACTTTTTAACCAAAAAATACAAAAAAAAAACACTGCAAAGTGAAAAATAACTTTAATTTAGGAAGGCGGTGTCAAAAACGAAAATATGTACAAAACTTAAAACACCTCAAAGCTTTTTTAAGTTAAATGAAAGATTTTTCCATCAAAATTTTACACCTATTTTTTTATGACGGAAATCGATTCAGAAGCCGATTCTGAACCAACTACTTTCAGGAGTTGCGTTTATTCTGTAAAGCTTTGGTTTCCTAGGAAAGCGGTGCCGTCATATAGCGGCCGTAATATTACGGACGCAAAAAGGCGGCCGTCTTTACGGTGACGACATGTGGAAAGTTCCACGGGCGTTTTAACACTGTCTGCTTCATCGCTATCAATGAAACGTTCACGAAACTATCTGACACCGACAAGACGGCCGTCATGCAAATGGCGGCACCGCTTTTTGACGTTACGGTGTCAGTTACCCACCGCTTTTTGACGTTACGGTGTCAGTTACCGCTCTCTAGGAAACCGCGCCATTTTGTTTACATAGGCAACGTTATAGTGACGTCATTCACCGCTGTATTACGGCCGCTATATGACGGCACCGCTATCCTAGGAAAACAAAGCTTAACACGTTGTATTTATATTTTTTATTTTTGGATATACTGTCTCAGAAAGCTCGTTCAGGCGTTGGTCCCGGCTGTCATTTCGACATCTTTAACAGTCATTACGGGAAGTCAGAAGCCAGTAAATCTGTCACTGGTCCAGCCAATGGGTATTGTTTTACCCAGCTGCTGGGTTTTGAGGGTCAGATAGGCAGTCGCTCCATGTTAACCATTAATACTCAACTGTATCCGGTCAGACTGGAAGCCGACCCAACATAGTTGGGAAAAGGTAAGCAGTTATTAAGTTATTGACTAAATGAGAAATATTTATCAGATCCCGCATCTACACCAATACACCTCTAACATAACACAGCGACAAAGACGATGGAGAGCGTTATTCCATTTCAAAGGCACTATTTCAGCCCAACACATTTCTCACCATCTCAAAATACGTCATTGTTGGCAGTGTCCTTCGGATGCAGACAGCGAAGCGGTGTGGGAGACAGCTGATGTGACGTTGGAACGGGGTGCAAGCGGGCTCGGCCTGAGCATAGCAGGCGGGGAGACGGGCAGTGACGTCAGCGTAACACGGCTCGCGGTGGGTGGAGCCGCGCAAAAAGATGGGAGATTGCAAATAGGAGATATTTTGTTACAAGTGAGTATTAATAATAATTATTTATTTCAAAAACGGTTCAGTCTTGAGCTCGTTGTCTATGTAGTAAATTGATTGTGATGACACGGTTGGTGAATTAGTTGAGTGATTGGCTGCTGTGCTGCGAGTTGTGGAATCAATTCTTCCACCAGAACAAAAGTATGTATGGCCTACAAATAGTTGTTCTAGGTCTGGGTGTTTGTAAAAATCGATCCCGGTACACACAGGAAAAATTACTAGTGTGGGACACTACTGAAAAAAATAATAAGAAATAGCCTAGATTATGTAACAGTTTTGTTTCTAACATAATAGCTAGTAGATAACAGAGTTATTGTGTATTAATAAGTATTGTGATAAATCATTTAAATGGGCTGTGGATCTTTTTTCCATACGCTATATTGAGAAAGAACTAACATAGGTAAAAGCCTATAGTCTGAAATGGTATTAATAAACGTCTACGAAATGTCAGGTGACAGTCTGAAATTTGGGTCCTTTGACAATCGAGTTCGGTAAACGATTTGACTTTGGCTTTAAAGTCTTTGGCGTTAAAAGGCCTTTTTGAAAGTCAACGTTTTCTTTAAAAAATAATAATTCGACTCTAATTGACCAGTCGCAAACGTTTCTTATGATGAAGAACGGGCATGACATGAATCACCATCAATATCACTTTACTTAAGCTACAGACTAGCCATATTTAAGATTAATTTTGTAGCTTGCGAGATATTTTACTTTGAAGTATCGAACCTATCTAGATATTTATCAAAAGGATAAAGATACAGCGTTCTACTTTCTAGGACTAAGATAAATAGTCCTATTAAAATTTAACACCTGAATTGATATACTTTTAGCGCTGAGAAAAGGTTCTCACTTATCTACTTGTAAAAATTTTATCATAAAATATTTTACCTACTCCATGTACCACAAACCTTTTCATGGACCTTCGTAAAAGCCTTGTGGTTTACATCTAAAAATAGCTCACACCTCGTAACATACTTGTGTGTAAATTTGTAAAGGCAATGAACGACCATAATATGTTAAACATAGGTTGGACTACGGATCAGTAACCCTGTCATACTTCGAGCAAATTATTATAGTCAATAGACACCTTTATCTCGTGCACGTGCCTCAAATTTGAAACTAAACAAATATCGACTGAACTTAATGAAATTGTAGCTTAATTTGTGGGACAACCTACTTTAAAGAGACGTTTCTAGGGAGTAAATTGTCCTATTAGCATTATTTCAAATAGTATACACGTTACGTATTTAAAATGAATGCGTGTTTTTTGTCTACATACTCATCCCACACACACACACACTTGATAAAGTGACGCAGCTGGGATAGATGTCATACCAAGAAACTTTGGTTGCCTTTTTTATTGTTGATAGTCTCTCCTTTCACCACCATTTCACCAGATGCTAAGCGATGATGTGATCGAAGAAGAAGCACGCTTACCTAGAAGCTACCTATTCACTCTTGACTTAAAGACCGTAAAGGTTATTGCTATCAGGAAACATAGACTCCGGCAGGGAATTCCACTTCGTAGCTGTACGCATAATGAAAGGATTCCCAAAACGTTTTGTGTTATGACTTTATGAGACGGACATCCACCATGTAATAAAAGCGAATCACCGTTCGTCTTATTATTCGATTATGGAAAGGGCTTGGTGGAATTAGATTGTGAAGATCCCCTGTAGGTATACTTTCCTAAATAGTCCAGACTGAAAAATGATAGACTCGTCGACGATGTTCAAGGCTTGACCAGTGCCTCCTCCAATGAGCCTCTTAGCCCGAACTACCGAAATCATTTCGTTTTACTCAGGTAGAGGCTTCACCTGCAGAATTTCAATATAAACATGTTTACTTTGCAAATCTTGCGAAGTACCATAAACAAGTCCCGTTAAAGTAACATACATATTCTCAGCCTCCATTATGCCCGCGCTAAAGGCACAGGTGCAAATACAATATTACCAGTGAATTCAGTCGCTCCACATACTACCAGGAAATTTCAACTACAAAAATGAAATAGCTAAGCTACCCAGAGAATTAAATTCAAACTAACAATGGGCTACAACTGAAGGAGAAACATGTCTATAATTAAAACAAGGACTTTAGAACATAGAGGAAGAGTTGAATGCTAATTTAAGAATACATTTACCGTGTTTTGTTTTATTTGCCAAGAACTGCTTTATTTCATTTCACAACCCAAAGAATTTTTAAACCTTTCGCTTCATATGTTTGGTAAAATAAGCTGGTCGAAAACGCAAACCACGCAATGGATACGATTTCAAATGTTATAAAGAGAATGCCTATACGATCGGTTCCATTGTTTGAAAAGGTGCCAGAAATAAATAAGCTTTCTTTATTTTTTATTTAATAAACAGCCCATAAAATGATTAGATATTACTATTTAGTAGTATCAATATAATAGGTATTATTTCCCAATTTTTCAGGAAGCTTATTTATTTAAAACCCTCGCACACCGAGCTTGTAATAAATAATGTAATTGTCAGGATCAATATCCTGGGAATATACTCTGCGCCACGTATTTCCGCAGAGAACAAAGGAACAGAACGCGAAAGACTTAACGGTAAAATAATAAGGCTCCAATAAATTATGTCATTCCTTGTATCCTATTTCATAAGATGTCATGTAAACATTTTCCGATAAGAAAAAAAAAAGAATTGACTGCCAAAAAATACGAAGCCCTTAACGTTTTTTTTCATAGCTTTTTAAAATATCCTTAAAAGAACTTACTTAAGCGGAATTCACGAAACTTTTCTTGTTTAATGAAATTCTACGTAAGGTCGAATATTTAATTTGACAGGTTCATTTTAATATTTTTATGTACCTCCAAATACCTGTTTTTCGTTCCTTGTTTTCCTTGATTGTAAACTCTTCGTCCTCATAAATAAATGATAAAACTGTCCCGGTATTTCCAAGTGAATTATGATGGAACTAGAAGCAATAAAGGGGCAGATTAACAGCAGCAGATTAAAGTGAATAGCTGTACTTTATGTAACTGTCGTTGTGCTCAAATACGGCTATTAAGAGTTGACCTAACTTCGTTAAGGTTAATTTTCAGAGCACTTCCAAAGTAAATCTGATCTGAGCTGTTGATATTATAATTATGAAAGGTATAATAATATAATAATATAATGATGAAATTGCTAATGAGAAAGTCCGGTCAAGAACGAGTTTGACTTTTTCAAGGGTACATTGAACTTTTCTGCAAAGAAGTGAGAATCTTAATTAAACTGAGGTGTACTAAAATTCGTAGACCGCAAAATTAGATTGCTGGTAGTAAAATATTACAAAAACCTGACATTGTTACTTATTAGTATTACCTTCACCGTAATATTTTGTCCCTAAAAAGTATTTTGTTGTACCTATACTACAATATTCTAAAAGTAAAAGTTTAGATGTGTTGATCTTTATTACTCAATCACGCCAAAATAGATAACCGAATATCGATGAAATTTGGCATAGAGATAGATCGTGATTTACAGAAACTTGCATAGAAAATGGGCATCTTTTTGTCCTGGGAAATTGGGCAAAAGTTTACGTAAACAATAGCAAGCTAGTAATAATACATTATTCTACATATTTTCAGATCTAAATGCGTGGGTATTTTTGTATGGAAATTTAAGATGCCAACCAACGGTGAGCAGAGATGCACAAACATGTCATTGAACCTACAATGTCTTTCTTACTAATCCCAAACGGGGCTAGGTAATCTATACTAATATTATAAAGCGGAAAAGTTTGTTTGTTTAAACGCTAATCTACGCAAGTAATGGGTGGATTTGAATGAAATTTGGTGTAGAAGTAGCCAACTGCAAACGAAGCAAGTTATATTTTTATCGTGATAAAGTCACGGGAGAGAAGCCCGGCGCGACTGTAGTCCCTAATACGTTTTACAAACTCCCAGCAATCTAATCATATTTTTTAATTAAAAATAGCAGGCTTATTAAAATTATAATTGTTTTGCGTTGATTATTTAGAATTAAATAAGAGAACAGTTATTCACAAAATTATTAATATTATATCGAGAAATACATACGGTGAACTAGAAGAATATTCATTTAAATGAATGAATATTAATTATATGATAAATATATATCTATTGTTTATTTATTTATTTTATTTATTTATGTACTCACATGACACTTACAAAAAAAAATACAGACAAAAGAGCACAAAGGTGCTGCTTATTTCCTTAGAAATTTCTTCCAGCAGACCTGCGATAGGAGAGTTCAAGAGGAGATGATAGACAAAGTGTGTATAAATACTAATTACGATAAATAAAACATACTTAGCTATAAAATTAAACTATAATGGTATAATCCTAACTTATATTATAAATGCGAAAGTAACTCTGTCTGTCTGTGTGTTACGCAATCACGCCTAAACTACTGAACCGATTTTAATGAAATTTGGTATGGAAATAGTCTAGAGCCTGAGAAAGGATATAGGCTACTTTAATGCGAAAAAAAGAATTGCAAGGGGTTGAAATAGGGCATTAAAGTTTGTATGGAAATTACGTCATTTTTAAAGCTAGAAGCTTGAAACTTATTTTTTAATCTTTCCATTAGATTTTAGTAAATACGACATTAAATTTTTTTTATTGTAGTTTTGGTGTCAAAATAATTAGCTTAAAAATTAAAAATGCTGCCGAAAGTCACTATTCTGCGCGGACGAAGTCGTGGGCACAGCTAGTAAACAAATATATACATACATAGAATTAAAATATATACCTATAATAAATATATAAAATTACGGGATGTTAGATAGGTCTTTGACCAGCTTTTTGAAAATATTAATGGATTTAGCTTCGCGGATTTTAGCGGAAAGTGAGTTCCACAGTTGTACTGCATGAAAGGAGAAGGAGTGGAGATAGAAACGGGTTTTATGGGATGGGAAATTGAGATGGAGTTTAAGGGGGTGCGTACAATTTGACATAATAACAAAAGTTCTAACGATCACATGACCTAATTTCATTTAATATATTTTTTTTTTAGTAAAACGATGAAGCGATATAATGAATTATTGATATAATTTCAGGTTACCTAATTTTATATGGTTTAATAAACATTTTCTATAATGCACATTTGAACTAATATTCAGTTATAGTTAGTTAGTTTAGTCTATATTTAGTTAGTATAATATTCAAATTCTATAGTAACGTTTAATACAATTTTGAAAAGTCTACTTTGTTTTGTATATCATACCTCATATATAACTGCGTCAGATCCCTTCTATTGTTGGTGAATCATTTGGGTTAGATGAGGTTATAACAGTATGATGTTTTCTGATATTTACTTATTCACTACAGAATTTGGGCAGAAAATTAGTAAATATGAAAATTAGGTCAACTGAACGTTATATAAAAAGACCAATATACAAATTGAAAATTATATGAGATAAACGTTATACTAAATGTTATTAGAGCAAAAGAAGTTTATATGAAATGTAATATTAGATCACATGAAATTAGGTTATTTGTTTTTAGAGCATATGAAAATTATATCATGTGAACGTTATTCCAAGTGATAATATATTATCATGTTATTATGGCATATATTACACACCCAGTTTAAGGTGAGATCTACAAAGTGCATCAGTAGGAAGAGTGAATGAAAAACGATCGCGCAGGTAGTTAGAATATGCAGGGTTGAATAGGATGTTGTACAAAAGGAATAATATTCGAATTGTCCTGCGAAGACGGATAGACAGCCACTTTAAATCCTTGCGAAACTGAGAGATATGATCGTATTTCCTCAGACCAAAAACAAAGCGAATACACAAGTTTTGCAAGCGCTCAAGCTTACATAAGAGCTTTTGCGATATAATATAACAATACATTGTTTTACTGAGCTCAATTTTGCAATGACATCGTTGGCAGTAATTCCCTATTGAGGTAGCGAATAAATTGCCCTCGTAGATAAGATCCTGCTCCAATATTGTTATTATAGTGTTTAAACTATTAGAGATTATACTGTATTATGTACCAGTAGCTAGATTGTTATGAAGATTGTAGTTGAGACGTGTGTTTATTTGTTAATAGCTATTCGGTCTAGCTCACAGGATTGTTTACCTATGGTTACTGTGGGTAAATTCGAAAGTGATAGACATAAACATTTGCGAACTTGTTACTGTTAGCCTGCATCATCCCACAGCTGGGCAAAGGCCCCATGATTTCCAGGTGGTTCTGTCTAGGGCCAAAGTAGCCCACTTACGAACTTGTAATTAACATTACTGGTCTTCAGTAGGTACATTTTGTTAACTTTTTTTTTTAAATAGTTGAATGACTTGCGTTTGACCACAATCTCATCTGATCTTCGCGATGATGTGGTCGAAGATGAAGCACGCCCGCCTAGAAGTAACCTATTCACTCTTGACTTAAAGACTCCCAGGTTACAACTATCAGGAAATACAGACTCCGGCAGGGAATTCCACTCCTTAGCCGTAGGCATAATGAAAGTATTCCCAAAACGTGCGTATGGGTGGGATATCCACCATGTAACGATGGCGCATCGCCGTTTGTCTTGTAGTCCGATGATGGAACCGGCTTGGCGGAATAAGACTGTGCAAATCCATCGCACACTCCCCGAAATGTAACCGATAGAAAACTGACAGGCTTGCAACACGTCGCCGATGTTCTAGGCTCTGGAGCATTGTCTCGACCAGTTTCTCGTTGCCGATGAGCCTTTTGGCCCGTTTCTCTATAGACTCAAGTGCATCAAGCTGGTATTTGGCAGATCCATCCCAGAGATGAGAGCAGTACTCCATACACGACCGAACTTGCGCTTGATAGAGGTTGAGCAGCTGTTCCGGTTTGGCAGCCAATTGAGCCTTAGCCTCGATAAACGGACCAAAATTAAAGGTGGATGTCAACGTAACCCCAAGAAGCTCGATGCGATCAGTTATCGGAACATGTTTGTATGTCTAATATTTTAGCCAGCGTAAGTCATACAACCGCGAGAATTAGGACTTTTTAACGACTTCATCGTAAAACACGCCAGGCACACGGCACAGTTGGCGCAGTGGTTGTACGATTGTCTACTGCGCTGCGTGTGGCAGGTTCGATTCTCGCTTCGCTTCTATTTATGGCCTACAGATATTTTATCTTTAAATTTTTGTAAACGTAACCACGGTACAGGAGAAATTCCTAGTATTAAGAAACGTTTTTCATTTAAAGTAGGTAGAGAAAAGTGAAAAGCACATCGAAATCAGTTTCGTGGTTTAAGAGTAGTTAAAGCCTAACAGACACAGGTAATGGCGAAGGCGAAGAGCGAATTTAATATATACTTGATAGTGACAGCGAAGGCAATTATAGTGATCGCATAAAATCATGCCCGGAATCCAATAAAAAGTGTAACCTCCAGTCATCCACATTTTACTAGAATGTTCAATTCTCCTAGTGAAGGCGTGCCAGTTCACAAATAAATACAAACACAAATCCAGACACCGGGCTCGAACTGACAAAATTCAGAAGAAAAACCCACCAACCCAGCGAGTAGGTGGCATAAATATCTATAAATGCTATTTGGCTATCTACGTTTTGTTGAGGAAAATGAATTCGTAAACATTAACGACTAATTCAAGAAATATAAATCCGCAGGCTCGAACTGATAAAATCCAGATGAATAACCCATTGCATCTTTTTTTTCCGGGCGGGAAAATCATCGAATAACTTCTCCCGCTCTAAGTGGAATAGAAGGAAGTGTCAGACTTCTACTGACTAAAAACCTACCCTGTTCCTTCAGCTGTCTTTAAGTTCCGGGGCCGCGGTATCTGCGGAACATTCCCGCAACCCCGGCAGGCAATGGTTCTATGGGACCTCGTTATTGCTGACGACTCTTTGAAGCACGCGTGGAACACGACGCGCCGTCGACCCGGGACCTATTGCTGCCCAAGAATAGAACCTTCCATCTCTCCTCATCAATAGCCTGACGACCACTAGACTACGAAACAGTAATAGTAGGTGGCATAAGTATCTTTAGGTTCTATTTAGTGATCTACGGTTTATTGAGGGAAAATAAATGCGTATACACTAACGACTCATTCAAGAAATGGCCAAACTAATGGATAAGAGTGAAGCACTAATGGTCATCGCGTTTTCGCTGCCTATGAATAGGCGAACTTAGAGCATAGATTTGTCTATCTGTACAGCCATAATTGAAAATGGGAACATACATAATATTATATTATATAGCTTCTGCCCGCGTCTTTGTTCGCGTCGGAGGGGTTTCCCGCTTGCATCCCGATCCCATACGAATTTCGGGATAAAAACTATCCTATGTCCTTCCCAGGGTCCTAAATTATTCTCATGCCAAATTTAATCTAAATCGGTTCAGCGGTTTAGGTGTGCAAAGGTAACACACAGACAGACAGAGTTACTTTCACATTTATAATATTAGTATGGATAATTCGTTCGTATGTTCAATACCTTAAATGTTTGTAAACATACAATAATAATATAAACTTATTTATATATTTTAAAGAAAACTAGTAATGTTAGAAGAATTCGCATTACTAGCAATCTTGTTAACCCCTCCAACTAAACTAAATAAGCTTGTGTCTGGAGTGAGTTCACGGCAATAATGTAATGCGTCCTTGATCACAAGTCTGACATCTTAGTTATAGACTATTGTCACTTAAAACCTTATGTCATTTTCAAACGCAAAAATCACACTTAAATGTTCCAAACAAATCACTTTTCAAGCAGTTCGATGCATTTCATGGAATCTTACACCTAAATGTGATTGAATTTAAATGAATGCCATAAATTGAATCAAGCATACATATTACATAGGTACAACCTTGAGTCAATTTTGTTCCTGAGACACGTGTTATATAAACTAAAAACCGGCGCTAATACATAGATAAAGTACTTAGACACTATATATTAAATACGATATATAAAATAATGAGTCTAGCAGTAATTTGATAAATCTATTAACAAATCCCAAACATCATTACTCTACAGTATTACTCTTCAATGCAACAACTCCGTTTTATCTCAAAGAACGTTTTAAGTTTCTTCATGACACACATGTTAGAAATTTGAAATCATCGGAGAATTTAAGACGTTCAATGCCTGCATATTCCACTAAATTCTATGGCTCATTGTTTACGGAGCACAAGCTGTTCGTTTGTGGAGTGCAGTGCTGGTGTCAGTAAGACAAGCTCTGTCACTCGCTACTTTTAAGAGCTCGGTTGCTAATCATTTTTCAACCGACGACAAAAAGAGGAGGTTGTCAATTCGACGAGTATATTCTTTTTTTGTATCGAAATCGAGGGAACTCTTCAAATATTATAGGCAAACCTATGACGTTTTCGGTATTTATTATAGTAACTTGTGCAGTTGCTCTCAAAAAGTACCATTTGAGGAAGTGGAACTGATGATGAAGACCACAGATGGTTGCCGAAACTACTCAATAATAAGTATTGAGTGGATTGTGATTCGATTACTTGAATTTGGATGTTAAGCACTTTATGCTCGTCACAATGCATATGGTGATGTAGAGCTGATGGTGAAGTACCAGGAGAACTCCTCAACAATTAACGGCCCAGCATTGTGAAAAGCAATATTTTGTAAAAGGTTATAAGTAGTTGACATTTAGGCTCTTGTAACTAGGTAAATTAAAAATAGACCAACTGAAAAGACTGAAACAAAAACTTTTTACCAAAAAATTAAACTGACTGTTTTTATTTTCAAATTTATTATTATTCTTGTGTTTCCTCTCCACATGATGTTAAAGAACACATTATATTTATATACATATAATTACTTATGTATTGTATTATATTTGTTTACATATATATACAACGTGTAATTTGAAGGGTATATACATACCGAGTGCACGGCTTCTTTGGATGATAACAAACGATATGGCAAGGGGTTTCTAATCCTATGTCTACATGTGTGGAGCATATTAGAAATTTCAATACATTGATACCAAACGCCGAATTTTCCTAATTAAGAAGAACGAAGAGAATTATCGTTTTATTGGCAAGTGACGTGGAAAGTGATGACCCTCATAGTGCTGTGACACGTTTGTTATTACTGGTATTCAAGAAACATATAAAACCAATAATTTGGGGTCAATTCTGTGAGTCACTTATTTTGAGCTGAAACTTTGTATAGAGACTCCATACCAGATGTTGCCTTCAGTCCTTTTGGATAGATATGGGGTTTCCGTTACACGTTGTATATGTATATATATTATTTTCTGTTTTATGAGTACACTAATTTAGTCCTCCCCACTTTAATTAAAGTTATGAAAGTCCTTCCAAAGGTTGTCTGGAAGATATCGCTTTTAGCGATGGGACCGCCATTGTAAATAATGTTAAATAGGTGTGTTTAAATTTTGGTGTATAATAATATTCTATCTATGTATCTGTCTGTCTTACTTTAAATACTAATAAGCAGATTCTTTTCATTTATTAGCAGATTCTAAATTTCATCATCATCATCGTCTGCTTAACATTTTCCCAACCATTTGAGATCGACTTTTAGTCGTACCATACGCAGATGATCACTAGTGTTATACATGGAGTAACTGTTCATCTGATCTCCACAACCCTGCTAGCCCAATTACTCTGCTGCTGCTGGTAGCTTGGTAACACAATTCCTCTTGGCAAGACAATTGTCCGATTTTCTGGCCTATGAGTACACGTAACGGCTGTCAATTTTGTTTCCCTTCACAAAGTTTTCTTATACTAGCTTTTAACAATGCTTACAATTTAGAGCTAACTTTGTGAGGAACTGGTGCCTGATATAGGTGTATAACAACCTGTATTACAGGTCACCAGGACCCTCCCACGGCTAGTATGCTACAAAGAGTTTAACATTTCGCAGCGAGCAAAAGTGGAAGCTAAGTTTAAAATTTAAAAACCAAGTCTTAAACAAACTTAAATAATATATATAAAAAAGTAATTTTATATTAATTCTAGGATGTAAGTGTATGTAGGTAATGTTTAGTTAATGTGTGATTAACTGTAAATGTAAGTGTTTGGGTGCGCGTGTATGTATGTGAACATATTATGATGGCCGCAAACAACGGGTAACGTGCTCTACGAGCATAGAGGAATCTCGGTAATTATGTTGAGATTAACATTAAAGATCGACCCGTGCTACAGTTAATATTAAGTAAATGATAATGATAAATAATCTTTATTTTGAAAATTGGTTATTAAATAAAACTTTTAGGCCGGTGTTTCCTAACTGACTACCCTGAGAAGAAACACCGAAACAAACTCAGAGATCTGTCTCTTTTTAAGTCGATAAAATCTATACTAGTTAAAAATATATGGGAACCTTGTAAGTTACCAGCTGAAGCGATCTTTTGAGGAAAGATGCTCACAGATATGAGTGGGCCTGTCCATACAGTGCAAGCATTTGTCGGATAACGTATGAACAAGGATCTTAACTTAAGCGACGAGCTCCTTTGAGATTCTAAATCTGCTCATCAATAATAATAGTTTTTCTTTATCTCCGTCTAAAAGTCGCGCGGGGCTTCGCTCCCGTAGACATTATCACGATAAAAACATAAACTCCTTTTCCAAACCAAACAAACTTTTCTGCTTCAAAATATGTATAAGTACAAATTACAGATTAATATGCCTAACAATGTTTAGCTATTACTCCAACAAATATAATCATTCCTTACAAGCCCAAACAAAAATAATTCGGAGCGTGTTATTTATTGAATGGGATTCACAATATGAATGCAAATTAAGTAGATGAATGCAATGAATGCATGAAACGCGTGAAAAACATTGCTATTTTGCGTGTTTGGAATGAGAGTAAGTGGCCGATTTTATTGGACCTGATATGAACTGAATGTGGTTTTAAAATTCATTAGACAATATCTAACGATATTTCAGACAAGTAATTTAAAAGGTGATTAGTGAATGAGCAAGCCCAGTTGTCACAGACACGAGTTATTATCTAGGGGTTCAAACCCAGGCACATTATTTTGGTGTATTCCCGTTGTCCCCGTAGGCCATGCCCCCGTTAAAGCGGATAAAGGGAATTTATTAAAATAATTAAAATTACTTCCCGTTGGCCCCGTACGCTGTGTCCCCGTCACGGGGACAACATAACGTCATATGATTCCTTACCGTTGTCCCCGTTATGTACATATGGGCAACAGGGACAACGGGCATAATTTGAAAAGCATATATTACAAGAAGCGTGAGCCATCCTCGATCACATCATCACTTACCTGCAGGTGAGATAGTGGTCAAACGCCAACCTATTTTCAATCAAATATTAAAAAAAATGAAATTAACGGGGACAGCGTATTTGTCCCCTTTAACGGGGACATGGACTACGGGGACAACGGGAATACACCATTATTTTATGTGATTTTCATCATCACTACTGCTTTCTTAACGGTGATAGAAAACTTCGTGAGGAAATCTGAAGAGCGAGAAAATTCCGAAGACGTGCAACGTCCACCAACCTACACTGGGACCGCGCGGTTGATTACAGCTCGTTCCCTTATAGAGAAGGGGCCTATGTCCCAGCAACGGGAATGTAACACTTATTTACAATATTATTATTTTTTTATTTATTTACATATACACATACAACTATCCTTACAGGTATTAACCCAATGCAATAGCGTAGCAATAAGAAAAAATTAACCTTCCCTTGCAGTCAGGTAAAATACGATAAAACATACACAAACAAACATTAATTATAATAACATATCACAAACAGTGCTGACTTTGTAAAACCCAGAGAACAAAAAAATAGGTCTGTCTCCCTAGCAATTACGTTTAGTGTGCTGAGTGCACGCGTCAAAGGCGCCTGTCTCAGAAGGTTGGTACGACCGCGCGGAACCACCAGTAGCCGCGGCTGCCGCCGTCGCCACACGTACCTGTCCGGGACACACAGGCTCATCTGCTCTAAAATCGTCGCATTATGCACCTTCCCACGTAATATTTTAAATAAATATGAAGTGAGTGCCACCTCCCTCTTAACCCTTAGTTCATTGTATCCTATCATACACAGAATAAATAAAGTAGGATACATTAATGGATAAAATGGATACACACCATAATACCGCATATATAAATATCTAATAAGTTCTGCACACGCTCCAACATGAGATTATACTTAAATTTAAATTATACAACCTTTGTACAGTTTGTGTTGCATAAAGTTTTAATAAATGTGTAACGTTCCTGTTTTAAAACCTAAACCAAATTAGGAAAAAAAAATAATTAGACGTCGAATTACTCCTCCACATCGACTGGCAGCATTGTTACATTGTACGGCAATGCTTAACCTTTGGACAAAGAACGAGCCAGCCGGTCACGCAAGTAACCTATGAGCCGGCGAGACAGTTCCTAACATTTTCTGTTATGTTAAAATAATATATCAGGATCTTAGGATATTGCTCCAAATCTATTAGAAATACATGAACTCTGAGCTACACACGGACATGTAAAGTATTTATATACACATTGAATATTGTATTATAATTGTTTTGCCCGTTCGAATTTCAATGAAATACCCGTCACAATAACTGTTATTTAACGACACTCATTTACGAATTATAATACAAATATGCTAGTATACACGTATATCATATTGACTATATCAGATGTTCTTAGTTCTGACAGAAAGTAATTTATAATACTCAAGTTCCATTGATTTGACTACGGAAAATCAGCAGACGTGAAAAAATAACTTGACTAGCGAATCAATTTCATTATCTTTATTTATTTATTATTCTTCAAAAAAGGTTACTTAAAATCAACTTATTTTAGGTACAGACATTATAATACACTAGCTTTTGCCCGCGACTTCGTTCGCGTGGAAGGTTTTTCTCGCATGAATCTCGACCCCGTGGGAATTTCGGGATAAAAACTATCTTATGCCTTCCCAGGGTCCTAAACAATTCCCATGCCAAATTTCATCTAAATCGGTTCTGCGTTTCAGACGTGAAAAGGTAACAGACAGACAGACAGAGTTATTTTCGTGTTTTATAACATCAGTATGTAGTATGGATTAGTATGGATTTTCCTTTGTCTGTACTTAAAATAAGATGGTTTTAAGTAGATGTCGCTTCTAGTATCTATTAAATAACATAATAAACTTCTTTATCGTCGTGACGATTCTAATCAAATTTGTATATTATCGGAGACTTTGCAAATAGAAAAAATTAACTATATTACTTTACTTAGAAGCCAATTATTTGTGTTTAACTGAAACTTAGTTCCGGCGCAGTGGCTGAGGGATTGGATACTGCGCTCCGTGTCGCGGGCTCGATTATTGCATAATAATGAAATATAAATTACCTAGAACATGTACACAGAAAATAAACAATATTTTATTTGTGAGGAACTGGTGCAAAAATCAAAAGCAAACGCAAATATATTAGGCACCAGCCTGAATATTTGTTCCGGGTATGAATGTTTGTAAAAATGTACTCACGATACAGGAGATTTTTATCGTATTAATCGTAAAATAAAGGTCATGTTTAAAAACAAATGTTCTAAAGTCAAATTCTTCTTCGCAGGTAAACGACATTTCCGTGGAAGGAGCACCGCATTCAGTCGCAGTTGACGCTCTTCAAAAAGCCGGGAGCGTCGTTAGATTAGTAAGTTCAGCATCGTTTGCTCTCTCTTTAAAATGCTCTTGTTTAATTGGTAGCTTTATGTTTCGCTTCACTGAGAACTTTTGTCGCCTCGCTAATGGTGTGACTGCAAGATTGGTGCGCTGTTGTTTACAGGAATCTCTGTAAATTACTACAAAGATGCAGTTGAGGACAAAGATGCAGTTGAGGATTGACTTGTATTTTTTTGCAAAATGGGTAGATTTGCCATAAAAAATAGAACGTACTAATTCACATTACTAGCAATCAAAATACCTAGCATAATTAGCAATCTTGTTAACCCCTCCAACTAAGCTAAATATGCTTGTGTCAAGAGTAGGTTCACGGGATAGTGTAATGGGCGGGGTTCGAATCCGCTACCTCTCGATCTCAAGTTAGACACCTTAGCCATTTGGCTATTGATGCTTTAAATTATAATGTTTTAATGGTGCTTGGTTAACTAGTCGTCATAATTATAATTACTTTAGATTGCGTTTTATAATTTGCCATTGCGGTATATAATTAATTTAATTATATATGTTAAAATTTTGTAACCGTTACTGCAATTTAATAACTTTATTTTGCTTTATTTCAATAGTCTTTTGGTCTTTTTTGTACCAGGCATATACTGAGTTTTAATTCATTAGCAATCTTCCAGGTGCTAGCATAATAAAGAATGTGAATGAAATACTTTTAACTACATTAAAGTTTAGCTATATCATATTTACAATACAAACCAAGAAATACATGCATATGTTATGAACGCCAATAAAAAAGCAAACGCAAATATATTATGAAGTCTAAATCAGCGGATTAGTACATTTATGTTCATTTTACTCAGTAAAAAGGAATTTACTCTCGTTTTGTTATTCGTTTTCGGGATTGCTGAAGTATTGAACTGTATATTGTGTTCAACAGTTAACCTACAAGCGGTTGCGCGGTGTCAAAACGACCGAACTCGATAAGTTTTTGTAAATAAGTACTATCCACGTATTCAGTAACCTGTTATTTGTTCACTACGTTTAAAAACCACTGCATTCTTTCCTTCTCCGTGCCTCCTGGATGTAACAGAATGTATTTGTTTATTTTGCGGGGAAGGCGTCGAAGGCAATAGATACGCTTGACTGTTTCTATTTACTTAACGAGAAGATTGATTTTGTAATAAACTAGACTTAAGTTGAAGCAAACTAGTTTTAATTAGTTTATTTGATACTAAGTATTCGTTAACTGCAGCAAATATAACATATAATTAAACATGAGAACACAAACAAGGCTTTTCAAGGAACAAAACTTTGTTTTGGCGCGCATACCGTACCAAACCCAATGAAAAAAGAAATAGTGGCTTATTTTGTTAAATTGTCTCCTTTTTTTTTTTTTTTTTTTTAACGTGGTAAAATTATCAAATAAGTCCTCCCACTCCCCACTGTCAGACTTTTACTGACTAAAATCCACGGTGTTCCTTCAATAACCCTTTACATACCGGGGCCACGGTAACGGGATGAGTCCCACGACCCCGGCGGGCTTCGGCCCTCTGCAGAGGGGGCCTCGTCATGTTGCTGACGCTCTTTGAGGCGCGCGTGGAACACGACGCGCCATCGACCCGGGCATGGTCCATGGTCGGACAGCGAGTTGCCCTTTACTCGCTGTCCGCATGCCCGCGCCTACGGTGGTCGGAGATCGTCGGCCGACGTCCGACGCCGTGGGCGTCTACCACTGCGGCTGGGCTGGAGGGAGGACGCCATCCTCTCCCTCACGCGGCCCGCCTCCTCCTTCGGAAGCATGACTGCTTCGCAGAAGGAGGCGACCGCTTCCCACTCCCTCTCGCCCCGCAGCATGGCCTCGACCAAGGCCGGGCGCGAGAGGTCTCCGCCTATTGTCGCCGTGAGGACACGTCGGTGCTTTGCCCAAGCTGGGCAGTCCTGCACCGTGTGCTCGACTGTGTCCTCAGGGCAACCCTCGCAGTGGTGACACCCAGGCGTCTCTTCCTTACCCATCAGACACAGGTACCTCCCGAAACTTCCGTGTCCGGTGAGGACCTGCGTCATGCGGTAGGTCAGGACGCCGTGACGCCGATCTAGCCACTCCTCAAAGAGGGGTCTTACCGCCGCAATTGCGGCGTGCCCGGCCGTCGGTTGCGACAGTCGTTCCCTCCATACTGCCCTGAGATCGCGCCGGAGCTCTTCCCGCCGCGCCTCGACTTCTCGAGGCAGCGGGGATACGCCCCGGCGCTGCGCCTCCACGCGCCATTCATAGACGCGCCGGAGGGTAGTCGCCTCCAGATCCCAGGGCAGCAATCCGGCAAGGAGGTTGGCCGATTCGCCGGCGATCGTGCGGTATCCCCGGATCATTCGGATAGCCATGACCCTCTGGCATGCGACCAACTTTAGTAGTCGCGTCCGGATGCACAGGGCCCACACTGGGGACCCGTAGAGGGCCATGGACCGCACGACGCCGGCGTACAGCCTTCGGCAGGAGGCGTTTGGCCCGCCGAGATTAGGCAGGAGTCGCCTGAAGGCGGCTGCTGCCCGGTTCAGCTTTGGGGCCAAACTCAGGAAGTGCTCCCTGAAGTTCCACCGGCTGTCGAGGACGAGTCCCAGGTACTTCATCGTCCTCCCGACGCCGATGCGAACCCCCTCCACCGTTATGTGGGACTCGGACCGTGGCGCGTTCCGACCGCCATGAAAGCACATGGCCTCGGTCTTGTGTAGCGCCACGTCGAGACCCAACTGCCGGATCCTATGAACGACTGTCGCAACCGCTTGCGTCGCCAGGTCGGCCGCCGCCTGGTGCGACTCTCCCTGCGCCAGGACGAGCGTGTCGTCAGCGTAACATACTACGCTGACGCCGTCAGGGAGGTCGCCGCGCAGCACCCAGTCGTATCCGATGTTCCACAGGGGCGGCCCCAAGACCGATCCCTGTGGGACACCGCACGACATCTCTCGCCGGTTCCACTCTCCCCGGTGACCGGGGTAGATGACGGCTCTGTCCGTCAGGTAGTCCTCGACTATGCGACGGAGGTAGGTCGGCACCCGGTGATACCGGAGTGCCTCCCTGATGCAACTCCAGGGCAGGGTGTTAAAGGCGTTGGTGATGTCCAAAGACACCGCCAAGACGACCCTGCCCCGGGATACCGCGTCCCCCGTCGTGAGGGCTCTCACGCGCATGATGGCATCCACCGTCGAGCGCCCCCTGCGGAAGCCAAACTGGCACTCCGCAAGATCCGGGCCCACCCGATTCAGGTGCCCGAAGAGGCGGTCTGCAATTACTCTTTCCAAGAGCTTGCCCGCCTCGTCGAGCAGCACGATGGGCCGGAATGCGGACGGAGAGTCCGCAGGGCGCCCGGCTTTCTGGATCAGGACCAGCTTTCCCGTCTTCCAGCGAAGCGGAAACTGGCCCCTCTCCAAGCATGCGCTAAAGAGCCCCCCTAGTCGAGGCCCGAGAGTCTCCGAGGCCAGGACCCACGCTTTCCCTGGCAAGCCGTCGGGTCCTGGGGCGGTATTTTTGGCCTTGAGCCGTTGTACCGCCACTCTCAAGTCTACATCGGTCACCTCTGGAGCGTTGTAGACGTCGTCGTCGCTGTGGTCCGCGTTTGCGCCAGCTTCAGGTTCCGTCGGAGACGGAGCCATGGGCGGGGGAGCATGCTCCCGTCGCGATGGGAACAGGGCGCTCACCACGTCCTCCAAGAACTGAGGCTGGAGACTCTGCGTCAACGGGGGAGCCCAGGGGCGGTGCCTCTCTCGCACCCACTTGTAGGGGCGTCCCCATGGGTCCCCGTCTAGAGTCGCCAGCATCTCCTCCCGGGCCAGTTCCTTGGCCCGCCAGATCTCGTCTCGGAGGACGGCCTTCGCTGCCCTGTAGCCCTCGTACAGCTCCGCCTCTACAGTCGCCGCATCCGAAGGTCGGGTGCGGCGCCTGCGGAACCTGGTGTACCGGCGTCGTGCCGCAACGCACGCTTCGCGCAGCGCTGCTAGTTCGCTCGACCACCAGTACAGCTGACGCCGGGCGCGTCCTTGCCGGTCCCGGGGCATGGCCACGTCGCAGATCTCCGACATGGCCTCCCGGAACCACTCCGCCTCGTCGTTTATGTCGGCAGGCCTGTCCGGGGGTGACCCCCAGGCCTGCACGATCGAGGCTTCCAGGAATAGCTCCCGGTCCATCTGCTTCAGCGCCCATCGCGGACCACTCAGGTCCCGTCGGACCGGCGCGTCTGGGGTCTGGGCGGAGACGTCGAACCGGATATACCGGTGGTCGGAATAGGTCTCCACCTCCTCCACAACGCGCCAGTCGGTGACGCGCGTTGACAGGCTAGGGGTGGCGAACGTAACGTCCACCACCGACTCGCCCGTAAACCGCACGCACGTGGGGACAGAACCCCGGTTCTCGATCACCAGGCCCTGTGCACGGGCCCAGTGCTCGAGCATCCTGCCCCGCCTATAGTCCGTGGACCGGGAACCCCAAGCCGGACTTTTGGCGTTGAAGTCCCCGAGGACGAGGGCGGGCAGGGAACCGAGGGCGACGACGACGTCTCCCAGCTCCGTTAGGGAGTTCTGGAACTCGGCGAGAGTTCGGTTTGGGGAGAAATAAACGCCTACCACAGCGATCTCCCCGAACCGTGCTGCGACGATCCCACGCCCTCTCTTGACGCGATCGAGGGGCGGGGTACCGGCGGCGGCCGACGAAACGAGGGTCACCGAGCCGTCCAAGTCCGCCACCCAGTCATTCCTGGGCAGGACAAAATACGGCTCGGCGACCACGGCGACGTTGATCAACCACTGCGCCATGCTCTGGAGCAAAAGTTCCTGAGCAGCGGCGCAGTGGTTGATGTTCGCCTGGAGGAAGCGCAATGGGGCCATTAATCGGGATCCATTGCAGCCTCCTCCAGGGCCCCTCGCGGGGGTTCAGCCACGACGGCGGCGGCAGTAGCGACGGCGGCGGCGGCGGCAGCGGTGGCGGTGACGACGGCGGCAGAGGGCCTACCTCTGCGCCTGGCTTTGGTGGGTGGGGCGCAGGACTTGCCCCCAGCCCGGTGATCGGCCGGCTTGCTTGCTTGCTTGCCCGCCCGCCTCACTGCTTCGCATGTGAGGCGGGGCGGAGCACGAGCCGGCCTTGTGACCGGGCTGACCGCAGCGGAAGCACCTATCGCTGCGGTCTACCTCCGAGGTGCACACGCATGCCGCATGGTTGCCCACTTGGCAGCGGAAGCACCTCAGGGGTCTGGGGTCCAGGACTTTCACCTGCGCAGACACCCAACCAACCAGGAGCCTTCGGCCCCCCTGGATCTTTTTGGCCGCCGGGACGGGGCAGCTAACCGTAATGGTTTGCCCCCCCGTGAAGCCAGGACGCAGGGCGCCCGCCCTCACCTGATCGGGAGGGCACCCCCCAGTCCTGGCTACGGCGGCCACCACTTCCTCGGCCGTCACGGAGTCATCCAGACCCAATATGCGCATGTCTGCGCGCTTGGTGGGTCTGGAGACTCGGGCCTCCTCCGCATTTAAGGACGCTCTGAGCCGTTCGGCCAGAGCGTCAGCGGCAGGGCCACTGGCCGCGCCGGGGATCTCCAGCATCCAAGCCCCCGTTGCAGTGACCCGGTGACGGAGGCCGCCGACGATGCCGAGCTCCGTGATGTCGATCGCCATCCGCGCCTTCGCCAGCACGTCGCGGTACGACACGCCCCTCTTCACCGCGTCCGGCTGCAGTGTGATCACTACAGCCGCGGTCTTGGGGGCGCGCAATCGCGCCGCGGCGTCTCGCCGCCGCCGTCGCCCCCTTCTCCGCGAGGTTCTGGCAGCGCCAGCAGCCTTCCTCTTCTCCCCGGCCACTTGCCAGTCGGCGCCGGCCGGAGGAGTCTTTGGAGGAGGCTGCAGGGACGGCTGGTTCCCGGCCTGGGCCTTCTTCCCTTTGGCCGCCTGTTTCGGCCCCGCAGGTGTCGGGGTCGGAGGCGGCTTTGGTGGGCCCGGTTTGGGCTTGGCCGGGGCCGTCTTCGCCCTCGCAGGAGCCGCCGTCTCTGGGGCCGTCTGCCCAGTGGCCGTTTTTGCCTGAGGCGGCCTCGTCTCCGTCCGGGGAGGCTTGGACGCGGCCGCAGCCGCGTACGAAGGCGCCGCCAGCGGGGGTCACAGCACGCGGCTCTCCAATACGGAGAACCGCTGCTGGAAGGCGGCCAGCTCCTGTCGCACCAGGTCGAGAACCGAGTTCTCCGCTGGTGTGGGCTGGCGTTTCTCCTTTTGGCCCCGCGGCGGCGCATTCCGCTGGCCGTCTCCCCGGATTGCGGCCAGGTCCGCCTTAAGGGCGGCGTTCTCCCTCTGGAGAGCCTCTATGGCGGCAGTCAGGCGGGTGACCTCCGGCCGCAGATCGGACATATCGTCCCCTGCAGCCGGAGCCACGCCGTAAGTCCGCGCGGCCGCTATGATGGAGGCCATGGCTTCGCCGATTGCGTCCTCCTTGCTCTTGCGGTTGCGCTTCCGCGAGATGGTACGGATGGCAGCCGCCACGGCCTCTTCTAGTTTGGCCTCGCTCGGGGCCAGACCAGTGTTGGGCTCTCCAGAGGGAGGCCCCCTCCCCGAGGTCTTGCCTCGGCCTTTACCCCGCACGCTAGTGGGGATCTTGCGGGCCGAGACAAGCCCCTCCTCCGACGACGACTCGTCGTTGCGGGGGCGCTTGAGGAACTCCTTCCTCCTGTCGGCGCCCCCCTCGTCACTCCTGACTGCGCTCCCAGAGATCAAGCTCTGGAAGCTTTCGGCGTCCGATGCCGACTCGGTTTCCGACCCGAGCACCGGCGCCCCTCTCCTCCGCGGAGCGGCGCTCTGCGCTCGCTCAACGTTCGGTGCCGGTGAGGTGGACGTGCTGGACAAGTCCAGCGACTCCACCTCACGGGCACGTGAGCCTCCCTGGCTCAATGCGGCGACTGCCGGTGGGACTGACCGGACGTGTCCGGTGCGGGACTCCCCAGCTGCGGAGCAACTGGGACCCGCCTGGGTATCTTTGCCAAAAACTTTGTCTGCCATATTGTTTACTTTTTTAATGAGGTGAGTTCCTCCAACCCTATCTCCCATTTCCCCTCCCTTGGTTCACTTCACGGTTACGTCTAAAGATTAGACGCATACCGGAAGTGAACCTTTCCTCCCCCTTGACCGGATCTCTGAGACCGGGCCCCGCGCCGTCTAGAAGCTCGAGCTAGCTGCTCGATCCTCCAGGCGGCGCGCCTTTCCCCCGGTGTGTCCCTCTTGGTCTGGTTTCTCCCTCTGGGCCCGTCCGGCATGAGTGCCTCTACCGGCATGGCCCCAGAGATCATCGAAACACGCAAGCCCCACCACGACGACAACGTGGGGACACAGTTGGTGGGGTAAATTGTCTCCTAACTCAAAAATAGATAATGACTCAATATAAAGCAATATGATTATTAATTAGTGTTGTTAAACCTTGAAAGCTTCTCGCGTTGGTCCTAAGTGTTACGCACGACCCGCTGTCGTTTCAAATGAATACGCAATCACTTGTGAGTTAATTAATTTATGAGTAGTACCAGCACCAGCACTTGAAATATTGCCAATTAAATAAAAGTCACTCAGTACAAGAATAAAGCAAATCAGCACATTTCAGTTATGCGGATTTGCTTTATTCTTGTACCGAGTGGTTGGTATCGATCGTGGGAGGAAGGCAGGGAATGCTGAGATGGTAACCCTTATATGGCTATGAGCACGATCCAAACAATTGCTAGAAATGAATTGTATGGAATTAAAATATCCTTGGAATTTATAACCAAATAACAAAAATGAAATAGGAACAACGTACTAAGAATGAATTATGAAAACAATTGGGACTATATAAAATATACAGTATCTGCAAGAACCGTTGCAGTACCTGATGCTACAGCTGACGAGGGAAACCTGGCGCTCTGCCAGTTGAAAAATTGCTGAACCAAGCATTCAATGCAGCATTGAATTTTATTTTATCAAAACCAATACATAATCTGAAATAATCATTTAAAAATCACTCTTTGTCCTAGCGACCAAACGGTTAACATATACGTAAAATTACTCTCAGTTTCATTATTCAGTAACTACGTCTAAATCTGCATATTAAGATCTAGAAATCAGTGAAAAGTGACAAGTTATACATAGTGCAGTGAATGTATAAAAAAAACTACCGAAAGCTGTTCTAAATTAAGGGATTTTAATGCAAAATATTACAACGGACAAAATTTGCCGACCAGCTGACGAGTGAATGACAAGTAGTTTTTTCGAACGGCACACGCAATTCGCACGGTTACGCGGAGCGAGTAAGGGCGCGTACTGCGTGCGCTTACACTTAATGACTCAACTGGACGCTCGCTGCGGTGATTAAGTAAAGCAGACGTGCTAACATATTTTACCTACACCATTTTTCTCTTGGAGGATCATACATATTATCTTCTATCATTTAAGTGGCGCATTTACTCTAATAATTATGTCTTCGAAAGAGTTGAAATGGGGATGTTGTAATACTTTGAATAAATCTCTGGAGGAGAAATCTATCAAGTGTAATACCTGTGGCAAACTCTACCACTACGAATGTGTATCTCTCAAGGAATCTCCTGAGAGTTCTGCGGTTCCTTGGAAATGTCCCGCTTGCTTAATTTGTTCCTCTAAAACCGGTAAGAAGGACTCAACTCCGATACGAAACATCTCTACAAACCGCGCCAGCAAAAGAGTGGCCATCGGCCCTCCCTCACCGTTGTCGGTATCGCCGTCGCCACCCCCAACATTAAGATCACAAGGTAATAACGAGCTTCAATGCATGATCCAGGAAATAATGGAAACCGAGTTAAATAAAATACTTATTAAATTCAATAAAACGACTGAAAGTACAATTAGCAAGGAATTACAAAATGTCAAACAAGATATGCAAGAAATTATAGAATCGATGTCATTCATAAGTGATAGGTTTGAGAAATTCGAAAAGAATTTGCAATCAACCACAGCACTTGTTGGGAAACTCGAAACAGAGAATACGGAACTCAGAAATACCGTCGGGGACCTCACTATGCGTATCACGAACTTAGAACAGCAGTCAAGGTCAAATAACTTAGAAGTTCAATGTGTGCCTGAAAAAAAAAACGAAAATATTTTTGAAATTGTTACCAAAATTGGACAAGTTGTGAACTGCAAAATTGAACAAAAAGACATACTAAATTGTACCCGAGTTGCTAAAGCTAACCCAACTAGCACCCGTCCCCGATCCATTGTTGTCCAACTATCATCGCCAAGGTTACGGGATCAAATATTAGCCTCTACAATAAAATACAACAAGGATAACTCCAAAGAAAAATTAAACTCTGAACATCTGGGATACGTTGGTCGCAAGACACCTGTGTACATAGTGGAACACCTATCTCCAGCCAATAAAGCTTTACACGCTGCGTGCAGGATTAGGGCAAGAGAGAAAAATTACAAGTACGTATGGATTAGAAACGGCAAAATCTTTGTAAGGAAAACAGACGGAGCTGATTCTATACTAATCAAGAGTAATAATAGTCTTTGCAAAATAATTTAATAATATATAATCTATTTTTTTTTACTCTAGTGCATGCATAATAATCTATAAAGTTCAACATTCAATAGTTTAAATGTGTTCTACCAAAACTGCAGAGGTTTACGAACAAAAACACATGCATTTTATTGTAATCTTACCTGTTCAAATTACGATATAATTATTTTAACAGAAACTTGGTTCAATTGTAGTATATCTGACAGCGAGCTATTTGACGATAGATACATGGTATATCGTCGAGACAGGGAAACATCAGGTTTCGATACCGATAAAAATGGAGGCGGTGTGTTGATAGCTGTCTCAAAAAAAATCAGCTCTAGGCGAATTGATAATTTCCAAAGTAACTGTGAAGATCTCTGGGTAACAATCGATGTATCAAGCAACAATGTGTCTCGCCTAGTAGCTCTCTGTGCCGTATACCTCCCGCCACCTGTATCTGTAGCAAGACTAGACCATTTTATTGAACATTGTAACAAAGTTTTTGACACTACAAGCATGCCCATCTGTATAGTAGGAGATTTTAACTTAGCCAAAATAAACTGGCAGGCGGATCCTGGTAGCTATTCTTTACCAAGTACCTGTCTACGATTACTAGACCTTGTGAATATAAATAAACTAACTCAATACAATACGATAGAAAATTGCTCTGGGCGTATATTGGACCTGGTATTTACCAACACGTCAACCTGTTCAGTGTCAGAATCCACCTGTCCTTTAACCATCATCGACAAATTGCACCCCCCCCTCAATATAACTTTATCCTTTTTAAAAGAGAATAGTCTGTCATACAACAAACAGACCACGAGACCGAACTTTCACAAAGCGGACTATGAAAAAATTAATAATTATTTAAATAAGCAAGATTGGCCCCATCTTTTTGTTGAAACCGCCGACGTCAACGACATGCTTACCATATTTTATGATGTATTAAACAGTGCCATTCAGAAATTCGTACCCCATTGTAAGTCATTAAATAGTCGCTACCCCCCTTGGTTTAACAAAAATCTTATTAGGGCTCTTAAAGAAAAATATAAATTGAGGTTAAGATACAAGAAATATAAAAATCCACTAGACGAACTTGAGTTAAAACTAGTTACACAGCGTTGTCAAAACTTAGCCAAAACTCTGTACTCTAATTATTCAAAAACTCTTGAGGCCGAAATAAAAAAAAATACAAAGATTTTTTGGAAGTACATAAAAGACAAACGCGGTGGTTCTAGCGCATATCCGTTGACTATGTCTAACGGGCACGTGACGACATCTGATCCCTCAACTATATGTGATCTCTTTGCCGATTATTTCTCATCAGTATACACCAATGATGATGACAATGTTACCTTAAATTTAGACTCCACTCTTCTGAACTCATTAAAAAAGAATAGCATATGTTTAACTTGTCCAACTATTGATCACGATAGTCTGTATAATATACTGAAATCCTTAAACATAAACAAGGGAGCAGGTCCGGACGGTATCCCCCCCATTTTCATATCCGCTTGTGCATCAGCTCTAGTAACTCCACTACGCTATATTTACAATAAATCGTTAGCAACAGGCCAATTCCCGCGCGAATGGAAGAGAGCAAAAATTGTGCCATTACATAAAGCAAAAAGCAAAGAAGCAATAGCTAATTATAGGCCAATTTCTATTCTCTCCTCTTTTGCTAAAGTCTTTGAGTCCTTACTCTGCCCTTATATACAACAGCACACAGGGTTATATCTCAGTAATCGACAACATGGTTTTGTAGCACGCAGATCTACCTCAACGAATTTGGCATCATTCACGGAGTCGATAGTGCAAGCGTTGGACATAAACAAGCAGTATGACGTCATTTACGCAGACTTTAGCAAAGCCTTTGATAAAATCTCGCATAAAATCCTAATGTATAAGCTAGCAGCATATGGCTTTACAGGTTCCTTATTCGAGTGGCTGAAATCATACTTAACAGAACGAGAATTCTTTGTTGTAGTAAATGGTTTTCAATCATCTAATCGAAGTATAACTTCGGGAGCCCCCCAAGGCTCTCACCTCGCTCCCATTTTATTTAACATTTTTGTAAATGATCTGCCGGAATGTTTTCACTTCTCCGAGTGCTTCCTGTATGCCGACGATCTGAAGTTTGCCAGAAGAATAGAGTCCCCAAAAGATACCGAACTGTTGCAGGAAGATATGAACCGGGTCGTAAAATGGTGCAATAGTAATAAAATGCAGCTTAACACTGACAAATGCTATCACCAAAAATTCTCAAGGAAAGCTAACTGCATCAGTTCAGAGTACTTCATAGATAATGCCAAGATCCAAGAAGTAACAACCATCAAAGACCTGGGAGTCACCTTTGATAGCAAACTTACTTTTCTACCTCATATCGAGGACATCATTAAAAGGGCATCTAGAATGTTAGGTTTTGTCATAAGGAACTCTAGAGAATTTAAAAGTAGTACGAAAATCTTATTGTATAACAGTCTTGTACGAAGTATTTTGGATTACTGTAGTGTTGTGTGGAGACCACACTATGCGGTCCACATACTACGTATCGAGAGGGTTCAAAAACGGTTTGTATGGCATCTTGCGTACTCGGTAGGTAAAGCCAAGCATCTTTTCTCCTATAATAGCAGGCTTCAATATTTCAATATGCATTCACTGGCATCTCGTAGGGAAGCTTGTGATGCACTTTTTGTTTTTAAATTACTCAGGAACAAAATTGATTGCCCCCATTTGCTTAGTCTCCTAAGGTTCCGCGCTCCCTCAAGAAACCCCCGTCAACCAATAACGCCATTGTGTCCACCAATACGAAGGACTGTCTTAGGTGCTAACTCCATAGTGCCCAGACTGTGTAAAACTTTGAACAGCTACAGTGATGTGACTGATGTGTACAATGATAGTGCTGGTCAATTCCGTAAAGCCATTCTTAATAACATCCACAAGGAAATTATTACTGTATAGCATAAAGGTATATGTATTCGGTATGTGTGTCTGTATTTTTGTTGTAATTATTATAGCCATTTTTACTGTGATATATTTTATCTTTAGTTAAGAAAATAATTTTGTAACTGAGCCATATAATCCCATTCCCATTTAGTATTTGTTAATTATCCATAATATATTGTATCATTAATCGTTTATTTATTTTAGTTTCTATGTTAATTTTAATGTAATTTTAATGTTCTAAATAATAATATTATTAACTTTGTAATATGCATGCTGTGTTAGCCTATAAGTAATTATTATACTCGCACATGTTTTAATGCTTTTCTGTAAATTTTGATGCTGTAGTGTAATAATTGTTGGTTAACCTTATTAAAATAAATAAATAAATAAATAAAATCACTCCGTACTTTCTTTCAGAAGTAAAAGTTAGTATACTTTTATAATTTACCAAGGACATTTTAGTAGGCAGGTTTCATGTTGATATCTGATTTTGTTTAGAATAAGAAGTCAAATTCAATATTATTAATAATATTAATTCAATATTGCACAGAATATATGTACAATCGACAAATTGGAATCATGACCTAGCGTCAGCTTATTTTCTTACAGATATTCAAACACAATTAGGTTAACATTTCCATGGTAACATACGACGACTAATTGTCATTGCTTGCTTAATATTTAAAACCTCCTAAGTGCAGCATGCACTGTAAATGAGGATTTTTTCTGTTATTTTGACGGTTTTAAAAAATTTATCGTCAAAGTGGGTGATGATTCAAATTTGACGATTGTATATGACACAGTGCATGTTATCCAATTAAGTTTATCAAACTGTTGTAGATATTGATCGAATCACATGGTATAAATATTATTATCATTAGAATTTAAAGGGGATATTTGCCATGTGTATTTTTCGTTTCAATCCAGTGGTTTAATTGTGTAAAACTGTAAAGGAGCCAAAAGAAATTCGCGAGTGGACACGGTGAGTTTTGTGATCACAAAAAACGAACGAGAAAGAGGGTAGGCCGTTCGTCTGCTCATAAACGTCTACCCGCAATGAATTCAGTTCCGAAATATCGCAAACTCGAAACGATAAATAGGTACACATGGTAAATATCCGGTTTTACGTTCTAATGATACTGTTCGTGACCACAATTATCAGTTTAAAAACTTATAAATATATTTTTCTTTCAATCAGCGTGTTCGTCGGGCTCGGCGACCTAGGGTAGTCACACTGTGGCGAGGCGTTCGCGGATTAGGCCTTGGCATAGCAGGCGGAGCGGACGACGCAGCGGGCGGTGGAGGCATCTTTGTGTCACATATTGCCGTTGGCGGCGCAGCCCATCACGACGGCAGATTAAGACTAGGAGATAAAATTTTGGCTGTTAGAGATAAAGACGTAAGTAGCAATTAACATCTGTACTAATTAATATTATAGTGCGGGAAAGTTTTTTTGATTGTATGTTCGCACTAAATTTCGTATGAAAGTAGGTTGGAGCTTTAGGAAGGTTATAGGCTCTTTACCTGACTGCAAAATAGGGTTATGTATTTATCGTGATAAAGTCAACGGGAGCGAAGCCCCGTGCCGACTGCTAGTAATAATATAAACCTGAACACTTTTTTTGATTGTTTCTTTAATCGCGCTAATCTTCAAAAGTTCTAGGTGGATTTAGATGAAATTTAGTATGGAAGTAGCTTCAAATTTGAGGAAGGTTATTTGATATTTTTTACCCGACTGAAAAAGAAAGAGGGTTATGTTTTTATCTTGATATAGTCCACTGGAGTGTAGCCCCTACTAGTTAGTTATACAAAACGGACGGGTACCTACATACCTATTACAAATAATAATAATAATATTTATTTCCATCAAAGTAGGTACAAATTTCTTAATATTATGACAAATTAAATCTAAGATTACAGGTTGTACGCTGTCACATAATTATGGAGTTTCCTAACTCCTAAACTAAGTAAAACTTGTATTATAGGAGTTAGTGAGCTATTGACTCAGACCCAATCTTGAACTTATGTATCTTTATAACATAACATAAACAAAATTATTAAAGCTTAAATAAAAACAAAACATAAACCTACGGTAAAGTCATAAAAAATTATATAATTTAATATTTACAACTAATATACTATACATACAATTCTTGACACCTATTATACCTATTATATAATTACTTTTTAACTATTAACAGTCATTCTGTCTGATCATAAGTCAAAGTTATATAAATGCGAAAGTTTATATGTATGGATGGATGTATTTTTTTAACTCAATCACGCCAAGATGACTCAGCGGTTCTGGATGAAATTTGGTACAGAGAGAGTCTATAATAATACATCTCAATTTTTGTCCCGGAAAACTGTGCTAAATTGCCACGCGATTAAAATCGCGGGTAAAAGCTTAAATAAAATAAAATAATGATGTAGAAATTATATTACAATTATAAACACATGTAAAATTTAATCACAAGTTTTTTCGATTTATAATAAGATACTGACAACTGCAAATATAATTAACACACTACTTGATAATTAACTGCATTGCGACATCGAGGCCGCGCTCTTTTCCTCCAAGCAAAGACAATAAGTCGTGTTCTTCCGGAAGTAACCATTTCCAACTTTGTTAATTAATTCGAACATATTATATTACTACTTACTGCCTCGTTAGTCGAATGGTCGCATGCGTGACTGTGGAGCAGGACGTCTCGGGTTCGATTCGGTCGGGCAAGAAGTACTATTGCGTT
Source organism: Tholera decimalis (assembly GCA_943138885.2). NCBI lineage: Eukaryota > Metazoa > Arthropoda > Insecta > Lepidoptera > Noctuidae > Tholera > Tholera decimalis. The sequence continues at coordinate 18,193,468 of OW964561.2, forward strand.
TTTCTGTTAGGAATTTCCCAGTAGTAGCCTGGAGTTTGGAAGTTGGCGGTGTGATGCCCCAGTGCCCCGGAAAACACGTTAAAGTGTTGGTCCAGGCTGTCATTTGGACATATTTAACAGTCGTTACGGGTAGTCATGTAAGTTGTGGAGGTCAGATATGAAGTCGTTCCATGTAAAACACTAATACTCAGTTGTATCCGATTAGACTGGAAGCCGATGCCTACATAGTTGAGAAAATGCTAAGCTTATGTTTATATTACTATTTATATCTATGTTACCAATATTCCAACTCTTTTTTCAAATTTTCAAATATTGGCGCCACAGTTGACGCAGCTGATTAAGCGATTGACTGATGCGCTGAATGGCACAGGTTTAATTCTCGCACTGGGACCAATGTTTTTATGGCTTACAAATACTTGTTCCAAAACTGGGTGTTTGTAAAAATTAGCTCACAGTACAGGAGAAATTTGTAGTGCGGGGCTAATGTTAAAAAAAAAAATTCTCATTTGTAAAAAAAGATCCTTATTGTGATAGAACCACCATCATCATTTTTTATTAAAGAATATAATATAATTTTAATCAAAAACTGTTATGATAGAGATAAGTACGAGCATATTATGAAAAAAAAAATAAGTTGAATGACCGCAATCATCCAGAATAACTTAACCCGAAAGTGTTTCATCTCCGTCTACCGAATTACTAATAGTTTGCTTTCATCTAATCAGGGTATAGAAACATCACTAATTGGTTCAACGCACGCGCACGCAGTGTCCGCGTTGAGGAGTACAGGGGATCAAGTCACACTCATCGTCCTTTCAGCTGGCAGCGCTGTTCCACCTGTGGCTAAAACGGCACCATTGTATTCAAGTAAGTGCCACTTCACGTAGGGGGGGAATCATGAAATGATTCTCCCCCCCCCCCGCCCCGCCCCTTAAATAAGCCTCTTTTTTTCTGGGTGGGAAAATCATCGAATGAATTCTCCCGCTCTGGGTTAAGTGGAAGGGAGTGTCAGAACACTCCCTTCCACTAGAAGTCTGCTTCTACTGACGAAAAACCCACCCTGTTCCTTTAGCTACCCTTAAATTCCGGGGCAGTGGTTTCTCGATACAACATTTCCGCAATCCCAGCGGGTAATGGCCTTATGATGCCCTGTCACTGGTTCTTGAAAGCCCTTGAGTCTTGAAAGACCATTTTTTTGCATTATTGTAAATCAAGTGTTTGTTTAAATTATTGGTGTACAATAAAGAGTATTCTATCTATCTATCTATCTGTCTATTTTATCAACAATTAGACTATAGTTTATTTCTTTCTCTAAATGTAAAAGTTAGTCGTAGTCTAAACATGGACAAGGCAATGAATAAAATAGAATAATAAATATAATAAAGAAGTAATCTATCTCCTTTAACTTCCGTCCATCCAAAGGTTGTCTGTAAGAGATCACCCTGTGTGATAAGACCGCCCATTGTACACTAGTTTTACTTTTTGTATACATAAAATGTTGTTAGATGTACTATAAATTATATTAATAATAATAATGAAGTAAACACAACCATGAATCAAGATATTGTTTGTGCAGCTAAAACCCAAGCCACATCATGTTCAACGCTTCACGAGCTATTGGAAGAGGAGCCGAGTGAAATACCGAGGTAACGTTGACCCCTACTAAATTCATTTTCAAGGTAACCTACTTGTTGGAAAGATTTATTACACAAATTTCTCTACCCAAATACTCCGTTATCATAAAACATCTTTTTGAGACAGATTTGGTATTACGAAAATGGTATTTTTATTCTAATACAAGTTAAAAAAGATAAAGTTGAACTAGTTCAAAAGAGACGGACCCCTGAGTTTGTTTGTTTCTTTTCAGGGTAGTCAGTTAGGAATCACCGGCTACATCTAGCTTAAAACGAAAAAAAATGACGTGTAAAAGTGTTATTTAATAACTAGTTTGCAAAATAAAGATCATTTATCATTTACTTGTAGTTACTGCACACAAAATACCACATTTCATCTTCTGAAATTCTTAGCCCAAATTGTGTTCCACTTTGCAAGCGTACCACATGTATGTTGTTGAAATATCCATGAAATTTTTCATAATATTCCTTTAGTATTCCAAAACTTATTCATTTTAAGTCTAAGTGTTGCTTTTATCGTAACATTTTTCATTTATTACTTTAACGAGACGATTTTTGGCTCTAATCCTGAAACTACAAGACGTTAAATCTTTAAAGCAGCTTTGTTTTGGCAGCTGTATTGCTTCGTGTTATTTTTCTTTATTTAATCATGTTCCTATATTATCTCATATTTCGATCTTATTCGCGCTTTATCGCATTGTATAAATTTTTGTTTGTCATTGCAATGTTTTATACATGTGCATAGTTTTACTATGTTTATCCTAACATTAAACATAAAGAAAAGCTTTTAAAATCTGTTTTTGAACCCCAAACTATCTCATAAATAAGATTTTAACTTAAAAGTTGTTGGAAAATTGTTAGTAAGAATTATTATATTAATCATGCCGCCAACAACGGAACAGAGACAATAAGTTCGGACATTGAAACTTTCACTTCCTTTGCATTGCTTCAAAACCGCTGAATACATCTTTGGAACTCGTAATTCCCCAACTTTCGCAAATCTTTAGTTAAAAGTAATTTCAGTTTTTTAAGACTAATAGACTGTTAGAGCAGTATATTAAAAAAAGGCGATTTTCTATATTCCAGCTTGTATGTATGTATGTATGGTATGTCATTGTATTTTAGTATTTATTTTTATGCACCAGTAAAAATGATTATTAGATCTAATTTTATATATTTTACATACTCGTTAGTTACACTCATTCGTTTACTTCTTCAGTCTGCGAAACACATCGAACATTTTCTTTTGAATACACGCAAATAATTTCAAATCGCACTACTTAGGTGTGTCCGGATGGTCCGGCTTGTCCGCTCTGGATCACGTCTCGGCATGGACATCGTTGGTGGTCTGGGGGGCGAAGTGGAGGGGAGCACGGACGAGGACGCTTGCGGAGTGTTCGTATCGGGTGTTTCTGTAGGTGGCGCTGCCTACGGCATGCTACATAGAGGCGACAGGATACTGAGTGTCGATGGGAGGGACCTTACAAGGGCTACGCACGAACAAGCTGCCGCTGCGTTGAAGGTATCTATTTCATATTTTAGTAACTGGTATGTCCAACAGTATTTGATTGAGAAATAGTAAAATTTTATAACTTTTGCAATATTTTAAATTTATATATGAGCTTTTATTAACAACATTTGACTAAGCATTAAATACATTTTTATTCAGGCACTGTATTCTAATGCACCTAGGGCAGGCGATATTCTAATATCGCCTGCTGTAGGTAAGTGTAAAACTTCACAAGAGATGTGAATGCCAGATATTATAAAATGTTAAGTTGTTTTCCTCATTATTTATAACCATTCAAAAACAAAATGTTTTTTTTTTTTTTTTAATATTAAAGTATTCACTAAAAATGTTAAATTTATACGTAAAAAAAACACTCTGTACACGCATACTTGAAGGACGGCAACGTCGCAATTTATTTATGAATGACGGGCCGCGTGTGCGGCGATCTAATTGATGTGCTTATACTATTGCGGGTTAACGGGAACGCCCTCTGTTAGTTAAGATAATGTATATCAAATAACTCATTATTTTTTTGATGAAACCTGTGCCAAAATATGCACTAAACATTATAAGTAGAGAAATATTCAGTACTTTATTTTTTTTAATGCTAAACTGTTTCATCTAATCTAAAAACAAAATTTCCTTAAGGCTTGTTGGTAATATATCTAACAGACTGACAATATTGCTACCCTGTATGACCATTAAGACATGGGGCTCTAACTAGCCTCAAATAGCACTAAATTTATTGAAAACAAAATTTTGATTCCAAAAGGTTCAAAATATCGTGACCAGTGATAAATTAAACGCTAAAGGTTTTTCGTAGCCGCAACGGCAGCGCTAACACTACATGATGAATTGGGATAGCGCCAAACTATTGACATAAGTTGCGTACCATACCAAAAGCCTACCCATTCCCCAAAGAAACAAATTAGGGCCACGAAAAACAAACCACACTTCAGGCTATAAGAGAGACCGTGGTACCCGAGGCTATTGATAACGTCAATAGCTTAATGGCTAAGGTGTCACACTTTTGATCGAGAGATCGCGGTTTCGAACCCCACCCATTACACTATTGCCGTCAACCCACTCCAGACACAAACATACTTAGTTTAGGTGGTTAACAAGATTGCCAGTCATGTGGATTCTATCCACATTTATTTATTGATTAAAACGTTATGCAACACAAATGGTACAAAGGCGGACTCAGTGCCTTAGGCATTCTCTGTCAGTCAACCGAGGATGGTGAAGAGATATCATGGCAGGTGTATATAAAAATAGACTAAGTAGATAATATATCAAGTAAAATGTTTATTACATGTATATTGTAACTAAAATAAACTTACATACATATTTATTATAATCTATATAATAAAAATGGATCGCTAAATGTGTTGCTAAGCGCAAAACACGAAAAGGGCTGGACCGATTTGGCTGATTCTTTTTCTGTTGTGTTTGGTTTTGTCAGGAGAAGGTTCTTATGAAAAAAAAAAGTTGGAAAGGTCTCAAGGGTAGGGGTAGGGTAGGGTAGGGGTAGGGGTAGAAGTAAGGTAGGGGTAGGGTACGGTACGGTAGGGTAGAGGTAGGGTATTGGTAGGGAAGTAGGGTAGGGGTAGAGTAGGGTAGAGGTAGGATAGGGGTAGTGGTATCGGTTGGGTAGGAGTAGGATACCACGCGAACGAAGTCGTGGCGGGTCAGCTAGTACGTAATATATACTAAAACTCTTGAAAAAAAAAACATAATTAACATAATCTTTTTCCCCTCTTCCTCAAGCAATACTCGGGGGCTACGGTGACGATAGCGGCTCAGTACCAACCGGAGCAGTACGAGAGGTTGCGCGCGCGCATCAGAGCGATAAACGCGGCCGCCGCCGCCATGTCGCCTCGGATGAGACACGTTCCGGTGCATCCTGATTTACAAGCTATGTATCCAAGGTAATATAAAAAAGTAAACTATAAATTACTATACATTATTTGTCACTTTAACTTAGTCATCGCAGAGGACTTTTAGCCACAGGGTGTTGTGTTTCATCTCTTCCGCGGACAAGTGCCGTAAAAGAGCCCTGTAATAATATTTATTTATTCAGGTGACATTACACCAATTGCCATAGATTACCAATAATATAATAATAAATAAATAGAAATAAATACTAATTAAATCATAAAACCACGTTGAATAAAAAATCAAATTAAATAAAACATAAAAATCCACAAATTCGAACACACCATTACCAAATTATTTTATATATTTATTAAAACTTTATGCAACACAAAATGTACAAAGGCGGACTTAATGCCATGGGCATTCTCTACCAGTCAACCATGGGTGGTGAAGAGATAACATGGCAGGTGAATAAAAAAAAAAAAATTAAGTAGATAATATTTTCAACGTAAAAGTTTTATTACAAGTGTATATATACATATACTACTAACTAAAATAAACTTACATACATCCCAACGAGCACATTAGTGGAAATAGCAGCCTATTTTGTTACTTTGGGCTGTAAAATAGCGGTTTAAGGGTTCAAAAAGCAGTTCAGAGTTGCATATCTGCATCCGTAAACGTCTATAGTTATAAAAGTTACTTAAGGTGCTATAAGCTGAATCAAATACTACCCTAGCCTTCACAGTAGTCCACGGTAGAACTCATTTACCACTTACACCTTTATATGAGAGTTACGCAGGTCATTCTGCCACTCACAGCTGCATAGTAGTTTCCATTGTAACTTGTGTAGGTTATAGTTATAGTAACCACTATTATACTACTATAAGTTTCATTATAGAAATAATAGAAACTCTTATGCATACTATAGTTACAAAAAAATCATCAGTGTAACTAAGGCCTTTAGTAGCAATAGTCATTCCTTGCAGGCTCAATCCATTCGCCATTTTACAGCCGCTTTTGTAACTATTATAAAACATTTAATAAAATGGATGCTAAACGAAGAAGTACGTAACTAGATCTTATTTATTTATTTATTTATTATATACTTTATTATACACCTTACAATACACTTAAGGATACAAATAATTAATCTTATAACCTCAAAAACAGGAAAATAGGAGCTTTTTGTGGCTGTGAGTTGCACTAGGGGACCAAAAATCACTGGAAGCGTTAGAAGGGTGAAAATTAGCGCTATGATTCTCAAAAGGGAGTTATTAGAGCTCAAACTGCAGGTTATGACTACAGTACAATGACGCCATGATTTTTTAAGAAAACTTATAATTTACTTGCAAAATTGAGTTGATATACATTGGTTTTGCAGTTAAATGTGCATTAAATGTACCGGTAAACAATCGGCCACTTGCAAATAGTAAGTTATCGACACGTAAAAATACGGAAATAAAATTTATTCTGTATAACAAATAAAAAATATCACATATCTTTTGTTAATTTTTTAAATATCATAAAAGCGCGTTAAAATTACTCGAAAATTATCTTATATATCTACAGTCAACTGGACAGTGTTTTAAGTATCTTTATATATCTTGCTAATACAGAATACAAACATTTACTTCTTTTTGTTTTATTTTCATGATGGCGACGAAAACACTTTACCAAAATATTACAAACAATGTCAACTGAAGATATACAATAAAGAACTATAATCAATTCATTCGTTCAAAGTAGTTCAAATTCATTCAAAAGTAGCGCTACGAGAGCTTTAGTATAGCGTTAATAAATCGTTATAGCTATTAAGGAACCTTTATGCAACCGTTGTGCAGGTTAAATGGAACTTTAGGTTGCATAAAATGGCGCCCAAATAGCGCTAAAGCGGCTGCTTTAAGTCTGCAGTAGACGCTCTAGCGCTTACGTCTATTACCATAAGTAATAATCGGATACGCTCCAAAGCTCTAATGCAGCCCATTTGTGCTAGTTGGGATATTTATCATAATACATACCAAAAATATATTATATATATATATTAATAAAAAGTTATAGAAAGTGACTTCTGAAAACTCTGCTTCCACTATTTGTTAAGAAAATAATCCCACAACTTTCTCTTAAATGCGTATTGATTGGTGGCCGTCCTGATATCGAGAGGTAGTGCATTCCACAGAAGGATAGCCTGTATATAGAAGGAAGAATGAATAAAATCAGAAGTATGAGAAGGACAGAGTAAGAGAAGATTATTGGAAGAGCGCAGACTTTTAGCGTGTGAGGAACATAGAAATTGAAAATGAGAAATAAGGTAAGAGGGAGGGGTAGGAGAGTTCAGCAAAGAGAAAAGCGTAGTCAAAGCGCGCAAACTTCTTCTCTGGCGAATGGGCATCCATTTGAGCTCGGTTCTGTACCTCGATACGTAGTCATATTTTTTTAAATTAAATATGAACCGGATACAGTTATTAAGGAGCCTATCGAGCTTAACCAGCAAGACCGCATTCAAGTCAAAGACACGTCACCATAGTCGATTACAGGGAAAATTAAAGTCTGCACAAGCATTGTTTTGGTTTTTGCAAGTAAAAAGTTCCTCAGACGATACAGGCATCACAAAGTCCCGTTGACTCATTGACTGACACTGCAGACCTGACTTTGCCAGCTAAGCATCGAGATATTTAACGCTAGAGCTAATAGGGATGACGGCGCCATTGAAAATGATTGGAGGGAGCGAACTTACTGTCAATCTACCGATCATACGCGAGCTTCCAATCACAATGGCCTGACACGTTGAGGGGTTTACAGACAACCCAAATCTATCAGACCAGCTTTTGATAGCATCTAAATCTCGGTTTACATCTCCTATAGCGTCTGATAAACTTTCTACCCGCGCAGATGCATACAACTGCAGATCATCAGCGTAAAGATGATACGAACACCGAAGATAGAGAGTTATAAAGTTTATGAAGATTGAGAATAATAACGGAGAAAGAATACCGCCTTGTGGGACACCAGCATCCAGGTCACGCCAACTTGAAGAGTTCTCATCGACACGAATCGACTGCTGACGTCCCCGAAGATAAGAAGAGAAGCATTCCAGACACTCGGAATATACCATGAGATGTGACAGAATAGGTAGGAGAATATCATGACTGACAGCATTAAAAGCATTGGAAAAATCAATAAGCACCAAAACAGTAACTTTTGTGTTCTCCATCGCCTCTCTAATGTCCCCAGTCACTTTAAGGAGGGCGGAAGCCGTACTGTGTCCTGGCCTAAATCCAGACTGGAATACACTAACAAGATTGTTCCGGTGAACAAATCCAGAAAACTGTCTATGGACACAGGCTTTTAGTACTTTGGACAGGAAAGGACGAATGGAAATTGGTCGAAAATGGATTACATTGAATTAACTACATTACATTAAGATCCCGCAACAAACAAACCAATTTTTAACTGTTTCCTCGGCACTAGTACAGCCACATGCCTGCCGGAACATTATATTTATTGTTTATGTGAAGTGTTACTTACATAGATTTAAGCAAATATTTATTAACTCAATTTCTATTATTAAGATATGTATGTTACTTTATAAGGTTACTCTGGGCCACAGGCACCTGAAAGTAAATAATTTATAATTACTAGAGTTCACCAGTGATCTAAATTCGGCCAGAAGTAAAATAATTTCAAATGTATTATTATTTACGAATAATATTAGGTTTCTGCACTCTTCCTCCATATAAGCTCGGCAAATTTTCAGTCCTCCGACTGCGTAATTTTCATAAAAAGGGGTAAAAAGTTTTTGCTTCACTTATAAAGTTATAATATACAACGTGTAATTTAAAGGGTATATACATATCAAGTGCACAGCTTCTTTGGATGATAGCAAACGATATGGCAAGGGTTTTGTAATCCTATGTCAACACGTGTGGAACTTATTAGAAATTTCAATACATTGATACCAGAGACAGAAACAGAATTATCATGTTATTGGCAAGTGACGTGAAAGTTATTGACCCTTGTAGTGCTGTGACACGTTTGTTATGATTGGTATTCAAGAAACATAATACGAAACCGATAATTTGGTATCAATTCTTTGACTCACTTATTTTTAGCTGAAACTGTGCATAGAGACTCCATACCAGATGTTGTCTTCAGCCCATTTGGATTCCGTTACACGTTGTATAAGATGATGATATGATGATGATTATAATATAATACATTATTACTATGGAGTCTATCGTGAAAAGGCAATAGATGAAAGTTATGTTTTTATCGTAATAAAGTCCACAGGAGCGAAGTCCTGCGCGAGTGCTAGTAATAATATAAAATACTTTAAAGTTTAAGCTTTGACTTTTTCTGAACATTAAAACTTGCAAAATGTGATAATTCGATTTAGGTCTTGGCATTTTATGAGACGCGATCAAACTTTTGCCTTTTGTTAAAAATTTATATGAATCCGATTATTTAAAGTCTGGCTCAAATTGATTTTATAGAAAATTTAAGTCAGCAATTTTTTTTTTAATTTGAGAAAAATTAAAGAAAATTTGCAGACAAGAGAAATAAGAATTCATGTCAGAAAAAAAGGTTCTTACTGAGATGAAAACCAATATAACAAAAATCAAAAGAGAGTGCTTCGTAAATGATTTGGTAACGTTAGACTCTACAGGTCGTAGACAAAGTGCCATTGTATCAGCAAATGTCAAAATAAAAGAGTGAATACGAGATATTTCGACGGCTTTTATCAATCATATACATTTTTGACGGTTTGACTATCGCCTTTTAGTCCAATATCGAAAGAAACGCCTAGAGGCATCGTCAATAAGTGTCTTTTGTCGACACTGATTTTAGGATCGCCTTTTAGATACTTGTGTTTTCCCTACCTTGTATCAATAGTTTTCGCTGAAAAGGGTTTGTTGATTATTGGAACGTGGTAACGTTCTATCGAGATATCGCGGCCCCGGAATTCAAGGGCAACTGAAAGAACAGGATGGGTTTTAAATCAGTGAAACTTTGACACTCCCTTCAATCAATTGATGTTTTTGCCCCCAAGAAAATTGGGTTTGCGATTTACATTTAAAAACTCTTAAATTACAAGATTTGAAATACCATTTGAGTACGTGTAATGCAAGGAATAATGTATGGAGAAATCTGTAAAAAATCATAGCATAATCATGTCAATTTAGTCATTAGGCCTGTCAGTCGTTCAGATATAATTTCAATCGACTGTAAACCGCAATTCAAAGGCCCATGGGACGATATTATATTCAGTAGTTCTTTAAAAAAATGGCTTACGTTTACAATACATCTACCAATAGATTGTAGTCTGAAAAAAAAATAATTTAAGGTAGTGGAACAAACTTCAAAATGTGTTCTATCTATTTTAATCAAGATTATTAGAGAACAGAAAGAACCTGGTATCTTCTGTTTCTTCATCATCTGTTATTTGGTTTCGATCTTGCTGCAAACTATGTTTAACTTTTGATTGGTAGTAGAATTGAAAAGTCACGAAGATCATTGCGTAAGTGTAATAAATAAATACAGCTGTTGCTATAACCCAATTTCTTTCCTCAATCTGTAATATCTTGAGTCGTGAGTTTATTTAAAACAAAATTATACCTGTTTTCTCCATAATTTATTATATGAACCGATTTTTGTTGTACGCTGGGTGATAATAATATATTGGCAGTGGAGCTGTAAAAAACAACGTTTGTTCTTTTTATGCAAAATGTTGGGTTCAATCACGGAATAGAAAAAAAAGAGTGAGTGTCGATATTCATAAAATAACCGTGGTCACCAAACTTACATAATGTACGTCGCGATAACGTACTTCGCAGTAAAGAACTTTCGCGATAACGTACATGGCACTAAAGAACTCGCGATAACGTACATCGCAATAAAGAACTTTCGCGACAACGTACTTCGCAATCAAGAACTTTCGCGATAATGTACTTCACAATAACATACTTTTGCAGTAACGTACATCACGGTAATGAACTTCGCAATGATGACGTACACTCACAATATTTATTTTCAAAAAAGATTGTGAAAACTTTTATCTGTCGCCCTTATTTTCCATTTGGTTTTGTTGTAAACTAGATGATTAATCATTAATATTCGAACTGGAAAAGAAAAACATGTGAGGTAAGCTAGGTGGCATTGGTCGAAGCCATACTGCGGGGCGAGACGGAAAGAGAAGTAGTCACCTCCTTCTGCGAAGCAGTCATACTAGCTAAGAAGGAGGCAGAACATGTGAGGGAGAGGACAGCCTCCACCTCACGACCTAGCCGCCGCATGAAACACTCAGGGCGTCGGAAGTCGAGGAGCGATTACCGGTCACCGTAGGTGCGGACTTGCGGACGGCGAGTAACTCACCGTCCTATCATGGACCATGCCCGGGTCGACGGCGGAGGCGCATCGGTTTACATGCGTGCCTCAAAGAGCTCTCAGCAATCTGACGGAGTCCCCACAGGGGCTGCCGGCACCTGCCGGGGTCGTGGGACTGTTTTATCAGGTAACCATGACCCTGGAACGTAAAGGGCTATTGATGAACTCATTGGATGAACGATTTTAACACGAAAAAAAAATGAAATGAAATGAAATGAAATATTTATTTTGTAAATTGGTTAAATGTAAACTGGTTTCTCAAAAAATATATTCAATTTCAGGCCAATATAAGTCTGATTTAACTGAGAAAAAAGAAATAACTGTCATTTTAAAAAACATGCTGCTGCAGAATAAATTATAATTTGATATCTACACAAATTTTATAAAATTTAAAAAATGTTTAACATCCATGTTCGTTACTTTCATATACTTTTTGTTGACATAGTTTTACGTTCATAATACCGAAATATTAACCATAAATGATTTATAAAATAATAGTGCCCTTCAAAACATTTTCGTGTGACAATGGCTGATTGGCGGTGGCTAGCGGCTTCTACAAAGGCAGACAATACGAATAGAAAAATAAAATGTTTCTTCCGACGAAATAGAGTTATCATTTTTAGTTGCGAGGGCAATTTCGGAAGGCGGTGTGAAAAAAAAAAGAAATCCAAAACCAATAACACCGACTACCGAAATTAAAGTTATTTTTGGCTTTGTAGTGTTTTGATATGGAAGTCGGTTCTATTTTTTGCAAAAATTTTTTTCTATGAAAATATTGGACCCAATAAAACCTTATTTTTATAAAGTTAACCGTGTATTACGCTTTTTGCGTCTTTTTTTGTCACCCATTTTGATATTATAATAAGAACTAGTACTTGCGTGTTGCGCGAGGTGCAAGCACCTCGCGTGCTTGTGGTGGTGGATTGTTCACTTTTAAAACCCCTAAATGTAGTAAAAAATGAATCTGAAAAAAAAAATGTGGGGGGGTGATGGGGGGGGGTTTGCACAATTATTTTGACTAAAGCATTGCCCCTCTAAATGAATCTGAAAAAAAAATGTTCCAAATCTCTTTATTTTCGAGATCCGCCTAAAGGGGGTGAGAAGGGGGGCAAGGGGGGCGACTTTGAAAAATGGTTTTTACTTTACCGAGCCTCCTCTTTACGAATCCGTAAAAAAAAAATACGGGTTTCGTAGTTTCCGAGATACGATAGGGAGGGGGGAGAAGGGGGGTGAAAAAGGGAGGTTTGGCACTTTTCCCGTAGGTTTGAGAGTTACTTGTTTACGAATCTGTCAAAATATAACCACCTCCCCATCCACCATCTGGGAGAACAATTATGTCAATGAGTGAGTGAGTCAGTGGTAATTTAGCTTTATATAATATAACTAGTATTTGCGTGTTGCGCGAGGTGCAAGCAACTCGCGTGGTTGTGAAAAAAAAAAAAAAAGGGGGGGGTGATGGGGGGGTTTAGTATTTGCGTGTTGCGCGAGGTGCAAGCACCTCGCATGCTTGTGAAAAAAAAAAGTGGGGGGGGTGATGGGGGCTTTAGTATTTGCGTGTTGCGCGAGGTGCAAGCACCTCGCGTGCTTGTGAAAAAAGAAATTTGTTGGGGGGGGGGTGATGGGGGGAGATGGGGGGGTTTAGTATTTGCGTGTTGCGCGAGGTGCAAGCACCTCGCGTGCTTGTGAAAAAAAAAAAAAAAGTGGGGGATGGGGGGGGGTTGCAGAAGTATTTCGACTAAAGCATTGCCCCTCTAAATAAATCTGAAAAAAAAAAATGTTCCAAGTCTCTTAATTTTCGAGATCCGCCTAAAGGGGGTGAGAAGGGGGGTGACGGGGGCGACTTTGATAAATGGTTTTTATTTTACCAAGCCTCCTCTATACGAATCCGTAAAAAACAAAAAATACGGGTCTCGTAGTTTCCGAGATACGATAGGGAGGGGTGAGAAGGGGGGTGAAAAGGGGAGGTTTGGCACTTTTCCCGTAGGTTTCAGAGTTACTTGTTTACGAATCTGTCAAAATATACCCACCTCCCCATCCACCATCTGGGAGAACAATTATGTCAATGAGTCAGTGAGTGAGTCAGTGGTAATTTAGCTTTATATAATATGACTAGTATTTGCGTGTTGCGCGAGGTGCAAGCACCTCGCGTGCTTGTGAAAAAAACTAAAGCATTGCCCCTCTAAATCAAGTATTTGCGTGTTGCGCGAGGTGCAAGCACCTCGCGAGCTTGTGAAAAAAAAAAAAGAGGGGGGGGGGTGATGGGGGGGGGTGATGGGGGGGGGGGGGGGGTTGCACAAGTATTTCGACTAAAGCATTGCCCCTCTAAATGAATCTGAAAAAAAAAATGTTCCAAGTCTCTTAGATTCCGAGATCCGCCTAAAGGGGGGGAGAAGGGGGGCGGGGGGGGGGACTTTGAAAAATGGTTTTTACTTTACCGAGCCTCCTCTATACGAATCCGTAAAAAGAAAAAAATACGGGTCTCGTAGTTTCCGAGATATGATAGGGGGGGGGGGAGAAGGGGGCGGAAAAGGGGGGGTTTGGCACTTTTCCCGTAGGTTTGAGAGTTACTTGTTTACGAATCTGTCAAAATATACCCACCTCCCCATCCACCATCTGGGAGAACAATTATGTCAATGAGTGAGTCAGTGAGTGGTAATCTAGCTTTATATAATATAATTAACGACAAATAGTAAACTAACTAAGTAACACTAAAATAACCTAATATTTACACACACTATACAACACGTAACATAATTAATGCACATCCTGAAATTAGTTTGTTCAGTATCGTTTACTGAATCGGTTTTTATCGTTTTTAATATTGCTAGCGTTGAGCTCGTGGATCCTCGATATGTTGTTTACAGGTGCGACCGAGATCGTAACACAACAAAAAAACGTGATGGCGGCGGGGTCCTCATCGCAGTGTTGCGGGAACTTCGCTCGTGTTTGCTTAACGTTTCTAATCGTTTGCATAATAACTCCACCAAATATAATTTTCTAATTGGGGTGTGCGTTAATTACGATACATGTTGTATATAAAACCAACAATTTCTAATTAGTTGGGCTATCGACAATAATTTTGTTTGCGGAGAAAAGTGTCACAGGTCCGTTCAGCAAAGCGTCTCGTCCCGCACTGATTTATTGGGTGCCGGAGGAGTGGCTACGCGATTTGCGAGTAGCGATTACGTAAAAAAATCCGTATAAATAATTAAGAAAGTTATAGGCAAAAATAAGCCCAGGGACCCATCGGAATTACTTAATATAATATATTGGTGGCAATTAAAAGATCCTGTGATTGATAGTTTAGGAGAAAAATGGTAGTAAGTTACAAAAACAGAGGTCACTTTGCGTATTTATTTATGACTAGCTTTTGCCCGCGACTTCGTACGCGTGGGAAGGTTTTACCGCGCAAATCCCGATCCCGTGGGAATTTCGGTATAAAAAGTAGCCTATGTGTTATTCCAGAATGTCAACTATCTACTTACCAAACTTCATTCAGATCCGTTTAGTAGTTTTTGCGTGAAAGAGTAACAAACATCCATCCATCCTCACAAACTTTCGCATTTATAATACAAGCTTTTGGCCCGCGACTTCGTACGCGTGGGAAGATTTTCCTGCGCAAACCCCGATCCCGTGGGAATTTCGGGATAAAAAGTAGCCTATGTGTTATTCCAGAATGTCAACTATCTACTTACCAAATTTCATTCAGATCCGTTTAGTAGTTTTTGCGTGAAAGAGTAACAAACATCCATCCATCCTCACAAACATTCGCATTTATAATATTAGTGAGATGAGATATTTCAAATATATTTTTATTTTTTTTTCGAAGGCAAGAGGACATGCTTTATATTGTGTAGATTAATGTATATTATTTTGAAAACAAATCTTGTAAGGGTTACGGAAAAAAAGGTTCTAATGTATCCTAAATGAAGCCCAATTCACGAAATCCACGCCTTAATCACTGAGCCTGTAAAGTAATTTACATCCACTGAAAATATAAACCTTGGAGGCAAATAATAACCAAAAATTGAGTTGGTAACATCAAATTATACGTTTGCGAAATAATACTATATCTTGTCGAAATAGCAAGGTAACATCAAAACAAGCTCCTAAGTACCTTGTTCATTGTAAATTGAGCCTAGGGGGATAAAGTAATAGCATCGGGCAGCATTTACAAAACTTAATTACAATATAAGCGGCGTTTATTAATTTTTATTGAATATTACACTAAAATTTCCATTGCCAGTTTGTACTAAAATTTCTCTTCCCCTATTGTTAGGTGAAAAGTTAAAGTATCGCTGCATACGACTGAGTACTTACTACTGAAAACGTCACAAGATTATCTTGTCATCTTTTCCGTATTATTCAATTAACAAAGCTGGGGTTTAAGCGATGTAACGATGGCGCAACGCCGTTTATCTTGTAGTCGATAAAATACAATGCCGTACCAGTGGAAACGTAGCCTTAGTCTAACGGAACGGGCTTGCTGGAATTAAATGGTGCAATTCCATCGCACACTTCCCGAAATGTAACCGATGGAAAACCGATAGACTTGCAACTCGTCGCCTATTTTCAAGGCTCTGGAGTTTTGACTTGACCAGTGCGTCGTCGCCAGTGAGTTGGATAGCAGTCGCACACTTTCACAGCGCTTCTAAGTAAAGTTCTACCATCAGGCTACCGTTTTTTGCGTGTCGAAAACATCATGGATGTCGTCTACCTTAGAATAAACGGAGGGATCTGTTAGACTCCTACTGACTAAAACCACACGGGTTTTCTTTTCGTCACTGCTTGCTGGGGTGAGGTGATACTTGGAATTCTCCACAATCAACCTTCTAACTACTTCGACCTAACCTTTGTAATCGCACAAACTTTACATGTTTTATTAAGTTAATTAGAAAATTCTCAGTAAAGGGTCTGCGCCCGTGAAATACTTTAGATTACCAAAAATATTGGTAACGTATTCTTACTTTTTTCGCGTGATTAAAAAAATAAGTGAAAATAAGTAAGTCAATAATTCAGCAAGTTGAAATTTTACGTGACGTCACGCCGTGTAACTAGTAACTTTTAGTACTATGTGACATCAGCAGCCGACGAAAAGTCCAGGAGTGGGCTCCTGGACTTTTAAGGTATCTTTTTACATTTTGATTAATTTGAAAAGATAAAAAATAATTATACAATATTTTTTTGGAATTCTAACAAACCTATCAAATAGTGTAAAACCTTGAAATACAGGAAACTTCCCTATTGTACCTACTACAGCATTACAGATTACTACATTTTAGAACATAGATAATATTTCAATATTTAAACACCTAATTACCTACTTGTTGATGCAAGCCCTTTTCTACTGTAAATTATATTATAAAACGGACCTCTGCTTAAATGATAAAATATTTATATAGGTACTCAAAAACCCTGAGAGTTTTACTTACAGAAAACTAATTAATGTTTGTGTGTAATTAGGATTGCAGGTCATGAGACCCTATTAGAAATAATTATCATGCAAATGAACAGCTTTGTGATGTAACAGCAGAGGTTGGATATTAGATATTGACGAGATAGGAGTAGTTAAGGTAATACCAAAGTCTGGAGAACAAATAGACTTGGTATTATAGTTAATTAGACTAAGGCCACGTTTCCAATGGCACTGTGTCGTAATCACAATAGACTTCAAAAACTTGAGAGGCATTCCTCCGTATCACTAACTATAACTTTAACATCAATAACTTCGTTGTGGACGAAATTACTTTCATTACCTTTATTGTATAGGGAATGTTCAATCCTTGCATCGTTAAAGTGTTCAATCTTATATCAAATGATGATTTTTTGAAGTACCTAATGTATATTCCTTGTCGTTTGATCGTGCTCAACCCCCTTACCCCAATCTATGGAAAGCTGAAAGCCTGTCTTCTATACATTTCATAGTACGTCAAACTGGTCGCATGCCCCAGCAAGCGTTGTGTTGCTTAACCCTGCAGATCGATTCTAACTACTGTTCTTATTTGGCCACTTACTCCACCGTATTACAATTCCATCAATCGCAAAAATAAATTGACCAACAAATCTCTACTAGTAAGACCTTAATATAACCTATGAGAGTAATAGGCTACGCGACAAAATCTTGGTTTCACATAATATAGAGACATGAAAATGGAATACAAAGAAAAAAAGGGTTTCACCCTTTTGCTATGATTTGCGGCTAACATAAAAGCGATGTCCTCTTTACAACGTGGCTTAAATATGGCTCTCTTTGGAAAACCAGCTGCGTCGTTCGTATGTTCAATACTTTTAAATGTTTTTATGTTATATACAACGTGTAATTTAAAGGGTAAAAGTAGGGTAAAAGAACGAAAAGAATTATCGTGTTATTGGCAAGTGACGTGTAAAGTTATTGATCCTCGTAGTGCCGTGACACGTTTGTTATGATTGGTATTCAAGAAATATATGAAACCAATAATTTGGTATCAATTCTTTGAGTCAGTTATTTTGTGCTGAAACTGTGCATAGAGACTCCATACCAGATGTTGTCTTCAGCCCTATTGGATAGATATGGGGTTTCCGTTGATACAGGGTTAATTGTAAAACACCGAAAACCTCTCAGGACTATGTTACTAACATCATAATCAACAACTTTTGTTCTATAACTTTTAAAAATTCGTCATATTTTAGTTCACCAGATTTTCATACAAAAATAAAAATATTTAAATTGAACGCCCTAAAAGTTACAAAGTCTATGTGAAGCAAAAGAAAACGATTTATACTATCACTTTCTTTTGTTTCGCATAGACTCCGTAACATTTAGGGCGTTCAATTTAAATATTTTTATTTGTGTATGAAAATCTGGTGAACTAAAATATGACGAATTTTCAAAAGTCATAGAACAAAAGTTGTTGATTATGATGTTAGTAACATAGTCCTGAGAGGTTTTCGGTGTTTTACAATTAACCCTGTATAGATATACTTATTTTTTTTAAAGAGCGCTAGCAATATGGGTGAATCCACAATACTAGCAATGTTTATATGGTCTCAAGGAGCTCGTGACTAAACAATAACCGGTTGATTTTCAAGGTAAAGCAACGCTTGCCGAGGTCGATTCATGGATGGGTGACCATCTTAACATATCGAAATGCTATGGAAAGCACGTTAAGTCGTTGACCCCGGCTGTCATTTTTACATTTTTGACAGCTGTTACGGGTAGAAGGCAGAAAATCAGATACTGGCCTTTCCAAGGGATATCGTGTTGCCTACTGGGTTATGGAGGTAAGACAGGCAGTCGCTCCATTTAAAACACTAGTACTTAGCTGCATCCGGTTAGATTGGAAGTCTATCCCAACATAGTTGGGAAAAGGCTAAGGATGGGATGATGAGGTTTGCATTAAAAACTTTTTTGCAAAAAATAAAACCGACTTCCATATCAAAACACTACAAAGCCAAAAATAATTTTAATTTCGGTAGTCGGTGTTATTGGTTTTGTATTTTCTTTTTTTTTCACACCGCCTTCCGAAATTAAAATTATTTTTGGCTTTGTAGTGTTTTGATATGGAAGTCGGTTTTATTTTTTGCAAAAAAGTTTTTAATGCAAACCTCATCATCCCATCCTTAGCCTTCAGTGAATTTTCCAAATCGGTTCGTAAATGACGGAGTTATGCGCGAACAAAAAACGCAATGCAGAGTAAACGAAAAGATCATCCACGTAAATATTTTTTTAGACTTTTGTTGATTTTTCAGAAACGGCTTGTCCGATTTCGATAAAATTTTCATGGGACCATTTGGGAGGTATACCCTTTTCATTAAATTAAACATTGAATTTTTCAATTCGGTTGGCAAGCGACGGAGCTATGCCCGAACAAACATAAAAAAAAAAAACAAACAAACATCCGAATTGAGAACCTCCTCCTTTTTTAGAAGTTGGTTAAAAACTATATCTCTGGATCGCAACTAAAGATATAGTCGACGATCTAACGCAGATGGTGATGTATTTATTTATTTACACTTTACGCAAATACGTAAAAAAATTTTTTTAATTTTAATTTAATCATTTATTTTCAGCTTACAAAGACCCATATATATACCTTAACCTAAAGTATACAAAGTATAGTAGTAAGTATAGTAGTACAAAGGTGAACTTAATGCCGTAGGCATTCTCAACCAGTCAACCATGAGTGGTGAAGAGATAGAGTGGAAGGTGCAATATGTACGTGAAAATTATATTGGAAAAAAATAATGATAATTATAGTGATAACACATAAAAACCTAATATCATAAAATCGAAGTATCATAAAATAGAAATAACATAGAATGTAGGTATGTTTTATTATTATGGTCTAAACACCTATTAATTATTGCAACTTTATAGAAATAAATTGAGTTTGAAAAGAGGAACTGAGCCTGTTACCGTCTCCATACGAAACGACGAATTGGAACGGTGCTGTAGGGATGTATCCCATGAAAAACATAAATGTGAAATGAGAGCCAAGTTCAATATTATCATAAATGCCTTGGTTGTTGACTTCAACGACAAAAGAAGTGAAATCTAAAAGGGTGCCAAGTTCAATTGTCAGTCCTGAAATTTATTTATAACAACATAAAATATCATTTATTCTTATAACTTAGGAGAATATATCGTAGCCTAAGGTTTGACCTGGCTAGTTCTTATATACGAATTATTATGTTCGATGGTTAGTTTGTACCAGCAAGCCAAATTTTCGAATTAATAAAATAAGAACCGACAAGTAACAGGTTTACAACTTGCAAAGGCTATAATATAATTCGTATATGAAAACTAGCCAAGTCAGACCCTTAGGCTACAATATATTCTCCTAAGTTATAAGAATAAATGATATTTTATCTTGTTATAAATAAATTTCAGGACTGACCATTGAACTTGGCACCCTTTTAGATTTCACTTCTATTGTCGTTGAAGTCAACAACCAAGGCATTTATGATAATATTGAACTTGGCTCTCATTTCACATTTATGTTTTTCATGGGATATCATTACTTTTTGTACATAAATTAGTAGTAGGTACTTACTTATAACAAAATTAATACTAAATGGTTTTTTGTTAAACTACTGTATTTTCCTACGTTTACGGGGTATAGTTGTCCTTTTTGTGTTATTTGCTATATTTTCTTGTACCTTTGAAATGTTCGAATGAATTGCCCATTCAGTATCCGGAATTCTTTTTACGCGTTTTGCCTCCATGGTGTAGTGACCCTCTAAGATAATAGGTGGCGCTAGTGGTTGTAGAATACGGTTAGTTACGCGTAATAAATACGAAAATTTACTATATTCTTATTTATAAGTACAGAAACGGAAATATTTGGATTAAAAAAAATTAAGAGTGGTATTTAACTCGTTATATATTCACGTAAATGTCTTAAAATCCACATATAGAGATTTACAGGCACTAATTATAAGTTAAGGGAAAATTATAATAAAATGATAAAAAATTACCAGTTTCTGATTTTTTCCTTTGTATTCACCTAATTACCTATCTTCATGCCAAATTTGAACTTTCTAGGTCATCTGGAACTGGGTTATAGTTTTGATCTATAGGTCAGTCATAAAAATGACGATTTTTGGACGTTAATATCTAAATAACCGTTTGAGATATGTTTATAAAATTTGGAACACATATGTATTATTATAGTCTCAATATATGAGCCAAATTTGACAAGTTTAGGTGAAATAGTTTTTGAGTTATGATGGGCTGAAAAGTGGCTCCAAATGGTTCGTGTAATATTACACACGGTGAGCTGCGCGCCAGTTCTTTGCTTGACACGCTCCCGCGTGTCTAGATTTATTCAGTTTTGAAGAAAATACTATTTCATAACGTTCATAGCACGCATTCGTACGCTAGTTTCTGATGTTTTATAAGTGCCCATGTAAGCATAATAATGTGAAATAAAATCCTTTTGATTAATAAATTTATCTATTTATTATAATATATTTACACTAATACTAATACTTATATTAATTACACTTGTAAGTATAGAGTATGTATACGACATATATGCAATAAATGAAAACACTGGCAATACTCATCATAATGAACAACTTTTTATGTGAGGCCAAAATAGAAATCGCGAAAAAAAAAACAACTGTTCAGTACATTTGGTCGACTTACATATGCACACACAAATTTATAGGGCAATCTCAGTTTATTTTTGCGATTTCAGTGTTGGCTTCATATACAAAGTTGTTCATTATGATGAGTATTGCCAGTGTTTCCATTTATTGCATATATGTCGTATACATACTGTATAAACTGAATTAAACTGTTTTGTAATGTCGGTAAAGTTAAAGCACAGTTGAGATCGGCGCGTAGTCAGTGTGACTATATCTAATTTAGTGTAATCTTGCACAAATTTAAAATCGTAATCTAATTGAACAATTATATGATTTAAAAGAGGGTCCGTGAAGTTTCTTGCATGTCCATTTCCATGAAATCTACGTGCCGCTTCATAATTATGTAGTTTCATTTCTTTGACTAGCCGACCTTGACAATTAAAAAGTGCCTGTGTATAGTTTTCTGCTTTTATTAAATATAGCTTTGAGTTTAGAGTTGGAGAGACGATGGCTGGATCTTTATATAATTTTTATTGGTTGACCGATTAATTAGGAGCACATATTTGAGTACAATTGGAAAATAATGTTTGGAAACGATTTATTAAAAACACAAAAATTCATATTCTGTATTCCCAATTATACTCCACCAACGAAAACTTGATACAATACCTAGATTAAGTAGTTTACAATTGACATATACAATATATACATATACAATGAATGTTATAATTTTAATAACATCCGACAGAAATAGCAGATTTGTGATTAATCCTCTTTACTTTTTAATCCTTTCTTTTAATGGAGAAACACATCGGGTTTTGCTATTTTATTATTTGTATACGCTACAGTTAGGTTTGGTCATATTTAAGGATGATGTTCTATTTTTAAATTACACTAAAGAACCTATTGTAAGAATATAAAATTATTTTTTTTTTCTGAAAACTTAACCTCAAACTTTAGTTTGTGAGTTTAGGTCAAAGAGTCGCATGGTGTATGACTCTCTACTAATATTATAAAGTGAAAAAGTTTGTTTGTTTAAACCCGCTAATCTTTGAAAGTTCTAGGTTGATTTGGATGAGATTTGGTAAGTGAGAGTAAGAAGTGTAAGTAATGGAGGAAGGTATAGGATACTTTTTATCTGACTGCAAAACGGAGGATTATGTTTTTATTACGATAAACCCCACGGGGACAAAGCCCCGCGTAACTGCCAGTATCATTATTGTACCACGTACAAAGAGTAACACAAAATAAACATTAATGTAAAATGACGTACATATGCGACATGTGTCACGCATATTACTGCATTTAAGCGGTGATTTGAGCGTCAGAGACTCGACAAAAATAATTAATTTGGTATACATACATTTTAACCAGTCACGTCAATCTTTTTTTTTAATTTTTTGTACAATATGCCCAAAAAAATTTAAGTTTTTTTTTGTTTTTTAAAAAGATTACTAGCAATTTTATTTTATTTTATTTGGAAAAAAAAACGTCATTACATTAAGCATAATAATAATTAATGAGTTATATAAAACTAAATCAATGTAATAACAACAACATTTTCTAAATATTATTTAAAAGGTATGCTATGATGAAAAGTCAAGTTAAGTATTATCCATATTCAAGTAAGCTATTATATTTTTATAACGCTACAAGCTTTCGAATTAGTCAGTCACTTCAAGATGACTTGTATCTAATCTATGTGGGTAGAATTCACATTACTAGCAACCTTGTTAACCCCTCCAACTAAACTAAATATGCTTGTGTCTGGAGTGGGTTCACGGCAATAGTGTAATGGGTGGGGTTCGAACCCGCGACCTCTCGATCACAAGTCCAACACCTTGGCCAGTAGGCTGCTACAAAGAATTATATGTATAGTTATCACCAGATGCAGTTTTTTTTTCATTTACGGGGTTACAGGAGTTTCTAAGGAGATACCGCGGCCCCGGAATACAAGGGCAACTGAAGGAGCAGGGTGGGTTTTTAGTCAGTAGATGTCTGATACTCTGTTCTACCCCACCCACAACGGGAGGAGTCATATGATGATTTTCTCACCCAGAAAAGTCGTTGTTTTCATGAAAAAACGAACATAAAAATTTAATCTGACGGGCTGCCAACTTTCTCTTTCAAAAATCAAATTTTATTTTTGAGAAATAATTAAACCCCGTATGAAATCCTGACGGTTTAAATAAATAATAATAAATAATAAATAAATGCTGCTTTATTTCAGGCAAAACACCCATATACAAAATAAAAAACAGTGAGAACAAAATTTAAAAGAATAAAACTAGAATCTAAAACTTTGAGGTATGTATAGGTACCCATAGTCATAAAATACATCATATTGCATAGAAATTGCATATTCATCCTAATTATTACGTCATTTTTTGTTCTCGTTCAGGTGAACAGAAATCCAATGCGTATATATGGGACATAGTAAATTGCACGAGACAGCCCTCAGGATGCTGTTGCTGGAACGTCTCAAACCTTCCCAAAAAGACGCAACACGTGACCTCACGGTTTAAGACTACACCCATGGAGTTTTGCCATTTTATTCACGATCGTACAGAAGAATAAGAAATAGATTCCAATTCTAAATTGTCCGTTTCTGTATTTATAGAAACAGTATAAACTGCGGGCGAGGGAGAATCGGTAGGAAATAAACACGTATCGTACTCCCCGGGTAAAATAAATTTACAATACATTTTTCTAAACTTCATGAATAAAAACGAATTGGTTGCTATGGGAAATGAAAAGTTAGTACAGTGCGTTTCAGCTGCTATATAACAAAACAAGGATTTATTATATTATTTAGTTACAAATATTGAGCGAAACAAAACTAATCCCCTTTCCATATTCTAGTTCTCAAACGTGAGTCTATCATCAAAAATAAAATAAATTCTTAATGATTTTGACATAACTTCTGGGCCTTTGCGCCATGCTTTCTCTTTAATTTCGGGCATATGTCAACAATGTAAATAAGAGAGAAAGGTATGTTCAAAACAAAACTAATGATGAGTTTAAATAATTAAATATTATATTTAAAGATGTGAGACGGTTAAACAAAATACTATAAAAATAAAAACCGTTATTATTTTTCGCCATTAAGTTTTCTTTGCAAACCGTACTTTTTGAGTGACATTTGTCAGATAAAAATCATTGAATTTCCTATAGCATTTGAAACGCATAGCACGTTATTATAGTTAGGTTGGGTTGTCTAGGAAAACGAGTAAGGCAGCTGACCCTGGCTGTCATTTGTTCATCTTTGACAGACGGCACGGGTAAAGTACGGGTATTCAGAAGCCTGATTGGTGGTGGTTTATTTAAAGAAAATAAAAAAATATCAACAGAAATCGATGTTAAACGATGATGGCTGCAATAGTTGACAAAACTGTAGCGCAGTTATCAACCCCGGAATAATACTAAGTTAGTCATTTTGTATTTGATGTACTACTCTCTCTCACTACTCACGTTATGCTATCCAATTAGTCTACTCTTCACCATTGCCATTAAACGTAGTATTGATACTTTGCTCAGAAGTTCATTTCTCATCGATAGCGTTGATGACGATTTTTTAATGTCCAATAAATTCTTTCTCTACACACCATTTACATTCTCACGTTCACCTAAATTGGTAAAATTGTACAACGCTTAATTCACCATTTTTTTTACACAAGCGTTTTATGTGTTTTAAAAATAGAACGCTAAATTTAAGTCTAGAAAACTATTTCATGAAAAGCAAAATCTCTTTCTTCACTATTTCACATTATTCTACAGTACAAAACAATTTTCATGAATAAATGATCATTGAGCACAAAGGAATAAAGCACACATATGGTATTTTAATTCCAGCCAGTATTGACATTAGAAATTGTTGGCTTCACTCCAGATTTTCCGGAAAATCTCATTCGGTCTTCATTAGCAACTACAATTTAGTATGGAGCACGCTTTATGAGAACATTTTACACTATGTTACAATTTCTGACGCCATTCCTCTAGGGCACTCTGTTTGAAATATGCTTTTCATTCTTTAGTAAAATGAAACTGGCAGCAGTTTTGTAGACAACTTGAACTTAGTATACAATGCGTTGAATTGCTTTGTCAAGATTTATACACTAGGGTTTTATGAAACGAAGTAACTAGAAACTTTTCTAGTTGACAACTATTTCTTGTGGGAATGTCAAGAAAGATTTGTTTTTGAACGTACTTTTGCTTAAGAAAAGTATTTTTCGTCCTAAATCAGACAACAGTCTTTTTTCCAAACATCCAAATCCACTCAACCGTTGAAAATATATTCGAAAAAAAATGTATAATATGTTCACATTATATCCTTATTCTTTATCGAACACACAAACAGTTACATATACAAACGAGTAGGTACTTCACATACAAAGGCAATTTAATCCAGAATTGGACTTTCCAACAACAAATGTTGGTACTATAAAGATATTTAGAAATTAGTGCGGGTATTAAGTGCACACCAGAAAACATAAACATCTTGATCCCTTGCGTGCCCAGAAAGCTGGCTCGTTCTTTACCCAATGAATAAACATCACCATTCAATGTGGCAATGTTGCCAGTATTCTGAGGATATTTCCATATGACAGTGATTTGGAAAAGTATTATTATTTTTTTATTTATGTAAAACTAGAACTCCGAACGCGACTATATCCGCGTAGTTTTCGAAAATACAGCCCATGAGTACTCGAAAGCAACGACATACCTTTTCTTTTTGGGGAAAACCTATCAAATGCCTCTTCTCGCTCTGAGTGAAGCGGGCCGCAGTATGTGGTTAGAACATTCCAGCAAACCCGATAGGCAATAACCTTATGGCCTTCAATGCTGCTGCCCCCTTAATATTTATGGCAATAATTGTTACGGCAAACGAAACGTAACCTGAAATGGTATTCTTTTGAAGTTAAAAGGAAAATCATTCGAATATCTAGCTGGAGTAGCCTTTCTATTACGTTCACACCCAATCATTATTTTTCGGTGGAGTTTTATTTATTAGGCACCTCAACGACTAATTCACTAAGACAGAGTTATTTTAAAACACTGATATCTCCTATGATATGCATTGAAATCAATTGATGTTAACTGATTTCAAAAAAAGGAGGAGGTTCTCAGTTCGTCTTGATCTTTTTTTTAATGTATGTTACCTCATAACTCGAAGACGGCTGGACCAATTTGGAAAATTCTTATTTTTTTTTTGAAAGGGTATACTTGCTAGTTTTTCCCATTGTCATCACGTTAGGATCTGATGATGGAATCATGGAAAAATCGAGGGAACTCTTCAAATATTATAGGCACGCCTATATCGTTTTAGGTATTTATTATAGTGCCTTGTGCAGTTGCTCTTGAAAAGCACCATTTCAGGAAGTGAAACTGATAATGAAGACCCCAGATCCACCAAAACTACTCAATGATAAGTATTTCGTGGATTGCGATTAGATTACTTGAATATGGATATTAAACACTTTATGCTCGTTACAATGCATATGGTGAAGTAGACCTGATGGTGATGTATCAGGAGAACTCCTCAAAAATTAACGTCTCTCCCCCGGGAAAAGCAATATTTTGTAAAGGGTGGTAAGTAGTTGACATTTAAGTTTTTGTAACTAGATAAATTACAAACTGACCCACTAAAAAACGGTGAAAAAAAAACCTTTTTAGCAAAAAATAAAACCAATTTCCATATGCAAATACTACAAAGCCAAAATAACTTTATTTTCGGAAGGCGGCAAAAAAGAAAAGACAGAACCAATAACAGCGACTACCGAAATTAAAGTTGTTTTTGGCTTTGTAGGGTTTTGTATTTATTAATACCATGTTTATAAAAACACCTTCGCACATATATGTTTTTTTTTTAATAAATTATTTTATTACTATAAAGTTCAATCTTAAAGGTAAAACTACCGCTGACTTTTATGTAGCGTCTCTTATATTATAATTATAGCCTTTCTTACACGCTGATAATATAGTTTTATAATGGTGAAAGATTTTTTAAATCAGTCCTATTGAATCGATTTTAGAGTTTTCAACAACAAATCGTTCCTATCTATAGTAATATTACTATAATGCGGAAACGCACTAATCTTCGAAAGTACTTGGTGGATTTGGATGAAATTTGGTATATAAGTAGCTTGTATTTGGTGGAAAAGGAGAGCCATGTTTTTAACGTGATAAAGCCCACAGGAGCGAAGCCCGTACGACTGCTAGCTTATAATATTAGTGAAGATAATACTTAAACTCAATATATAAATCTTAATTTAAATAAACTGAAATAAAGACACAACATAAAACAAAATCCTATAATATTTGTCAAACACAAAAGATTCCTATAAAATTCAGTAAGTACGTATAAAACCATATCTTACGAAACCACTACACGTACTTATATTTTATCAACGGTACGTAAATTAGATTGTGCGAGCGTAGAGCTAAAATTTGTAAAGGCGAAATAAGGGTTACATCTTTCGTACTTTACGAATTTCTATTGTAGTGTCTCTTTAGGATTCCCGAAACAGTTTTGTTCAATATAAAAAAACTTTTTGGACTGTATCTAAGTTTTGATACTTTCGACATAACTTTTAACGACTCGAGCGAGTAGCCTTTATTGTTTAAAAAGGAAGCAAATAAAAATAAATAGAGGCTTATTATTTTCACACGATTAGGACACACGCGTGGAAAACGGCGCTTCGCCGACCCGGGCCTGGCCCTTGCTGGACGGTGAGACTCCTGCTCGCCGTCCGCAAGCCCGCGCTTACAAGGGCTGGAGATTGGCTCGCGATCCCCTTCGCTCAGGGATTTATTTAACCTGCCTAGGAATCAGTGTGTAGGTATAGATTGAACTGAAATGTGAGCATTGTATTTTTGGATGACAATGTAGGGTTAGTTCATTGAAATCATTCTAAATAAAACACGATGGACTTCTAAAGATGGCGGATTAATTACTATTTGGGCTTAAAATAAAAAAGATTGCTAAGAGGGATATGAAATAAAGCTTGTTTGAATTGTTTTGATATCGACTACAATATTGCATACTAACATTGCTTACTAACCCATAATACTCATATTATAAACTAGCTTTTGCCCGCGACTTTGTCCGCGTGGAATAGTTACTTTGGGCTAACGTTAAATTTAACCCCGATTTTGAAGCATTCTTCATTGGCGCTCCGCTCCTATCGGCCTTAGCGTAATGATATATAGCCTATAGCCTTTCTCTAGAAATTGAATATTTAATTAAAAAATCATTTTTCAATTCGAAACAGTAGTTCCTGAGATTATCGCGTTCAAACAAACAAACAAACTCTTCAGCCTTATATTATTAGTATAGATAGCTGTTGCCCGCGACTTCGTCCGCGTTTCCGTCGTTTTTCGTAAAAAAAAGTAGCCTATATCCTTCCTCACGGTTCAGTGATTTTGATGTAACAGACAGATTAACTTTCATAATTTAGTAGGGAAATATAATATGTCAATCTATAATACTGTTGAAAAGTATCGCAATACGGAACCGCACAATATTATTGTTAGTAGCTGTGCCCGCGACTCCGTCAGCATGTAACTCCTTGTGTGTTATTAAATTAATGTATTGGTAATATTGTTTAGATCACGTTCACATGAGGCTTAAGTGCCTATAGAACGAAATTTTATACCTTCGGCCGCGAGACGCGTCGAGCGCGGCGACCGATTCTCAAAAACAATCCTTATAGCATGATTCAGTATTCACGCGCGATGGCTTATTATTAGCGTATTTCATGTATAACTTTGGTGTTTATATACCGATTTATATGATTCTTTTTTATGGAATAGTTAAAAATGTTAACTTTTTCAATTAGGGGTGACTGAGAGTGTTATAAACGTAAGAGTAGACAAATATTATAATCAGAAAGCTTCGAACTGCTAAGCTATCGGGAGTTACACGTGTTATTGTGAGTCAACCATAAAAGATAGACATATGCTGTCGTGGGATATTTTTATATAATTGTAAGGACAACATTTCCGTCATGAAATGATTTCTGTGTAGATTTAACCATTAAGGTTGCACACGCGACGGAAGCTTAAAAAATGGAGTAACTTCTCCCGTTTTCCCAACATTTCCCTTCACTGCTCTGCACCTATTGATTGTAGCGTGATGAAAAGTAAACTATAACCAGCTCAGGAGTATGAAAAATAATTGTACCAAGTTTCGTTAAAATCCGTCGAGTAGTTTTTGTTTCTATAACGGTTATACAGACAGACAGACAGATAGACAGACAAAAATTTCACTGATTGCATTTTTGGCATGAGTATTGATCCCTAATCACCCCCTGATAGTTATTTTGGAAATATATTTCATGTACAGAATTGACCTCTCTACAGATTTATTATAAGTATAGAATAGATGTGAAAATCTGTATATTCGTAAGTTCTAGTAATCATCCTCTATACCCAGCTGAAGAGCTTATGTATATTGTCATTTGAAAAACAGATGGACCATGACCTGGGTTAGCATAATATATCTTATCTTACTTATATTATAAACTAGCGACCCGGCCCGGCTTCGCTCGGTTAATAAAGTGTATATTTGCTTATGATTGTGCTTAATCAATTTCTCGTCCAGTAATTTACCACACTCATATATCGGCTATAACTCATAAGATATTCATTTTATTGATATAGTGCTAAAAATCAATTTTGATCTACATGAAATCCTCAACATATCTGACGTATTTAATTGCATAAGGAATAATACTGTACTGTTAAAAAAAGATTCGTAAATAACCCAACATTTTAATGTAATTTGTAAAAGAAAAAAATTGATATTATGGGTTATTCTTGGGACATAGACATATACCATCTGGACTTATAGATCTATATAAAAGAGAAACGATCCCGCCATACATTATATTTTTATAACTCAAAAGTTTTTGGCAGCGTTTTCGATTAAAGCTCCCGATAGGCTTAATTCTTTCCGACATGTTAAAGTAATATCGTTGTATTTCATTCAATCTACACAAAACCTTAACTTATTATACACTAAAACCTTCCTCAGGAATCATTCTATCTATTAAAAAAACCCGCATCAAAATCCGTTGCGGAGTTTTTAAGATCTAAGCATACATATGGACAGACAGACAGGGAAGCGACTTTGTTTTATACTGTGTAGTGATGCGAAAGTTTGTGAGGATGAAAATGAAGGATGTTTGTCACTCATTCACGCAAAAAGTACTGAACGGTTCTGAATGAAATTTAGTAAGTAGATAGTACTTACATAGGCTACTTTTTATCCCAGTATTCCCACGGGATCGGGATTTACGCGGGCAAACCCTCCCATGCGAACGAAGTTGCAGGTAGAAGCTACTATTGTATATGTATTACGTTTCTGTAGAATAATTTGCCACTGACACAAGCTATTAAGAATATAAATAGCAATTAGTTTTTATTCAGGGTCGTGAAGACGCTCACATTATTTATTTTACCGGTAAAATATATTATAATGTAAACTTTTATCTTGACCTTAAATTCATTTGTTTGGAGCTATCACTTAGCCCGAAAGTAAATATTCCATTCGTCATTTTTTAATAACTGCTGTAAATTTTTGAGGGAGGCAAAGTTAAAATAAACTTCTTATTTATTTTAATTAAAACTTTTAAGAAATTCATACTGGTCCTGCCTTTTAATTAACTGTACATACCTAAAGCTCGTAGTTTAATAAAGTTTTTTTAGGTAATCAGCCGTATTTTGTTGTCGGATTCAGTGATTTTTAGTAGCTTATAACATGGTGGTTTTATGTCAAAAAATTGGCCAAGTGCGAGTCGGACTCGCACATGAAGGGTTCCGTAGTAGCTATAATAAATATAATATACTTAATATATTTATTTGAAAAAAAAAAAAACAAAAACCTTACAAATTCTTAAAACTAGATTATTTACAATTTTTACAACTACGCCAAATAACTTTGTTTTTCATAGTATTTGTATGAATTACAAAGTTATATTTGTGGTTTTATAAAATATACTGTATCTCAAAAACTGCTGACTCGATCTCGTTCAAACCAATTTTGGTTGAAAGTTTACATTAAGATCTACAACATATGGTTTTCTTAGATTTTTCACTTCATTATTATAGAAGTTAGAGGGGGGGGGGGGGGGGGGCACACATTTTACCACTTTGGAAGCGTATATCATTTAAACGATTAATTTTATGAAAAAGTCATTTCAGAAACCTTAATGTCATTTTTAAAGACCTGTCTATAGATACCACATACGTATAGGTTTCATGAAAGAAAATATTTTCAGTTTCAGTTCCATGTATGGGGAGCCTCCTTTATTTTAAATATTTTTTTAATTTTCTCTTAAAATCAGAAAGTGGTTTACAGAATACATCTACCTACCAAGTTTTACATGTATAGTCCTAATAGTTTCGGAATAAAATGGCTGTGACATACGGACGGACGGACAGACAGACAGACGGACAGACATGTCGAAACTATAAGGGTTCCGTTTTTTGCCATTCGGCTACGGAACCCTAAAATGAAAGGTAACTTCTAAACAAACATGTTTTTTCTTTGGTCAAATCGTTGCTTACCATGTTCCAATATCGTATTTATTCGAGCTGGCTTTCGTATAGATCGATAGTATAACTATCATATTTAATTGAACTCAGTAATGATCCTAGAAAAATCACAAAACCGTTCTTATTTTGAACATATTTTACCTCTATTTGTATGTAAGCTATAAAATTGGTAATTCTGTTCTAAACTTCTAATCGAGCAACGTGGTAATCTTCTTATCACTGTAAGTTTCAGAACTATAAAGAAGTTATGTTACAAATTTATCTATACCCACTTAAATATTTTGAATCACGACTAAGAACTAACTCCATACAACTAAACCAACAACTTATCCAAGCCAGCTGAACTTTACTACCAAGTTGAAACTCAGTTGGAATTAATCGGAAAATGGAAACCCTTAGGAGATTATTGTTTGTGGCTGTGTCTCACCATTCGTCTGTCGCTTGGGTCATAACTCACGAACCGTTTAGCCAAGCTACAGGGACGATTAATTACTAAAACCTGGAACGAAATCGCGTTTGACATTCGGCATACTCGGCTTTAACTTAACGGTGTTGTAAGACGTCTTTATGAGTCAGGGTTGTGACGATGTAACCGAACATATTTTTTTTTTTTAGTGACAATAGGCTCGCGTTTGACCACCATCTCACCTGATGGTAAGTGATGATGTGGTCGAAGATGGAGCATGCTTACCTAAAAGTAAACTATTCACTCTTGACTTAAAGACCCCTAGGTTATAGCTATCGGGAAACACGGACTCCGGCAGGGAATTCCACTCCTTAGCCGTACGTACAATGAAGGTATTCCCAAAGCGTTTAGTGCGTATAGGTGGGATGTCCACCATGTAACGATGGCGCATCGCCGTTTGTCTTGTAGTATTGTAGTCTTTAAATTGGGAAGGTTTATAAAATACTAGTACTCACGCGGGGCTTCGCTCCCGTGGATTCTATCACGGTAAAAACATAACTCTCCTTTTTTGCAGTCCCGTAAAAAGGAGCCTATAACCTTCCTCAAGCTTCAAGCTACTCCCATACCAAATTTCATCCAAATCCACCCTGTACTTTCGAAGATTAGCGCGTTCAAGCAAACAAACAAACTTTTCCGCTTTATAATATTAGTATAGTTATTAGTCAATATCCAATAAATACACAAGCTTAGATTTCGTTTCAGTCAGTTCGTTTTGTTTTTGTTATTCATTACCCTTTTTTGCGGTGGGAAAGTCATCAAATGACTCCTCCCCTTCTGGGTGAAGCGGAAGGTAGTGTCAGGACTTCTACTGACTAAAAACCCACCCAGTTCCTTCAGTTGCCCTTATGGTCCGGGGCCGCGGTATCTCATTAGATCATCCCCACAACCCCAGCAAGCAACTCAAGCATTCACCCCGAGTTCAATCATCATCAATAATTCTAAAACAGACGCCACGTTATTGACGTTGTGTTATAAGTAAATTTTGCAAGCATACGATGCAATACATTTGGTGTTTATATCAAAATCCTTCGGAAAAAAAGTCTGTTGATTCCTTTGACTCTGTTTTAAAACTGTATGATATGGTTTTGTAATAGGTAACCGCAAGTTTGTCAACTTTTTTTTTCGGCTCGCCTTTAACCACCATCTCACCTGATGGTAAGTGATGATGTGGTCGAAGATGGAGCACGCTTGCCTAGAAGTAATCTATTCACTCTTGACTTAAAGACCCCCAGGCGGTATAGCGATCAGGAAACACAGACTCTGGCACAAACTTATAATAATAATATTTTTTTACTGACATAAAATAAATTTAATTATAATTTGAATGTCTGCCTCCTGAGCTAGGTAACAACCTGGATTACAGGTGACAGTGTCTTCACCCGCTGTGGAAAAATTTTAGCAAATAAATTATTATAATTATTTTAAATTTATGCCATTAACTGAAAATAAATGACAAAGTTTTAATTAGTTTTCAGGAACTGTCAGTTCATTATATAATTATACGATTGTGTGTGTGTGTTTGTGTGTGTAAATAAAATGTTACTGTTTTTTTTATAAACTCACCAGTTTTGTTCACATCAATTAACAGTAGAAAGTGGTCAGCACTGTGTTATCCAAGTTTTTTGGAAATCAATTCCCATTGGACTCTCGTGCGTAAGGTGATCCCAATTTCCATTTGGCAGAATCTTTCACTACCATTCAAACTTTATATATTCAAGCTTGTATGTTAGACGCGTAGTTCTCAAACATATAAGGCGAAGTAATGAAAAACATGTGTCAGAGAAAGTATTCAATACGAATATAGATGTACCTAGCTCTGAGAAAAATGGTAGACCTAAAACAAGATAAATGGATTCGGAAAAAGAGAATATGTTTAGGAAAAGTGCTATGACATGACATCTAGTACAATTGCACGTAAAAAGAAATAAAAAAGCATTTATTCGTGGTGAATTGCAAAAGTATTTTTTGTAATACTTATATTACAAAAAAATTACTTCAGCCAAACCGAAAAGAAGTTCTTTAGTGCAGATGTAGCCTCCATATTCAATTTTATATTTATATTACGTCACGTAGGTACTTTTCTATCAATAATAAAGACATATTTACCGCTAAGCATTAGCTATAACTACCTAAACACTGACTAGTACGTCATTTTAATAACATTTCGAATTGCGTAACGTCATTTCAATACACGTCAGTGTAGCCGATCATATACATTTTTAAAAATAACTTTAGTAAAATATACATTTGCTATGCATCTCCATTTAAGTGGCTTTGATACATAGGTGTTAACGAGAAACAACAGCAGAACGTTCCTAGATTCTAATCAGTTTAATAGCCGTATTAATACAGAAGCAATGAATAATATGCCATGACATACAGGCACTGATTATGATCAAATTGGCAAAGGACAATTCCGGCTACTGTGAAAGGCTATTAGACTGATTAATTGATTCGATTATGACAGCGGTCTGATGTTCAAACAGCTACTTGCGATCTAAACTATTTCATTGGCTGAGTTCAGAATGCGTTATTGGCATGTCTGCTGTAGTGGCAGGCAATGGTTAGCCGATAACGCTTTGTGAGCAGCTTATTGGGTGAGCGTGTTAGGCGAAATTGAAGTGCTGATTCGAACTTAACACATATGAAGGAATGTCCTGTTTGGCTAAAGAGGTAATTGTAATTTCTCGTACAACAATTAATGACAAAAATGTGCAAGCGTAGTTTTAGGCAAGCGTGCTTCATCCTCGACCACATCATCGCTTACCATCAGGTGAGATAGTGGTCAGACGAGAACCTACCAGGAATTAAAAAAAAAACGAATTTCGTTCTAAGGCAAATTCATCATCTGCTTTGTCTTTTCCCAACTATATTACGGTCGGATTTCAAGGTGACTCTATGCACCTTGTACTGTCTTTGTACGGGTATTATCACAGGCTCAGCAATACACTCGGTAATACGGCGGGTAAATAACTAACCTGCGCCGGGGCACTCGCGTGACTGCAGATGAATGCTACCCCCGACCCAAGCGTACATGAGACAATGTTACATCTACTTGTATGTTTACGTAGATATATTTAGTGTATGAACATCCATACACTACACATCTGACTACTAGTGTTTTACATAGAGCGACTGCCTAACCACAACCCAATAGCTGGGTATAACACGGTACCCCTTCTGTAAGACTAGTGCCAGATTTTCTAGCTTCCCTTCCCAAGTAGCACACGAGGCTGCTTTTCAGCCGAATAACGGATTCCCATCATGCTTAAAGCTGAATAAAAAATCTGAATAGGGGCTGTATAGGGGCTTACACAGCTCTTATAACTCTTAAATGGGCACAAATTATTCAGCATTAAGTTCACGTAGCTGCTTAGGAGCTGTGTAGCAGCAATTTAACAGTGTTATAAAGGGCAACGACAGTACTATGCGCTGAATATCGACTGACTAAGAGATCACAAGTTACTCTTTATTCAGTAAATATGTCACATCTACGCTCTTAATAGATGTTTTAAACCGGGAAAGGCTGCTTGCGGCCAGTGTAAAAGTGAATATATTTGATGTAGCAAACATATAGAAGCAAATATAATAACCCGTAGCTACCAATTGAACACTTGTTTCGTGGAGTGAATTATACGTGGATAATATTCATATTCCCTGGTATTCATAAAAGAAAAATGATTGGGAATATAATTTCACTGACAATATACATATATATTGTCTAAGAAAATTTTAGTGCGCCTCGAAAATATTCTGTTTTTAATTAGTTTTGTGATATAAATAAGCCGTGATGAAAACTTAAATAAACAATTTTTTGTGCTTTGAAAAGATTTATAAGATAAAAAGTTATTATTATGTTATCAGGAAGTAAAAACTAATGCAATACATTCCTAATTCATACACAAAACATCTTAAGTTGAAAAATGAATCAGTATATTTATAGTTTGTACGTCAGTATAATCGCCATCAACATTACAAGTTACACTGACTGATTACAGTACCACATATTACTTTTATTCAGATAAAGTCTGATTAAAGGTACTTATGAGAACCACTATAAAGTAAAAGCCGTTAATTCGATACACTAGTGAGTCTCTAAGTAGCTGCGAGGCATCTAGTGAATGTTTAAACAGCCGTTATGCAGACACTATCAATGGCAGTATAAAAGCTGATTAGCGGTAGACATATTCAACAATAAGCTGTAATGTGGGCCACAAATCATCCATTATACAGCTATTAAAGTCATAATAGTTCACACGTGCCCCTTTAATAAGTCAGTGTAATAGGAGTTCACAAATACCTTCTTATACAGCATTTGGCGTAATTTCATCCACTAAACAGCCCTTACTACTGCTAAGGCATTAGAAAAGGTTAAAAGCTGAATAGCGTCGTTGAAAATATACCTTTATAGCACTCTAAGTGTATTAATGGTAGTTTTGTCGATCTTAATGAGCCTTAATGCAGCTCTTAATCAGCCTAAGCTGTTCAAATATCACTGACAGCTATTATGCAGCTGTAGGATCACCAGTGAACTCTTAAAAGAGTCTTAATACGCATATAGTTTCAAATAGGTCTAAAAGTGAGTAGTTATACAGCTATCTGTGCTACTTGGGTTATCGACTGTCACAGATGTACTAATGACAACAGGGACAAACGACTTAATTTTCAGGCAAATTACTGGAACTTAAATTGGTTTGTAGTCAAACTACTGAAGAGCTGAACTTGCTGCATTGGACTCGACCGAGCGCAGAGCTAAAAGGCTTATAGGCGACGAGGTACTTTTGGACAAGCTTCATAGCCTGGCTCATCGGCGAACCGTTGCTTGCCTGTCGGTTTTCTACAGATTGTACTTCGGGGAGTGTGCGCAGGAGCTCCTTGACCTGATTCCTCTATCTCCCTTTCACTACCGGTCTACCAGACGCACGGCTGGGTACCACCCTCACTTGGTTGATATACCGTCTTGTCGTACCAAGCGCTTCTCCTCTACATTTATAGTGCGCACAGCCAAGCTGTGGAATTCTCTGTCGGCTTCTGTGTTCCCTGCCACTTATGACCTTTCAGCCTTTAAGGCACGAGTAAATAGGCATCTTCGGGGCTCGCTCGTCCCATCTTAGACCTCATCTATCGCTTACCATCAGGCGAGATCGAGGTCAAGAGTGGGCCCATCAGTAATAAAAAAATAAAGCCACATTTTAAACCTGAATTTTATGAAATTTTGTAGAAAAGACATTGATTTGTTATTGCATATAGTTGGTATATGTTCTTTGTGGCTCATCTATTGTTCGAATTTTTATTAAGACAACTGGCAATGTGAGTGGGGTTTACATTACTAGCAATCTTGTAAACCCCTCCAAGTAAGATAAATATGCTTGTGTCTGCAATGGCACGTCAATACACACCCACGGCAATAGTGTAATGGGTGGGGTTCGAACCCGTAACCTCTCGATCACAAGTACCGACACCTTAAAGGCTATTGACGCTTAACCCCTCGAATGTCGTATGTTTAATGTACTTTTTGATTTATGGGTAGGACTTCAGAAAAAAATGATAAATCGGCAATTTATGGCCATTATCATGGTATATATTATACCTTCCTGGCTTCGTTATTTCGTTCGTTGGCTTCGTTGGCGTCGTTAGTTTATCTAACTATTTATATCATTCAATAAGCAAATCAAATTGACCTTATCTCGCAGTGATGTGATATGTTTTCACTTTTATAATTTTCACTCATATTCGAAGTCATACACACGAAAAAAGACACACGATAACACAATAATGTGTAGGCAATGTTAACACAAATTATTCCACTCAGACACTGTAAAAAGTAATAAAAACTATTTGATAACACAACGAAAAAGTCTGCAGCGTCAAAACAAAAACCACAGGTGCATTTTTTAAACATCTTTTTCGTTAATTTTAGTGGTGTTCCCTTTAAAATGTTACAAAAACCGGTCAAGTATGAATCGATTAGTCGAATAATACAGCCACATCGTGTTACTTGCAACATAAATGTAAAATACATACATCGTCCAATGCGAGCCGTGACGTTATATACCTACTTGAAACGGTGTACCGTTGACACTTGAGGGGTTAAACATAGACATTTACTCCTGTTTGCTTAAATCTTTTCTTTTTGTTCACAGGTAGCAGTGAGTTGGCTGTGAAACTGACCATTTCTTGAGAACTGAGTACTAGTTAGTGAAAATTTATAACTATGTATATTTAAAAAAAATATCAATTTCATAAATGTGGCCGCAAGGCATCCTTCTTTATCAAACCGTTTATTGATAAAACTTTTGTATTTGGTGGCTCTCATACAAATAACACAATGTTCATTTGTTTAATAAGTCTGCGGAGTATGAAGTTCCTATGTATTTATCACGATATTGTTTACATGACTATATGGGTAGCATTTTTATAATCTCTGTGCCAAACTTTAATAAACCAAAGATATTGTAGCCGATTAGACCAAAACCCACCTCGTATTATATCTCTAAACCATCAACCCGGCCCAGCTTCGCATGATCTTATTCTGCTAATTGACAAAAAACATTGATAAATTATACACTTAAACCTGCCTCATGAATCACTCTATACTTTGGTGAAAATTACACGAAAATCTGTTAAATAGTTTCTTAATAAGTAAAGATAATATTATTGAAATCTAGCATGGAATCTCTTGGTAATTTATTTACTAAATTAATGAACGATACTGAAGTTCTAAACGTCTTGTGTTCTTCAAACAAATGTAGTCTCTAAACATTCAAAGTCCTTTCAAAGATGTCAAAGCAATACACACTCGGGATCGTGTGAAATGGAGATATAAATACGCAAGCTGGGACCATTCGTGCCGACCCCAACCCATCTTCCCTCCCCGAGACATCCAACAGACGTGTCCTATTGAATCCCACTTGAGCCTGACTGACTTATTACCCACATCACCGATACCTGTATAAGTCGTTAGCTGCGGTTATGGCTTCGATTATGTAAATGTTTTCTTGGTTAGGTGCTGAGAATTGAGAATGCAAGTTTGTTTTGGATGCTTAATTTTCTTTTCATATTCCTTTTTAAAGAGATCTAGCAATTTGGGTAGAATTTACATTACTAGTAAACTTGTTAAGCCCTCTAACTAAGCTTAATATGCTTGTGAATGGAGTTAACGGCAATAGCCGCGCTATAAGTTCGCGCCGGATACAAACCCGCCATTAGGCCATTGACGTATATATGTATACACACATTGCCATAAGCATGTGTTCTTTTTTATATTTTAGATTTACACGGAACGGTATTTCATTAAAAATGCTTAGTTTTAAACCTTGATAATGATTAAACCGTCATAAAGGACTCTTAATAAGTATGATTCGTAACACCAAAAAAAGTTTTTCCAAATTTTTTATTTAAACATTTGTAAGAAAATACCGTTCCTTTCCTATCTTGTATGAGGGCCATAATTTTGATTAGCTGAAACTGTACATACTGTTTGGAAGATTTTTTAATCTTCACGTATTGTAATCACTGTAAATTCTTAGCTAAGATTATTTCCAATGTAAGTTGTTACACGTAATCTTTTTGGACTGTGATATTAAATTAACGTTCGTATTGTCATTGTACGGTAAAATTGAAACTGAATATACGGCATTGGAAAGATGTTTGTGTTATTATTATCCTTGGGAAGTTTAGTCATTGGTAAGTATATAATTCTGGTAGGAATCAGGAGGCGTATCATTTTAATCAACCTGAACATATACCATCAGTATAGCTCAACGGAGTATCTTTGAGTCGGGTCTCTCAGTTTCGGTATCAAGAGCAAGTTGTGACCGAAACCCTACATGATGACGGATATATTGAGCGAGAGAGCGGAGACCATTGTCGGTGCGAGCTAATATGTTGGTGCAAAGGTAGGTGTATAACACAGGTAAAGGTGACTCTGTTCAGAGCCTACTGTCAAAGCTTTTATTCCAGTGGCCTATGGACACGCAGCGTGCATACAACGACGGACGGACTCTGGTGAAGCTACCTAGATTTTGTAGTGCAACGGAATTCCAAGTTTGATTGCAAGTAAGTTTGATAGACTAGAATCGGCAGTAGATAGTAAGGAGGTTAATCAGGCTGTGGGCTGATGACATCATAATGAAATTATATTTTCATAAATTCAATTTACTGTTTTTGCTATTAATTTCAATTTAATTAAATTTCAATTAAATTTAATTTAATTTAATAAATTCTAATTTTGAGTTTTAATTTAATCTAATCGAAAATAGTACTAAGTATAGTCATATAAAATCAGTAGGTTTTGTGATTCTTATATCAATATTTTCTTCACGCAGTATATTACATAATCTTTGTTTTCTTTTTGGTGAGTACCCAAGATACTATTTTTAACCGACTTCAAAAAAAAGGAGGTTCTCAATTCGTCTTGAACTTTCTTTTTTGTTTTATATATGTTACCTCATAACTCGGAGACAGCTGGACCGATTTGAAAAATTCTTTTTGCGCTTGAATAGGTATAGTTTCTAATTGGTCCTATTGTTACGAAATCAGGATCTAATGATGGGATCCTGGAGAAATCGAGGGAACTCTTCAAATATTATAGGCACACCTATAGCGTTTTGGGTATTTTTTATAGTACCTTGAGCAGTTGCTTCCGAAAAGTACCATTTGGGAAAGTTGAACTGATGATGAAGACCACAGATGGCCACTGAAACTCCTCAATAATAAGTATTTCGTGGATTGCGTTTCGATTACTTGAGTATGGATGTTAAGCACTTTATGCTCGTCACAATACATATGGTGATGTAGAGCTGATGGTCAAGTACCAGGAGAACTCCTCAAAAATTAACGGCTATGCATCGGGAAAAGCAACATTTTGTAAAAGGTGGTAAGTTGTTGACATTATGGCTTTTGTAACTAGATAAATTACAAAC
Source organism: Tholera decimalis (assembly GCA_943138885.2). Classification (NCBI taxonomy): domain Eukaryota; kingdom Metazoa; phylum Arthropoda; class Insecta; order Lepidoptera; family Noctuidae; genus Tholera; species Tholera decimalis. The sequence goes on from OW964561.2 coordinate 18,234,892, forward strand.
CGACCCACTAAAAAGAGTAAAAAAAAAAATTTGCAAAAAATAGAACCGACTTCCATATCAAAACACTACAAAGCCAAAAATAACTTTAATTTCGGAGGGCGGTGTGAGAAAAAAAGAAAATCCAAAACCGATAACACCGACATTAAAGTTATTTTTGGCTTTGTAGTGTTTTGATATGGAAGTCGGTTCTATTTTTTGCAATTTTTTTTTTCTTATCAGTAATTTAACAACATTTTTGTAATATTTATTTAACAATATTTTTGCAATATTGTTTCCAACTGAACAGGTCATCCTATCCAAGGCCTTCAAAAATATATACCCAAGGAGTAATATGAGGCAAAACAAGTAATCTATACTTCGTCCTACTATTATAATGTGAAAGTTCCTGCCGGGGATATGAGATTCTTCGTTTAAACGCAAGGGCAACTTAAGAAACACGGTACTTTACTAGTCAGTAAGAGTTTGTCACTCCTACTCCACCCAGCAAGAGGAGTCATTTAATGATTTTCATCCCGAAAAAGAAATGAGTGTGGCACTTGGGGACTGCCGCGGTAAAGCTCTTGCATAACATTTTTTATCAACTTATGCAATTATAATTTTTTTCATCACTTTCGTCATTAATAAATGCACTTTGTATATTCATATTTAAAACACTTTATACACTAATTTTACGCGTAGAGCTATTCACTGTTGTACATAGATGATAGATACCTATACACCTATATACTTTCTCACAAACAGCTGCTTACGTATTCGTCCGATTGCGGAGCAGCTCGTCTCGATCCGTGCGAGCTTCGTACAGTCGTACCATATACATACACGTTAAGGTTCAACTAGTCGCGGGCTCGAACTCACTCGAGGATTCAGTTATGAGCAGTTAGTAGCTAGTCTACATGAATACGTCTAGTCGCACGCACACAAACACCGTGCCGAGGTCTGCCGAACTGAAACGACGTTAGACGATGCACGGCTTTCAACGCCGCACCGCTGTGCCAGTTGGAGTGGGGGGTGTTAGGTTTATTTTCGTTACGGAATTTCTTGATACGGACTTCGCGCTCAAAGTCAAAGCCCGCGATAAAAGCTATGCAATAGCTTAAAAGGGATTAAAAATGGATTATGTGAAATGTGGAGATTGGCTGAGGGGATTTTCGACAAAAAGTGCCATACATTTTGTTTTTATCCTGGAAAATAGTAGGTATGCTATTTTGACCTCGGAAAAATGAGGAAAATGGGTACGGGAATGAAGTTGCGGGCAACAGCTACTAATATTAAAAATGTACGTATATTTGTTACTCAATATTAATACTCAATACTCAATTATTAAAAACAACTCAATTATTTGTTACTCACAGTCAATTAAGGTCTGGAAAAAAGGCTGCTTTTTATAACGGAAAAATCTACGATTCTCATGGGATATATTCATTGATAGTTTTACGTGAAAGAAATCACGAAAACCAGCTAATCTGTACGCATAAATGTGAAAGTAACTCTCCTGTTTTACTTTCACGGCCAAGTCACTTAACCGATTTTAGTACAGCGATAAGTTAAATCCTGAAGAAGGACATAGGCTACTTTTTAAATACTTTACATGCGAGCAAAATTGCGGGTAGATGTTTACTGTCATTCGAAATTTACTGTTATTATGACGCTTCTAACTATAGGTAAATATTCCGTTAAAAGTTAGATGGCAATATCCTTTAACATTGCACACTAACAAAACTTTTGATGAATAGGGTGGCGAAGAAGATACAAAATCTTATAACATAATTAAGAATTAATATATTCTTCTCAAACTCGTACCCTCCTACAGAAAGTCTGACGTCACTCTGTCAAAATACTTCAAAACTCCCATTCACTCGTGATGTTTGCGTTCTACAAACATGTTTAAAATTTCAAATGGAGAGCCATGTTTGGAATTGAATGACATTTTGAGGCTGTATCCGTGAATGTTTGTCATATGACTTAATAAAATAATTAATGTCAGTTTCCAGTTACTCTCATTATTTTTTATCTTTATATATACATAATTATAATCTCTCTGTGTATGTGTTTGTCACCTATCTCCTCCATAACAACTAGATAGATTTGGATAACATTTTGTGAGTATATTTCAATTGGTTATGGAATGGTTTTAGAATAGGTACAATTGGACCACTGCTTTTCCAGTCAGAACGACCTTCTGTCTTTAGTTGTTACGTAATTATCTAACCTAACAACATCTTATAGTGACCATATCAATATTAAAAATCTTTAACTTTTTAAATAAATATGTAGATTGGGTCGACCATCGCATGAAAACACAATATATCTCACAAGTAATACATATATAAATCAGATTATTTAGTACGATTGCCAAGTCAATCTATTTATTTAAAACGTAAAAGATTTTTAATATTGATATGGACACTATAAGATGTTGTTAGGTTAGATAATTACGTAACAACTTAAGACAGAAGATCCCTTAAGTAGGGACTGAATAAATTAATAACCGACTTGGTATTACATGGATCTCACAACTTTTAACAGTAGAAGAATTGAGTGGCGAGACTTGGTTTTTTGACAAGTATTGTTTTTTATGGGATCTCATGTCTTTTTGTAGATAGTTCTGCTTATAACCAAAAGTGCTCCATCTTCGACCACATCATCACTTACCATCAGGTGAGATGATCAAAGGTCAAAGGCGAGCCTACTATCATTAAAAAAAACGAAATTGAAAAATATTTTAGTTTTTCCTTGGTTCATACACTAAACACTAATTGTATTCTAAATTTGAAGCTTCTATGTCTGCTAGAAGTGCGTTAGACTTTTGATGATCGGTCAGTCAGTCAGTGAGTGACAAAATTAAGAATTTTTGACTCGTTATAATTCTTAAACTACTGGTTCAAATTGAATGAAATTTGAAATATACCGTGTTTATACAATGCCTGCTTGGTTACTGAAAATTCAGGCTTCTAGTTTTATCTACAACGAAGTTATAGGGGGTCAAAGATGGCCTGAATTGCTTCGAGAAAAGGATGGTACGGACGTGCCGCTTTTTTGCTCGAATTGCCAATGTTAGTCAAACTAACTTCACGGCGTTCAAGTGTCACAAGTCAAAACTACTAACCGATTGGCAGCAGCGTGCAGGATTGCTCTCTATACTTGTGACCATCGTCTTCGAAGCAACACGACTTCTAAAGCTGTAGCGATAATGTTACAATTGGTATATAAATAATGGTTTTATCTTTAAACCTCAAATACCTCAAGTTCCTAATAAAATTTATTAAGCATAGTTTACGTTAAATAATAATACACTTATAAAAGATATCACGGGTCTCATACAACAGGGGCGTATAATTATGCAAATGTGTTTTTTTATGCCATTGAATTAATTACTATAATAAACAAAACGTAACCTTTATTTACGATTTAATATTAATCACAGTTTTAATAAATTGCAAAATAATTGTTTTTCCGTAAGCTAGGCAGTTTGATATTAGACGCCCCGGGCGTCGGGAATAGCGAGCCGATCACCGACCACCGTAGGCGCGGGCTTGCGGATGGAGAGCAGGGGTGGCTCACCGTCCGGTAAGGACCAGGCCCGGGTCGGCGGCGCGTCGTGTTCCACGCGCACCTCAAAGAGCTGTCAGCACCAGTGACGAGGCCATTGCCTGCCGGGGTTCCGGGAATGTTCTAACGAGATACCTCGGCCCCGGAACTTAAGGGCAGCTGAAGGAACAGGTTGGGTTTTTAATAAGTAGAAGTCTGACACTCCCTTCCCTTAACCCAGAGCGGAAATGTCATTCGATGATTTTCCCAACCGGGAAAAAAATATAGTTTGATATTATTTATAGGCCATAATTATAGCGGTATAGTATACGTAAGAGTAATATTGTTGCGTATCGGGGTAGTTTATGAGTAAAGACGTGTAGACGTACCACTTTCAATTCTATCTTGATTTTTTTTGATCTAAAGTAATTGTGTTAGGCCATATAGACGTATGTGCATTTATGACCTTCAATGTCAACATAATCTGCAGGCGTATATAGATACATACGCCTTCGGTCTTAAGTTTTCGTCAAAACGCGGACACATCGTTATAATATCAACAATGCCCAACACGACACCAAATCAAACTTTTCATTCCGCTTCCGACGCTCGCCCGCGACAGTCGTGCCGCTCCGCGCTCTCGATCGTTCCGTGCCTGAGTCATCGCTCCATTCGTCACGCCCGCCGTGACATCACTCGTAGTCGCCGACTACGACGCCTGGTCCGGATCCGCCTTTTTCGAGGCGGTGAAGGATATCGTGTTTCTCTAACAGAGAATCGTCAAAAACAATTTGGTTTGGCCCCTTCAGGGTAAAACCACAGTTTCGTGGTCCTTGGTTGGAAACCTCACGGTGTCAACAATACCAAGGGGGTGCTGACCTGACGCACCCGCTGATCCCCTTCAGGGTGAAACAGTCAATTGGAGTCGAGTGCTAGGTTTTGGCCTTGGGGGATCTCCTAGTCAAACCTAGTTACTGAGTTCTCTTCACAGCTTACACACCTAGTGTCGGTTGGGTGTATCTACCCCTTCGCACTAGACCCAATAGGGCCCGGTTTGCACATTAAGACTGGCGACCGGTTACAAGCTTAGGGCACACCATTAGGCACACACCTACCTGCTAACCTCGCAGGGAGCGAACTCACCTCCGGGTCATTCCCGCCCGGAGGGGTAAGCAAATAGGGCCCTTCAGGCCACATCAGACGGCAACACAGTTACCGAGTTTGTCTGGGTTTCTCTTCTCGGTAACATTGTGTTAGGAGAAACTCCAGGGCAGGGCTCTTTTTGGGGACCGTCTGCTCGGGGAGCTCACGTTTGACGTGTCTCCTCGAGGCTCATATGTTAGGTTTAGGAGAATAGGATGGATAGGACTCCATTTACGCCTCCAACATGGAGGACATGAAGGCCATAGTGGAGACTCTATCCGCTAAGGTAGACTCCCTTCAGATAAGGTTAAACCAAACCACCGAGGTGCTAGGAAATATATTATATAAGAACCCCGCCCGACAAAAGAAGTTTGAGGTGGAGATTGACTTCTTAAAAGACAATCCCCGTCTCATACACCCCCCCGCGTTGCCACCCACCCCGCAGCCGGAGATAGGTCCCACCCCCGCACCCATCGCAGATAGGTCCCCCTCCCCCCCAGACGTCGAAATGGACTCTGAGGAGGAGGAACAAGAAAAAGAGAACTCGGAAGGCGAGCGCTCGGAGCGCGCAGAGAGCATACACTCTGAGCGCTCAGAGCGAGTGGAGTCCGAGCACTCCTCCTCCGAACAAACCTCTTCCTCCGACGAGTTTATCCTCGTCGAGGGAAAGAGGAAGAAGAGGTCGCAGGCCTCGTCCTCCCAGGCCCCTAAGGCCAAGAAACCCTCCCCTCCCGAGCCAGCACGCTTAGTGCAAAGCCAGCCCTCTATTTCTACTTCCTCGGCCACTAGGCCCAGCCCTACCCCTACCCCAGTCGTCAGCGCCTCAGTGCGCAAGACCATCCCTCCCCCACCCATCTTCATCCATGATAAGGGGGCTTGGACAAACGTGTCCAAAGCGTGTGGCGAGCAACGCATCGCCTACACGAATGCCCGCGCCGTTCAGAACGGCATAAAAGTAGGGTTAGCAACAGCTAACGACCACCGCGCGCTTTCGAAGCTCCTCAAAGCTCGAAATATCCCCCACCACACGTACACGCTCCATGAGAGCAAACCTGTACACGTGGTCCTCTGCCGGATCCCTAGCGAGATCCCCACCACCGAGATCGTCTGTGACTTAGAGTCTCAGAACATCCCGGTGATTGAGGTGCACCGTATGCACGGCAGAGGAGGCAAGGCGTCGAACAACGTCCTCGTCATTAGTCATCCCACCTCCGAAGGTCCCCACCCCATCTTTGCGCTGAAGACTGTATGCAGTCTGTCAGGCATCCTCATAGAGAAGCCACACAAGAGTGGCACGGTAGGCCAATGCCACCGTTGCCAGCTCTACGGGCACGCGCAACGGAATTGCTTCGGCAAACCCCGGTGCGTAAAGTGCCTGGGCGATCACGGCACCGCCGAGTGCAATCGCCCCAAAGATAGGTCCTAGTGCCCAGACCCGCCCAGCTGCGTGCTGTGCGGGCAATCTGGCCACCCTGCAAATTACCGAGGCTGTCCGAAAGCCCCGAAAACCTCCGCCCCAAAACTGGCAACGCGCGCTAGCGCCCGCCAGGGACGAGAGTGTCCTACACTCTTGTCTGAGCTCCCCCAGACCCTCAGTCCCCAGCGTCCAACTCCTTGGACGGCGGCGAATCACGCCCAAAACTTCCCGGCACTAAGGCCGAAAGTCCCAGGGCTGATGGATCAACCCATCACGCCCCCCGCTCCAGTCGTTGTGGCTTCTCAGCCTCCACCTCCTCCCCAGTAACCCCCTCGCTCGGTTGAGCCGGAACTCGATCCGTTTCTCATCCTAGCGAAAACGTTCAATTTCTTCCAGTCCCCCCGCGCCATCCAAATGGCAACGGAGGTCGTGGCCTGCAATAGTATTGAATCCCTGATTCAGGTATACAGTAAGTATCCTGATGTCAAAAGCCATTTTGCCAACCTTTTTAAACAGCCATAATGTATAACACGGCTAGTAAGAGATTAAAGCCCCGATCCCTAAAGCTAGGTTATTTCAATGCCAATGGCATCAGTAATCAACGGGACGAGATCGCGACTCTCCTTCGCGATCATAGTCTCGACATCCTTCTAGTCCAAGAGACCTTCCTCAAACCCCACCTTAGGGATCCCAAGATAGCTAATTACCGGTTAGTTAGGAACGATAGGACTAGAAGGATAGGATTATAGGAACTCCCTGCACTGCATCCCTATGGATCCGCCGCCCCTTGCCCACTTAGAGGTATCCGTTTGCCGGCTAGGCATGACGGGCCATCCCTCTATCACAATAGTATCCGCGTATCTCTCACCGTCCAACGTAGTAGATGTAAATTCATCGATAAACGCCTTACTTCGAAGCGACCTTACCGCCTTTCTTGACATGAGTGACTCCGTCCTTATGGCGGGGGATCTCAATGCCAAACATCCCGCATGGTGTAGTCGTATTACCAACCCCCGTGGGAAGGTACTATACGACCTTTGCACACCTCTCCACATAGATATCATAGGTCCTATGCGGCCTACTCATTACCCGTTCGAGCCATCCCACTTGCCCGACGTACTCGACATTGCCCTCCTGAAGAATGTGAACTTACGTTTGCACTCTTTAGAGACGGTAGACGAACTTGACTCTGACCATAGACCGGTGATCTTGGAGTTAACTCCGAGATCGGGTCCCTATGACCCTAACCACCCCCCTCCCACACAGGTGATCACTGACTGGAGGAAAGTAGGCGAATTGCTGAAATCCAACACGTCACCTCACTTGGACAAGATCCCCGACCACATCCAGTCCGCCGCCGACACGACAGCTGCGATCGACTCACTCACAGAGCACGTACAATCTGTCTTGAACGACTGTTCAAAGGAGATTCCGGTGTCAGAGCACTGGCGCCGGAAACTCCCAGACGATGTACGGGCCCTGCTGACTGAGAAAAACGCAGCAGTCCGTGCCTACAGAGCTTTCCCCTGCCAGAATAACAAAACTTTCATGCGGTACTTACAGAGCAAAGTAAGTAACAGCATCAGAGAGTGGCGTGAAGCCGGCTGGGACAAGACCCTGAGCGAACTGGAACCCACCCACCATGCCTTCTGGCAACTTCAGAGGAATATGCGCGTGTCAGAAATGGAAGATATATAGATATAAAGATATATAGAGAATGTTGTTATTTATAGAATTAATTAATTATCAATATCGATTTATTACGTATTTACCGATTAATTACCTATTAATCGGTATTACCATGATTACTAGGTGTTTTATAGAAATAATTAGTAGTCTGTATAGCAATATCAGTTTATTAATTTACCACCGGTTCGGAAGGTAGTTATCTATGGAGAAGAACCGGCAAGAAACTCCACAGTTACTCTTTTCAAAACATCGTCCTTTCACATAATTTCAAGTAAAAATTAACACAATATTATTAGGACTCCGATACAACAACATAATTCTATATATAAAAATAAATCGTACCTTAAGATGTTTACACTGTGGCTGTCCGAGAGAGACTGTGTGTTTTTTTTTTTTTTTTTTTTTAGGTAGGGCCACTTGTAGATCAGCACACTAAGGCTGTGAGTCTACTTAACCGGACTTTCCTGTGGTGACCTCTAATAAATTAAAGGCCCCCAGCCAGGCCAGGGCAACTGTGTGTAGAACGACTGAGCGGCAGCTTTTATACGACAGTGTAAACAAGTGACGTCACATAACATTAAGCTATGATTAAATGATATAAAAATACAGTTGATATGTTGAAATTAATTAGTTCAATTACATTAGTGTTTTATACAATAAAGTTATTAGATTAATGTGAATATCTTTAGCAAAATATAATATTAATTATATAATATAATAATCAGTTACTATTATCTAACACGGCCATACTGACATGTACTTCGTTCTCGAAGTACAATTATAATATTCTAACACGATCATTATTATCTACCACGGCCATACTGACATGTACTTCGTTCTCGAAGTACAATTATAATATTCTAACACGATCATTTCAACGTACAATTTAGGTACATACACACATCAAAAGTGTCTAGGGATCAACATATATTTTTGCAATAACTTTTCTCCTGATCAATATTAATTAAAATTTTCTTTAAGGATTCATCAAATAAAGTGTTTTCGTTTGTCACAGTAACGATAAACCAAGTCACCTTTGCATTAATAAAGAAATTTGCCATTTTCCTAATAAAGGGATTTTTGACATTTGAACCACTAACATTAAAGTTCGAAAAAAAGACTGAAATAACAGTTTTCTTTAAAATTTTATTGGGTAACTTAAACAATTAATAATCCGTGTTTCTACTGCGAACACTAACAACACAAAAACATCGGTTTGGCATACTCAAAATGAGTTCATCCAAATCACGCTGTGGAATGGCCGCCCATGTTCGTTGCAACAACAAAAAAAGGTCTTCTTGCGACTGGATACCCTCCATATTCGGCAGAGCTCTTCTCTGTAGCATATCCCATGCATGCTCAATCGGGTTCAAGTCTGGCGACTGAGCAGGCCAGCAGAGCAGGACATTGATGTTAGCTGCGGCGAGAGTCTGTCTTACAACTCTTGCGGTGTGCGGTCGTGCATTATCATGCATTAACTGAAATAAGGGACCGATTTGCACTTGTAGAGGAACGATGACGTCAGATACAATCGTCTCAGCATAAATTTGAGCGTTGAGGTTGCCTCTGATCCAAATCAACTCAGTTCTTCCGCCGATCCAAATACCCGCCCATACCATGATGGTTCCACCACTATAAGGATGGACTTCCTGGCAGGATTTTAATCGCTGTTGGCGTCCAGGGGTTCTCCAGTGTCGTATACGTCTTGTATCCGGTCTCATACCAAAACGAGACTCATCAGAAAAGCACACGAAACGCCATTGTTCTTCTGCCCAATTTCTGTGTTCAAGAGCCCATTGATATCGAATCCTACGATTGTGCATTGCTATAGGTGGTACCCGTAGCGGTCTTCGGGAATGAAGGTTCACTTCATGCAAGCGGTTTCTGACTGTTTGGTCGCTAATTAAGTTCCCTGAAGAGTGATGAAGCCTCACGGCTAACATCATGGCGGTTATTGTTGGAGCTCTTCGAGTTAAGATTTGAATGTATCGGTCTTGTCTCCGTGTGGTGCAGCGATACCGTCTTCCATGGCGCTCAGCCACGGTACCAGTGCTTCGGTAACGTGTCCAAAGTCGACTGATAACACTCTGACTTGTATTCAGAGCTAAAGCCACAGTACGTTGCCGGGAACCAGCTTCTATCATTCCCACGGCTCTGAGCATTTCTTCCCTGCTTAAATGACGTCGCCGCTCCATAATAACGTTGGTTTTAATCAGTAGTAGGGAAACAGTAGCACTAATAATGTCTTCAATGCGTTGTATGTTTTTATAGGGAAAATATTGACAGCTGATTTTCATCTTTTACTCGAATTTGATTAACAGTTCCTGTTTCAAATTATGAAATGCACCAAAAAGGATCCATATAAATTTATAAAATCATAAATTTATTACAAAGCCACATCTCAATCTCAAGAAATCCGCATAAAAATGCTTGATCCCTAGACACTTTTGATGTGTGTATTATTAGAATAAACCAATAAGTAAGAAAAAATAAATTAGCAACATCTGCAATGCTACAATATTTCGTAATCATTATTACTTCGCAACGTCTATCAATAAGTCATAATCACATTAAAAATCAATAATAGACAGACCTTACTTGTGCGACAAATACCCGCAGTTGGTGAAGCTAAATCACCCGCGTTCAGAGAATGTCAGACAACAGTTAAGGCATTTCATCGATCATAATAATTACGAAATATTCATAATACAATTCACCTGAAATAATAATAACAGCATAACAAAAACAGTAGTGTTATCACTTAACTTTTCATACAATTTTCTTTACATTATCGTGTTTACATCATCTCATCTTACTGTGCCTCATCAAACACCCGCCATCAGTGAAGCTCAATCACCTGCGGTCATGAATGGCAGACAACAGTCAAGATAAAGATCTCTCATTATTTCATCGTACAATAATTCGTTTTCATTATACAATAATTCGTTTTCATCATACAATATTTCGTTTTCATCATACAATATTTCGTTTTCATCATACAATATTTACAATATTCACAATAATCCATCAGTATTTCATCATACAATAATATACATAAATTCTATAATTAAAGTCTTTCATTATACAATTATTTTTCTTCATTTATATCTAAACAGTATACATTATATAGAGATTTAAAAAAATAAAACAGTACCATTCAAATATATAAAAAAAATACATATCAAACAAGTTTAAAGTGATAATAACCCACATTCAATGTAAAAATAATTAATATTTCAATAAAACAAATAATCAAATAAAAAGCAAAATCGAAAACCATATTGGTATGAAAAGATCAACATCAGAGATTTATGAAAATCTTAATAAAAAAAAAATTAGGCAATAAAATAATAAAAAAAATGTGTAAAAATATTAACAATATGTCTTCTAATTGTAAAATAAAATGTCAAAGATAAAATCTATAATTATACTAGAGATAATATGTCATTTAATAATATATGAGTAATACAATAATAAAACAAAATGCCATAAAAATATCAATATATAAAAAGAAAAAAAAAGAATCCAATTAGAACAATAATTTAAATGTCTTCAACATCTACAATTTAGCCATCGTTATTATTATTTATCACTATTACTAATCAAGTTTGTATGGGTGGAATTAACGAATGGTAGCCTCACTACGGTCAAAAATCAATTGCTGAATTACAGTATTCATGGATAGTTGAACTTTCCACGCACCGCTCGGCCAGTCTGATACATCAGTACAAGAAGTGTTTATCATATTTGTAATCGTGGACACATTGTTTTACTTTTCCATTACTTTTAGGGCTTCCTGAAGTTATTAAGTGGTAAGTTCCGTATTACAGTACCTACGTGACTCAGGTTCAGTACCAAATTTTTAAGAATAAAATATATGTATTGTACAGTTTCACTACAGAAATTAATTTTTAAGAATTTGTAAGAGCAAATTCTTGAAGGTAAGTGGTATTAAGGATTTTTTTCTAGCATATGAAAATATAGCAAGAGTAACTTGTTTTTGGGACGGAGTGGATCCTAAATAATATCTATGACAGTGCTGTTATAAATTGCTCACTGATTATATACTTAACAGTATTCAAATAAATATTGGAAAAAAATATCAATAGATATATTAAAAGAAAACAAAGTTATAGTTAAAAAAAAAATTTTAACAAGTTTTGGTAAATATATGGCGGTAGGATTACAAATTGTAAATTGTACCACATCTTGTGAAAATGTATACCATTCCTTAAACTTATTAGCAAAATTATATGGGATGCTGAAGTTCTGTTCTTCTATTCAAATCATCATTGAAAAAAAAAATATTATTGTAATCAATTTAAGTTAGGAAACACGGGATTCATCTAGTAACTGAAAATGGCAATAATTGCGGAACTAAGTTCAATGAATCTGTACTTGAGAAACATTCTAAAATTGAATCTCGACTCAAAACTAGTTATAAAGATAGATCAATGCCTATGTGACCTAATTTGACTATTGAAATAAATTATTTGGCAACATTTTAAAAACCATTTCAGATTATTTAATAATTAGCGACTATGGAACCCATAATGAATTTTGTTTTCAATTGTGATATGTGTAAGTTTCAAAAATTCAAATAAAATATTCTCTATACAAATCGTGTCGCATTACTACCTCACTAATTCGTCAACAAGTGAACAGACATCAAGTTTTCTAAATGATATAAATTATCATCATTCTGAAATTTATTTGCGATTTCTGTATAAAAATGAGTTACAAATGGTGTACATTATCAAAACGCATAAATACTTCAGTAAAAACCACACAAAATTTATTTAATAAAAACAAACCGGTTTCGGATTTACACTTCTCACAATCAACGAGAAATCAAGCAAATATCCAGAAAAAATATCTTGGACTTTGGCTGAACGATAGGCTCAATTGGAAAGTACACATTGATCGTGTTAAAACAAAATTAAAAACATTGATAGGAGCGTTATGCAAACCTACAGAATATCGAAAACAAAGAAGAGCCTGATTCTTAAAATTTCATGTTGAATACTTAATCGAGACATAGGGATCAGCTTGTAAACCTAATCACAAAGAACACAAAAAAAAAAATCAGAAAATCCTTATTTCACTATCAGTATCTTCATCCAACATAGAAAAATCATTAACAACATCACCATTAATTCATTACAACTGAATATTAATAAGTTGCAGCTAATGACTAACAAGTGCATAGACTAATTACGGGAAAAATACTATATTGCTTGTGTACGGCTGTACTTTGGTCTGCCGGAGGATTTGAAGCGAACTAATAGCGTCCATAAAAAAATAAACTGAAGAAGCATGTTCGAACAAAGTAACATATCGCCTCCAACTTTTTCAAGAGTGAACACTACTTTATAATTATTATTCAAATATATACAATACTTTGTATCTGATTTTAAGTGAATCATAATGTTCTTATGAGAAGTATATGACATACCTACACAGGTTCCAAAGAACTTTCCAAGAAACTTTCTCAGAGAAATTGTGATGATATAAAGCCGAATACAATTTTTTTTTTCATATTTATGTCTAGACTACCATTATTTGAACAACCCATGACAAAATTTAAGTTAGTTAGTAATTGTACTTAGTTGGCAGTATATTTAATTAATTAATATTTAATATTTTTCAGCTCAGGAGCATAAAAATCTAAATTATTTTTGAAACATACACATATCATTATGGAGTCAATTTTAGGCATATTTTTACTGTGTGCTTTGACAAAATTAGTATCCGTTATCATAGATCTCTATCGAGTACAGTGTACAATTGTAATAAACCCTATAACAGATTGCAAAAAGTTAACGAAAATAAACACCATAACAGTAGTAACGAAGTGACATTGAAAAGTAGGGTTTGGAGAAAGAGAAAAAAAAAATATCGATATTCTTTTATAAAATAATCGCCTATATAGAAAAAAAAATTAAATCTCAATGAATCTATAGTCAATTTTTAAACAAGAATATGCATAAAACTTGACGAAAACAAAAAAAATATCGATACTTATTACATTTCCTCGATAACAATCGTTACAGTTTTAAAAATAATGATTCCATATTTACCGATATATTTCTTTTAGTTAATTTATATGGATTACTTATAATAACACTTTTTTATATATAGCTTATTGGTCCAATGTTATTTAGTAGTTTTTTTTTTTTTCTTACTTGACTCCCGTTATGATGTTGGTCCATCAAATTTCTTTGCAAAGTTTTTTGATTTCATAGCACCATCAGGCTGCACCGCTGTCACTGGACTGGAAGCGCCGCATAATCATCTGAACGGCGGCAATAGCTCGAGATAGCATCACGGATGAAGAGGCCTTCCAATATTGCAGGATTCATTCTGAAACTTTCACTCCAATGCATTAGTATTTGAGCAAGAGCGATATACATACATGTACCTTCTACTTGAAATAAAGGCCTAAAACAAATGTACAGCTAACCAAAACTAACTTGCAAGATAAGTAACTGCAAAACAATCTGACTATAGCGACGTTTAAAAAAAAAAAAAATCACATGGGCTATGAATCTAACCTCAATACCGAAACAAAATAAGTGGGCTGTGAACTATCCCACTTCTGATGTCAGAAATGGAAGATATATAGATATAAAGATATATAGAGAATGTTGTTATTTAAAGAATTAATTAATTATCAATATCGATTTATTACGTATTTACCGATTAATTACCTATTAATCGGTATTACCATGATTACTAGGTGTTTTATAGAAATAATTAGTAGTCTGTATAGCAATATCAGTTTATTAATTTACCACTGGTTCGGAAGGTAGTTATCTATGGAGAAGAACCAGCAAGAAACTCCACAGTTACTCTTTTCAAAACATCGTCACTTTCACATAATTTCAAGTAAAAATTAACACAATATTATTAGGACACCGATACAACAACATAATTCTATATATAAAAATAAATCGTACCTTAAGATGTTTACACTGTGGCTGTCCGAGAGAGACTGTGTGTAGAATCGTAACGGTCGCTGCGCCCCCGAAGGGGGCGCGGTAAGTGGCATCGGGGCATATGCCCCCGGCCACGGAAGCCAACCTCGGCCCGTAACACCGGGCCCGTCGTCGGGTTGCCTTATAGGCATAGCCTGTTTGCGTGCGCGCCCGCCGCGCGTTAATACGCGCAGGCAGGGCGCGCACGCAAACAGGCTATGTTTTACGATGTTTGCACATGTTATGTTTTATGATGTGTGAACTGTAGGCGCGCCACGACGCCGTTATTCGGCGTCGTTTCTTCACGACACCTCGGCGGTCTGCGCCCGCCAGGTGAAGCCCCCAGTTGCCTGAGGGAGGCCTAGCGGAGCGCGACCAGCGGTGAGGGTGCCGGCTTAGGCGAGCCTACAGTTGGGTGCGTGGCTCCCGCCCGTCCCGCTTCCAGATCTAGCCGGTTACGTTCCAAGCCGCAGAGCCGTGTTGTGCGTGTATGAGCGGCATTGTTGTGTGCGTCACCGCTCAGTGCGTCGACGCCGAATAGCAAGCTATCCGGCGCTGTTATGTATACATGTATGTATAGTGGCGCCTGTGTGATTCGGTACGTAACGTGCCTATATTAACTTAGCACACGTTACGTAACGTGGTGTAAGTATTATGAGTAGTATCACTGTTTGGATAAGCCGCGTGTAGTGTGGAGGCGACATACCCAGGCGTCATTAGGCTAGGGAGATATAAACTAGATAAATAAATCCCAAGGAGAGGCGGAGTGGGCGACTTGTCCCTGTGGGCCGCGGGCTTCTTTTGGCCGTGCTCGGCGGCCTAGCGACTGCAAAGTGTTGCCATCTCCGCTAGGCCATCTAGCACGACTTGCTGTATATCCTGTCCCTGCCTCAGCGCTCTTATGAGGCCGAGTAATATCCTAATGGCGCAGGATGTGGCTTCAGAGTTTGCCGACCTCTGAGTGGGCTCGGCTTCGGTGTTGGCGCGCACATTGGCGAGCGTGCCGGCGCTTTCCTGTGTGCCGGCGCGCCGTGTCCGCGTCGCGTGGGTGTTGGTTTTGGTTTTGGTTTCCTTTTCCTGCGCCATTGTAGGGACAGGGGCGGCCGTGGGGACCTCTTCTTGGGTCGCTGAGGGGGTGGGTAGCTGGGGGTTGGGTTTTCTTCCCTTGCCCCCGCGCCCCCGTTTCCTCCGCCGCGAGGAGGTGGCTTTATCTCTGTTCGTAGGCCCGTTGGCTGCCGCCATCAGCGACGCGCCTTGGGCCTCTTCTGTGGCCTCCGTAGTTGTTGGGTGGGTGAAGTCTTCGGAGCGGCGCGTCACTGTCTTGGTGATGGCGACAGTCCCCGCTCGCTTGTTGAGCATCTCCCGTTGGAAGACGGGGCATCTTACATGGCATGCTGGATGGGGGCCACCGCAGTTGGCGCAGGTGGCCGGCTCTTCTCTGGGCCTCGGGCAATCCCTGGCCAGATGCCCTTCTCCGCATTTGACGCAAGCGAGCGGCTGGTGGCACTGGTGTGAAGAGTGCCTAAATTTTTGGCACCGGTGGCATTGGGCGGGCCCACGTTTTCTCCGCCACATCTCGATCTTGACGCCACGCATACACATAAATGTCGTGACGTCAAAGATGCTACGCACGTTCGCCGTGCGCTCGAGCACCGCGTGGAACACGCAGCCGGGTCGTCCCTGGCGCGCCCTTATATGGCGCACGTACACCGGCTCGTATCCCAGGGTGCGGAGCTCCTCCTCGATTTCCTTGGGATCTGTGTCGGCAGGCAGCCCCCGTATTGCTACCTTTGTCTTCAGCTCAGCTGGTGGTGAGTAGGAGAACCAGCTGAGCCCTGTCTCCTCCTCAAGCTTCTTTAGGTTTCGCTGGACCAGCCGATACTCGTCTCCGGA
The DNA here is from genome assembly GCA_943138885.2 of Tholera decimalis. Lineage (NCBI taxonomy): Eukaryota > Metazoa > Arthropoda > Insecta > Lepidoptera > Noctuidae > Tholera > Tholera decimalis. The sequence goes on from OW964561.2 coordinate 18,251,539, forward strand.
AGTCGGCGTAAAGCGGACGCCGGCGCCGTACGGGCGAGCGTTCGGTGGCTGGCCCAGCTGAGTGGTGATGGCCCGGAAGTGCTTCGCCCAATCCGGTAGCCGCTCCACTACCAGGGGCGGGTAGCGCTCCCGTTTTTCTCCCTTGTTCCCGCTTTGGGCCGCGCTACTCACGGCTGCGTTCGTGGGGGGGGGGCTGCGTTAACAATTGGGGGGGGGGTAATTATTGGTGTTGCTTACCTCGGCTTCTTCCTCTGTGGGCGACTCGTCGCTGTCCCGACCCCGCGACAAACGTACACGTGGGGTACGTGGCAGGTCAAGGCAGTAGCGTTTCGCGTCCTCCTCGTCGTCGGTACTAGGCCGACGGCGCTGGGCACGCGGTTTGGACGGGCGCTCCGTCTCCGCTTCGGAGTCGGTACTGGCAGGCATTTCACTGGCATATGACGCCAGCGACATATTGGACCCCGCACGCGATAGTGCGGCCGAATACATCGCCGGCGAGTCGTACGCGGCGGTGCGTGGCGGCGCTGGCGAGGTTAAACCAGGCGGCGTTGGTATGAACCCCAGTTGCTAGAGGCGGTGGTGTCGGCCCTCTTCCCAGGGCGACCGGGACACGTTCCCCCGGCGATGGCTTCGCCCTCAGCCACAGACTCTCCAGAAGAAGAGGAGAGCACCGATGTCCCCGAGGTGACGCAAGCAGAAATGGGAGCGGCCGTGTCGCGACTCCGGGCTAAGAACACAGCGCCCGGACCCGACGGAGTGCCTGGTCGAGCTCTCGTCCTGGTTCTGAAGGAGCTAGAGCCCCAGCTGAGGAGGCTTCTCACGGCATGCCTCGAGCAGGGTCAGTTTCCCAGTGTGTGGAAGGAGGGGAGGCTGGTCCTCCTCAGGAAGGAGGGGCGCCCCGCGGACTCGCCGTCCGCGTATCGGCCCATAGTGCTGCTTGACGAGGCGGGCAAACTTTTTGAGCGTATCATCGCAGATCGCCTCGTCAGCCACTTGTGCAGGGAGGGGCCGAACCTGGACGACAATCAATTCGGTTTTCGTCGGGGGCGCTCCACCATAGACGCCATCATGCGCGTGAGGGCCCTGGCGGAGGAGACGGTGTCCCGGGGTGGGGTGGTGGTGGCGGTGTCTTTAGACATCTCCAACGCATTCAACACCCTACCCTGGAGTTGTATTCGGGAGGCCCTGAAATACCATCGCGTGCCTCCCTACCTCCGCCATACAGTAGGGGCTTACCTGGAGGGTAGATGCGTCACCTATCGGGGACGTGACGGTGCTGGTCGGCACCTCACGTCGTGCGGTGTTCCACAGGGATCGGTCTTGGGACCGCCCCTGTGGAACATCGGCTACGACTGGGTGCTGAGAGGCGAACTCCCGCCGGGCGCCGACGTGACGTGTTATGCGGATGACACGCTCGTAACTGCCCGGGGGGGCTCGCACAGGGAAGCGACGTTGTTAGCCACGGCTGCGGTGTCACAGGTGGTGAACCGCATCCGGCGCCTGGGCCTGGAGGTGGCCCTGAACAAGTCGGAGGCCATGGTGTTTCATGGCCCTCGACGGGCGCCGCCGCCGGGATCACACATCGTGGTCAGCGGGACCCGGATAGCTGTCGAGTCCACCATGAAGTATTTGGGATTGGTGCTCGACAGCCAATGGGAATTCGGGCCCCACTTCCGGCGGCTGGTGCCCAAGTTGATGGGCGCAGCGGGCGCGCTTTCAACGTTGCTTCCCAACTTGGGGGGCCCGAGCGCCGCCTGTAGGCGGTTGTACGTGGGAATCGTGCGGTCCATGGCCCTGTATGCGGCCCCTGTGTGGGCGCTGGACATGACGGCCGGCACTCTCGCCATTCTGCGCAAACCGCAGAGGGTGATGGCCGTCAGAGTCGTCCGCGGGTACCGCACGATTTCCTACGAGGCGGCTTGCGTCCTGGCCGGATCCCCGCCCTGGGACCTAGAGGCGAAAGTACTCGCGTCGTTGTATCGATGGCGCGAGGAAGAGCGGGCACGGGGCTCGAGGCCGGTGCAGCGGCAGATCGCGCTGCGCCGAGAGGAGCTCCGTCAGGTCTTGGTGGCGGAATGGCGGCAGAGGCTTCTGCGCCCTACCGCCGGCCTCGCTACCGTCGAGGCGATCCGGCCAGTACTCGACAACTGGCTCGGGAGAAGGCACGGCGCCCTGTCGTTTAGAGTGACACAGGTGCTGTCGGGGCACGGCTGCTTCGGCAAGTACCTGTGCCGCATAGACAGGGAGCCGGACGCTCGGTGCCACCACTGCGTCCATTGCGGGGAGGACACGGCGCAACACACGCTCGCCGAGTGTGTAGCTTGGGAGGAGCAGCGCCGTGTCCTCACAAATGAAGTAGGAGGCGATCTGTCGCTGCCGGCCGTAGTGCAGAGTATGGTCGGCAGCGCAGAGTCGTGGGACGCGGTGGTGTCCTTCTGCGAGGACGTGATGTCGCAGAAGGAAACTGCGGAAAGGGAGAGGGAGATCTCCACTCCCTTCCCTGGCCGCAGAAGGCGCACCGGGCGCAGGAGAAGGGCGGACAACGCCCTTTTCCAGCCCCCATGAATGGGTCCAGGGGCGAGGGACTTGGGGAAGTCCCCCGCCCCCTATTCGATGGACCCGAGTCGCAGGCGCGCGCGGGTGTCAGCGCGCGCCTCTGAGGCGATGCACGGGGTAGTTCAACACCTCACTACCCCGTGCAGGAGGCGAGGCCGGGACAGACCCGGCCAGCACTAGTGCGGGGCTGCGGAAGAATTAGGTTTCCCGCGGCCCCCCGCGCACGTGTGAGAAGACACCGGGGTGGTTTTAGCCGGTAAGAATCCGGCACGCCCCTCCGCCGTTCCCCAGGCGGAGGTAGTCCATGAGGATTTCCCCCCGTAAAAAAAAAAAAAAAAAAAGGCGGCGTTGGTATCGCGGTCGCCCGGCGCAGGCGTGGGTCGCGAGACGCGGTCGACGCTACACTAATCGGTTGCGGTGGCGCGCTCGCTTGGGTGTGTCGGGCGGGGGCGCTCGAAGTTTCTCGAACCGTCTCGGTGCGCGGAGGAGCGGCGGCGCGCGGGGTGGCGGTAGTGGTCGCGGGCAGCGCGGTAGATGGGGCGGTGGCCATCTGCGCGTATGAGCGGGACGGCAACACCGCTTGTTGTGCGGCGAGTTCACGGCGGGGCGCCTGGGGCGCGGTACCGATCGGTGATCTCGCGACTTGTGCCGGGGTCTTGGTGGGTACTATATAATGCGGGGTACCCACCTGTGTGTCCGTTATGGCGGCATGTTGGGGAGATTTCTTCGACTTCTGCGGCCGGCTCGGCGGCGTCGCCGGCACAACGCGCGCAGGTGCCGGCGACGCTGGTGGGCTGGCGGCAGGCGACGTCTTCGTCTTCTTCTTCTTTTGCTTCGGCATCGAGGCATCAGGCCATGGACCACGTGTCACGAACTGGACGTTCGGGAGCGACACAGCATGTTCCATCAGCGGCTGGCATTCGCGGCATCGGCACTTTTCTCTATCTTCTTCTGCGTGGGCTTCCTTTTCGGCTAGCGTTTGGGCGTCGCCGCGGCTCTCAGAGTCGCGGGCGCTAGGCTTCGGCATGGCACGGCAGTTGGAGATTCAAATTTTATCGTGGGTAACGCGACCGCGTCGGTGGAGGGCCACCAGGCGGCAACTAGTAGTCAGTCCGAGCGTTCTGAGTGGGAAAGCACTAGCTAGGCACGTCCACTCATCACAACCACGAGACTTTCCCACTGTGTGTAGAACGACTGAGCGGCAGCTTTTATACGACAGTGTAAACAAGTGACGTCACATCATACGATTTTAAAACAGATTTGTTAACCTTTGTATTTTAACATTAAGCTATGATTAAATGATATAAAAATACAGTAGATATGTTGAAATTAATTAGTTCAATTACATTAGTGTTTTATACAATAAAGTTATTAGATTAATGTGAATATCTTTAGCAAAATATAATATTAATTAGCCTGGAGGCCCAGTGCTCTCCCAGCTCCCAACCAGTCGACCCAGCCCACCTTGCCCACGTGGATGCTGAGGTCGAACGTAGATCTGCCCTACCCCCTGTCGAGGACCCTGATGCTCCCCTCCCCCCCGTCACGGAAGACGAGGTGGAGGAGATCATCAAGAAACTCAAACCTAGGAAAGCTCCCGGGACTGACAGACTGACCACTAGGGCACTTAAACTCCTCCCACGTACGATCATAGTCCTACTGGCTGCCATCTTCAATGGCGCCATGTCCAACAACTTGTTTCCACAAGCTTGGAAAGAGGCTATAGTGATAGGTATCCCAAAACCCAAAAAGCCCAAGTCCCTCCCGACTAGTTATAGACCCATTAGTCTGCTCAGCGCCCTAGGCAAGGTCTACGAGCGGATTATTTTTAATCGGCTCAAGGACTTTGTCGAGGCAAAGAGCCTAATCCCTAACGAGCAGTTTGGCTTTAGAGCCCATCATTCCAGTGTCCACCAAGCCCACCGCATCGTAGAGCACATTAGCGGCCGATTTCAACGCGGTCTGGTGACGGGGGCCCTATTCTTTGATATAGCGAAGGCTTTCGACAAAGTCTGGCACAATGGCTTAATTTATAAGCTTTACCAAATAGGTGTGCCGGACCGTCTAGTGCTCATCATTCGAGACTTTCTGTCGAACCGCTCCTTCAGATATCGTATCGAAGGAGCGCTTTCCAGTCCCCGCCCTATCAGAGCCGGCGTCCCTCAGGGCGCCGTGCTCTCTCCCCCACTCTTCACGCTATTCACTAGCGATATCCCCAAAAAGCCCCCAGTAGAGTTATCCCTATTTGCCGACGACACGGCCATCTATTACTCGGGAAATAGTCTCGATAGCATCGCTCATACCCTCCAGACCTCAGCCAACGCATTAGGCGATTGGTTTAGGAAATGGAGGATTGAGGTAAATCCCGACAAAAGTCAAGCAGTCCTGTTTCGCAGCCTACATAGACACTTCACCGCCCCCCGCCCGATCACTATGTTTGGCAAGCCAATCCCTTGGGAGAAGCGAGCCAAATACTTAGGTGTGATCCTGGACCAGTTCCTTAACTTCAGTGAGCACATAAAGTCGGTTCGCTCGCGAGCCGCTTTCGCTCTCGATAGGCTCCACGCCTTGCTGAATAAACACAGTAAGCTCTCCCTTAGATGTAAAATCCGAATCTACACGACATGCATACGTCCTATCATGACGTACGCCTGTCCGGTGTTTGCTCATGCCAGTCCCAATCAGATCCATAGGATGCAAGTCATTCAGAACCGTTTTCTCCGAAAGGCCACGGGCGCGCCCTGGTTCTTGAGGAATGAGGATCTCCACGTAGACCTCAAACTCCCGACCATAAAGCAAGTGTTGAAACGCATGTCAGTGATCGTATCGGCTGCCCGATACAGACCCTCCAAGATTTCTCGGGTACGTCGCCCGCGTAACGTCCTAGACGAGCCCGACGGCCCCACCACCATCCGACAAGAGAGCAGTAGGGAAACCAGCACTCTTAGAAAATACACATACAAAACGCGTTCCTTATTCCGGCCTCGCCGACGAGGCCCATCGCGACGTCCGCGTACTTGTAATGGAAATCCTCCCCGACCTTTGCCAAACGAGCCAGCCCGCGATGCTGAGCCAGTAGCAATAAATACTCCCGTAAATAATAATATGACCCAGCCTGTCCCTTTGCTGCCCTCCCAAAATGACCCCGCTATGCCGAGGCCCGTACTCCACAGGGAGTGCCCTTAGCGTGCGGTCATTAGCTTGTAAGTATATTTTAGTTTGTAAGCCCTGGCTGGGGGCCTTTAATTTATTAGAGGTCACCACAGGACAGACCGGTTAAGTAGACGCACAGCCTTACTGAGCTGATCTACGAGTGGCCCTACCTAAAAAAAAAAAAAACACGACACCAAATGTATATTTAGAGCCTACATTGTATTCAGAAAAGCTGTATGAATTATTATGAACAACATTGAATGTAGAATTACAAGGACCTTTTCATTATTTATAGAGAGTATGATCAGTATGACCATTTAACAGTGTTCTATGAAGGTGGCTTGGTCCAAAACGCCTGTCTATGAATGTAGATTCCGATATTATTGGAATTCATAAAGGTTTTCGCCGATACTCACATCTTTCAGGTTCGTTCCGGAAATATTCAGATAAACTATGAATCTTTAATCTGTCGCTTACTGAACAACATAGCCTTCCTCATTAAAAAGCAAAGCTATTTAAAGAAACGTAACGAAGTCAGAACGCGGCCACAATTTCCGTTAGGCGTCTGTCTGCCAACAAACCATGGACGATGGGTAAGGCTGAGCTGAATGATCTTGAACCAAATCCCCTTACACAGTAACCTTTCATCATAATACTCAAATCAACGCCAATTAAACCAAAATAAACATTTAAATTAAATTAACACACAATAAAATACATAATACAAAATAAATTAACACAGTTATTCACACTACAATACCTGTCACTAAACACTTAAATCGTACTGAAATTCGCTTGTAGAGTTTCGATTATATCGCCTCGTATCTTGTAATAAAACTGCCGTCTGCATTCCTCTGCGATCTATTTATACCCCGGTCTATGAGTTCTAGAACATTCTTGTAAAATTGACTCACTGCCTATATTGCCAAGAATATTCCAGAAGCTATTCGTGCTACTCGCCGCTAGATGGCGTTAGTGTCCTAAACGTATTCGAACTCAGTCAAACTTTTTCGATATACTCAGTACTGCTACTCGCCACCAGGTGGCGTTAGTGTCTCGAACATTCTAGATTTCTGTCGAAGTTTCTCAACTAAGCGACTGGCACAACAATACTATAATGATAAGTCTATAATGTGGGTACTGTGAAAAGAATACTCTTTCCGCAGTACCCTACACTGGTCTCGAGATAGGTAGGTAAACAATAGGTCACTAACCAAGGCAACGCAATCCACAATTGATTATTCCTCTGTGATCACCTCTTTCGCTAACTAATCAACTTCCTCATTTCTATACAAGCTAATATGGGATGGTATCTATTATATTTGTATTCTAATTTTTTATCCTGTTCTAGGCTATCCATGTCCCTCGACATTCTGATGTTTTAAAAATGCCCATGTAGTAAAAATACATATGTGAATAATATTTTTGAGTTTGAGTTAGAGAATTTGAGATACATCGAACCAGGTGCTATAGAGCATTTCTATTCTAGAATCGGTCAAAATTAACAAATATACAGGTTCAAATGACTCGATATTTAAAATAAAATGGGTTCTGCGATTGCTAACAGTTCCACATACATGATTTAAACTTAGAAAGAGCTCATGGCTAAATAATAACAGCCACACGGGTTGATATTCAAGGTTAAGCATCGCTTGCCGAGGTCTGTTTGTAGATGGGATGGGATCTTAATACAACGTGTAACTTAAAGGGTATATACATATCAAGTGCACAGCTTCTTTGGATGATAACAAATGATATGGCAAGGGTTTTCTAATCCTATGTCTACATGTGTGAAACTTATTAGAAATTTCAATACATTGATACCAGAGACCGAATCTTTCAAATTGAGAAGAACGAAGAGAATTATCGTGTTATTGCATGGTTATTGCCAAGTCACGTGGAAAGTTATTAACCCTCGTAGTGCTGTGATACGTTTGTTATTACTGGCATTCAAGAAACATATGAAACCGATAATTTGGTATCAATTTTTTGAGTCACTTATTTTGAGCTGAAACTGTGCATAGTCTCCATACCAGATGTTGTCTTCAGCCCTTGTGGATAGATATAGGGTTTCCGTTACACGTTGTATATTGAGAGCCCTCCGTGCCTGTCATCATCACGTTGTCGTTTTTCCCGACTGTCATTTCCACATCTTTAACAGTCGTTACGGGTAGAAGCCATACAATCTGACACTGGTCTGACCAAGGTGTGGTCTGTTACCCAGCTACTGGGTAGTGGAGGTCAGATAGTCACTCAATGTAAAACAGTAATATTCAGCTGCAACCAGTTAGACTGTAATCCGATCCCAACATAGTTGGCAAAAGGTTAAACAGATGATGAATTGAAACTTTAGCAAATGTTCTAACTTGCTTCTTAACTTACTACTTCCTGTATACCAGGGGTGGCCAACTTGATTAGAGCTAAGATCGACTTTTCACCGACGAATCCTTGTGGAATCTACCAATTACATACTTCTTGAAATTTTAAATGTAAAAGTATAGTTTTTCATGTAGTATTATTTTATTAATCGGAAAAACATAAAATTTAATTCTTAACAACTTTGAATGAACAATTTGATATGCTGTTTGACTTTGAAATGAAAAACTAGAACTCACCATCTCTGTTAGTATTTTATTCTTGCCTTGTAATTCCAGATTTAATATGCTCAGTTTTCTGGACATATCTGCTAAAAATGCTAAATCACATTGCCTGTCTAAAGCAAGCAGTTGTTGATAAAATCATCACCCCTCTCTTCAAGATATTGTAATATTTCGTCGAATAGATCTCGAAATCTTTGCAAAAACTTGCTCCGACTCAACCATCTAACATCAGTGTGCAATAGTAACTCGGGTTCTGTCTCATCTAATTGTTGTTTAAAGAGTCCCCTCTGGAGAGATTTTACTTTCATAGAATTAACGATTTTGATAGAAATATCCATCACATGCTTTAATAAAATAAAAAACATTATTATGTGTTTCAAGTTTTTTAAATTAAAATTCTTTTTTGCCTTGCCGCAATCGACTCGACTAATAGCCGCGATTGACCAGTTGGCCACCTCTGCTGTATACCATCAATTTACATACGTATCAGATACATTAATAACACGAATAATTAGTTTTAAGATATTTTCCACAAACTTGCTGTATATGGTTTCATTAAATCTATACCTACGTGGCTTTACGACATTGTATAGGAGAAAACCTTTATAATTGTACAGAAGACTGTATCGAGGTAGATAAAACTTATGTATAATCACTAATAGAGGTTTCATTTTATGCCGCTGATAACAACGCTGGAATGAGTTGCCAAAATTGTTTATATCCTGTTATTACCTAAGATTGAATTCATTATTAACCGACTTCAAAAAAAGGAGGAGGTTCTCAGTTCGTCTTGAAATTTTTTTTATGTATATTACCTACCACATAACTCGCAGATGGCCAGACCAATTTGGAAAATTCTTGTTTGTTTAAAAGGGTATACTTTCTAGTTGGTCCCATTGTCATCACGTTTGGATCTGATGATGTAATCATGGAGAAATCGAGGGAACTCCTCAAATATTATAGGCAAGCCTATAGCGTTTTGGGTATTTCTTATAGTGCCTTGTGTAGTTGCTCTTGAAAAGCACCATTTCAGGAAGTGGAACTGATGATGAAGACCCCAGATGGCCATCAAAACTACTCAATAAAAAGTATTTCGTGGATTGCGATTAGATTACTTAATATGGATGTTAAACACTTTATGCTCATTACTTAATATGGATGTTAAACACTTTATGCTCATCACAATGCATATGGTGAAGTAGAGCTGATGGTGAGGTACCACGAGAACTCCTCAAAAATTAACGGCTGTCTCCCGGGAAAAGCAGAATTTTGTAAAAGGTGATAATTAGTTGATATTTTGGCCTTTGTAACTAGATAAATTACAAACCGACCCACTAAAAAGCGTTAAAAAAACTTTTTAGCAAAAAATAGAACCAAATTCCATATAAAAACACTACAAAGGCAAAAGTAACTTTAATTTCGGAAGGCGGTGTCAAAAAAAAATAAAAAACAAAACAAATGACACCGACTACCGAAATTAAAGTTAGTTTTGTCTTTGTAGCGTTTTTATATGGAAGTCGGTTTTATTTTCTGCTCAAAAGTTTTTTTTACAAATATTGCCAGCTAAGCCTGCGTATGTGTGAGGTTATTTGTGTTTGGGTATAGGCTAAGCAGGTGATGATCATCAAATAACTCCTTCACTCCTAGGTGGAGTGGAAAGCAGTATCAGAGTTTTAGTGACTAAAACTCACCTTGTTCCTTCAGTTGCCGTAGCGTTTCGGGGTCGCTGTATCTCGTTAGAACGTACCCGCTATCTCGACAGAAGAAGATTTGAGTATTTTGTGCAACTTTCATTTCAAAGAAAAAGTGATATATTGTGGAGTCAGTAGCTAAGTGAGTTTTTTTTATACTACAATGTACGGTATCTGAAAGTAAAATCTTGCGCTGCCCGGGTGAAACGAGTGCAGCAGCAGTTGTCCGAAACATTTTGTAGCTGCGCAGCAGAGTAGCTTTAATAGTACCTGACATTCGATAAGCGTCGATACTTGAAGAAAAGTGCTACTATTCCCTACAGTTTCTAGTTGCAGAGCAATTTTATCTGAACGACGCTTAAGCAAGTGAGTTTATTTCAGCTATGCCAGATTTATGAAACTAAAAGGCACAAATTATTTTCACTATATAGTTAAGAGCAGCTGTTGCCAAGTGGTTACGGCTCTACTCTCGAGTCAAAAGTCAGGAGTTTGAACCCAGCACATTACTTTGGGTGATTTATATCATTAGCTCTCAAAACCGTCACGAAATAAATCCTAGGTGTTGGCCTTAGGACCGATTTCGTCACGGTTTGGTTGGTCACTCGATGATATGTGACATCCACCAACCTGCTCTGGACCTGCGAGGTGGATTATGGCCCATTTCTTCTCACAAGGAGGAGGCTGTGTCCCAAGAGTGGGAGCTTTATAAGCTGATTATGTAAATAGATGGCAAAGACTGATGGTGAAGTGATGTTATGTAGTCGTCAACGTCAACTTGATAGTTGATGTATCTTCCGTGGAACTAAGATAAAATTGTATTCTATTGCTGCTTGTCTGAAGGACAAGGCCTTATTTGATATCGGCACATATGCTCAATGAATTAGCAATACCTGGATGGCAACCAGAAGCTCTAAACAAGCGACATTCTATCAATAGTGACATCGTCACGTCGATTATCACAAGGTCAAATGAATGCGATTTACAAATGCTGTGATTTTACTTGGTTGAAGAGGAACAGCAAACATTAATGGTCACTTACATATCATTAGAACTTAAAACGTATGGTTATATATTATTACAAAAAAGCAATATTTTAACACAATCAGTAATACAGCCCACAGCACTGTTCACAAATAACCACTCATGACGTTACAAACTACACACTTTTCACTTATATAAAAAATGCGAAATATGAACAAAAAGACTAGGTAAGATTAGTCCAAAAGCTGAAGTGGTGAATACTACGATACTTATATAAAGTGAATGTGAATATGTCAATATGTTTGAATGTACTTACATCATCCGTCGATTTGTAGAGCGTAGGCCAGTGGTAGATTAGCAGCAACCCATTGCAAAGTTCACCTGCGAGCACTTACCTTTTATGGCCAGCTTAGGTGACTGCAAACACTTTACTTGAATCAGTTAATCAAAGTTGTTATATCGTCCAAAGTTAACTTCTAATTATTTACGTCTACATCTTAGCGTTAGGAGTTTGTGTTTACTAAGCAACTTATTGTATCGCAGATTTATAACTTTCATGCATTCCTCACATTTTTTAAATCGATTTCGCTGATATAAAAACATCATTCCCTATTCCTCGCTTTTAGAACTTGTTTTAGATATTGAACCAGAAGTAGTGTAAGATTTTTCCTTAGTCAGTTTTTCAAATAGCAAATAGATTTATCACTGAAAATATTTTTGCTGAAAATTTTACAAGACTAGTGATTGGATACATAATTGTATCCGCCTCTGTTGGGAAGCAATAATGGCACTATTGCTTCCGCTGACGATGAACCGGCTTGCGATTAAAATATATTGCGACGCCAACGGAAATACTGGGCTTGAAACTAGAAATGCTTTACAACACCAAGAAATCAGTTGAGTAACTTTTTGTACATTTTTGTTAAGTTACAAGTGATGAAAATTTACAAAAAATAATATTATATAAATAAGCTTTATTTTTTGGTTTATATTGAATAGATAAAAAAGAAACCATCCATCTTTCAGGAACTGTAAGCGAATGCTTAAAGATTATTCTTCAAGCATTTGCTTACAGTCCAACTAAGTGCTAGACGAACAAGAACGGATATTTACTATTTGTAATAGAACATATGGTTTAAAACCGCATAAAATATTTGAAAGATTTCGGATATCGGAAGGCGGTGTGAAAAATAAAAGAAAATACAAAACCAATAACACCGACTACCTAAATTAAAGTTATTTTTGGCTTTGTAATCTTTTGATATGGAAGTCGGTTCTATTTTTAGCATTTTTTTTTTGTAAGCTACTATTCTGATTTTCCCGTCCTTGGCTAAAACGTGTAGATTTTATGAGCTTGATACTCGTGAGCACGCCACATTCAGTTGCCCATGGGAAAAGCAAATCAGTGTTTTTCTAAATGTACACCTGCGACTCTCAGTGCAATTTCCTGTCCTTGAGCTTTATAGTTTAAGGGAAATTGCAGTCTTTTGAGCTGGAATGGCAAAGTTGTCGGGGTTATTGGAATGCGCGGAATAAATACGTTTTCACCGCTTGCTGTTCTTGTCATAATTATTGCTTGCACAACATTCCATCCAAGGTGTCTAATTTGCAGTCGCGTGTCATTACAGAGCCTTGGTGCGTCCAGATTACGCATCAACAAGACTGGGCCACCAAGTTTAAGCCCCAACTTATGTGATGGCACAGTCGACGGACAGATACTCGATAACATCACCATCCACATGAGACATAATCTTTTCGTTGATCTAGCCTACAATTTCGTTAGTCAGTGCCAAAATTGCTCTTTCATGCAACCATTCTCTATCCCTCATATTTCTTTTCAAATCTGAATAAACGTGGTTTATTAAATTATCTTGTGTGTGTGGGGCATGGCGGCAGGCGGCCGGCCGCGCTATGAGTAGGTCCTTTACGTACGTAAAAATTGATAATTTACCTATATATTTAAGTCTATTAATCTGCAAGTGTATTATAGACAAATACCTAGATATGATATACAAAAGTAGATAAAAGTGTAAGTACGAGCACCTACCTACTTAAAAAAAATTGAAATCATTCGTATATTAAGTTGATTGGTTAAAATTTAAACGACACGGTTGGCGTAATGATTGACTGGTGCATGTCATGGGTTCAACCCCAGCCCTTAACAAAGATTTATATAGCCTACATGTAGTTGTGTAGTTTAAAAAAAAATGTTTCGAGTGGTTCTTGAATACGCGATTTGAATGAATTGGGAGGGGGGAATACAAAGTTCGAATACCCCTTTTACATCTTTAAGGGATGATTTCTGAAATAAAAACTATCCTATGTCTTTTTCAAGGTCTAAAACTTTCTCCATACCAAAGTGCTTCTAAATCGGTTCAGCAGTTTATTTGTTATGGGAATAGATACCAATTTTCAAAATCTAATTTAATTATCCGCGTGCAATTCTTAAACTATCCCACGGGAACCTTATATCGGGATAAATCCTATGTCCTTCCCAGGGTCCTAAACTATTCCCATGCCAAATCTTATCTAAATTGGTTCAGCGGGTTAGGCGTGAAAAGGTAACAGACAGACAGACAGATAGACAGACAGAGTTACTTTCGCATTTATAATATTAGTATGGATAGTATGGATATGGATTCTAGGGTAGATCACTAAGATCACCAGAATATTGTTTTTCTTGTAAATATTTTGTCAATACATAATACCGAAAAATTAATGACCAACTATGGGTATATAATTACATAATGTACGAATGAAATTATAATGTTGGCATTAATTTCCCGACAATTTTCCAATGAATATTTTTGCACAATCCTAGTTAGTAGTAAATTCGAATTGTCACTAACACTAATCAATGTTTAGTTAAATCGTGTATTATTCGCATAAAGCTTGCCCCCGAGGCTTGAATTAATAATACATCCCGTGGATGCGAGTATAGATGCTTAAATAACTTGTCAATGTGGTTTTATGGCCGTTAATGTCAGTTGCAGATTTATTTCGCTTTTCACGTACGCGTACGGGTGATATGAAAAATAGGCATTAAAACAACCTACGTTTAGTAGGTTGTTTTTTTATTGGGTCGCTTCGGTGTGTTTACTGTATACAACGTGTAATTTAAAGGGTATATACATACCGAGTGCACGGCTTCTTTAGATGATAACAAACGATATGGCAAGGGTTTTCTAATCCTATGTCTACATGTGTGGAGCATATTAGAAATTTCAATACATTGATACCAGAGGCCGAATCTTTCAAATTAAGAAGAACGAAGAGAATTATCGTTTTATTGGCAAGTGACGTGGAAAGTGATGACCCTCATAGTGCCGTGACACGTTTGTTACTACTGGTATTTAAGAAACATATGAAACCAATAATTTGGGTTCAATTCTGTGAGTCAGTTATTTGAGCTGAAACTTTGCATAGAGATTCCATACCAGATGTTGTCTTCAGTCCTTTTGGATAGATATGGGGTTTCCGTTACACGTTGTATAAATACTAGCAATTGCTTGGGCCTTTGCTGCCGTGGATTTTAGCACGATATAACATAAACCTCCTTCTTTTATAGTCCAGTAAAAAGTAGCCCTTAACTTTCCTCAAGTTTAAAGCTACTTCAATACCAAACTTAATCAAAATCCACACAGGACTTTCGAAGATTAGCGTGATTGTACCAAAAAACAAACTATTCCTATAGATTTTTGTCTGACTCTCATTTTCGTCACTTTCTCAGTCGTGACATAGAGGTCATGGCCATATTCATGGTGTACTGAGTGTGTCTCCATCGTTCGTCTCACCTATTGTCAAAACGAACGATCGCAGCTGTTGCAGTGACTCGGAACTTTTGACTTTTTGTGGCATAGGTAACGGGAGCACTGAACTCTCTTTCTTTTGTTTTAGACAAAGGAAGAATTCCTAGTGTGGGACAACCACGCTAGGAATTCTTCCTGTAGTATGGCCGCATTTTAACAAACATCCAGGCCCGGAACAAATATATAGGTCATACAAACATTTTCCCCGGTGCAGGAATCAAACTCGCGACATGCAGCGCAGCAGTTAATCGCTTAGCCTACTGCGTCAGGCATGTCATCACTGGTTTCCGAGGATTTTTTAATGATATCTGTCCAGTGTGTTGACATGGCTTGGTGGGCGTGTCGACTCAGCTTATATGTTTTAATCTAATCATGACCCACATAAATGTGATCAAATATTTACAAACAAAGGAAATGATTATTCCGCAGACAAAAGTTCTTAAATATCAAGATTATCATTCAATTCGGTCAAGTAAAATATATTTTATTAAGACTAGTACCATAATATACATATATACACTACGAAAAATAACAAAACTAACTAATTAACTAACTCCAGATTATTATATAAAGACCCCGTTCTGGATTCAGCAGTTGAATGCCAACAAGTCGACCCTCTCGGGCCAGTCATTTTCAGCTTGGCTATCTATCCAATCATTCAACAACTAAATTATAAATTAAACGTGTGGTATTTAGATGATGGAACTCTAGGAGGTGATGTAGATACCATAATAAAAGATTTCATTTTTCTGAAAGAGTAGTTCCAATCCATCGGCCTTGACCTGAACCACTCGAAATGTTAACTATATATCTGTAAAAATGCTGACAGACAAGCGACACTAAACAAATTCCACACAATAGCCCCAGATATCAAAATTTTGCAAAAAGTTCATTGCACCTCCTAGGCTCCCCAATTTTAGAAGAAAGATTTCCTTCATTTATTGATAGCAAAATTAATCATTATAATGATATTTCAGAAAGATTTTTCGAAATAAACATACATTCTTAGGCTTACACCCTCATAATATATTGCTTTTTGGTCCAAATTTTATTTATTTATTCTGTTCTTTTCCACTATGGAAGCAATCTCAACTCTTGGACAAAACTGATCTTGTTATAAAAAACACCCTTACATCAATTTTAAATGTGGCTCTGGATGACCGAGCGTGGCTGCAAGCCACACTACCCATTCGTTTTGGTGGGCTTGGTATCCGCAAAATTTCCACTATATGCCTACCGGCGCGGCGTTTCTGTCTTCGGTCTGCAGCACTGAGACGTTAGACCTAGAAAATTTTAACACAATCTCAGGTTAACTACAAGGTGCAGTTAATGCCTGAAAAATGGCTTGCCCGTATACGGCGTTGCCCGAGCACCCGTCCTCCCAGAGACAATGAGATGAGCCGCTCTGCAGTTTGGTACGGAATAACCTTTTAAATACGTCAACCAATACTACTGAGCGCTCGCGCCTGTTGGCTGTGGGTGAGTGGGAGTCATGCCTTTGGCTACAAGCATTGCCTTTTCTTAATATAGGTTTTAAGTCCTGCAACGGCAAGCTCTTTAACCTCTTTTGTGATTTCATCAAGGAAAGCCTATATATCATTTGATAACTTCACATTATAAATAAAGTATTTAAATACTTAAGACAAAATATTCTAGAAGTTACATAAATAAAATTAGTGACGACGTCGCGCGTCGGATGTTCATTGTACTTGTAGCGGTCTATTCTCGAAAGATAGTTAAGTTTTATTGTAATAACAACAGTAAGGCATTTTATGACACGGAACTAAAGGTCTGTGAAATGTCTGAGAAAAAATAATATGGCTCCAATGGTAATAAAACCAAACTACCGATAAATGTCGCTCGAGGCTACAATGCGCAAATTTTTGCAAGGGTAAGGAACATTTTCACCAATAATAATTGCAATTCGCAGCCATCACTATTTTAGCCTGATGGCCCAATCAAATATTTGTGGTGTGAATATGATATCAAAATATAAATCAATTCAATTGCCACTGTCCATCTTCAAACAATTATCATTCTGTAAGCCATACAAATATTTATTTCGTGGCAAGAATCGAAGACGCGACACGCGGCGCAGCAGCGATTCCATCAGTAAATCAAGTATATTTTTTAAACTGTTTAATAAAAAAGTATTGTTTTCCTATTGCTAACAGGACGCCAAAGGTAATCATAAGTCATAAAATTTTCAAAAATGCAACTATGGTCAAACTACTAAATGGTATGCTCATGTTTATAAAATTATCGAGGGTGTTCTGGCAAAATGAGATAGGTAAGTTCACCAAATCCAAAGTAATCTTTTATTAATTTTGCATTTAGTTGTGGTTTTGAGTAATCATAGTTAAACGAAAAATTTAATGATTAATAGTTGGTTTATGTGTAAAAGAGCAGACGGTTTTATTTTGTTATTACTGTAGTTTATTATTCATATTGTGTAATAAAAGATTATATATCACTTTTTGCTTTAAATTTTTAATGAAAATGATTGGATTTTTTTTCACAGACAAATAACCATAATTTAAGCTTCTGTGGCTACCCGGCTTTATTAGATAAAAAGTTGAAAAATCTAATTATGCCATAGTACGTTACTATTTTAATTAAATTTGATTTTTTTTTCTGTTCTGCCAAAAGAAGACAGGTTTCTTTCGAAATAATTTAATTGAAGTAACTGTAGAATTCTGAACATTTGAATAATATAAATAATTCGATACGACACGGTTCATGGGAATAGTGTACAGTCAACATACCAATAAGATTCAACTATGAGTTACTCAGCAACTTCACAGTTGAAGACGAAGTTGATTCGCTCCATTCAAATGCATGACGCTCAACCATTAGTTGGTAGAACGAAAAATTCAAACAATTCCGTGAATTGAGGAGCATGTTTTGTATAATCTCGTATGTTGGCGTCTCAACCAACTTACAAGTTGTAATAATAAAGTAGTCGTGTGAAGTGTGATAGGTGCTGCAAGTCAACATCCGCAGAAGGCAGTTGATGCCTTCTGGCGGCCCCACTCATTGGATCCAGGCGCTGTGGACCTGGGGCCGTACGCCATCTTCTATTATCTCCCGTTTAATTTATTAACCAGACGGAGCCCGTGGTGGCGGGCTGGCTACGGGAACAGACTTGAAGAGTCGTATTAAGCACGTCTCTTTAACATTTATTGTGCGCACAGCCACGGTGTCGAACTCTCTGCCGGCTTCTGTATTACTTGCTATATAAGTAAGTAAGTAAGTAAGTGAGTAAATGGTTTATTTCTCGCCACAATACAATGGTTTTGTACATTAACAATATATTACAAATAATATAAAAACACATTGTGGAAGACTGGTGCCTAAGCTAGGCTCATGGCCTGTATTTAAGGACACCAGGCCTCCTCCTTAATTATTTAAAATTTACAAATTTGTGCATAGAATAGTTTACAATAGATTATGGTCGAAAATTATATAACACAGAAAACGAAATCACAAATAAAAAAATAAAATAACAATAAAACTATACAAAAAACAATTAAAAAATAATAATAATGGACAGAGATGTGTGTGAGCGAGCGAGTGCGTTAGATTTGTGTGTGCGCGTGGATTAGAGTGAATGTGCGTGTGTGTGTGTGTGTGTGTTTGAATGAGAGTCAGAGGCCTATACTAGTACAGCAAACAGTTCCTCTGTATCGTCGTAACTTAACTCCTGTAGCCAGGTAGTTACTTTCATTTTGCACTTTGTCTTCTTGAGTTGATATATCGACAGGATTCTGGATATATGACCCGTCAGCCTTTAAAGCAAGAGTGAACAGGCATCTTCTGGGCTCGCTCGTTCCATCGTAGACCTCATCTAACGCTAACCATCAGACGAGATCGCCATTAAGAGCGGGCTCATCCATAACAAATGAAAAGTATTTAAGTGCTCCCGTAGCCTCTGGCGAAAATGTGCGAGTGTACGTGGGCTGGTTTTTGTCGGTTTTAGCCCACCCCAGGTCGGAGGACATTATTATAAAGACCTCGAGAAAAAATAATAATACAGACTTAAAATTTCACGTGTGAGCTTCATATTTTCTGCCGATATTGCCTAGTGGTAGTAGTCCCTATCTAAATACTGTGCCATGTAAGGCGTTTAATCATTTTGCACTTGATCTAGAAAATATTTTGTAGAGTTATATTATAAGTTTTTTGGTTTTCAGAGGTTAATCGCCGGAAATACTGATACTATTATTATGTTTGAAAGTAATTATTTTCATACCGAGAATTTTCCTGTCTGTAGGCTAGTTTACAGGAATAAGGGGAGGTAAGGGGGGTGCTGGTATGTAATACGTACAATTATTGACACACACGTGCCTATAAATGTTGCATATGAACATACATATGAAGGCAGAAGATGTACTGCGTACGAATATAACAATTTTCATAAGAACCATCACATAACTAGATATAAAGCTTCATGCACACTAAGTAGGTGCCCTAAAGGTCTCTTTAATTGTATCTGCATATTATTGCTGTGCTATTTTGGTTAGTGGTCTATGAAAGAGATTTTAATTATATCGTTGTATTATTTCACATAACAATTTCAAATTAGTTAAATGCATATGAAACCGTTTAAAATAAAGATAAATCAGTTTTATTCAGACCCTTAATAGCCAACTATATAAAGGCATAATTATAATTTACGATTCTTGTGCATAAAACACTCAATATTACTGTTGCTGTTTTAAATGAGCCCAGATATATAAGCTAATGTTCAATTTCACAGCAGAACCCAAGTTTCGTTGACGTTTTAACAAAAACTCACCAAGTACGAGTTGAAATTGTGCGGCGAGGTTCCGTACTAACTTATCTAAGTAGGTATATAAGTTCAATTAGTACGGAACTAACTTCATATTTACGGAATACACTTTTATCCTTTATATGGGTATACTTTAAAACATTCACTTTTGCATTAGCAAAAGTTAACTATTTTTACTCGTACTGCTGATAAGGGATTTATAAACAAGACAAAAGTGAGGAATAACTTGTATATTCACAAATATAGACAATACAGACAATCTCAACTTTAATAACGCAAAACTAAGCACAACACAACCGTACACGTCGAGAGCTCAACCCAAAAAACTTTTTACCAAAAAATTAAACCGACTCCCAAAAAACACTGCAAAGTGAAAAATAACTTTAATTTCGGTAGTCGGTGTCTTTAGTTTTGTATTTTCGTTTTTGGCACCGACTTCCGAAATTAAAGTTATTTTTCACTTTGCAGTGTTTTTTGGGAGTCGGTTTAATTTTTTGGTAAAAAGTTTTTATTTCACTATTTTTAGTTGGTTGATTTTTAATTTACCTAGTTACCAGAGCCTAAATGTCAACTACTTATAAAATTTTACAAAATATTACTTTTCCCAATGCTGGGCCGTTAATTTTTGAGGAGTTCTCCTGGTACTTCACCATCAGCTCTACATCACCATATGCATTGTGACGAGCATAAAGTGCTTAATATCCATATTCAAGTAATCGAATCGCAATCCACGAAATACTTATTATTGAGTAGTTTCGGCGACCATCTGTGGTCTTCATCATCAGTTCCACTTCCCGAAAGGGTACTTTTTGAGAGCAACTGCACAAGTTACTATAAGAAATACCCAAAACGCCATAGGTGTGCCTATAATATTTGAAGAGTTCCCTCGATTTCTCCAGGATCCTATCACCAGATCCTGACTTGGTGACAAATGGTACCAATTTCGAAGTATACCCTATCAAACAAAAAAGAATTTTCTCAATCGGTTCAGCCGTCTTCGAGTACTCGGTGACCATAAAATAAAAAAAAAAAAATAAAAAAAAAATATACGCGTCGAATTGATAACCTCCTCTTTTGGTCGTCGGTTGAAAAGAGCCGGTGATCGCGCCATGTCGACCGGTGTAACCGCTTCGTTTC
This sequence comes from Tholera decimalis, assembly GCA_943138885.2. Lineage (NCBI taxonomy): Eukaryota > Metazoa > Arthropoda > Insecta > Lepidoptera > Noctuidae > Tholera > Tholera decimalis. Next base: position 18,272,258 of record OW964561.2, read on the forward strand.
CCGCCACAGCACCACTCGCGCTAGCTTCACTCGGTGTTGCCAACACTAATGATTCTAGGTCAAAGGGAAATAAATACCTCATATGTTATGATTATCTTTTAAAATTTAAAAATATGTGTAATAAACGGTAACCTATAATATGTTAGTTTTATATAATTATAACGCCATATAGTATTACAGTTTAGTGGGAACAGGTATGTATTTGTAAACATTTCATCTAATAACACTGATAACTGACTTCCGTTTCTATAACTATTATATATTCTAAACGGAAGTCGGTTGCTAACTTGTCAGTTGCTTGGCGCGTCATCTGTCAAAAGTTTATAAGGAATGGTAACTGATTTCCTGTTCTAAAAATATTGTTTATTCTAAAAGGAAGTTTGTCGCTATTGATTAGTTTTGTTGGCGACCCATTGTAAAATTTGAACGCTATAAAAGCAAGTGGGAGTGCATTTTTAAATCAGTTTGATTAAGGAACGATGTCGTTATTCTGTTCTTTTAATTTTTTGTTACGTCCTGATTTCGCATACGTAAATATAAACGTCTTTTAATCGTATTGAATTAAAAATTTGGTATTTTTCATAGCTTAAAGATATCGTAGACGGACCGAGTATTCGACATAAATCACAGGTCAGCTAGCTATATGCGTTTCTGAGAATAAGGGTCTTGACAGATAGATGAAAAACTGATTGATATTATTGTATGTGTTATTTAAATATATTTTTTCAGTTTAAAATCCATAAGTAACAATAAAATTTAATACAACAATAAAATCAGAACAATTAAAATTTAATAATAACAATTTAAGTATTATTAATTGAATTAATATTAAAAATAAAATCTCAATTAAAACTCAGTCAAAATTCCATGTCAAATTATAAATAATGAACCAATTGACTGAGCCGACACGTCACCATACATCCTTTTAAATAACCATCAATCTTTTACTCCACACCATCGACATCATCGACGTCGACATCAACACCGTCTATCTCTTGATCCATCGTTGTCTAACGTCCCGACATAATAGTCATCCATCTGTTAGATTAGCAAATCAGCACGTGAAGCAAGATCATCTTCAAGTTACTGTTGCTATGTTGCTACTGTCTTTCACGCGCCTAAAAACAGAAGCAACTGTCTTGCGAATAATCGCTTAAAAGCCGTCTGTGCGCGAATTCGCCAACATGGCAGATAAACTGCAGTAGACAGCCGCAACACCATTCTGAATATATTTGTACTGAACTCAAATGACATTGGCGGCCGGCTGCGTATAAATGTTTCATTTTTCCTTTAGAAGTAAGTATTAAAAGAGGTCACTTGACCAATATCACACAACATTTAGGTCTCTGCTTCACCGAATTTAATTGGATCATGCCCTGATATCAAGGTGATGTATCAGTTCAACGTTGAACGTAGAAAAGTTTATCATTTCTTTACCATTTATAAGAACTTGTTGTAATTCTTTTAGTATTTTCTTGGAAAACTGGGTTTTGGTGAACCCGTTCTTTGTCGTCGTTTATTTATTCACGGCATCGCAAACATAATTACAAATTGTATGTATAATCGCTTCCTCTTTTCTGGTATTTTTAATTGGGTTTCTCCCGAAAATCACCAGGAATTTCGTTAAATTTAAATTCAATATTAAAATGAAACCAAAGCAACTCTAAAAACACATCTAAAGCTTGAAGTTTGTCCGAGTTTTCTTCCCGTTATCATGGAACTGTCCTTATGAAAGCGCATCGTGGACAATACAGCGCTTACAGCGCTGCACTGACGTTATCGCTGTCACTTCCCTTTCCTGTGTGTTTCTAAATAAAGGCGCAGACAAAGCGACAACTGCTGAAAGAGAAACCTGAACATTTTTTTCCTTATATAAAATTCTAAAAATTTATATTTATATTTTTAAAACTAAATAGCATGGGTGTCTTAGGGTAGTTTGGGGTTCTCCCTCAATCATTAAATATCTCTTCCCTCTTTGGGCGTAGCGGAAGAGTGTCAGACTTCTACTTACTAAAAAGTCACCCTGTTCCTTGAGTTACGTTGTGGGGGGCGGTATCTCGTTGGTAGCCAATCTTTTCAAACTAATCTATCTGCGTGTCACATTTTCTCTAAATCCGTTTATCAATTTTTGCGTGATAAAGTAACAAACATCCTTATATCCAAAGAGTTCATGTAGCGAGGACATAATAAATCTGTATGATTTTCATATCGTGCCAATTAAATTTCGCTTTTCCGTATGTTGGTCAACTTACTTTTGGAGAGAACCACGGAATAGTTGAATAAGGTTGGAATGGTAATGTGGGCGTGGCGCGCGCGCCACATTTATGATACGACAATCATAGCACGACCGATTAATTCAGTCACCGCGTTTAGTGCGCTTCGGATTACTTCGGAACACAGAGCTCTGCTTTAAAATGCCGTGCTGTTCAATTATAACCTGTTAAACAAAAATTCAGACCGCAAGTATAGAGCGAGGAGGTATATCTTTCCATCGGTAAGTCGAAAATAACATTTAATTACAATTTTATTTGTAAAAACTATTCTGATCACTATGAAATTCCGAACATTAACAACATTATTGCAACAAGTTACAAAAAGTATACATTGCCCGTTGTGTATTCGCTTAATCAACGTAATGACCAAGTCCGTTTACAATGTACTGGATGCGCCACACTTCAACCATTGACGTTTTGTCCTTTGTCCTGATTGGCCGTGATGCACGGCGCATGTTTATCAACAGTGAGTAGCAAGCTCCCGATTTAAGTGTGTGTAATTTATTTGTGTGCGTAATTCGCATACGTAACGGGCCTCTTGCTTATAGTACAGCTAAAGAGTGGGGAGACAAGCGGCGACACGCGTTCTTATACAAATCAGGAACTATTTCCTTTCTAACCTGTTTTATCTGTTCTGTGGAGAGGACCCCTCTAAAATTAACTTAACCTAACCCTTCGCTCCAAATACTTTGAGTTAGCGGTGGAATCTATTAAAATACACGACATCTAGCAAATTTTGACTCTACATTAATATAATCTTATATTTCAAGCGACAATAGCCTAATGGCTAAGGTGTCGGACTTGTGATCGAAAGGTCTCGGGTACGAACCTCTCCTATTACACTATTGCCGTGAACACACTCTAGGAACAAGCATATTTGGCTTAGTTGGAGGGGTTAAATAAATTGCTAATAATTTGATTTCTGCCCACATTGTTAGTTCTCTTTACAAAAAAGTCTGAGCTAGAATTTAGATAAATTGATATGGATTGCTTTCATTCTATGTTAAACTAAACGGACGGTTTGCGTTCTTAATTGTGCTCGTGAATTTACGTACTGACCCCATTAGTAATGATGTGAATGCATGAGCGAGATACAGCAAAAATACACGTTTTAGCCGAAATATGTTCACTGCTGTACTTCAACCTTCCTCAATCGACGTATATTGATTAATTCTGTGTTTCTTGTAGCTAATAGGCTATAAAAAGAAAGGCATTGATCGACATAATTGTGTAAGTATCAATTATACTTAGCAAACCGTATCTAATGCATGTTTTTAAACATACGAAGTCATGGATTTGGAATTGAGAGATATGTAGTTCCTACCTAGTTTATTTATGCCAACTTTGTGTCTCCCAATAGTCATTCGCTATTCTAAGATATAAATAGACTGTAAGATATAAATGTGGGTAGAATACCTAAGTATTTTCTACCAGAAAACTTAGGGTAGCGAAAAGATAGCAAACATCCATTGCCAAGAAAAAACATTACAATCTAATTATCCTCAACGCCTTCATATTTATACCACCGGTTTAAACTTCCATAGGGAATAATTTATGACATCCGTATTATTTTATCAAAGGGTTTTGCAAAGGGTTCATAAAATTCACACTAACAAAATCGCAAGGGTAAAAACTCTCTGTATATAAACATAGCCTCAAAGGAGGAAACCCTTTGTTGTCATGTTTATTAGGCTATTACGTAACACCCATTTTAATATCATGAAGAAAAATGAAAATATAAGAATAATTTTTTTTTTTAATAAAATCTCGGATATTAATTAAATGTATAAGGGTAACCAGAATTTTTAAATTTGAACACGGACAGAGAACATATTTTCGTTTTATAAGCTAAAAATTAAATAAATAAAACAGTATGACTTATTAATATCATAACATCTAATACATTGTGGAAAGCAAATAAATCAATATGAATAATAACTTAAATAAGTAGTTGTTAATTTTATAACTTGAAAAACTTAATGTTCTTTCTCCTCTCTACTACTTTTATCTATGCTGTGTACAGGGTTGACAATTGTGACTGAGGTATATAATTTATATTTTAATATAATTGGCAGGCCTGTTGGTCTAGTGGTCAATGGCTCTGACTGCTATGCTCAAGGTCGTGGGCTCGATTTCCACCCAGGACAAATGTTTGTGTGATGAGCACGATCATTTGTTCTTTGTCTGGGTGTAATTTACCTATAATATGTATGTATTTAGAAATATATATGTATGTTTATCAGTTGTCCAGTACTCATAGCACAAGCTCTGCTTAGTCTGGGACTAGATGGCGTTGTGTGAAAGTTGTGGAATAGTATAATTATTTATTTACCATTTATGTAACACTAGCTTTTTCCCACGACTTCGTTCGCGTGGGAGGGTTTTCCCGCGTAAAATCCCGATCCCGTGGGAATTCCGGGATAAAAAGTAGCCTATGTGTTATTCCAGGATGTAAACTATCTACCTGCCAAATTTCATTGAGATCCGTTTTGTAGTTTTTACGTGAAAGAGTAACAAACATCCATCCATCCTCACAAACTTTCACATTTATAATATTAGTATAGTTGTTCAGGACTACAATAGGCCAGTGCAACGATACTGGTGTGTCCGAACTTGTCCACGGTTCGTGGAGCCCTACCGTTGCTTTCAATGAACAAAACTACAGGCTCTCCGGCCGACAACAATCTATAGCCTCTGAGGCTTTATCAGTACCTAATATTACCACTAACCTTCTGCGCTGGGTACGCCAACTTCGACCTTCCTAGGTCACGCCCAAGTGTGGTTTGTATGTAAATATGAGGTGAGTAATTGAAAGGTGTGATGCAAGTCAAGTGTTCTAGAACGTTCACAAGGCGCCAGTCTCCAGATGGCGCGGTCCAGATCAGCATCACAGCACAACTTATTTCCAACAACTCCGCGTGCCATGCGGTGGCAACCAACCGGCGATAAATCCCAAAATATCCCAGGTTTTTCATCAAATGGGGATTACAACTTCAAACAATAGTTAATCGTGACCCAATTATCGGTTACAACCGGCGATTGCACACGATATTTCTATTACAATCAAATCAAAGTCCCAAGGGCGGACATTTTCCAACAACGGAAGCAAAGTCTATCTGTCAAGTCAAAAATGTCAAGATCAAATTTCTTTATGTCAAAAAAGGTACGTACGGAAACACGTCGGACCGAACATCTACCCCCCCCCCCCCCCGGACGGGCCTACCCGTCCGCTAATCAATTGGAAGTCTTGACAAGGTTGCAAATTTAACACAGCTTCAATGCGGCCAAATACCGTAGCTCAAAGGTGAGAACGGTGTCTCCCAACAATCTCCGCCAGCGTCCCTTTGCCGCTTTCACCGCGGCCCCAAAAATACCCCGGGCAGGCTGGCGGGTCAAACAACCAAGTGACCCCTCGGCGGGCCAAACTATTACCAATGTCAACCTGGCTCTCATTAAGGAAGGCGTATACCTCCTTCAAATAGTTACTTGTGCCCTTGTAATTCGTACCGCAATCAGACCTAATCAAAGAAGGTAACCCACGGCGAGACACAAATCTTTCCAAAGACGCCTCAAGGCCTCTGTCGAGAGGGAGGTTACCAGCTCCAAATGTACTGCCTTGGTTGACAGGCAGACAAACACACAAATAAGCCTTAACAATCTTACTATTACGAAGGGTGGACGTCTTCAACAAAAGGAGACCAACAAGTCCGTTACGACGCCAGCAAAGGGCCTCGCCTCATTGACGCGATCAGCCGACAAAATCCAAAATTCTCGCTGCAGAATGGCCAACAGCGCATTGCAACCGGCATGCGAGTTCTTAACGTGACGATCAGTCACCAACAATTAAACCAAGTGGCCCTCCTTGGGCAACAAAAGGGGGTGACGGGCTCCATAAGGAAGGCTAGAGAGCCTCAACCGTCCTCCAATACGCCAAAGACCCGTCCTATCCAAGAAGTGATTCAACTTACCAACGGCTCCCGACAACCTGACCCTACCAGACTTCAAGACCTCGATCTCCTTCTCAAAGTGTGCAGCCTGCACAGAGCGGACCCAAAGAGGAGTGACTCCTGTCGCTCTTGAGGAGAGAGAACTGGTGACAGGCGCTTGTCCCCTGGATTCCTAGAATTATGGCCAAAACGCCTGATCCACGAGGTAACGTTCAACAATTTGTCGAGAGAGCTGTATCGATTCAGCCAAAAATCAAGATCAAACGGAGTGTCCTTTGTCCCAACAGCGAATACCTTAAGTCCGGGCAAAGGATCCGACATCAAGACTGGCGTTCGAGGCCAATCGCCCCCGGGGCGAGACAGCCAGTCCGGTCCCCACCAGAGGGGGTGAGCAATCAAGTGGGGGGCCATGCACCCGCGTGAGGCCACGTCGCCCGGGTTCAGGTCACCAGGCACGTGCCTCCAAATCAAAGGCTTTTCAGAACCTTGAGTCTGCAACACTCGGTTCACAACAAAGACCTCCAAAGAGTGGACGGACGTCTTCAACCAACACAAAACAATTTGACTGTCCGTCCAGGCGCAAGAAGCTCGAATGTCAACAGTTCCACCCAAAGTGCGCGCAACGTGGCTTAAGAGACGCACAAGAAGCACCGCAGGAAGTGCAGATACAAGTTGGAGCCAGTCTTCCAACAGGGTTTCCCGAAGTGGCTCGTCCCAACCAAGTGCAGTTATAACAAGGGCAGGAGCACCAATTTTAGGGTAAGGACAACTCACAAGGGTGATTTCAAACCAGGTCCTTCCCTCAACAGTGGTGACAGCCGTTTCGCCAATTCCCCAAATCTTGCCTGAAAGGTCGTTCACCTTCAGGCTAACCTGTCCCGCTAACCAAGACGACAAAAGGCAACCCTGGGCTCCCGTGTCCAAAATGGCACGGATCACAATCGAGCCACCCAAGGGTCCCCAGACCTTGACCGAGGCCGTTGGCAACAAAACCGTCTTGATCGGGGGGGGGTCCTTTAGCGGGGCAGGTGTCAATCTCTTAGCGATGCCTGGGCGGCGACCGATCGCCGCATCCAGGCTGCCCTCGTTCACGACGAGGCCAACAATCAAAATATTCGTCCGCGCGGTGTCCCGAGCCGCTCGCCATCACTGGAGGGGCACATCCCATCGAATGCCCGAATGGCGGAGGGCGCGACTCCAACCGGGGACGTTCCGCCAAAGGAGAGGAAAGGCAGCGGCGCCGACCCGGCCACTGCTGCCTAGCAGCCAATGCGCGTTCTCCCTGACAAGGCGAGACCAAATGGCGCTCGCGGGGCTCCCGTTCAACTTGCGCGGGGGGTGAAGTGCGGCGTACAGAATTGCGGGTCTCAGCCCGGTGCTCGTCTCCAGGGTACCCCCCCCCCTGCGAGAACCCTCCTCAGAAGATGGTCTGCTAGAGCGGTTCGCGTTGGCGCACAAAATCTCCAAGTGGAACCCTTCACAAATTCTACACGGGTGGGGGTCGGGGCAGTCTCGATGGAAGTGGACCCCCAAGCACGAGAAGCACAAACGGCGTGCGTTGACAATGCGGCGGCGGGCACTTACGTGCAAATTCAAAAAGGCCGGGCAACGCGCCATGACATGCCCCGTTGCCTTACAAAAGTCACAATGATGAGGACTCCGGGCGCCAGCAAAACAGGGGGCGGGGTGATCATCAACAGGCCCCCTAGCCCAAGGACTCCGGGCGCCAGCAAAACGGGGGGCGGGGCGAACATCAACAGGCCCCCGAGCCCTAGTCTGTCCCTGGTCTCTAGGCCGAGAAGGTAGTGGGGGTGACCCCGTGGTGCCACAGGTGTTATCCGAAAACCGACACTCGTCTTCCAAAAATTTGAGGAGGTCGTCAAAGGGGGGAAGATGGGTGGCACTATCCCCACCATACTTCTGCTCAAAACGTGACCTCAACTCCGCGGGGAGCAACTGCAGCACTATGTGCACCAACAAGTAGGACCAATGTTCTACCGGTAACTCCAAGCGTCTCAAAGCGTTGGTCGCTGAGACCAACGGGTTCAGCAAGTCAGTGCGCAACGTCGACGTGCTGACAATGGCCGGTAGCCCCAAAATCTGGTCGATGTGCACATCAGCCAGGCAGCGCTTGTTCTGATACCGTCGGGAGAGAAGCTCTAGAGCGGTCGGGTAAGAGGAATCCGTCACCGGCAAGTGCTGCACCAAGGCTCTGGCTTCGCCCTCCAGGACAGACAATAAGTAGGCCAACTTCTGGGCAGGTCCGAGGTCCGAGCGTGCATCGACAAGACTCTCAAAGAGATTTAGGAAGCCCAGCCAGTGGTCCAAGCGACCGTCAAAATGTGGCAGCTCCAGGGTGGGCAGCCTACCCAATACTCCAGGGCCTGCAACAACGGGGGTCTGCGGCTTGGCCGCATCAGGCACCCGGCTCTTCAAAATTTCCCGCGCTCGTAGACATATGACATCCCCCAGGTGGACAATCTGGTCATAGTCACCCAAAATCTTATCGCGGGCTGCCTGGTCCATCACCCCCAAATCCACGTCCATGATGTACTCGTTGAAGCGTGTGAACGCAGCATCAGCTGACTTGATCCTCTCATTCACTTGCCCGTACCGAGCAAGGGTGAGCTCTTCCAAATCTACACGCTCAACCGTTGCAGCTGCCGATGTGAACCATCTCAACTGTGAGGTCAATCTGGCAGCAGCCTCCCTGACTGCCCTTAATGAGGCCATTGCAACAATCAAATATTAATACAACAGGCTAAAATTAACTAAACAAACAACAATGACTTGTTAGCCAACCAAACAATCTCACCAAAATAACAACTTAAATTCAATTATTTCAAGTCCAAATCCGACCCTGTACTTATTCCAAGTATGAATCTAGCTTGGTACAGATGGTTAGTTACAAAATAAATAACAATTGAATGTATAATACAATAAACACCAATAAACACAACAATTGAAGTATAATATTGCTCCGGACAATCTCTAACAACAATCCAATAAACAAATAAATGCAATAAGTCAATCCACACCATTCAATTCTTGTTATGTTAACAAATATGTGATTATTATTTAGATAACCTTTTAAATTCAGATCAGTGACATTCAATTATTAATTGCAACAAATATACCAAACAACTTTACAACAAATATACCAAATTATACCAAAATACAACCAATAATTTCTTATTTCACAAACAAATCTTACTTGTCAATGCAATACAAGGGACTAGCACTACAATTTACAGTACAAACTACAAGTGCTATTTGAGCCCGGCTGACAAAGCAATATTCAAACTTATTAAGTCATTTACAACAATATTCAAAACTTCCAATGTACTATGTGGATTTTATATTATAAAAGCCACGCTCTGCTTACCAAAATGTTCAGAACTACAATAGGCCAGTGCAACGATACTGGTGTGTCCGAACTTGTCCACGGTTCGTGGAGCCCTACCGTTGCTTTCAATGAACAAAACTACAGGCTCTCCGGCCGACAACAATCTATAACCTCTGAGGCTTTATCAGTACCTAATATTACCACTAACCTTCTGCGCTGGGTACGCCAACTTCGACCTTCCTAGGTCACGCCCAAGTGTGGTATGTATGTAAATATGAGGTGAGTAATTGAAAGGTGTGATGCAAGTCAAGTGTTCTAGAACGTTCACAAGGTGCCAGTCTCCAGATGGCGCGGTCCAGATCAGCATCACAGCACAACTTATTTCCAACAACTCCGCGTGCCATGCGGTGGCAACCAACCGGCGATAAATCCCAAAATATCCCAGGTTTTTCATCAAATGGGGATTACAACTTCAAACAATAGTTAATCGCGACCCAATTATCGGTTACAACCGGCGATTGCACACGATATTTCTATTACAATCAAATCAAAGTCCCAAGGGCGGACATTTTCCAACAACGGAACCAAAGTCTATCTGTCAAGTCAAAAATGTCAAGATCAAATTTCTTTATGTCAAAAAAGGTACGTACGGAAACACGTCGGACCGAACAATAGTATTAGTAAGAAAGAAGTAAGATAGTAAGAAGTAAGATAAGATAGTAAGAAGTAAGATAAGAAGTAAGAAGTAAGAGTAAGATAAGATAAGATTATGGTACGCAGTAAAAAAGAATTAAAAAATCTGTCTCTCTCTTTCTAAAATTTTTTTCAGAAAAGCACGGCAAATCTTAGGGGAGACCGGGGATGGTTGGCTATAGGGGTAGGTGGACTAATTGTCCACAATGCGAGCTACGAAAACTTGTAGCGACGGCTGACTAGGCGAGAGTATCCGTTTAACCCCTCCGCTCTATCACCGAGAACACCGCATCGCCAACGCATGTCGCTTGTACTGACAAGCTATCACTGGATAGCGTTTTTTTAAAAAACAAGACACGTAAGTAACTATTTTTGTCGTAATGTATTATGTTATAATGCCAATTTAATTTGTTGCCTTTGCTTATCAAAGAGTTTAATACGAATTTTTGATTCTTGAGCTTTGTGTGCTGCCTAATTCTTTTTGATTCAGACGCCATTTTAAGGTTATGGAACATGCTTAAAAATTTTAAGGTAATGTGGGGCAGGTTGACTAATTTTAAAAGGGGCTGGTTGACTATCTGATTAAGCTGCCCCATGACATTTAAAATTTGCTAGATATGAAAAGGAATTAGTATAATGTTTTTAACCCAAACGTTTTGTTTTAGGACGATGCTTCCACGATTTGTTTTTTATTTATACGTCTGTATAAACGAAAATCAAATCATGGAAGCATATTATCTAAAGATAAGTTGAGACGAGAAGATTAAGAGAGCAAGTCAATAAGTTATTTTGATGAAAAGAGTATTAATTCCACGACCAAAGAATTTTCTATAAAATATAAATTACTCGAACGCCACATAGTAAACATGAGAAAAAAATTAGAAAGCAGTCCCGGACTGTCGAGATCTCGACTTACTTTGGAGAGCGTTAAAAATTAGATTATTCAGTGAAGAAGAAGAGCTTGCATTGGAAAATTACCTAAAGAGAACTGCTGATGTTTACAATAGATTATGAATTACGAAAATTTGTTTATGAATTTGCGATTAAAAATAATAAATCTATCCCTCATCATGATTATAAAAGAGATTGTTGGTAAAGATTGGTTGGGATTTTTTTTTATTCATGAGAGGCTCGCGTTTGACCACTATCTGATGGTAAGCGATGATGTGGTCGAAGACGAAGCACTAATTTCCTCGTTATATGATCTCCTCAAGCTATGAGTTTATTCCGAGCAACATATATCAACAAAATCAACGTACCTACTGTACGTTTACCTACGTTTGATTGAATAAGACCATTTTATAAGAGGTGGACCAATATGTTCTGCTGGCGATGCGATAATTATTATTATTATTTATTATTATTATTCTTCTGGTTGGGTGAAGAAAAATAATTTCCGAAAATTTGCAAAACACTTCAAACAACTTTTGCAAAATACGTCAGACCTAGTAAGGAAAAGCCTGTTTTGTTACTGCTGGATAACCATGACTTGCATTTGTCCAACGATGTACTTGATTGTAAAACATGGAATTAGAATCATTTATCAAGTTAGATACACTTATATAGGAAATATGTATATGTATGTAATTTGTAAATTATAGAGACTTAGTTTGCCTAGTGTTTGTTTTCAATTGTTTATTTTTAATTCTATATTTTATATGTTAAATTAGGATGTCAAGAGGATTGAGAATTTTTTTTTCATTAGTAAAATGATGATTGCACATATTTTAGTACCTTTTTATCCTATTTTTTCGTAGATTTGGTCTCATTACTTCTTAGGTCAACTTATCCCTAGTGAGAAGTCGACTTACCCTAGGCACGGGGTAGGTTGACTCATTTTCCGCGTCGTATAAAATCAAGTTTGTACGCTATATCGTAATTGGTAGCGAGCTAATTGCTGTTTTTTTTTTTTCGACAGCTTAATAGTGTCACTATCAATGAAATTGCTTTTTAGAAGAATAAAGACTACAGCAAAAATAATATAAATATTTAACCTGAAAATTGATCAACTATCCCCGGTCTCCCCTACTCGATCGCATAAAATTACAAAAATGTTCTACTTCTAGTTTAATCACAGATAATGTCATAAACTGTATTAGACTACTTGAAAAGGTTTCCTCTTATCACTCAAAAATGTTCAGAGATGCCTGTGACAAGATTCGTGAGTCTGCTATTGATCGGTCTTATAATATCTCAGGCAGTGACACAGTTATTAATTTTCAGATCAGGTCAGATGCTCAAATGAGATGAGCAGCATAAAATTTGTCATACCTAACCCGATACCGAAATAACAAGAACAAATTAAATGTTATGCCGTAGAACTGACGGTACCCTAATAAAATATCAGTTATGAAATAATACTGGGTGTAAGATCCCCTTGAAAGACGATGCAGGGTTCTGTAAAAGCTGGTAGTAAAAAATATTTATTGCCAATAAATGGTGGCCGTTGTATCGTTACGACGATCTGGTGGGCTTGCGGCAGTAAATTTAATTTGGCCATTGATCGACCGCGGTGATACGTACTACATTTATATACCTACCTACCTCCCGAGTACGTGTGTGGAGCTCAAAGTAAATGTCCTGGGGTGTGGCGTGATTTGACGTTAAAATATATGGAGTTGACATACGATGTTTTTTAATGACAGCTTAAATATATCGATTAATATTGAAGCAGATTAACTTTTTTCGGAGAGGAAATCATCATATTATTTATGATATAACTTAGGCCGCTCTAGGTGATGTGGAAGGGAGGGTAAGACGCTTATTATCTAAAAATCTCTGAATAAACAGGCGTGTCTTTTCAGCGCAAGTAAAGTAGGGGTCAATTAATTAATTTTAATTAATTAATTAATTAATTAAGGAGCCCTTTTGAATTGACCCCTACTTTCCGAAGTACATCTATGCCAGTTACCAATCGCCTGGAGCTTTTGGGCATGGAGTTGACGTCAGACCTCAACTTCGGCTCAACCATCGAGTCCAGAGCTCAGACTGCAGCAAAAAACTGGGAGTCTTATACAAGGTGAGGCGGTACTTCACGCCTGGACAGCTTCTAAATCTGTATAAAGCACAGGGGCACTGGAGCTATATAGCGTGCACAGCTTCATCCCTCTTTCTCGCTGGAACGACTCAAGTTTTAACACGTCATGATATGGCCCCAGGTCCTTTCCTGCGTGTAGTATTGCAACCACTTGTTGGATGGCTCTGCAAAGTACCAACTTGCTGCATTGCACTCGAACGAGCGCAGAGCTAAAATGTTTATAGGCGACGAGGTGCTGGTGGACAAGCTTCATAGCCTTTTTTTTGACCTGATTCCTCCATCTCCCTTTCACTACCGGTCTACCAGACGCACGGCTGGGTACCGCCCACACTTGGTTGATATACCTTCTTATCGTACCAAACGCTTCTCTTCCACATTTATTGTGCGCACAGCCAAGCTGTAGAATTCTCTGCCAGCTTCTGTGGTCCCTGCCACTTATGACCTTTCAGCCTTTAAAGCACGAGTAAATAGGCATCTTCTGGGCTCGCTCGTCCCATCTTAGACCTCATCTATCGCTTACCATCAGGCGAGATCGAGGTCAAGAGTAGGCTCGTCAGTTATAAAAAATAAAATAACAACACTGTCTAATTAGTTTTCCTTGCGTTTCGGGGCCGCGGTTTCTCGTTAAAACATTCCTGCACCCCGGCTCCATCAATGGTGCTGACTGCTCTAAGGGGCGTGCGTGGAACACGATGCGATGTCGGTTCGGGACATGAACTACACTCGGCGTCACAAAAATCGCACGTCTTTAAGAATTCCCTTCAAAGTTATTTTAACCCTATTAAACATTGATAGACATATGATTATAAGATATCATTGGAAAGGCAATTTAATTAAATTTCAGAATAAAGCAACAGATTTGGTTTTTGTTTACCAGGGAATAAAAAAAAACAAGCTAATGCAAATGAATAAAATGTGTCGTTTTATTTTTACATAATAAATTACAACTTAGTCCTTAAAAACAACTTAAAACCTAGTGTTACCCCCCCTAGCCCTGATGACTGCTTGCATGCGTTCTCTCATGGACCTAATTAATGTAACAACAGTCTCTTGAGGAATGTTGTCCCATTCTGCAACGACGGCATCTTGGAGGTCTTGGAGAGTGGTAGGAGCAGGATCACGTGCCCGTACTCGCCGTTTCAGTTCATCCCAAAGGTGCTCAATAGGGTTCAGGTCTGGACTTCGCGCCGGCCAGCTCATAACAGGGATCCCAACTTCTTGCATGTAGTCTCTTACAATTAATGCGGTGTGGCAGCGGGCGTTATCATGCATTAACATGAACGCACTGCCAACAAAACCCGCATAAGGGACCACGTGCTCCTCTAAGATCTCTGTTATGTACCGATGAGCAGTCAGCGACCCTTGCCCGCGAGCACTTCCAGTCCGAGAAACACACACAAGGTTCGTTTTGCCGTCGATTGACATGCCGCCCCAGAACATGCACGAGCCACCCCCGTATTCCACTGTCTCTTGAATACAGTCATGTGCGAATCGTTCCCCCTGCCTCCTAAACACTCTTCTACGCCTGTCGTTGCAGAAAAGACAAACCCTCGTCTCATCCGAAAAGAGCACAGCCCTCCATTGATCCATTGTCCAATCCACATGGTCGTGGGCAAATTCCAACCGGTCTCTCTTGTGCTGTGCAGTCAATTTTGGCCCTGTAACAGGCAATTTTCTTCTCCCGCAATCTTCTTCTCATCGTGGAGACGCTTACAGAAGTTCTGCGAGCTGATCGGAGCTGTTGTTGCAGCTCAACAGAATTGGAGAACCGATTACGTAAAGACGTCGAAACAATGAAGCGATCGTCTCTTTCGGATGTGCAGCGTTGTCTTCCAGATCCACGTCTTCGGATATAGCCACCAGTCTCTTGGAAGCGTTGGAACACTCGTCGAACGGAAAAACGACTCAAATTCAGTTGCCGAGCAACATCACATTGCTGCATCCCTGATTGCAGTAGTGCATTGACTTGAGCAGCTTCATCTGCAGTTGTATCCATCTTCAGGGTTATTTTTCTTGCTGCAGCTGTTCACGTGTGTTCACTTCAAAGGTTGGATAGCGAATGACCCACATTTGTTTTATTTTATTTTTTTTTAGGTAGGGCCACTCGTAGATCAGCTCACTAAGGCTGTGCGTCTACTTAACCGGTCTGTAATCCCACATTTGACGCGGGTCGCCCGTTTTATACCCTTGTAGGGTGGTGCAACTAGTGACCGTTGTAATGTGTATTTTGAGAACTTTTTTTTAACGTTACGTGCTAATGTGATTTGTTGTGTTTAGGAATTCTAACTGTTGTTAATTTAAAGGTCGATAAACATACTTTCAATCGATACCAATATTAATTGGGTTTAATGTATTCGTTGATGGCGGGACATGCTTGAAACATATTTTCAGAGAGGTGCGATTTTTGTGACGCCGAGTGTAGTTGAATAGAGATTCCATTCAAACAATAATAAATGCAAGCTTATTGGTTTTGTATTTTCTTTTTTTTTCACACCGCCTTCTGAAATTAAAATTATTTTTGGCTTTGTAGTGTTTTGATATGGAAGTCGGTTTTATTTTTTTCAAAAAAGTTTTTATTTTCGTGCTTTTTAGTGGGTCAGTGAATTTTCCAAATCGGTTCGTAAATGACGGAGTTATGCGCGAACAAAAAACGCAATGCAGAGTAAACGAAAAGATCATCAACGTAAATATTTTTTTAGACTTTTGTTTATTTTTCAGAAACGGCTTGTCCGATTCCGATAAAATTTTCATGGGACCATTTGGAAAGTATACCCTGTCCAACAAGATAAGAATTTTTTAAATCGGTTGGCAAGCAATGGAGTTATGCGCGGAAAACATTACAAAAAAAAAATACAAACATCCGAATTGAGAAACTCCTCCTTTTTTAGAAGTCGGTTAAAAATAACATAAAATAAACCAGTACCAATAAGTGCAGTACCCATAAAAACTGGGAAATTAACAATCATAGACTCACTTCACTCCCATTCACATTCTATTTGCAGTACACAATAGATTTCCCCGGAGAACTTTTAGGAATATATTATTTTTTGAGATGTAAAGGGGTCGTAAGTCAAACAAGTTTGTGAACCGCTGGATTTGAATGTATTTCCCGCGGGTGACTTGATTACTGTATCGAATGTACTGTAATGTACTAGTACTCGATGGTCGCATGTCGCTAGAGACTTTTATGGAATAATTTTGGCTATTTTTTTTTTGCGTTTTTTCTTAATTGTCGCAATAGGCAGCTCCAACACAAGTACTTCTGTAACTTACTGGCGCTGCCTCAATCAGGCTGTGAATTCAATGTTGTAAAGAAAATAAAAGCATTTTTTTTTATACTGACCAGAGAGTATAATACCCGTTCAAGTATGAATGAGTGTTGCGTGCACAGTGTATTGTATAGGTATACATTCCGCATAGTCTCTACGGAGGTTATTTATAGACTTTTTATAGTTCTTTTTTTGCTGTTTAGGTTTACTGTCTATTTTACCACACTCTTTATTAGATACAATAGTTTGACGACATGGTTGGGGCAGTGGTTAATTAGCTGCTACGCCGCGCGTCTTCGGTTCCACCCGATACGAACTCTCGCGCATCTCTAAGATTCGCCGACCAAGGCATACCCTAGTCACTCCCGATGACGCAATCACCCTGGTCCAAGAAAGTCGTAGAGAAACCAGCATAGTACATAAAAATAAAAACCGACCGTCCTTCCGTCCTCGCCGCCGAGGCCCGCTGCGACGTCCCCGCAATTGTCCGTCCCGACACTTGCTAGATCCAGTCCGCAACGCTGAGCCAATAGCTTTAATCCTGTTCCTAGCTGCCCTCCCCCTGCGACGCCCTAAGCCGAGGTCCGTACCCCACAGGGGGTGCCCTTAGTTTGTAAGTTTTATAATAAGCCCTGGCTGGAGACTTTAATTAATTTATTAATTAAGGCAAGCACATGCAAACCCAGTTAAGCAGCCGACAACATCAGAGGTTGACCTGCGAGATGCCATTAATACAAAAAAAAAGCGTCTTCGGTTGGATTCCCGCACTGGAACATAAGTTTGTATGGCCTACAATACCTATCTGCCTAGTAGCATATCTGTAAAAAATCCCAGTGTGAGGCAACGATCTTTAAAATAAATAAAAAAGTGACTATTAAACAAATACATATAGGTATCCCTAAACATGTATTTGTCTGAACAAGTGTGTCCAGATCATATTGACTTACTTAACATCAACTGAAACACAACTATTCAATTATCATCAAGCACCTATATGCCTACATGAATTCTGTCGTATGCATAAAGAACACTCTTTATTTGTTGTTATCACATTTACCTTTATTGTAGAAGAAAGAGAAAGGAGGCTTAGGTATCTACATACCTACAACTTAATGTACATACATCATCTTTCAATTCAATTATTTCCTACACAGTGCAAAGGAAAGCATTAAACTAATAAAGTCAAGTCCCTCTTCAGAAGTTCTTATTCGCACTTCACATGTTTATTTTACCCTCAATAAATTACCAGCAACCTTCAATGTGACACTTTTATTGTGACCTTAAAGTTAGGAAAAGTTTGCTAGTGTACTCGAAAAGTGTCATTTATGAATTTACGACACTATTATTTTTTCCTACCCTACTTAAGTGTGGACTAGAGATAGAATAGTTTGGTTTGACATATGCCGCTAATGCGCCGCTTTATACAGAGATGAAAGTTTTGATTGCTTTCACAAGCTAGTTTTATCATTGATGGCATGTTTTAAAAGTAGGAAGTAAAATATTGGGCCGTGGGAAGTGGTAATAAAACTGTAATATAAGTGAACAGTGGCGATGATCGCGTACCAACTTTATGCAACGTGGTGCAGGCATTCACTGTGATTAATGTAGGTTCAGTACAGGCGGGCTTACGGAAGAACAACAAACTGGTTATTGATGATAACATAGAGTTGCCACACTGGAAAACAAAACGTAGATTCACAAAAAAATGCCCGTATGTTTCTATTCCACTAGATGTTGCTAATTTAATGCTTCATAAACGGACGGCTGTAACAGCGGTTGATAATATCGGCTAAATAATCAAACAGCTCCGCCTTTTACTTCGATAATAGCCAATATCCAATAAACAGGTTCATGCTGAGTCCACGTTAATAGTTTCTACCACCCGTAACAAAGTATTTGGGCCGTCCTAAAAGGTAACTGCTTCAGGCTCAACGGTACCAAAATTGCAAATCTTGCTATAAACTTGTAACAAATTCTATCATCCTCCGACCTTATTGCCCTTGTTTGGCTCGTTTTATGTATTATAACCGTCGTAAATGAGATGTAAATCCGAGGTAGCATCAACCTGTATAAACTTCTGTTATTAGGGGATTAAGCCTCTCCAATTAGGTACGTGGGTATAATAACCTGGTTTATTAACATTCCTAATCATTTCAAATATCTTTTTTGTTATCACACGTACCTATAACTTAAATACATAAAACTGTCATCTTCTCTCCTTGAGCGTAGGTATAAAAGCAGAAAGCTGCTTGCAATTACCCTTGCATACTCCTAATGTTTGTGTTTATAAATAGATAACGAGTAATATTTTAACATTAATTTAGTGTATGTGGTGATTTCCAAAATTTCGATTACACTCATCATCATGATCATCGCTATCAATCACTATTTTTATATTATATCTATTTTTATTTTGGACCATAATTCCATACAATGGTAGTAACTTATATCTGATGATATATAACAACCAGTCAACTGGAAACCCAGCAAGAATTTGCAATTATTTTTCAGATTACTTTAATTCGGTTTTTGAGTCATCTGCCACAACCAGTGATCCACCTACGCATGACGACTGTTCTGAGAGCTGCACTCTAATGAACAGCATTCAGTTTACAGTTGAAGAAATATATAGAGCTCTCAAGGCTCTGGATCCCTCTAAGGGCCCAGGACCGGATGGCCTGCCAACAAATTTTCTTAAACAAACTGCTGATAGTCTCTGCATACCTTTGCATATTATATTTAATTAGTCTCTTTCGCATGGAATCTTTCCACGTACATGGAAACTGGCTAATATAACCCCTGTCTATAAATCTGGACCTAAAGAGGCTATAGAAAACTATCGCCTTATATCAATATTGCCATCCTTGTCAAAAGTTTTCGAGAGACTAGTACATAATAAAATATATCCTATACTAAATAATATTCTTATTAAACAACAGCATGGATTTGTGAAAAAAAGATCAACTACAACAAACCTAATGCCTTTTGTAGACTATTTATTCAATATCATGGACTCTCGTATCCAAGTTGACTCTATATGTATACACTGATTTTAAGAAGGCTTTTGACAAGGTTGATCATACACTTCTTTTGAATAAAATCTCGTTTAATGGCATACGCGGTGATCTTTTGAGATGGTTCTTGTCTTACATTTTAAATAGAACACAGAGAATTGTGATAAATGGGTATAATTCCAACACCTTGACCGTTACTTCTGGAGTGCCCTAGGGCTCTATATTAGGACCACTATTATTCATAATATTTATAAATGACATTGACACATGTTTTCTCAATTCTTAAATATGCAGATGACCTCAAAATTTATAGGCCAGTTAGAAACCTAAAGGACTGTCTTCTATTACAGCAAGACTTAGACAGATTTTCTGAATATTGCGTCAAAAATAAACTGCACCTTAACATATCTAAGTGTTGTTGTATAAGTTTCACTAAGAACAAAAATATTTTGACCTATTCCTACACTTTAAATGACGTAACTTTAACAAGAGTGACATTAGTACGCGATCTTGGATTTTTTTTGGATGATAAACTAGTGAACAATGCCTTCAAGGTATATGGCTTTGTAATGAGATCGTCTACTGAATTCAACCGTCCAGATACATATCTGTATCTTTTCAAAGCATTAATCAAGTCTCAATTGGAGTATGCTGTAGCGGTGTGGAATCCTTTTTATGAAAAGTATTCAGATGCGATTGAAAGGGTGCAGTAAAGTGTAAATATCTAAAAGCTATGCATTTCCGTTGTTTTCGTCTCTAACTCAACTCTCTCTCTAACTCAAAAGCCAGATGAAGTTTATTAGAGACAATGTTTTTATTTGACCTATGCAATACCTGTAGACATTAGAGACTCAATGAATAGTAAAAACATAAAGCGTAAGCTGAAAGAACATTACATCAACTCAATTAATAGTTATTAATGGCGCGTTGATCAAATCTCAGTTCATGGCATGCTAAGACAGACCCCAGAGGTCTAATTGTGTGCTTTGTGTAAGTATGTTTATAAGGAACTTGTAACCTACAAAAAATAAAAAAAATAAATAAACCACTCATATGACTGTATTGATATTAGTAATAAGATTTGTTATTTAGTGCCTAGAACTACCATGAGCCGCGGGGTGCGTGCAAGACCGCTATTTGCCATAACATCATGTCGCACGAATGCTGCCAAGCGCGCGCCCTTGCGCCGCCTTACTGCTAAATTTAATGATGTATTCAACAATATTGATATCTTCACTGTGCATACCGGAAAGTTTTGAAGTCTGATCCGCAAAAAAAATGCTGAAATTTCAACCAAATGATGTATTATTATATAATTAACATGTTTCACTAACATGTTTGAACACATTTTAGATAAAACGTAATATTTACTTTATAATCGCATTCGCAAGACGACCTATATTTAATCATTACTTTTTTATAATCTGTGGAAAATGTTGTGGGTTTATACACTTACTTAACCTATTTGAATTGTCTTTGTATAATTTTAGTGTGTAATTGCTTATTTTCCTAAATAAATAAAGTAAAATAAAAAAAATATCTAATAGCTTATTATCTAGTGTTAGTACCTATCACCCTCCGCACAAACTGCTTCATAATAGGAGAGGACATTTAAAAGGTATATACATACCAAGTGCACGGCTTCTTTGGATGATAATAAACGATATGGCAAGGGTTTTCTAATCCTATGTGTACATGTGTGGAACTTATTAGAAATTTCAATACATTGATACCAGAGACCGAATTTTTCAAATTAAGAAGAACGAAGAGAATTATCGTTTTATTGGCAAGTGACGTGGAAAGTGATGATCATCATAGTGATGTGATACGTTTGTTATTATTGGTATTCAAGAAACATACGAAATCAACAATTTGTGGTCAATTCTGTGAGTCACTTATTTTGAGCTGAAACTTTGCATAGACTCCATACCAGATGTTGTCTTCAGTCCTTTTGGATAGATATGGGGTTTCCGTTACACGTTGTAGAATGTTACCTGCCTGCCAATTCTGAGTACTTAGGACTTGTTTTCTGACCAATAAGCTGTTATGATTTCAATAGTTCCTGCCGGGGTTACGGAAATGTTCTAATGAGATACTGCGCCTGCGGAACGCACGGGTAACTGAAGGAACAGTGTGGGTTTTTAGACACTAAAACAACACTACGTGGACCTAATCATCTGAACCAACTCCTAACGACGTAACCAACAATAGAAACATCCTGAATAGACCAAGAGACCTAATCTGCTTGAGGAGGGAGGTTGCCCGGGCGGAGTAATAGCTGCCATGGCTCACGCACAATGGTGCTATACAGGTACTAAGTGCGGAAAGCAAACCCAAGAAGAAGAAGTGGTCAGTAGAAGACACTCCCCTCGGCTCATCCCAGAGTTAGAGGAATTATTTGGTGATTACCCCCAGAAATAAAAAGTATTTTATAGAAATAATAACACCTGTATTAATTTAGATATCTTTATTACTTTTTTCATAATTATTCTTGTTGCATTAAAATTTACATGCTAGATAACTATGTCCTAATTTAAATAA
Organism: Tholera decimalis; assembly: GCA_943138885.2. Classification (NCBI taxonomy): domain Eukaryota; kingdom Metazoa; phylum Arthropoda; class Insecta; order Lepidoptera; family Noctuidae; genus Tholera; species Tholera decimalis. The sequence continues at coordinate 18,294,378 of OW964561.2, forward strand.
TAGCTTATGGGCTATTTCGGCCGAGACACTGCGTTCTACCCGCAACCAGTACATATTTTGTCTTTCCCGTTAGCTTCTAGAACCTATCTGTTACAAAACGTGTCACAAGCAATTGAAAAAACTTTATACCAAAAAATTAAACCGACTTCCAAAAAACACTGCATAGTGAAAAATAACTTTAATTTCGGAAGCCGGTGCCAAAAACGAAAATACAAAACTAAAGACACCGACTACTAAGGTTTTTATTTCACTCTCTTTAGTTGGTCGATAATTTACCTAGTTACAAAAGCCTAAATCTCAACTACTTATAATCTTTTACAAAATATTGCTTTTCCCAATACTGGGCCGTTAATTGTTGAAGAGTTCTCCTGGTACTTCACCATCAGCTTCACTTCACCATATGCATTGTGACGAGCATATTGTGCTTAATATTCAAGTAATCTTTCTTAATTTATTAAAATTCTTAATATTCAAGTAATCGAAGCGGAACCCGTGAAATACTTATTATTCCTACTTATTTATTGAGTAGTTCCAGTGGCCATCTGTGGTCTTCATCACCAGGTCCACTTTACAAATGGTGCTTTTCGAATGCAACTAAACAAGGTACTATAAAAAATACTCAAATCACTATAGGTGTGCCTACAATATTTGAAGAGTTCCCTCGATTTCTCCAGGATCCCATCATCATATCCTGACTTGGTGGCAATGAGACGAATTTCAAAGTATACTCTTTCAAACAAAAAATGAATTTTCCAAATCGGTTCAGCCGTCTTCGAGTAATCGGTGATCATACATAAAAAAAAAATATACGCGTCGAATTGATAACCTCCTCCTTTTTTTTCGTCGGTTGATAAAATAGAAGTGTTAAGTGTGAACAAAGTGAGCTTTTTGGTAGTAGCTTCTTAACAAAGGTGTATTGAGTATAATATCTTTCTATGGTATCACAAAAACTCATATAAGTCCCATTTTCTTAAATCATGCGTTTCAATTACCGTCGAATGAAAACATACCCAAGAGACTTAAGTACGTAGAGTACATGATATTACTGTAATATGGAGTATATAATGCCTGTTCGTGATGCGGAAATACCGTTTGATGGTATGTCTTTTGATTAGAACATAGTCATAATATATAATTGCAAAATTCGCGCGCTGGAATGTTATGAAATATGTAATATATCTGATGAATGCCTTGGTACTGAATTTGAATAATTAATTATCAGATAAGTAGAGTTATGTTTCAGTCGTACCGATATCTATACTAATATTATAATAATATTATAAAGCTGAAGAGTTTGTTTGTTTGTTTGTTTGTTTGCTTGAACGCGCTAATCTCAGGAACTACCGTTCTGATTTGAAAAATTCTTTCAGTGTTAGATAGCCCATTTATTGAGGAAGGCTATAGGCTATATATCATCACGCTAACACCAATAGGAGCGGAGCAGTAATGAAGAATGTTTCAAAATCAGGGGATTTTATTTTTTCCACGGGGACGAAGTCGCGGGCGGAAGCTAGTATGAAATATGAGATAGTGGCAGTCACTTCTTTTTTAATCATACCTTTTTTTGGTGGGAAAATCATCATATGACTTCTCCCGCTCTGAGTGGAGCGGAATAGAGTGTCAGACTTCTATTGACTAAAATAATTACACCCTTTCGACTCCGGGGCTGCAGTATCTTATTCGTACAGATCACATCGTTTTATATTTAAATATGTATTTTAATTATACTTATATATTTAAATAAAACACTACTTTAACTACGTAATTAAATATTGTGAGGTGTAAAATAAGGTATATAATAAATAAATAAACAAATACTTTTTTAAACAACCCTTCTTTGTAACTACCTATATTCTGTGACAAAATTCTAATCTACGAGTGAGGCAATGTTACTCGTCCCTCGAAAGCGGCTGGGGTGTTAATACGATCTAAATGAACCGTAAAACTTTAAGGCTCATGGCTAGTAATTTAAGCTCATAGGATAACGTACCGCTACGCTCTCGGTAAATTTTCGATACAATTTTCGACACGATATGTTTTAATTATGTGGTTATTAAACATTAAACTTGTGTGTAATGTTTTATCTCTAGTAGGTATTTAGAATGTATCTACAAAATCTACAGGCATTATTAATTTTTTTCTGCGTGTATTCTAATAATTCAATAAATTTTTAAAGTCATATCTACTATCACTCTGTGCGATAAGACCGCCCATTCTACACTATTTTTATTACTTTTTGTTTTATTTATATATTGATATATTAGGGCTCAGATTTTTTTTATTAAAAAAGTAGGTATTTATACTCTGCTTTATTAGACCGAGGGTGAGTTACTTGAAAAAAAAATTATTTCATATTTTTAAGTAGGTACAACTTTTAGCCACAACTAAGGTACAACTAAAAAAGAATACGACAACTTAAAGTAACTGAACTAATCACCTGTTCGAGATCATGTAACAGATTCGTATATTGATCCAATTAGGATACCCTTAAAATTGCTTTGGACCTCATGGATATTGTATATCTATTTACCTCTGTTTCCTTACTTAACCCGGTCAATCGTTTTCGATAAGTAAAAAGTTTCTAACTTTGGAATTTTCAACTGCTTTTGATCGCTGTTATTAATATATACTGCTTAAAGTTATCCTAATTCAGATTTAGCCGGGACACTTATTCCATATTAAATTACTTTTAATTGAGGTACTGAATGTTTATTTTTTATTGTAGCCAATTACTGTTAAGTACGATTTTATACTGACAATTTTACTCAATTGGTATTTCGGTAGATCATGGTCCATTTACTTTTACCTTTTATAATAATAGTTATTTAAGAAGAGAACGTTTCAACCCTAATAATTTATGAAATATGATAATTTGGCTCATCTAATATTTACGACTATGTACTTACAAGACTTTGGCACCAAACAACAACACTCCCCTACGATTTATTATGACAATTAGATAAAACCTTAAAGCATCAACTCATGAATTCAAACGCAATACCAACAAAGTAAATTCACTAAAAGAATAATGGAGGAGATTATCGTTCCTCTTGAAAAACATCGTCTACTCCAGCTTCGAAGAGTTATTCACATAGAGTAATCTTTTATTTCCCGAGAGTGAACGGAGTCTTACCGCGGCGGAGATTTGCAGATTCCTTGAAGAGGGAAGCGAATCAACGTTAGCTTTGTTTAGACGGAATTACCTCCCGCTGAAGAAAATGTTGTTTAAAATAGATGCGCGCCTTACCCGGCCGTTGACAATGCAATGTTTTATCATCTTCCGCTGTGGTAGTTAAAGTGTTGTCGGACGCAGCGATAACACCCACCATTGTATTAATAATTGTGTCGACAGCACCTGTAGCTATCAGTATTTCCATTAATAAATTCATGTAATTTATAACGCTCAGTGATATATTCTAGCTAATGACACTGGTAACTGGATAACTTGAATATTCATTGATGGGAATATTTTATACTCCTTGCTAAGAGTAAGCCTCGGGTAAACATCGTAGACGACGATATAATTACTCATGCTCAAAATTAATATTGGTAGTACTAAGATTAAATGTTATAATGATAAACATTCTCTAGTGAGAAGATCATAAAACTAAATAGAAAAACATTTTTATTGCAAATTAAAATGGACGATTTATGATTTAAAATTCCAATATATATCGCTTGCGTTATTGCTCTTTATAACTTTCAAAACCTTGTGTAAAAGAATCAAGCGTAAAAAGTGCTAAATGGTTGAACCACAACATTATAGTGAATTCACGGGTTTAGTAACGAGCCTAAAAGGCAGCGAAAAAATTGCTTAAAACATGCAAATAAAGCTACATCTGACTGGGTGCAACGGTTCGAACTTAATAGCCTCGTTACTTTTATGTTTCTGGTTCATAAACCATGCTCCCTTAGCGTCGCTCTGGAAACGGAGCATATCCACAGATGCCCGGAGATTCTGTTCAGATCCAATACAAATGGATATTGATATCTGTTCTAAAACCTTTGAGAATATTTGTGTGTATTTGCCGCGTATTTTAGTTTTAAAAAGTAGGGTTCCATGATTCTATGTACGTTGTGGAGTAAATAATTTATTGCCAAGCATTTTTTGCGTATATTTTTGTTTCTCTATTGATAGTACTTCGATTTGATAGAGTTTTAGTCAAGTTACTTGCGTTTCATTCTTAACCTCGTTAATCGTTGTCTTTGGCGTAACATAGCCCAAAAGAAAATACTGATTCTTCTTGATTTTTATGATTCTGATTATTCTTGATTTATTTCTACTATTAAACTCTGGAATTTGCTACCCCTTGACATCAAGAAGGCTGAGTCAAAATTTTCTTTTAAGCGCAAAATTAAAAACCACTACTTAAGGGGCTGTTATTCTTAGTTTGGTCTTCGTCATAATTATCATGAGCTCTCTTATTTTTATATTCTTCTTATATTATTCAGAAAGAATATTATAAAGCACCGTATCTATTAGTTTGTCATTTTAGCATATATGTGTATTTTATTAGTATTATATTTATTAGTATTAAATATATTATTTCATTCCTTTTTCTTGTACACCTACCACAGTGTGTTTTTTTTAACCCAAAGGTTGACTGGTAGAGAATGCCTTGCTGCATTAAGTCCGCCCATGTAAAAATAAAGTTTAAATAAATAAATAAATAAATAAATTTTGTGTGATAAATCCATCATTACATGCCACCCTACAAATGGCCTAAAAGGGTACACAGCCCGATATCCAATGCGGAATAGTATAATAATAAATAGCAAGAATAGTAGGTACTTTACCTTACAAAAAGGATACTTAAGCAAAGGATGCTTATTCCTTAAGTGACAAATATGCTACAACTTTGGTAGCGACAAACAGTACCTTCAATTGTAAGATGTTTTGTATAGGTTAATTCTGGTTTCAAGTAACGTTTTTTCCTATCCAATTTTTTCCTTCTGCTAGTCAGAAACCTCACCCATATTCTACCAATACTTTCTTTGTCCTACCATCTCCGGTCAGTCAGTTAGAAACGATTATAGCCTTCCAAAGTTATCTATATCCAACTGATTTTTTTTTTTTAATGTCCCAAATGCTTCTTAACACAGCTCTTTGGCCAACTTTGAGATTAGACTTTTGAGCGAAATTTTTTGAGGATGTACCTATGTATGTTTGTTGATCTGGGCAGGCTGAAAAAATCTTCAAAATAGCTCGCATTTAACTAGGTCAATAGGGCACTTTATGTGACGGCTAAACACCCTTATTTCAGAATTTGTGAAACTACAGAATCTTAGATAATCGATCAAAAACGTGTCCAGCCAGCTTGAAAAACCACTTGTCGCTGGTCTTTCAATCTCGTTAACGGAAGTGATTGTCACGACTTTTTGGATATTCGGCATACATAGGCGTCACATACATTTTTGAGAGGCATCAACCTAAAAGTTTTGCGTTACGTACAGCGGTTTAGTATAAAAATGCTAAAATCTGTGTCCAGCCAGCTTGAATTTACGTATATAATTTTGGCTGGCACTTCCGAATCTCAATAAAGGGAGCGTTTTCGAATATAATATAATTTAATAATAATATACCACAACTTTCACACAACGCCATCTAGTCCCAAACTAAGCAGAGCTTGTGGTATGAGTGACAGTTGAGTATGACAACTGATAAACTTATATATATATATATATCTAAATACATAAATATTATAGATAAGTTACACCCATACAAAGAACAAATGATCGTGCTCATCACACAAACATTTGTTCTGGGTGGGAATCGAACCCAGGACCTTGCGCATAGCAGTCAGGGCCACTGACCACTATACCAACAGGCCTGTCAAAATTTTATGAATATGGATGGTTAATTCGAATATGGTTCCATTTTTCTTTTATTACTGATGAGCCTGCTCTTGAACTCAATTTCGCCTAATGGTAAGCGATAGATGAGGTCTAAGATGGGACGAGCGAGCCCAGAAGATCCCTATTTACTCGTGTTTTAAAGGCTGAAAGGTCATAAGTCCTTTACTAACATTTAGTGACGCAATGTGTGACAGTAACAACGTTCGATTTATGGTGTCACATGTAAGGGTTTACGAAAAATCAATAAAAACTTAATGTCCAGCCAGCCTGAGTTCAAGCTAGCTGTACACATGGATGAATAAGTTCAAAATTTTGTGACGTGGACGATAATGATAACCTAAATTTGTGACGGAGAAACTTTGAGTAGTTTCAAAGATATTGATCATTTAAATTTTCCCTTTCCATTTGCCCATTGAAGATTTGTCCAGCCAGTCTAAGTCACATTAACTTTGCCAGATTAGCTAATATAATTTTATAAACAAAATACCGTAACACATCAAATAATTCAATTTTCCAATAGAATTTGAGCATTTCAACTCAATATGGTCTGGAGGTAAATATGATTCCATTAATTTAATATACTGTACCTACTCCTATGTTCCAATACAATGAATTAACACGGAGTTCCAATTTACTTAGCTTATTCCACCAGGTGTTGATTCAGGAATTCCGTCAATGAATCTACGTGGGTATGTATGTATGTTTGAGATCTTAAATTAAGGAAATCTTATTACGAAATTCCGACATGTGTCGCAAGCTAAAAGCCGGGGCGGGGATCCATGTGGCCTTAATGAACGTGCTCGAAATTTATAACACCCTTAACCTTTTAGTTACTTTGCAAGTAAATTGGACCTCAAACGCGCTTACCTTAATGGGCAATAACTTTTGTATATTTTGTGCATATCACCGGTGGAATGTTTGCGGGGTAACTCGCGTGAAGCCTGTCAACTCCTTAATGAAGTGCCAAATTTTCCGCGATGAGTCTGATTGTTGGAACACGTTAACAGAGGGTTTTTATGTTCCTATATGCAGGCTTATCACCAATGAAATTTTATTTTTGTCGACAGACAGGTGTATAATATCAGACTGAAATAAACATTAAAAACTAAGATAGAAAACGTGTAATATAATTCGTTTCATAACAAGTTTTGTAATCCTGGGGTAACTGAATATTCAAATGTTTACAGACGTGTTGTCAAGCGTAACATTGCTTAACAACACGCTATCAAAGCCCATTATTACTGTAATATGTATTAAATTTAGTTAGGTACACGAACACTGTAAGCGTATAGGGAATTAAATACGATATGTATGTATAACAATGGGTACGTCTTTATTTAAAAGTTACACAGGTAGATACAGTAAGAATTTAAATTAGTATAATACAATACATTCTGTTTACTTTCTTGTAAAACAAAAATACATAAAAATACTACGTTAATCAATTGCAAACATAAAAAATCTTGCTGATAACTTATTAATTTCAATATTTTTGCGAGCAAAAACGAATGAAATATTTTTTTTTTGTGTAGAAGCAACTTAATAAATCCTTAGCTAATGACCTTAGCAGTTAAAAGTTGCACTACAGTGAATAGGACCAGTGCAGCAAGGCCTGGTTGGAAGGTAGAAGCTCCTGATGTAACGTCTCTGATCCACCTCGTGTAGTTTGACACTCGAGTGTATATTTCTGGGTACGAATTCGGTGAGCAGTCGGTACTCATGGAAAGAATACCTGCCAGTCCACCGTTGCACACTAAACCGTTTCCATAATCACCCTGTTGAAAAAAATGTATGTTATAATAACCGTTCTTTAAAATGTAGGTCTTAAAAACTTAGCAATGACAGCAGAACTGTAGTTTTTAGTTCATTGCTTTTTCTTATCAATTTTCAGCCGCATATTATTTGTAATAGGAGATGACCAAGCTTGAAAATGTAAACCAACAAGACAATTACAGTTTTGTGTAGAGCATTCGTATTGTTTGCAGACTCAAACATAAACACGTCATTTTACAATTTTTGATGTAGATGAGATTATATTGCAATCTGAATGTGAATGATTTTTAAGCTGCAGAAATTGGCTTTCAATTTAAAATAACATATTTGTGTGATATACAATACCTATGTACTACTGTTCAATATACTTGTGTCTGGAGTGTTGTGAGTGGGGTGGACAGGATTGCTAGTAATGTGAATTCTACCCACATTACCAGTTCTCGTTATAAAAAAAAATATCGACGGTCAAACAAAAATGTCAACAATTCTAATGATATGATAAAATCCGAACCAAATGTTAGCAAAAATGATATGTGATTTTGCGGAGCATTACAGAGTAGATTACCCTAGCGACACGCCCACCACACACACGTCACACTTTGGAAGAAAGTACTGATCCCTAAATAATTGGGATGAAATAAGGCCGGAAGACAAATCCCACGGCTTTGCTTTTCACATCATCCTGAATTATAGCAAGGCCTATTTAGACCTTGGATAAAAATACACACAACATATATTATATTTGTAAATGACACAATAAGAGTTGTACTTGCAATTATAATTTGATTTATATTATCCTAAGCAGTTAAAAATCAAATAAAAAATATTTTATTATTTTAATCGATTTTAAAACTAAAGAACTTAAGTAAGTCAGAAATATCTGATGAATCTTCTATGTATGGGTCGGGAGGAATGTACAATATGTTATATGTACCAGAGGGCATTCCCGTTAACTCACAATAGTATAGCATCCATACATGCTAAAAAAATGTTACCGTTCGAAAACAAAATGTTTTAAATTTTTTTTTTTATATTAAAATATTCACTAAAAATGTTAAATTGATACGTAAAAGAAACACTGTACAAGCGTACTTGAAGGACGGCAACGTCGCAATTTAATTATGAATGACGGGCAGCGTGTGCGGCGATCTAATTGATGTGCTTATACTATTGCGGGTTAACATACTGTATAACAAAATATTAACAGACAGACGGATTAATCATCAAGATTTACCAATTCATGCCAAGGTAAGTCCGTGGATAGGTTACCATAATAATCGTTTTGAGATTTTTCCGTTTCTTGGAACGTCAGAAACTGATACCAGTTTTGTTAAGAGGTATCGTCCTACTTGGTTTTGGAGGTGAAATTGGCAGTCGTTCCATGTAAAATACTAGTACTGAGGTGCATTTGGTTAAACTGAAAGCCGACCCTTACATATTAGTGAAAAGGCTGAACAGAATGAATGAATCAGCTAACAATGAAACCGTAAAAAAAAGAATTTTATACGGTACAGCCTAAGATTCTGCTATCCAGTTTCAAATTAACTCGTGACTGGTAAAGCTTTTTAGTTTTTGACTAGAAGTAACGAGATTCAAAGCAAGTATCAAGCAAGTATACGAAATCGCGGGTTTACGCAAGGTTTCGAAATCGCGGGTTTCAACCCCACCCATTACACTACGGTTTACACTTGCCGTGAACCCACTCCAAAAGCAAATTTAGTTTAGTTGGAGGGGTTGACAAGATTGGAAAAGATATCAACATCGCCACCATAATTTGAGAAAAAGAAAGGATATTTATGTTTATACTCACATTGCAAGCGGCAGTACGACCATTAAGCGATGCTGCACAAACCATAGACGGTAAAATGTTGGGGCCTCCTGGGACTAAATTATACTGAATAGCGCAAACTCTTTGATCAGAGATGATTTTTCTTGCATACAATTGAGACACGCTGGCCTGAGGAAATAAAAACAATAATTAGTACCTACATCCTAAAATAAAAATATTTAGTACGTAAGTAATTGCTACAAAATATTTAGTGGTTTTAGAAATTGCTTTGCATTGACCAGTAGAACATTGGAGACAAACAAAAATATTGCTCTAATCTTATCAAACTGGCCATTTCGTCTGGGTCTTTTTATTTTGGTTATCGTTATCAAGTCTCAAATTTTGTTTGTACGGAAGTACTACAACTTTTATTTGGAATCCAAAAAAATATACGCGTATACATCAAATTACATTATTTGTAACGGTAATTTAAAGTTAAAGAAAAGCAATAAAAAAAGATAGGTAAAGTAACAAAAAATTAATAAACTATGAGTGTCTTTAACGTTTTGACAAATCATTGCATTTTTACGTTTTCGTTATTTTATTTTATTTTAATAAGTATAGAGTGAGACTACAGACGTTTGTAGACGTAGAAGACATTTTGGTACAGCTACATACAGTATAAGTTCAAATATTACTGTACATAGCGTTCATATACTTCAATAATGACGGTTAAGTTTACCTAATATGGAGAAGTTAATATGTTATAAGTATAAGGTAACTTACAGAGGTGCTGGAATTTGGACTACCCCATCCAGCCATGACACATTCAGCGCCTTCCAAAGGCCGGAAAGCTTCTTGGGGTAGTGACAAAGGAGTTACAAATGAGCTGTTGAATGGCGTTGCAAGCTGAAATTAAGATTAGAAGTTTTATTGTAATCCATATTAATATTATAAAGAGGAAAATTTTGTTTGTTCGAACGCGCTAATCTTTAAAAGTACTATCTAGATTTGGACGAAATTTGGTATGAAAGTAGCTTGAAGGTTGAGGAAGTCTTTTTACCCAACTACAAAAAAGGAGGGTTATGGTTTTATCGTGACATAGTCTAAGGAGTGAACCCGGCACGTCTGCTAATTTAAACATATTAAACGCCCCTAGTAACTTAAGGACCCACATAAAGTTACATCCCTAATGGCTAAGGTGACGGACTTGTGGGCGTGACGTCGTGGGTTCGAACTCCACCCATTGTACTACTGCCGAGAACCCACTCCAGACTCCGGCGTATTTAGCTTAGTTGGAGGCTGGAGGGGTTGACGAGATTAAAAGTAATGTGAATTCTACTCACACTGCTTTAACACGTTCGCTGACAGTACGTCGTTAGGCGGGAAATTAAAATAGTGCGTTATGACAGTACGTCAAGAGACGGGCCACTTATTTTTAAGAGTACGTCGTGGAAAATTCTGCTATCGTAATGTGGTGTTAGGGTAAGTGCTCACTGTCAGCGAACGTATTAAAAAAAAGCTTAGAATACTTACAGTGATAATAGCAATATCGTTGGCAAACATTGGGAAGCTAGTGTAATCAGGGTGCCTAGTCACGTTTGATATACTGCGGTAGAACTCGGCCGACTCGTCATTGAGATTGACGGAACCAGCAAACACCCTGTATTCGGCTGGAACCATTGGCGTTGGATCTGACCTATAGAAAAATATGATGAGTTGAATAAAATAAAAAATCTTAATAATGCATGAAAACCTAGTGAAGGATGTAAAAGTAAAGACTCACGCTAAGCGAACCTATACTGAAAGAATTGCCATCTTCGCCATAAGGACAAGGATTAATGAAATAGATATTTAATCAAATATTAATAATAATATTAGCGCCAATTTTCACTAAACATTATAAACAATAATAATTAAAAACTTAATTTATGAAATTAAAAACAGTTACCTATGTCTAGTTACTTAAAAGTAAGTGTGGGGAAACGTTTTTTTTAAATAAATCATAAAGGTATGTGAAAGAACAACGAAAACAAGAAAATCTAAGAGCATAACAAGTTTGATTTCTTATCAGTTAATGTAACATTGGAGTTCAACATAACATTAATCCAACGTATAAGATAAGTGAACGCCTCAACAAGTAGAAATATAAATATCCGTTAGTTAATCAGATAAGTTCTCGGAATGTTCGATAAGTTTATTAGAGTCGCTACAAGATTTATGACTTCGAACTCTGTTTTGTCAACGAATAGCTTAGCTATAAGGTAATTGGCAAAAGGGAAGTAGCTGTGTTAGTATTATTGATTAATAACTTGTAACTGCCTCTCTACTCGTATTAGATAACCGGATAATTACGAGTGGGACTCGCTCGCCGAGGGTTCCGTACCAGGAGGTCAGTTTTTTTAAATTTATTTTTTCATTATTAATAAGAATTATTAGTCGTAAACATAAATAAAATTAGTTTTGATTTTTCACAGCTTCAAAAGTTTGTAGACTGAGTATATAGGTTTTCGAAATAAATGGTATTGATAGACAGACAGACAGACGGCCAAAAAACTGATCCTAAGGGTTTCTGATTTTTCTTTTTGAGGTACGGAACCCTAAAAATGGGAGAAAACGTTTATCGGTAACATAAATAATGAAGAATTTATCTTCAGTCCGATAAAAAAAAGAATCAGAATCTAAAGTTATGACATAAAAATAGTTTTTATTTCATCATTGATGTTATAATTTGTTGTACGTAAAATAAAATAAATAACCATTTGCATCAATAACATATTATTATATAATTAGTTTTTTTATATAAATAGATAAAAACATAAAATAATCAGTTAGTAGGTAATATTCTCACTGCTGGGATACAGGATCCGCTATATGAGAGGAAATTGACCTCGCGGGCCCAAGTACGTGTGTTGCGGAAATGTTCTAACGAGATACCGCGACCCCGGAACCTAAGGGCAGCTGAAGGCACAAGGTGGGTTTTTTATCAGTAGAAGTCTGACACTCCTTTCCACTCCACCCAGCGAGGTCATTCGATGATTTTCCCACCCGAAAAAAAAACGGTCCTATGATATACCAGTTGCCTCACGATGTTTTAGTTCACCGTATTGAGAGCAGAGGTGATGATGGAAATTAAACAAAGTAATGTGCATGCCTACGTCCAAACTCACGACCTACAGTTCGGTTCAGCTTTTTGTCGTGTCTGACTGTCACTGGGCGTCCACTGCTCTCAAAGAAATCACTGTTCATCACAAAAAGCCCTTTTTGACGTGACAACGTCTTATAATTCGATGAAGCTGGCTGCACGCACAAAAATACATGACTCATGCGGCGTTACCTCGCTCTGAGGCGTTCCATCGCTCTGAGGCGTTCCAAAGCAAATCAAATTGGATCTACAAGTTGACATTTATGTATGACTCAACGAGTCAAGTACTAGGCTATCATAAAACGGTAAGAGATGACGTCACTGTGTAGGGATTCTTTGACATTTATGTATGACTCAACGAGTCAAGTACTAGGCTATCATAAAACGCTAAGAGATGACGTCACTGTGTAGGGATTCTTCCATTGTCATGAGAAGTGCAGTAATAGTGATGTAAAATTAAATTTTTCTTTTGAAAAATGCAACCATTCCATCAGTATTTTCTTATGACGTTGTCACGTTCAACTATCGTCAGTAAACCGACTTTACAGACAACCGATTTTTTTCAATTCTGATATGGTATACAATACAGAGTATCATATAAAAAGAATTTCGAATCATAATTCAAATCCTTTAAATTTATTTAAAAATTCTTACCCCATGACGTATCTATAAGTGCAAGAAGCTGTTGTCAACACATGCCGTAGTGATATCAGAACTCCTCCGCATATGTGACCCCTTACAAGGACATCCGGATGAGTGATTTGTTGTATGGAAACCTGTAAGGTAAAGGTAATATCTATCATCATTGCTTCTGCCACAGATTAGGTATTTATTTTAACTTAATGCTCAATAATGGTACATGGGCGGACTTAATGCAGCAAGGCATTTCCTATCAGTCCATTTTTACAAACACAAAAAAGAACGAAATTATGGAAATAATATACAAATAATTAATTTATTTATGTACATACATGACAAAGAGAAAAACAAATACAGACAAAAGAGCACAAAGGTGCTGCTTATTTCATGAGAAATGTTTGCCAGCAAGCCTGTGACAGGAGATTTTAAGAAGAGATGTTAGACACTGTGTATAAATACTAATTACGATAATTATTACATACTTAACAAATAAACTAAATTATAAAGATATATTAAACAAATTTATACAATACTAATAAAATACATATACATATATGCTAAAATAATAAACTACTAAATATGGAGCTTTATAATACTTTTTCTGTTAAGAGATTGACTTAGAGAGATTTCCATAAATAATTATGACAAGTACCAAAATAAGGATGATGACTTTAAAGTAGTGGTTTCTAATTTTACGCTTAAAAGAAAATTTTAATTCAGCCATCTTGAGGCATACTATCTTTTATCTACTTAGACTAACATCAGTCCAGGTTCAGTGTTACATAGATATGAAGTTTTTAGGAGAGTTCCATGCCAAGAGGCATACCGAACTGAGATAGTATCTGAATAAAAACTTTATACCAAAAAATTAAACCGACTCCCAAAAAACACTGCAAAGTGAAAAATAACATTAATTTCGGTAGTCGGTGTCTTTAGTTTTGTATTTTCCTTTTTGGCACCGACTTCCGAAATTAAAGTTATTTTTCACTTTGCAGTGTTTTTTGGGAGTCAGTTTAAGTTTTTGGTAAAAAGTTTTTATTTCACTCTTTTTAGTTGGTCTATTTTTAATTTACCTAGTTACAAGAGCCTAAATGTCAACTACTTATAACCTTTTACAAAATATTGCTTTTCCCAATGCTGGGCCGTTAATTGTTGAGGAGTTCCCCTGGTACTTCACCATCAGCTCTACATCACCATATGCATTGTGACGAGCATAAAGTGCTTAACATCCATATTCAAGTAATCGAATCGCAATCCACTCAATACTTATTATTGAGTAGTTTCGGCGGCCATCTGTGGTCTTCATCATCAGTTCCACTTCCTCAAATGGTACTGGATGGGCGGTAATGCAACGTATGCGACTTAGAAGTTTTCGGTTACACAATTGACGGGAACCGGCGCTGGTTGGAACAAAAGATAAGAGTCCAGCGTCGTATAGGAAAGGCAGCACTAACCTTGATAATCCAGGATATTCAGGACTGCCAGCACTCTGATCACAGTTCACCACCACAGTATAACCGTTCTTCTGCTACGAATTGGTCGCACAAAACGACGCGACCGTTCGAATGCGATTCGATGCGTTTGTGCTCTAACGCGACTCGACAGCCATTGAAGGTCCGATCCTGTCCATCGGAAGATCCAGACGCGATCGATTTTTCTAGAGCGGTATAGTCTCTCTCCCTCACTCTCGAATAGACGAAGGTCTAGTGCAAGGGAGAAAGGATAATATGCGGAAGGGGAATGTCTAACCAATTAGCGATTATGCGTGTTGCCAATAATTAAAAATATAAACGAAAAGAATCGTATATCAGCGCAACCATTCCCCCGGGCTTGAAGGGATGCCTTCAAGAGTGAGGCAAACCACAAGAAAACTAATCTATTCGATAATTACTATCCTATAACTACGAAACTAAATACCTAATAAGTAATATTAACCTAACCTTAAAGACGAATTAAATAAACTACTGGTTAGGCAATGGGCAAAGACGCACCACGGGACGCAAGTAGGATCCAGTGGTTGTCTTAACCCGAACGATACGAGTGACTCCGGTTGAGTCAGGGAAAATTTCCTCCACGACACCCAAAGGCCAGTGTAGTGGGGGCGAGTTGTCGGATATAAGAATCACGACCGTGCCGACAGAGACCGGATCGACCGGCGTGTTCCATTTGCGGCGAGATTGCAAAGTATGGAGATATCCAGTTCTCCAGCGCTTCCAAAACGACTGTACTAACTTATCTAGTAGCTCGTGTCTAGCAGTAAGAGTTCTCTCGTCTATTTCCTCGGCAGGCAAGTATTTCAGAGGCGTGAGATTCAAAAAGTGCGCTGGAGTCAATGCGAGCGGCTCTGAAGGATCACTAGAGAGTGTCCTACAAAGAGGTCTAGTGTTCATTACCGATTCTATTTGAATAAGAACGGTACTTAATTCTTCAAACGACAGAATAGTATCGCCTATGACCCGATATAGGTGTGACTTTAAACTTTTAATATTAGCTTCCCAATTGCCGCCAAAGTGACTAGCCGTCGGGACATTGAGTGACCAATCTATTCGATTTATAGCTAATGTATGACCATATTCCGAATTATGGTACTTCGAACAAAGAAATGCGTGAAGTTCCGAGAGTTTCCGTTTAGCGCCTATGTAATTAGTCCCGTTATCGGAATAAATTCTACTAACCGGGCCACGCCTTGACAGGAACCGTTTAAAGGCGCCCATAAAACTAGCTGTGCTAAGATCCCCAGCGAGCTCTATGTGCACCGCGCGTGTAGTCATGCAGACGAACAGACACACGTAGGCCTTGGTGGAGCGAACACCTCGACCGCGAGACATCGTAACCTTAAACGGACCGGCGTAGTCCGTGCCCGTGTGGACGAATGGCTTAGCGGTTTGAACGATACGACAAGAGCGATGATCGGCCATCTCAGGAAAGCTCTGCTTAGGGCGCAGCCGAAAGCAGGGAAGGCACTTATGGATCCTATTCCTAATTAAATTGCGTGCAGAAAGGATCCAATACTTCTGACGCAAGAGCGACATTAGCAGGTCGGGACCTGCGTGACAGTTCAATTTATGATGATAATCGACTAACAAATTCAAAACGAGGTCCTTGCTTGGAAGCAGAATGGGATGTTTCCCATCATAACTTAAATCCGAGTTTCTTAAACGGCCTCCGACTCTAATGAGTCCGTCTTCGAGAAACGGTTTTAAGTGTCGAAAAGCAGGACTACAATGTTTGCCTTTCCTGAGTTTAACCAACTCAGTGGAGAAATAAAAGCGTTGAAGCTCGCGAAGTATGAGCAATTCAGCGAAGTTGTAATCCGCTGCCGCCATGCGGTAACCAATAGGCAATAGTTTAGCGAAACGACAAATGTAAATTACTACTCGAAGTAATTTACTCCAAGACGAGATACGATCGACCAAAGAAAGAATAGTAGATCTTTCGGTTGGTGCAGCGGAGAGCAACGAATGTTTCTTCTCTTCAGGCACTTCGCATACCGAAGAGGGATTGAAGGGGACGACAGGCCACTTTGAAACGTCTAAGCTGGCCCACGGAGGACCACTGAACCAAAGCGGATGATCAATGATTTGGGAAGGTGTGAGCCCACGTGACAGACAATCTGCGGGATTGTCCGTACCGGACACGTGATACAGGTTTTGTGGCGATAAGTCGTCCTGTATTTTCGAGACTCTGTTGGCCACGAAGGTGTTCCACCGATGGGGCGACGAATGTACCCAACAGAGAGCGACTGTTGAATCCGAAAATGCGAATATGTTGCGAAATATAATGCGGTTTTGACAAGCGACTACGACATTTTTTATGAGTTGAGCTAGCACAAGAATAGCGCACAGCTCCAGACGAGCAAGAGAAACGACCTTTTTAGGGGAGACCTTCGACTTAGCGGTCAACAACCTAACGATATTGCCATCACTATTTTGAACGTGGAAGTAAATAACCCCCCCGTATGCTTTCTCACTGGCGTCCGCGAAAGCCAATATAGTAACCACACTATCGCCGACGATACCAACGTGACGTGGGATCCTTATATTACAGAGCAAGGGAAGCTCTTCTTTGAAGCGAATCCACAGCCTGACTATATCTTCAGGTGGAGTATCATCCCAGTCACAATCAGACAGCCAAAGCTGCTTGATTAGAAGTTTAGCGTACAGGACAACAGGTGCGACAAATCCCATGACGTCCCATATTTTAGCGACACACGACAATATTGTACGCTTAGTACAAATCTGAGCGGGAGTATTAATTTTCATGCCGAAGTTGTCCGACGTAGGTGACCAACACAAGCCCAGTACTTTATGTTGGTCGGACTCATCGAATTCCTTGACAACTGGCAGGCGGTGCGAGGGTGGGATCGAATCTAATACGACTTGGGAATTACTGGTCCACTTAACTAGCTCAAATTGACCAGCCTTCATGAGACCTATCATTTCCGAAGCGGTGGAAATGCCCTCGTCTTCCGTGCGAACGGAATGGATGTAGTCGTCCATATACAACCCCGCAGCGACAATATCTTTGGCCTGAGGGTAGGAGTCACCCTCATCCTCAGCCAACTGCTTAATAGTTCGAAGTGCATGAAAGGGGCTAGACTTAAGCCCAAAAACGACACGATTAAATTCATAAACCTGTAAAGGTTCTTGCGGGGAAAAGCGATACAAAATGCGTTGGAAACGCCGATCAGATTCCCGGACTCCAATGCTGAGAAACATCTGACGAATGTCTGCGGAAAGCGCTATCGAAAACAAACGAAAACCAATAATAATATTGAACAAGTTCCCTTGTAGGTTCTGTCCACCATACAAGAGATCATTAAGCGAGATGCGGGTAGTAGTTTTACAACTACCATCGAGAACGACACGAAGTTTGGTTGTGACCTTATCATCTCGGATCACATCATGATGCGGAATAAAATACGAACTTCCCGACGAATCAGGATTCGTAGATGAAATGTAGCCCTTTTCTAAATATTCCCGGATGACACTGTCATACGCGACCCTTAATTGTGGAGAAGCTTGCATCTTCCTTTCCAAGCAGTAAAACCGACGTTCACTTGCTTGGCGCGAATTGCCAAGGGATTCGACACCAGCCTTGAAAGGCAAAGCTACTACGTAACGTCCCTCACTATCCCGAGTGGTAGTGCGGGTGTAAAATTCCTCACACAATTGGTCGTCCGGGCTGAATACCGGGGGAACACTCACTTCCTCTAATTCCCAGAATTTCCGGACAGCAGAGTCTAATGTGTCCGCGATACAGCAATGCGATACGGTCGAATTACCGTCAGTACATGCTGGTGCGTCACCTACGATCACATAGCCAAGGACCGTTTCTAATGCGAGCGGCGATAAATTCGAAGTCGATCCTTGAACTCTGTTCGACAAAAGCAGGTGCGGAAAAATCGAAGCGCCGATCAATACGTGAATCGGGCCTGATGAATAATATGTATCGTCTGCCAACGGTAAGTCTTCGAAGTTAGACAGTCGCGAAGTGTCGACTGTCGCGGTTGGCAGACGTTCGGTAATCCTATCTATTACCAACGACTCAATATCATAAGTTATATTATGATCGAAACGAGAATGAATTTTAAATTGTACGGAACCTTGAATGGGTTTACTCGAACCTCCTATACCCCTAACAGTGGAACAAGTAGGTCTATTATTTATGTTTAATCCTAAACGTTGACAGCAATCGCGAGTAATAAAGCTACTCTGAGACGCGCTGTCCAACAATGCACGAACGCAATGTTCGTGACCACGAGAATCTAGAATAACGATACGTGCGGTACCCAACAACACAGTTCTAGAGCCTTTATAAGGGCCGACTGCACTTGAGCATAATGCTACATCCGAGTTCGCGGGAATCGAACCCGCGCTCGGCTCTTCGACTGAGCGTGACGGCGACATATTTGACGCAGGCCTATTTCCAAAACATAGCAATGTATGATGTTTGTACCTACATTTTTTACATGTAGACGTCGACTCACACGCAGACACGCGATGACCACTACTTAAGCAATTTATACACAAGTTGTTTGACTTAACGAATTTAAAACGTTGATCGGGGTTATAACTCTTAAAAACCGTACACTTATAAATGTAGTCATGGTTTTCCTTACACAAACTACAAGCGACTGGTTGAGAACTGGACACATATGCGTTAGTTGATTTACGATCTAAAGGCCTTTTATTAGTATTGACTCGAGCAACAGGTATCGAAGTTCGTTCTAAAACCTTTATATGATCACTAACGAAATTAACTAAATCGGAAAACAATGGGATTTCGGATCCATTCGACTTTAATTGATAATTGGATTCGAACGTACGAACGGTGTCTGGGTCCAGTTTTTTAAGCGCGACATGCAATAATATAAAATCAGCCAGGTCACTGACTTTTGTATGTTTTAAAGCAACTACCGACGAAGCGAACTTATCAATAAATAATTCTAAACTACTAGGGGTACCTGATGTAATAGATTTAAATTCAAATATTTGAGTTAAGTATGAAGTTGCCGATTGTCGACTATCTTCATATTTTTTACAAAGCAAATCGAAAATGAGTGGGTAATTATCCGCAGACGGGGTAATACCAGCGAAAATTGTACGAGCTTTATGTGTTAATTTACCTAATAAATAATATAATTTCTCACAGTCTGTTAGAGAAACATTATTATGCACGACATTACGATAACTAGCGACGAATAATGGCCAATTCTTAATATCTCCGTTGAATTCGGGTATTTCAATTGGCGGCAATCGAGGTGACCTTTGGACCTCACTATGAGAGTGAGCCGTCAGGTTCTTCTCAGCCCGTAAAATGCGCCCTAAAAGGTCTTCGAACGCAGAAAGCGATTGATAATCTACAACATATTCAGGGTTTAATTTTAGCTCATGAATAACAATTTCATCCAAAGCACTTTCAAAATCCACACGTAGTGATTGTACTAACGAGATGTCGCACAAAAATGATTCCTTAACGCTTTCATCCGAATGAATGTGTTTTATTTTATCTGCAATACTCTGCATGCGAGCAAAGATACGATCTCTCTTTGCTATCAGTCTTTTAAGAGTAATATCGGTCGGTGCCATATTTATGAGCTATGAATATCAAACTAATTATTATAAGAAATATTTAGTAACTACCCACCGTTTTGCGAAATAACGGCCGGGTGCGCGACGCGGTCTCGAGTAACCTTGACTCGACCGATTGGTATTTACTTTACAAGTAACGATAATTAACTACTAAGCGGGGTTGCGAAATTCCTTACTAATCGATTATTAGCTAGGAAGACACGAAAACGACGTAATGAATTACGATGTACTTACTTGCCACGCGTTGGCAAATAAGTATCTATGCGGGGTTGACTACGAAATACGAATACGAAACTACGATATACCTAGCGAATTCTAGGGAATGGCTGTGCTGATTATTATCCGACTCGGGAAGGACCATTAAATGGATGGGCGGTAATGCAACGTATGCGACTTAGAAGTTTTCGGTTACACAATTGACGGGAACCGGCGCTGGTTGGAACAAAAGATAAGAGTCCAGCGTCGTATAGGAAAGGCAGCACTAACCTTGATAATCCAGGATATTCAGGACTGCCAGCACTCTGATCACAGTTCACCACCACAGTATAACCGTTCTTCTGCTACGAATTGGTCGCACAAAACGACGCGACCGTTCGAATGCGATTCGATGCGTTTGTGCTCTAACGCGACTCGACAGCCATTGAAGGTCCGATCCTGTCCATCGGAAGATCCAGACGCGATCGATTTTTCTAGAGCGGTATAGTCTCTCTCCCTCACTCTCGAATAGACGAAGGTCTAGTGCAAGGGAGAAAGGATAATATGCGGAAGGGGAATGTCTAACCAATTAGCGATTATGCGTGTTGCCAATAATTAAAAATATAAACGAAAAGAATCGTATATCAGCGCAACCAGGTACTTTTGAGAGCAACTGCACAAGTTACTATAATAAATAACCAAAACGTCATAGGTGTGCCTATAATATTTGAAGAGTTCCCTCGATTTCTCCAGGATCCCATCATCAGATACTGACTTTTATGAAAATGGGACCAATTTCAAAGTATACCCTTTCAATCAAAATAAGAATTTTCCAAATCTGTTCAGCCGTCTTCGAGTAATCGGTGATCATACATAAAAAAAAAATATACGCGTCGAATTGATAACCTCCTCTTTTTGTCGTCGGTTGAAAAACATCACAAGTATGAAACATAAAAGACAAATTGATTGATTGATCTAATACATAAATTACAAAAGCCATTTTTATTATGCTATCAACACAAGATAATAGGCTTAACATAAATTATGCATTACCATCCGATTTCTGAAAAGATTATATAGTTTTAATTTGTAAAGTATTTCATCCATTTTTTTATTTTATCTTTACATAAGAGTTACAAAATAATTAAAAATTATTATAGCATTTGACCAGAAATGTTTTATTATAAGGGATTTCTTTTATTTTTTGAGATCTACAGTCACGGTTTTTTTTATTTGCATAGATTAATCTGAACTTATAAACAGATAGATTGTTTTTATTATTTGTAAAAGGTGAAAATCTCGAGACGTATGTATCTACGAATCAGAACGAACAGATTCGTTCACTGATTTTACGCATATTTTACTGAACCGTCGCGTCACCGAGTGTCGTCCATAAGCCACCGTTTTTATCGTGAAAAAAGATAATGCTGTCAGATTAGCCATGGAGGCGCAGTGATAAAATACTATTTGTTCATACAGTTATAATCCCTTTATCATTTGCAAACAAAAAGATTTAATATATTAAAAAAATCAGCCCACATATATTGAGTACAGGGTCTAAGCTTCAGGCGATCAAGTTTCTACAAAGAGAATTCTCCTAAAAATACGACCCGTGTCCAGAAATACTGCTTTCTGAAGGAAAATCTTCATCCAGCCACCCAACGAGAGCCACGAAACAACCAACACTTTTAGTTGGTTGATTCATGACTATTTAGCCATTAGCTGACACGACTATTGTTACAATTCTTACTGAGTTTATACGACACATATAGACAACATCGAGGTCAATATACTTGAATAGCTGGTCTTTTTAGTTTTTCACTAGATTCTCGAGACGTGAGAAGGCTATGTCTACTACAATTGCGCGCCTCTCGATTTAATCTAACAGGGCCATTACTTACAATACTACTATCACAATTGAGGACCTTGCAGCAAAAGGGAGGCAAGCTCAAATTGTAAAAATCAGGTCAGGTATTAATAAAAAACTGTTTTAAAAATTACTGGTTACACTAATATGGTATAATATAATAAATACATAATTACATGTTTAAAAAAAAATTAAGGTACATAAATATGTTTCTGAATTTACTACGATTTTTTAAAGTTTGGATCTGTTTCCATTTTGCACCAAAGTTAAGGAAAAATACTACCCTATTTTGTATTTTATATAATAAAAGACATCAATATTAGTATTTTTTTAGTTCAACCACTATTAATCAGCACGTGAAAGATTAAACAATTAAAAGAAAAACAAAGACGAACGAGTGTTTAACAAAAATTACTAATTTAAAGATCAACTTCAGCTTGATCTTCGTCGTCTTCACTAGAAAAGTCATCTGCCGTTTAGCTTCACTTTTAAGGGCCCTATAGTAATCATCGGTGTCCTCATTAGTTTGGTTTTGAAATATTAACAAACCAAGATCGCCTCCATCATCACTTGAACTTGAATCGTAGTCAGGAGGCTGGTAAAGATCAGACGATCCGCTGCTAAACGGTTCACAGTCACTCATTTTTTAACAACTATTTCATTTATTTCGGTCCGGACCTACTGCCATCTTTTTTTTATAGTTGATAGGCTTGCGTTTGACCACAATCTAACCTGATCTTAAGCGATGATGTGGTCGAAGAATAGCACGCTTGCCTAGAAGTAACCTATTCACTCTTGACTTCCAAAGACTCCCAGGTTATAACTATCAGGAAATATAGACTCCGGCAGGGAATTCCACTCCTTAGCCGTACGCACAATGAAAGTATTCCCAAAACGTTTCGTGCGTATGGGTGGGATGTCCACCATGTAACGATGGCGCATCGCCGTTTGTCTTGTAGTCCGATGATGCAACGGGCTTGGCGAAATAAGACCGTGCAATTCCATCGCACACTCCCCGAAATGTAACCGATAGAAAACTGACAGGTTTGCAACACGTCGCCGATGTTCTAGGCTCTGGAGCCTTGTCTCGACCAGTTTCTCGTTACTGATGAGCCTTTTGGCCCGTTTCTCTATAGGCTCAAGTGCATCAAGCTGGTATTTGGCAGATCCGTCCCAGAGATGAGAGCAGTACTCCATACACGACCGAACTTGCGCTCGATAGAGATTTAGCAGCTGTTCCGGTGTGAAGTACCGTCTCACCTTTGCTAGAATTCCCAACTTTTTGGCAGTCAATTGAGCCTTAGCCTCGATAAATGGACCAAAATTAAGGGTGGATGTCAACGTAACCCCAAGAAGCTCGATGTGATCAATTATCGGCACGGTTACACCACGGAAAGAAGGAGCCAGTTGAAATTGGCTTCTTTTTGCGCAGAAAAGACAAGCCTGGGTCTTGGCAGCATTAAACTTGACTAAGTTGGCGTCGCCCCACTCAGAGACAGCCTTCAAAGTCAAGTTCAAGCGCCCCATCATTGCCTCTCGGAGAGACTGGACTTGTGACCCACTAGCACGCGCGCTAGATATATATCTCTCAGCAACAGTGCTGTCGTCTGCATACCCAAAGGTACCGGGCATTAGCAGATCGTTAATATGCAGCAAGAATAAAGTTACTGAGAGAATTGACCCCTGAGGGACCCTGACAGGGTGGCAGATCCAAATTTTGTTAGAGCCCACTTGTTTTTCGTCGGATCTGCTTCGTTCATACATCAAACGATAACCCTATTTTTTGTTAAAACTGTAGATGAAAAAAACAGTAATGGCAAAAATTTGGATCTGCCCCCCTTTTGCTGCAAGGTCCTCAATTGTGTATGGTGATAGATCGTGCCTACCACAATGTTATATTGTGATTATCAAGAACATCTAGATTACCTTTAGTACTAACGGAAAAGCCGATTCCACAACATAGTATTTTAGATCAAGTTGCTGATAGGTAATCCTTATCTAATTTGAGCCTACACAACCACTTCCCATTAGCAACACAAGAACGACCACAGATAATGTAGCCGATTTATTTTCATATGACAAACCCGACAGATGGCAATAGGCGTCTTTTATTAACAGACTTCAAAAATTTTTGGATCTAAAAGTTTTCTATTCGACCATACTTTTTTTTTAAATAAAACTAATTTTTTGGTTCTACAAACAGGTCACCGAAATCCAGCAAAGCAAATGTAAACCCTATTCTATTAACCATTATTATTAATAATTATTAATCTGATATCTACTAAATAATAATATGTTTGGTTATTATTTTCTTTTTGTGATATGAAATTAAAATTGCGAATGTAAATTATGCTCATGAATAAAGCATGATGTATTCACTATATATATCATATTTTGTCGTAATTGTAGTGTCTTTTTCTTGATTTGTACTATAATAAAAAAAATCATCGACATAATTATAAGGTTATTTTTGTGAAGGAAATAATTTAATATCGTATTCTTGTCCTCTTTCAATGTCTACGCCAAACCATATTCTGGAAAATAACTTATAAGGTCACTTGATTGCAATTTATAAGTCAGTCTTAAAATCTAATTAATCAAAAGATTATCATCATTAATGCAATTCATTAATTATATTATCAATTAATACTACTAATGAGCTTTTGTTTAGGTTTCACTAACAAAATTATTATGATAAATCGGTATACCTTAATGATGACCCAAAGGTTATCATTAAAAAGTATTTTACGAAAAAATTAGGCTTTATGTGGGTAAATTTTTTCATTCTGCATCAGAAGTGGAACATTATTGTTATATGTAACTATGCCCTGAAGCTGCTGAAACGACTAAACGGTGTTATTGAAATACAACACAGATTAAGCTTAAAACCTGAAAATGGGGAGGCATTTCCGATATTTTCACAGAATAATAGAAAATATTTACAGTACAAAATTCGAATTTCAGCACTGATTAAATTAGATATCGGTTTTTGGATTCCGAGCACAGTCTTGCGGTGGAACCCGGTCAAACGCTTGATTTACAAGCTACAATTTATCTACCTTTGGCAAACTATAAAATTAATTTTAAAATGAAATTTCACGGTTGCAACAGTTTTCAGGTTAACTGAGAAATTAGTTATACCCATTTTATTGTATGCTATAGAAATTTAATGCTTTGAAGTGAGCAAAAGTATGCTGGTTTTGGCAAAAAAAATAATCAATCACGTGTCATATTTTAAACATAATTGAAGTGATAGGATTAATAGTCTGGTGGAGACTAATCCATTATAGCAATTATCACTATATACTTGTTAATAAATTATCACATTATACAATTATAATTAGTCACATTACTTTTGCGATTAATTTTGTTCTAGAAGGTGACAGCCATTTAAATGATAAATAGTGATATCGTAGAATTACTTACAGCATATCGAAAATCATTTCGTCCTGCTTCCGATCCACCTACAATGCGGCTGTCTGGTAGGTATACCGCGCTTGCACCTGTTAGAGAAGAAACAAAACATGTTTACATATCTATACAATCATATATGGAGAGATGGTTATACAAACTGGTTCGATCATATTAAACTACTTAAACAAAAAAGATGGTAGAAGTAGTGGGTAGCAAAATTCTATGAGTTCGACAGCGCAGGCTAGCAAATAATACTTCATAGGTTTACATCAGCTTTTCATTCATCCGGGTATGAAACCCGCACAGACACTGCGCTAACCATGTCGTCTAAATGTATTATTAAGAAATTAGTGTTATTAGTGAATTATTCCTATAAAGGTTCCGTTTCCATTTGTAAGCTAATACAAAAAATTGTATTCAAAAACTCCCCAAATCATAAAATTTATTGCACGAGTCATACTTTTTTCTAGAACTGAAAATTTATCCTCCACCATGTGATAAGCGAAACGGTTTGTCAGACTCTAACTGATTAAAGGAAACGGGGGCTGTGGGAGCCCTTATATACTTTTCAACGCGGCCCTCGACTGGTGCTAGCCTGCCTCTGCGGGCCCCATCTAGTCAAACAAGGGAGTCAAACACTTCAAGTGTCTGTCGACGTCTAATAAAGGAGCGCGTGAAACAATACGTGCCGTCACCTCGGCTTGCGTGTTATGGGGGCAGCGGACTTTCCAAGTCCACCATCCCTGGTACTATACAGGGTTAATTGTAAAACACCGAAAACCTCTCGGGACTATGTTACTAACATCATAATCAACAACTTTTGTTCTATGACTTTTAAAAAATCGTCATATTTTAGTTCACCAGATTTTCATACAAAAATAAAAATATTTAAATTCCGCCCTAAATGTTACGGAGTCTATGCGAAACAAAAGAAAGTGATAGTATAAGTCGTTTTATTTTGCTTCGCATAGACTTTGTAACATTTAGGGCGTTCAATTTAAATATTTTTATTTTTGTATGAAAATCTGGTGAACTAAAATATGACGAATTTTTAAAAGTCATAGAAGAAAAGTTGTTTGTTATGATGTTAGTAACATAGTCCCGAGAGGTTTTCGGTGTTTTACAATTAACCCTGTATATTGTAGAGAAGCCGCCAAAGAGCATTGCCAGGATAAAGGAGAGATAGGTATCTCCCTCTCCTTTTTCGTAGCTGGCTTCTGTGACATGACTGTTTCACAGAAGTAGACGTATGAGTCTAACCCTAGACTAAACCTAGTTCAACAGCAGATGCTAATTCTACACAAAATTTAAACTTTTTTATTGCTAGAGATTCGCCCGGGATTTGTACGTGTACATACTGTACATTTGATACTTATAGTGCTGTCAGTGTGGACTGATAATATTATGAGGCCTGACGGCGACGGCCGCTTTAAAATCGCATTTAAAATCTCTGATATCTTCTTATATACTCATTTTAATGGTATGCCGTAAAGGGCAATTTCAATCTACATTAAATGCACAACGTTTCGAACCAATTTTTATTGCATAAAAAATAATACAATATTACCTACTTAAAAGCTTCTTTATATTTATTTCTTCGTAAATAACTATTTTTTTGTAATAAATGTAAAATATGAAATTG
The DNA here is from genome assembly GCA_943138885.2 of Tholera decimalis. NCBI lineage: Eukaryota > Metazoa > Arthropoda > Insecta > Lepidoptera > Noctuidae > Tholera > Tholera decimalis. The sequence continues at coordinate 18,321,771 of OW964561.2, forward strand.
GTTCCTGTGGTTATCCTAATTGAGAGAGACCTCAAGATAGCCCGACTGCCAGAGCCGAAAACTCAGGACAGAAACCTGGCGCTGGAATGTGCGGAGAACCGACTAGTGTTGCCCAAACGAGAGTCTCGCAAGAGTCTTGCAATTAGCGATTATCCTATTGCTATTTATTAAACGGTAGTTGAGATCTCAGAACAATGTAACAGAGTCTGTTGTATATACATTTATACATACATACATACTGATCGAATACAGAACCTCCTTTTTTAAAGTCGGTTAAAAAAAAACTTGGTACCGTCCTTTTTTTTTCTTAATTTGGTTTTTATCAGAAAAAATGAATTCATAAAATAAAATAAAACCAAATTTGTTTTTTTTATTCAATTCAAACTATGTTTAAATTAATGGTTTCTAGTCACTAGAAATATAACACTCCCTTCCGCTCTACCCACAGTGGGAGCAGTCATGACCTCCCGCGTCAGGAGTTCAGGCCTCGGGAGTCAGAGTCACCCAAAAATACGAGAAGAAGATAATTATTCTATATAATTTGAAGGTGCTTTTGAGTTTCTGCCGAGGTTGCGAGAATGTTCTAATGAGATACCGTGGCCACGGCACGAAGGAACAGGGCGAGTTTTTAGTCAGTAGTCAGTAGAAAAGTGACATACCGTTCAGCTCCACCCAGAGCCTAAGGAATAATATAACTTATCACCGAAAAAGGGTAAAAATCAGATTCAATTTTGAGAGTTTCAGTTGTCAATTTTATATGCTTCACACTTTGAGATAGATACTCTAGCCCAATAAAACATTTTCTACATCCCCACGCAAGGTCCTGTTGTCAGGAGGATAATTGGGAAAATTGCTAAGCTAATAATAATCGGTTAAATAAAAAAAGGTAGATTAAACTCTTACCACATACAGCGAGTATAAAAAAACACAAAATCTTTTCCATAATTGCTACAATTAAATCACAGCGCTGATACTAAACCCTGATGACACACAACTATCAGGAAACTGAGACAATCGTATTATATCGAAAAAATTTGTATCAAAACTCGATATCTTATCTAAGTAAGTACGTATACTATCTAATATTATCAAAAAGTGTTTATGGACTTATAAAAGATTGTAACATAGGCAAAAAGTATGCATTTTCCTGCTATGATAAAAATGACTCACCGACTCACGTCGCTTTTTTGTGACAATTAGAAATAGTTTTCTGCTCATTATCACACTTGGGTTAGTCATCCGCAAAATTATGATGAGCGATTTCTATAATAATTATGATTCAGGCAGATTATTTGGACTCTAGACAAAGTCAAATACCAGCGATTGTATAAAAATATAAAATATTTGGTATTCTAATATTCTATGTCAATTGGATTGGTTTTTTACTTGTAAATTAAGGTTTGCTTGTAATTGAGATTATTCTCATGTTTTTCCCACGCTCCCTGATGGAAGAAATCATTTAATGACTCCTTGTAGGTGGAGCGGAAGGGCAGACTTCAACTGATTAAAAACCCGCCCTGTTCTTTAAACTGCGCCTACGTTCCGGGCCGCGCTATCTCGTTAGCATATTCCCGTAACCCCACGTTCACATTCATATTGCAAACTAGCATTAAGCTAACTAGCTATCGATCATACAACTTTCCCTACATTTAGACAAGTTTTTGACACAGACTATTACTGTGATAATATAGCGAATTCAATGTTAATGTATTTTAAGATCAGTATTCTGATAGTATTTCAGTCAGCGGTTCGTATCCTAATTTATTTGGGATTTATTCGTTCGTTTTCGAGTATTATTATATTCCATCTAGACATTTTTTTTTGGATTTTCAATTTTATATATATTTTTTCAATTCATACCTACCTTTTCTTCGAATAGCTAATATCTATTTGAAATGGGTTTATCCTATGTAGATCAGCAAAGGATTTTATAACCCGAAATAGTATTTTTTTTTATAAAACTCCAAATGGGATTCGGTTCTCGAAAAACGACAATTATTAAAATTTTTAACCAATTACATAAATTATTACACTACTCATGATCTCAAAACCTTAAAAAAGTGAGTTTGGAACTTTAACAAAGTAACATTGTCTATTAAAATAACATTTCTATGTTATGTTTTATAGACTATATTACTTACTTACGTTGTCTTACCCACGTATAAAATATCAAATCATAATAATGTGTATGGTGCAAGGACGTGGGAATGCGTGCTACCATCTTTCTTAAATAACATACCTGTAAATATTTAAACTAATTAACTCTAAAGAACTACTGTCAAGTGCTAAAGAAACACTTTCTAGATGGTATACTAAAATCTAGAAAGTATTTAGATTCATAATAAGTGTCACTTTTAATGATACACAGATATCAATTTGCCGCGGCTAGCATACCTACCACAGATAAACCCTCGATGGTTTAGGTGGTATGTTTAAGTTTGTAACAAATGTTTTGGCATGATTTAAATAATAAACGATAAAAAAAAAACTTTGTTAAGAGAAAGTAGGTACGTGTAATAATAGTTCACACGACAGTTTGAAAATCTTTTTTTTTCTTGATAGTTTTCCCATGGGTTTACACTCAAAATTTATTAATTTACGTTATTTGTTTATTTCATTTGTTCACATGGGAGTCCAACAGCTAAATACAATAATCTAAAAACAATGTAATCATAATCATAATCATCATTTATTACAGGTCTCCACGTTTGTCAACAGTAATAATAAATGTTAAGAAAACAAAAACGACATAGTTTTGCCCACAGAACAGAAGTTAAAAGGGCCTTGTGGGGGGAGCAGGCGCGCCGTTCATTAGGGTGTCCCGAAATTTTTTTTTTTCGCTTTTCGCTACTCAAGCCCCCTCAAAAGTTGCATTATTAGTTTTAGATTACCGTAAAAATAATAAAAAAAAAAAAACATAAAAAATATCTTGAGGGTTCTACCGGCATTTTTTTTATTTTTTTATCACTTAAATAACCCTCCAGTCAATGTCGTCTATTCTATTTTATGTACATTATTCCCATTTTATTTTTTATTTCATTGATAGTGAAACCCTAAGTTATGATTTGCAGGCAACGACAGGATTTTTTCTGCTAGGAATTGGTTTGGAACAAACTCGCTAAATTCATGTTTTTACTTGTTTTTCTTAAATTCTCTACTTCTACTGTGAGGCAGTTCGTCTCATTTCTATTGCGGTTTTATTGCTGTAAGGTGTCGCTCTGCACTTCCTTGTGATAAAATACGTGTTTTTGTTATATATAATAATGGGTTCAAGACGAAGTGAGACTACTTGTGCTATTTTGGGATCATATAAAGAACTTGACGATCGCCAGTTACCAGTGATAAGTGACGTTATCAAATTCATTTTGTTTACTAAAAATGAACTAAAACTACAGAAGAATGGGAAAGATCCTTCTAATACAGAAGTTTTTTCAATCGTTTCTGGAAAACTTGATACGATTTGGACCAAAGCTTCGATTCCTATCGTTTCCAACGTACGAGTTACCCAATTGCTGAAATCATATTTCAACAAATACCTGTCATTGATAAGATATCCCAAAAATAAAAGAAATGATAGTTACGAAAGCAAAGTGAAGTGCTTTTTGGAATCGTCGAACAAGCTCTTCGATATTGCTGCTTGTAAGTGCACTTCGTTTGACATTTGTTCCTGCATAAAACCTAAGAAAGTTCCTATTTCTGAAAGAGACTTTTTACTGGATCAAAGAAGTGATAGGAAAATGGCAATAAGCGGTATAGACAAAAAAGAAACAGCAAGACTTTTAAAGAAACATCAGAGACAAGAAAATTTGAATCGGAAAGTGTCAGAGCACGCATGTTTTCCCAGTGCATCACTAAAAACCAATCCTGTTCCGGTGCGCGAGTTGCCGCCTCGACCGCAGTCGCCTGTAACAGAGCTTTCTGCGAATAGTGACGTGCCTGTAAATGAGACTCCATCTACTTCGTTGAATCGGAACATTCTGGCGCTGCCAACAGTAGCTAAGGTATGTGATCGGTATGGACTATCAACGCGATCTGCGGCTGCGGTCGCTTCGGCGGTCTTAGCTGACGTAGAATTGGTATCTTCCGAAGATCTAAGTCTTGTTATTGATAAGAATAAAATTCATAGGGCTGTTTCAAAAGCACGGACAAAGGCCAGCAAAGACATTGATACGATTGTAGTAAAAAGTATCTATTTTGATGGACGAAAGGACAAAACACTCATAAACGAGAAAATAGGCGATCGGTACCACCGCAGAGAAATCTTGCAAGAACACATTTCAGTTCTCACAGAGCCGGGATCTATTTATTTGGGACATATGACGCCAAGTCGTGGCACTGCCAAAGGGATCGTCTCTTCTATCATATCTTTGTTAGAAAATCAAGGGTTGAACTTGGAAGAGGTGATCTGTGTGGGGTGCGATGGTACTGCTACGAATACAGGTTGGAAGGGAGGTCTCATTCAATACCTGGAAAACTATTTAGAGAGACCGTTGCAATGGTGTGTTTGTATGCTTCACGCGAATGAATTACCGCTTCGTCATTTGTTCATGTCTCTGGATGGTAGCACATCTGGGCCAAAAGAATATTCAGGACCTATTGGAAAACAGCTAGCTGCTTGTGAAAGTAAACCTCTAGCGTCTTTTTGTGCAGTGTCTGGCAATTTGCTAGTATTACCTGATAATATTGTGAAGGAACTAAGCCCGGATCAAAAGTATCTGTACGAAATGTGTCATGCTGTGATGGCTGCTTCCTGTTCCCTTGAGCTAGCGAACCACCAACCTGGAAAAATGGCGCATTCGAGATGGCTCACTACTGCCAATCGCATACTCAGACTTTACGTAAGTACTGTTTCGCCGTCAAATAATTTGCAGCTGCTTGTGAACTACGTGGTCAAAGTTTACGCTCCTGTTTGGTTCCTAATCAAGCAAAACTCATCATTTAAAGATGGAGCCAAGCATATTTTTCAAATGGTTATATCCTCTCGATTTTTGCCTGATAGTCAGAGATCTATTGTAAATTCGGTGATCGAAAGAAACGCTTTCTTTGCGCACCCAGAAAACTTGCTTATTGCCATGTTATTCGACGATAGAGAGCATATTCGAGAGCTTGCATCTCGCAAAATATTAAAGGCCAGAGAAGCAGAAAAGAGCAACTCTCGCAGGGTATTTAAAGCACCAAAGCTTAACTTCTGTGCGCGAGACTACACCGATATAATATTTTGGCAAGAGTGTGAAATATCAGCTCCACCAATTTTGCGACACGTCTCCAACGATGAACTTAGAATTAAGGCTAAAGAACTCATCCTCGACATTATTGACTTTCCCTGCCACACACAGTCAGTGGAAAGATATGTGAAACTAGTGACGGAGGCTTCTCAAAGCGTCACGGACGCTACAGCTCGGGATGGTTTTATTAGGAACAGATTAAAATCTCGCTCAGAAATGCCTAATTTTGGTCACAAAAACCAGTTCCGTTTTTAAAGTTGGCATTGATTATTTTGTCTTTCAACTATTTTAAACCTTGCTTTAACTCATTGTTGTACCCTTAAATTTAATAAAAACCACTTAAATGTTATTTTTGTATGATTTATAGTTTATATTAGGAACCCCTAAAAATAGCAAATTTGAAAAACTTCAAGGACTGGTAGAGGCCTCAAGATGCCGGATATCTAATTAAATTTTATAATAATCGTAATATATGTGTCAAAACGCAACTTTTGATACCTCTTGCGTAGCCGTAGCTCATTTTTTTTTCCCCCTGACATGAACGGGACACCCTACCGTTCATAGTTTGAACGCTCATACTTCAACCAAAATTATCTTCACCGGCCAATAGTCGCACTTTTATTGTGACGACGTACGAAACTCCACGAAAAAAAAATCATTATGCCGTCTTGCGCTGTCATAACATGTCAGAAAAGAAGCCAGGTATAGTGTAACCCGAGAAGGGATTTCTTTTCACCAGTAAGTCCCAAAAACCTTAAAATACGTGTGATATTTGTAATTATTACAATAGTATTATGAAATTGTAGACAAAAACGACACAATCGCGTTCAGATGCAAAATCATACATTGCTTGCAATACATGGGTACCATCTTGTACTACGGGAGTGATAGCGCAATGTAATGCGTTCGTTGCAAGAGTCGCGTGTGCCGAGCCAATGCTTGAATACCGCGAAATTCCATGCGTATCGATAGTGTTGTACCAAGTTGTAAACACTGTCGATATAACGAATATATTCAAATGATTATTATCAGTATTATTTTAATGAAAATACATTTGCTTATTACCACGAACTATTGTTAATTGTGTTTACCGATTTAGTTTATAGGTTTTCGTCAAAAAAATTGTATGAGGTTAGCTGTTTATAAACATACTAGCTTCCGCCCGCGACTTCGTCCGCGTGGAAAAAAAATCCCCCGATTTTGAAACATTCTTCATTAGTGCTCCGCTCCTATTGGTCTTAGCGTGATGATATATAGCCTATAGCCTTCCTCGATAAATGGGCTATCTAACACTGAAAGAATTTTTCAAATCAGAACCGTAGTTCCTGAGATTAGCGCGTTCAAGCAAACAAACAAACAAACCAACAAACAAACAAACTCTTCAGCTTTATAATATTATTATATAGTATAGATGTTTTATTGCTAAGTTTCCAACAGATCCAGATATAAAAAAATTGTTGATTGAGGCAACCGACAGTAATACCTACTAAATGTAGTATAATTGGGTCTGAAAATTTTGCAGAAAAAAAAAAGTCAGGCAATAGATAGTTAAAAATAGGAACTTCTCCATACAAAAATATTGCAGTAAGTAGTGTGTAAATTATATTCTATTCTATAAAACTTTATTGTTTTTTTATTGATAATAGGCTCGCATTTAACCACCATCTCACCTGATGGTAAGTGATGATGTGGTCGAAGATGGAGCAACCTTGCCGAGAAGTAACTTATTCACTCTTGACTTAAAGACTAAACATTAAATGACATCAAAACCTGGATAATTTTTGCGGATATTATTATTAAATCTGCATTGAAATTATTTTAAACTAGTACTCTCGCGGGGCTTCGCTCCCGTGGATTCTATCACGGTAAAAACATAACTCTCCTTTTTTGCAGTCGGGTAAAAAGTAGCCTATAACCTTCCTCAAGCTTCAAGCTACTTCCATACCAAATTTCATCCAAATCCACCCAGTACTTTCGAAGATTAGCGCGTTCAAGCAAACAAACAAACTAACAAACTTTTCCGCTTTATAATATTAGTATAGATTATTGTTAATTATTAAAAGATTGTTGCACTTTTTACTTATGTCATTTATTTATGTAATAGCTTTAACTGATAACGTTCTATGGCGCAAATAAGGTTTATCGCGAGAACACATAGCCCAGGTTCGCACGGGCGGTATTTTGAATTTTTGGTATATAGCATATAGAAATTCACAGGGTTGGTCACATGATATTAATTAAATTATATTATGTCATAACATAATGACGTAAAACAGAACTGCAACTACCAAAAAAACCCCCAAAAAAAGAAAGAAAATTCGAATTTCGTGGCTGTGACGGATGTTCCCCCTTTATTTTACAATATTATTTATAAGTGAAGGTCCACACTATTACTACTCCTGCTCGTCCCCCCGACCTTCCCAAACTATAGCAAAAAATTGCAAAACTTAATTAACAAAATTTTTAAGAATTACAATAATTTTATCGATTTTGATTATCGACCTTGTGGTTACCTTAACATATATGAGAAATAAATTGCTTTTGCGCGTGTGTGAGTGCATGTCAAACACAGTATTTGCGTTCGTATGATAATCAGTAGCAAACTTGCGATCTTAGTATGTGTAGTTTATTTTGTGTGCGTAATGCGCATACGTATAGGTCTCTTGCTTGTAGTGGGTACTAAAGTGTGGGAGACAAGCGGCGACACGCGTTCTAATACAAATCAGGAACTATTTCCTTTCTAACCTCTTTTATCTGTTCTGTGGTTTTGCCAGCAGGAAGTGTACCCTACACTTAATATTGCACTAATAACATTTTTTTTTTAATAATTGGTAGGCTTATGTTTGACGACCATCTTAGCTGATGTTAAGCAAGGATGTGGTCGAAGATGAAGCTCGCTTGCCTAGAAGTAACCTATTCACTCTTGATTTAAAGACCTCCAGGTTATAGCGATCAGGAAACAGACTCCGGCACGGAATTCCACTCCTTAGCCGTACGCACAATGAAAGTATTCCCAAAACGTTTTGTGCGTATGAGTGGGATGTAACGATGGCGTAACGCCGTTTGTCTTATAGTCCGATGATGAATGGGCTTGGTGGAATTAAATTGTGCAATTCCATCGCACACTCTCCGAATTGTAACCGATAGAAAACTGACAGGCTTGCAAACCGCCGCCGATGTTCAAGGCTCTGGAGCTTTGCCTCGACCAGTTTCTCGTTGCCAATGAGCCTCTTGGCCCGTTTCTCGATAGACTCAAGTGTATCAAGCTAGTATTTGGCAGATCCGTCCCAGAGATGAGAGCAGATGATATATAATATACATTATCTTACTCTTCCTATATTGTAAATGCGAAAGTTTGTGAGGATGGATGTATAGATGTTTGTTATTCTTTCACGCAAAAACTACTGAATGGATCTGAATAAAATTTAGTAAGTATCCTAAGTATCTTGGAATAAGACATAGGCTTTTTATCCCGAAATTCCCACGGGATCTGAAATCACGCGACAAAACCCTCCTACGCGGTCGAAGTCGCGGGCTGAAGCTACTAATTTAATACATGTATAAAACAGATATTCTAAATCAGGAAAAAAAATTAAAACAAATATGTAAAATTACACGACAACTTAACTATTCTTATCATTCAAAAAATTTAAGCAGCTCATCGCCTGTCATACATTATTTTGTTCAGAATGGATCAATGGTGATGCCTGCACACCTCATTAAAGCTCCTAATTGCATGCAACACATACGAATTTATTCTGTTTATACCTGACGGACTCATAAACTGCATCAATGTTCAAGACGCCTTTGGAATAAACACTTTAACCAAGTATTCAAACTTTTTATAGAAATTTTAATTGAAACCTATAGTTTGGTTTGTTAACTTCATAACAGCGTAGTATCATATCCTTAATCTGTATGTTTGTATTATACTGGAAAGGACCATTCTTTTTTTTTACAAAAATGATAAATGTTACAGAATATGGTTTTGGTTAGTTTATTGAAAAATTGGTTTTTACAATTTGAAGCATAGGTTTTTTTTTAATAAGGTGTATTGCTTCCACGTGCCCTTATTACAGATTCTATGTGAGTTCCTTACCGGTTCTTCTCCATAGAAAACGACCATATTTGAATCGTGCTCTAACTTCTAACATTTTATCAGTGCCCATGTAGGCCTATGTGAAATAAAGTATATTGAGTTTGAGTTTTGACAATATATTACACAAAAAATATAAATGCATCAAATTACACCTGCATGTAGACGGACAAACATACCAGTGCTCCTCATGTAGGCGAACCTTTATTTTTTCATTCTGAATCCTCAAATTAAAGAACACAATTAAATGTAAGTTGACATCATCGGTGTTACTCATTCCATTGTAACGGACAAACATACCAGTGCTCCTCCTGTAGGCGAATCTTTATTTTTTCATTCTGAATCCTCAAATTAAAGAACACAATTAAATGTAAGTTGACATCATCGCTGTTACTCATTCCATTGTAACGGACAAACATACCAGTGCTCCTCCTGTAGGCGAACCTTTATTTTTTCATTCTGAATCCTCAAATTAAAGAACACAATTAAATGTAAGTTGACATCATCGCTGTTACTCATTCCATTGTAACGGAAAAACATACCAGTGCCCCTCCTGTAGGCGAACCTTTATTTTTTCATTCTGAATCCTCAAATTAAAGAACACAATTAAATGTAAGTTGACATCATTGGTGTTACTCATTCCATTGTAACGGACAAACATACCAGTGCTCCTCCTGTAGGCGAACCTTTATTTTTTCATTCTGAATCCTCAAATTAAAGAACACAATTAAATGTAAGTTGACATCATCGCTGTTACTCATTCCATTGTAACGGACAAACATACCAGTGCCCCTCCTGTAGGCGAACCTTTATTTTTTCATTCCGAATCCTCAAATTAAAGAACACAATTAAATGTAAGTTGACATCATCGCTGTTACTCATTCCATTGTAACGGCCAAACATACCAGTGCTCCTCCTGTAGGCGAACCTTTATTTTTTCATTCTGAATCCTCAAATTAAAGAACACAATTAAATGTAAGTTGACATCATCGCTGTTACTCATTCCTTTGTAACGGACAAACATACCAGTGCCCCTCCTGTAGGCGAACCTTTATTTTTTCATTCCGAATCCTCAAATTAAAGAACACAATTAAATGTAAGTTGACATCATCGCTGTTACTCATTCCATTGTTACGGACAAACATACCAGTGCTCCTTCTGTAGGTGAACGTTTATTTTTTCATTCCGAATCCTCAAATTAAAGAACACAATTAAATGTAAGTTGACATCATCGCTCTTAATCATTCCATTGTTATCTTCTCAAATCTATCGCGATAAATGTTAATCTAGTATAATCACAGAAAATTCCATTAATCAAGGTTGTATCGCGTGAAGCAGTGATGAGCGTGGTGTACTGTTTGAGCAAGGTTAAGCCTGTTTTCAAGGTAGACTAAGACTTTTACCGAAATATGCATCTTATTTTAAAACAGATTCGATAAGTGAACAGGTGAAAGAACAGGTGTCGGACTTGTTATCGAGAGGTTACGGGTCTGAACCCCAAATATTATACCTACTCCAGACACGAGCATATTTAGCTTAGTTGGATACTACCCACATTGCCAGTTCATTAAAAAAAAAAAAACGGGTTGCACTCCGCCGGCAGAAGTGAAAACTTGAATATTAACGTTGTGCATTTTTGATATTTTGGAATGGTTAAAGAATAATTTTGCACAAATTGCTTTAATTATCAGTATAAAAGTACTATCATTTATGTGGTAGAATACAATATTTATTTATTGCGCTATCGTACACAAACATGACAATTTATATTACATTAAAAAGTTTGCGCAGGCATACATTTTCGCCGCGCCGTAGAAAGAGAGGGGGATACATCCTCTCCTAAGCCGCGCCAGCTGTCTACTCTCCGTCCGTCTAACGAATTTTCGATCAGGTCACGTGTCCTGACGCGAGTTTAACATTTTTACCCATTACAAAAAAGTGCACAACGCTGCTAAAGAAGTTTTCACTTCAAAAAAGAAAGTCAAGTTGCATCGTATCTCGTCTCTGCTTATCACCAGTGTTCCAATGCTTATATAAATATATACGACGCAACGCGCATCGCTCTCGTGAAACCGTGGCTTAAGTTTTGCATAAAATGCATCTCGAAGCTGCAGTACTTAACAAGAGCGTCAGCTAAATACTTAAACTTACGTGTGCACTCACCGTCACCACGTTCTCGGAGCGACTTCCCGACTTATGATGTGGGAAACGCATTATACATGTGGTGTAAAACACATATGAACATGTAGATATATACCGAAAGTTGCACGGTCTTAGCATACACGATGCGGTTAGTGCTGTCATGTAATGCATATAAATAACAAGCAATTACAAGCTAAGATGACTGTGACAGCTGAATATTCGGGTATAACATTAATAATGTAGAACTGAAACCACATTCATGATCTCGACTAGTTTTGTTACTTAATTGCTGTTTTTTGCTAGACTAGTATGGGTTAATAATAAAAATGGAAAGCAAGGGCAGCTGAAGGAACACACACTCTCCGCCCGACGCTCGCCCGAGACGGTCGTGCCGCTCTGCGCTCCCGATCGTTCTGTGTCTGTGTCATCGCTTCGTCGCACTCGCCGTGACGTCATTCGTAGTCGCCGACTACAACTCCCGATCCGGAACCGCCTTTTTCAAGGCAGTGAAGGATATTTTGTTTCTATAACAGAGTGTTGTCAAAAACGTTTTGCCCCTTCAGGGAAAAACCACAGTTTCGTGGTCCTTGGTTGGAAACCTCACGGTGTCAACGAAACCAAGGGGGTGTTGACCCGACACACCCGCTGATCCCCTTCAGGGTGAAACAGTTAATTGGAGTCGAGTGCTAGGTTTTGGCCTTGGGGGATCTCCTAGTCAAACCTAGTTACTGAGTTTCCCTTTCAGCTACTCACCTAGTGTCGGTTGGGTGTGTCTACCCCTTCGCACTAGACCCAATAGGGCCCGGTTCGCACAATAAGACTGGCGACCGGTTACAAGCTTAGGGCTCACCATTAGGTACTCACCTCCCAGTCTCTACCCGACTGGGAGGGTTACACATCCCCGGACCCATCCATCCGGGGAGTTAGGCCAGTTAGGCTTTAAATAGGCCCCCCGCGGGAGAGAAATCTCCAAAATTTCCCCGTTAAATTTTTGATCCATTCGCCAATCATGGCGAACTCCAGTATTTTGGAGATATTATTAGAAATCCTTAGGTAAAACCCTGCTATTTCCGCCAAATATGGCGGAAAAATCCAGCGTGAAATCGCAAATTGTCCCCCGGCTACCGAAGCCAACGTCGCTGATTTTAGTGACGCGCTTGACAGCCCATTATCTCCCCCGCTTGCCGATCAAGGCATCCCGGTTGGTCAATTCACGGAAGTATTTATTAACTCCGATCCCATTGTTCGTCAAACAACGAACGACTTCCAGGTAGATAGCCCTCTATTGCCCCCGTCCGCCGACAAAGTCGTGCCGATCGCCCGATTCCCGAAATCACCCATTGTTTCCGGCCCACCTACTAATCCTATTGTTCATAGAACAATGGACGCCGCGCAGGTGTGCGCTGCACCTGAATTCCATGAAATGGACACCACCGAACCTGTGTCCAATAACAACTCCGACAATGATTTGTCATCATGCCCCTCGTCCTCGGAAGATGACTTTCAAGTCGTCACCGGCGGCAAGAGGAAGAAAGGGAAAAATACCTCCCAGGCCAGCAAGGCCAAAAAGACCACCGCGTTGCCCCCGTCCCCAACTCAAACGCCCGTACGACCCGCTAGCCCCGTCCCAACTACCTCTACTCGCGCGCAGTCGTCCCCCCAGCCCGATAGCCCAAACTTCCTCAGCCCAAAGGAAGCAACGCCCTCCACCCCCCATTTACATCCAAGACAAGGGGAAATGGACTGATGTGTCCAAGATGTGTGTTGATCGAAAGATCAACTACACAAACGCCCGTGCCTGCCAAAATGGCATTAAAGTCACCGTCCCTACGTCGAACGACTATAGGGAACTATATCGCGCCCTCCGTGAAAGGAATATTTCCTTTCACACTTTCTCCTTCCCGAGGACACGCCCACTCGTGTAGTTATTAAACGTGTCCCTAAAGAAATCCTAGTACAGGATATTAAAGACGACCTTGCCGATCAAGGTATACCAGTGATCGCCGTCCATCGCTTACATAAAGCGAGAGGTGGTGAATTGTACGACATGGTTCTTGTCATTTGTGAACCAACCGAAGGTCATCACCCGATTTTCAAGATTAAGTCCATTTGCTCCCTATCCCGTATCTTAATTGAAAAGCCCTATAAAACCGCAACAGTGGGACAATGCCACCGTTGCCAACTGTATGGCCATGCGCAGAGCAACTGCTATGCGACTGCCAGATGCGTCAAGTGTCTGGGCGAGCACAGCACTGCGGACTGCCCTCGGCCCAAAGATCGAACCCTCTGTTTGGAACCACCCAGCTGCGTTCTCTGCGGCCAGACTGGTCACCCGGCAAACTACCGCGGCTGTCCCAAAGCCCCCAAACTCGCTCCTAAATCAGCGAAGCGCGCCAACGCCCGCCTACAAAGAGAGGCACCTTCCTCTCAAATTCCCCAACGTCTCGCTCCTCAGAGACCATCCCCGTGGACCAGGCTAAACGACGAAAAAGCCTTTCCCTCCTTGGCTCCTGCCAAACCTTTGCAGGCACTGATGGATATACCCATCGCAGCGCAGATCCTGCCTATAGCCGTGGCTCCAGAGGCCACAACCGGTCCCAAACCCGCGCCTCAAACCACTGCTGCTCCTGCAGCCAAACAACCGCCCAAACCCTCACCCGTCGGGAACGGCGAGTCTTGCGCCCAGACTCTACTGCGCCACTATAAAATATTTATGACCCGCCAAGCCAGGTCTCTCCGCGATGCCCTTCTGGCTGCCGAGCAGCGGAACAACGGCAAAATTACTACGGAAATGTACAGCCAAATATTCAGCACACACAGTGATGTCGTGCTAGGCCTCGACCAGATGGATGCGATAGACTGATCCAATGGATTCCCAACGCACAAACCACACTAGGCCTCGATCCCTTAAATTAGGTTTTTTCAACGCCAATGGCATTTTCAACCAACGCGCCGAAATAACTAAATTCCTCCGCGACCACCAATTAGACGTCCTCCTTATACAGGAGACCCTTTTGAAACCCCACCGCGCTGACCCCAAAATTGCGAATTACCGTCTAGTTCGCAATGACAGAACACGCTGCCACGGCGGCGGTACCCTTATTTATTATAGGAAGGAGTTATACTGCATCCCTCTCAGCCCACCCGCGCCTCTCTCTCACCTAGAGTACTCTGCCTGTCGACCAGGCATGACTGGTCATCCTCCGATAACCATCATCTCTGCCTAACATCCTCCACCATCGGTCGCGTCTCTTGCTTCAGACGATCCTATCGCGCTCACCAGCGATCTCACGACTCTCTTTGGCCTGAGTGACTCCGTCTTACTAGCGGGCGATCTCAACGCCAAACACCCCGCTTGGAACAGCAACACGACAAATGCCAGAGGCAGAATCGTGTATAACCTAGGCGCGACCCTAAACTATGACGTCATCGCTCCGATGACTCCCACCCACTACCCACACGACCCCAACCATAGGCCCGATGTCCTCGATGTGGCGCTCCTAAAGAATGTAAACCTCCATTTGCACTCCATAGAAGCGCTTCACGAGCTCAACTCGGATCACCGTCCCGTTATCCTACACCTAGGTTCCCGCTCGGGTAACCATGATCCTACCCAATCTCCTCCGACCCAATTGATCACCGACTGGAGGAAAGTAAGTGAAAAACTGAAATCCACCACGTCGCCTCACTTGGACACCATTCCTGACCACATAGTCTCAGTCACTGACACGACGGCGGCGATCGACTCGCTTACAGATCACGTACAATCCGTCCTGAACGATTGTTCAAGGGAAGTTCCAGTAGCGGAAGACCACCGCTGGAAACTCCCGGACGATGTACGGAATCTGATAACCGAGAAGAACGCAGCCATCCGTGCGTACAGCGCTTTTCCCTGCGCCGCAAACAAAGCTCACATGCGCAACTTACAGCGTGCTGTAAGAAAACGCATTGCCGAGCAGCGTAATGCGAGCTGGGACAAGATGCTGAGCGAACTTGAGCCCACCCATCTTGCCTTCTGGCAGCTTCAGAGTAAGTTACGATCCACTGAAGAGGCCACAATGCCTCCTCTCATTCGTCCCGATAAGAGTGTCGCCTTCGATAACTCTGAAAAAGCAGAATGCCTAGCCGACAGCCTAGAGTCCCAGTGTTCTCCCAGCTCTCAACCAGTAGACCAAGCCCACCTCGATATGGTGAACGCCGAAGTCGAACGTAGAACTTCCCTTCCGCCCGTCGAAGATCCCGATAATCCACTGGCCCCCATCACTCCTGATGAGGTCCAGGATATCATTAAAAGTCTCCAACCGCGAAAAGCCCCTGGCTCCGACGGCATCACCAATAGGGTTTTCAAACTTTTCCCCGCCCAGCTTATAGTGCTAATGACTGCCATCTTAAATGGCGCATTAAGCAATAATATGTTCCCCGCAACCTGGAAACAGGCCACCGTCATAGGTATTCCCAAACCAGGCAAGCCCAAGTCTGACCCGTCTAGCTACCGTCCCATTAGCTTACTCAACGTCCTCGGTAAAATCTATGAAAGGCTTATATATAAGCGGCTCAAAGATTTTGCCGAAGCAAAGAGTCTAATACCCAATGAGCAGTTCGGATTTAGAACCCAACACTCATGTATCCAACAAGTCCACCGCATCGTAGAACACGTCAGCGCCGGCTTCCAACGGGGCGCAATAACGGGAGCCTTATTCTTCGACATAGCGAAAGCGTTCGACAAAGTCTGGCACAATGGCTTAATCTATAAGCTATACCAACTCGGCGTGCCTGACCGTCTCGTGCTCATCCTACGGGACTTTTTATCAAATCGCACCTTTCGTTATCGAATTGAGGGGGAGCTTTCCTCCCCCCATCCCATTCACGCAGGAGTTCCTCAAGGCTCCGTACTATCCCCCTCGTTTTCACGCTATTCACTAGTGATATTCCCAAGCATAAAAATACCCAACTAGCCCTATTTGCCGACGATACGGCTATCTATTATACCGGTCTTAAACCCGATGCCATCGCTCGCACTCTCCAAACTTCCGCAAACACTCTGGCCAAGTGGTTCCGGAAATGGAGAATCGAAGTCAATCCAGACAAAAGCCAGGCAGTCCTCTTTTCTAAACCGCGGATAAACCCACCCTCCCCCGTCCGATTACCATGTAAGGCAAGCCGATCCCTTGGGAAAAGCAAGCCAAATACTTAGGCGTGGTCCTCGATAGACACCTCTCCTTCGCTGAGCACATAAAGCAAGCACGTTCACGCGCCGCTTTCGCTCTAGGTAGGCTCCACTTCATTCTTAGCTCTCGCAGCAAGTTATCACTCAGGTGCAAGCTGCGTATTTTCACCGCGGTCATCCGTCCCATCATGACCTACGCCTGCGCTATTTTCGCACACGCAAAGCCCTACCTCCTCCACAAGATGCAGACCCTCCAAAACCGATTCCTCCGTAGAGTCACGGGAGCCCCCTTTTATGTTCGAAATGAGCTTCTTCACGTAGACCTCAAGATGCCCACCATCCAGCAGTTCATGAAACGCGTCTCCAAGCGTTTCTTTGAAACTTCAATCCAACATAGGAATCCCCTTATCGTATCGGCCACCCAATACGAACCCTCGCGTATCTCTAAGATTCGCCGACCAAGGCATACCGTAGTCACTCCCGATGACGCAATCACACTGCTCCAAGAGAGCCATAGGGAAACAAGTACAGTGGCACACAAACAGAAAAACCGACCGTCCTTCCGTCCTCGCCGCCGAGGCCCGCCGCGACGTCCCGGTAATAGTCCACCCCGACGCTTGCCAGAGCCAGCCCACGACGCTGAGCCAGTAGCTTTAAATTCCCTTATTAATAATAATAATGATATGATCCAGCCTGTCCCTAGCTGCCCTCCCCCTGCGACGCCCTAAGCCGAGGTCCGTACCCCACAGGGGGTGCCCTTAGCGTGTAGTCGCATAGTTTGTAAGTTTTTTAATAAGCCCTGGCTGGAGGCTTTAATTAATTTATTAATTAAGGCAACCACAGGCAAGCCCGGTTAAGCAGCCGACAACCTCAAAGGTTGACATGCGAGATGCCACACAAAAGAAAAAAAAAAAAAAAAAAAACAGCTGAAGGAACAGGGTCAGTTTTTAGTCAGTAGAAGTTCGACAGTCCCTTCCGCTCCACCCAAAGCGGGTGAAGTCATTCGAAGATTTTCCCACTCGAAATAAATAGGTTATTTCGATACCAATACACCATACATTACATACCGAGATATGTCTCGTATCATCGGTCTACTGTAATCTGGGAAACAACTTAACCTTTGGTATGCCGCAACGGGCACAGTTACTGTACCGCCGTATGCCGCGAAAATAAGGAGATATCTCACGGCCGCGCGACAGGTGGGGAGGTTTGTCTAGTGAATACACTCTCAACACAGGCGTGAGACAGGGTGGACTTACATCCCCCACACTGTTTAATTTGTATAAATTACTTGATAGCTGTTTGACATCAAATATCATTAAGATTAGAAAACGTATCTTCTACCTGATTTTTTATTATAAAAGATAATGAATCCTAGTTTTATACGAGCACAATTTAGATAGAACAGCATGAGTCGTATATTTATTATAAATCGTTTTTTCTTACGACTCGGAAAAAATGTTAATACTTTGGTAAAACGCAGATATTACAAATATATATATAGTTATTATATTTCGAAGTTTTCTGGATTCTATTCTTCAGTATTTTGTGTTCATAATAAAATTATAAATAGGTCAACTTTGGTAAAATATTTAAGAAAGGTTCAAGTTTCTTTTGCAAATTTTAGTAGCATTTCCACGCGCGGATCCGCGTTTCGAATGTTTCAATTACCATTTCAGACGAATTACGATTGAAAATTAATGGTTTGACCGCATTAGAAGCTAATTTCGTTCAATGCGAACTCTTTTCTAAGATTTTAAACCTTATCTGTATGTAAATACTATAGAAAAATGCAAAATATCGCGTGGAGTCGTTTTAGCGTGGATCCGCGTTACGGCGGTAAGACGGGATTGCGCGGATCCACGTTCCAAAGGTTAAGTTGTTGTTTTCGACTGTCATGTGTTATCAGATATTCATGGGCTATTTAGGTCTGATAGGCAGTCGCCCAATGCAAAATACCGATACCTAGCCGCATCCGCATAGACGGAAAGCCGACCCTAACAAGGCCTGTGGAGCATTTTGTTTGTTCTTCTCCATAGAAAACGACCAATTTTGAACCGTGAACTAACTTCTGATATTTTATAAGTAGACCTATGTGAAATAAAATATTTTGAGTTTGAGTTTGAAAAAGGCTAGACAGGATTGACTTTCTGCTTAATCAATTTCATCCTACATAAATTATACATATTATCTAAATCCTACAGATTGTCTTGATGATGTCAGATGCCTTTTTCATTGCTAATTTAATGTAGGTATTGATTACCCAAGTCATAATAAAAAAGTATCGTAATCATAATATATCCAGGTTCTTTCCCGGTTTTTATGCCTATATATACATCTTATCAAATCTAGTTTCTAAACCAGGTTCGATAACAAAATCAACCAAGTGTGGACTCGTGCCGACTACTTTATTCAAAATTATCCAAGTTTGTTAATATTATAAATGTGAAATTTTGTGAGGATGGATGTGGATGTGTGTTACTCTTTCACGCAAAAACTACTGAAAGGATCTGAATCAAATTTGGTAAGTAGATAGTTGAAATCCTGAAATAACACATGTGCTCCTTTTTTCCCGGAATTCCCACGGGATCGGGAATAACGCGGGAAAACCCTCCCACGCGAACGAAGTCGTGAGCAGAAACTAGTATCTAAATAAATTAAACCTGAGGAATTACTTCGTACGATATTGCTCCTTGCCAAATTTCACGATTCTAGGTCACCAGGGAAAGAAGAATTGTTCTTTAATATGATAACCTTTATTTTTTTAGAAAAAATAATTCGTGAGTCTACATAACCTCAAAATCGGGCAAAAAAGGTACTTTTTGCACTTTTAGGTTAGGATATCTCAGAAACCTGACGTGATATAGCAATTCTGAGGCCAGATTCGCATTCAGCGCATTGAAAACCTTTGGAAATGTATAGTCTAGTTTCTGGTTAAGAAGTTTGGTTAAATTTTGTTGGCCTGTGTTATTTAAGTGAGCAGTACCTATTACGTGATCAAATGAAAATATTGGCATTCGCTATTGAAACTCACAATGCAAACAGGTCAAATGTGGTACACAATGTAGATACTGAGTAATTTTCTAGTTTGTACATATTATGTCAACCTACCTATTTTACCTAGAAAATAAAACTTGCTTATTAATATATATACTATTTTATTATTACCATAGCAATTGATGAGGTCTACGATTGAACGAGCGGGCCTAGAAGATGCGTGTTAAGTCTTGTATATTGTATATACTTATATTATTCACTCGCATTATTCAATGACAAGTTCTCAACACTGGACCGCTTCTGTACGACACGAAACCATAGTCAGCATCTTTGGTCAAGGATCCGGATGATCTTCTTTTTTGAGACACAGGATGCTCAGTCATACCAGTAGTGCCAGTAAGATACACTCATACATACACACATCACCCAAAAATTTACACACATCCACACTATTCAGATACACTTACACATACACTGTAAATAATAATAACAGACATGTCTACTTTGTATTTAATCTACCTCTAATATCTGTGTACTTCATAATTGGCGTAACTTTTAAGTAACTGTTTTGACACCTGCAAGCTGTGAAGCTACCTTTTATAATTAAATAAATTATAATAAATGCGAAACTTTACAGATGGGATGGGATGGGACTCAAAACAACACACATTGATGGGATAAAATTGAGCACTCAGATAGATTATAGTCTAAAATAGCTAGGCTACTGTTTGCACCGGTAAAATATGCGAAACAGAACATTTAAACTTTATAAAAGAAACTTATGTTTCACCTAGTATTATTTTGCTTTGATAGTAATTTTAAGCTTTGAATTATTGCGTTAATCAGAATCCAAACAAACGTTATGGACCATTCGCGTAGCAAGTTGCCGTTATGGGCATATGAATAAGGGATATCAGCCATTCAAGCTAGTGATTGCAATAGTATTGGCTCAATCTTAGCTGGGTATCTGGGCAGGTGCTAGTGGATTATTTACATTTATTTTATTTAGCAATAAATCGCACAGATCACACACGTCGTCATCGAAAATCGTCAAGAAAAAAAAATAGGTGCAAAAGCTAATCAAAATAAAACCTCTTTCAGTATACCACTGACGGTGATAAAAGTAAAGTAGATACCATGATTAAGAGAAGGAAAAAACAATATCATTCCCTAATGACGTTTTTTTTTATGAGAATGTTAATAATGTGGTTAGAATTAACATTACTAGCAATCTTGTTAACCCTTCCAACTGAGCTAAACATGCGTGTGTTTGGAGAGGGTTAGCGGCAAAAGTGTAACAGGTGGGGTTCGAACCTACGTCCTCTCGATCACAAGTCCGCCACCTAAGACGCTATTGACGGTTCATATGTACAACTAGTACTCACGCGGGGCTTCGCTCCCGTGGATTCTATCACGGTAAAAAAATAACTCTCCTTTTCTTCAGTCGCGTAAAAAGTAGCCTATAACCTTCCTCAAGCTTCAAGCTACTTCCATACCAAATTGCATCCAAATCCACCTAGTACTTTCGAAGATTAGCGCGTTCAAGCAAACAAACAAACATACAAACAAACTAACAAACTTTTCCGCTTTATAATATTAGTATAGATTTGTATTATGTGTATTTGTACATTGTACTCGATAGAGATCTATTATAATTCCGATTTTAATGCTCCTGAGTTGAAAAATGGTATCTAAAACTACCAAGTAAGTACATTTTATCATGGGATGTTCAATTATGATGCATTTTCACGTAATTTATAGACTTAAGTTATCATGTTATGTTTCAACGTATTTTGATATTCTTTGAAACATATATATATAATATATATAACAGTTTTTCCGGGATTTTTACCAACGTATTTGTACATTTTGGCATTGCACACCATTTGTAACCAATTTTAATACAGAAATCACTGATAATTTGACTCAAATCGCAGAATGATTAAACTATCGCTTAGAAACCTTTACGTTTCTTTCCTTGAAACTGTTTCACAGAAACTAGTGCGACGTCATGTTGCTTAAATTAGCGTTTTCGCGGGATAGTAAAATTGACAATATTTAATTAGACTTTTTAAGGCCAATACTTATCAGAATTGAAAATAACAATTTTTATGGGTTCCATAATCATTACTAAATAATATGAAATGGTGTTTAAAATCGTGTCAAATAGCCTTTTCTTATAAAGTATCAAAATGGACTTCATCGATACCGTTGCTAGATTGTTTTGTCGTAGATGTGCACTCCCGCATACATACAATAGAGAAGCCGACAATCGTTAGTCAGACTTGTCGCCGTGCAGTCTTGTCTGTATTAGACAGTTTTGCTTATGAAACGTGTTGTTTGAAGTGTGCGCATCTTCATATTCTTTGTAAAGCAATAGTCTGACTTAAAACTGTCGTGACTCAAATGTGTGCTCAGCCTAACACACAGACATGATGCCTAATTCAAACTAAGAACAGAGATTCTAAGCATATTAATTGTCTATGTTTCTTTCAACCTAAGCTGCCAGTTATTATTTTTTTCTTTTAATATGTGATGTATGAATGATTTGATGATTATTATTATATTAAACGATAAAAAAATGTTATTTTACTATTCAATTTATTTATTTTTATTATAAGAAAGTATACATAGGTACCTATATTGATTTAGTATCACTTAAACCTTTGGGTTTGTGTGTGATACTGCACAATTCTATTTGTCTTACTTAATAATGCATACATACATTAGGGTAGTCAGTTAGGAAAACCTGGCATCACCTAGTTTAAATTGACGCAAAAAATACGAGTAAAAGTGTTATTTATAACATAATATTTGCAAAATAAATATCATTATTTCATTATAATATGAGTGTTATTGGAATTTGAAACATGGAATTTTAAAAACATTGCTACATAAAAAATACTTAGGCATCAAAGTACTCCTCCACATCGCTTTCGTCCGAAAACGTGCCCAGAAGACTGGCAACATTGCCACGTTGTATGGCAATGCTTATTCTTTGGGCAAAGAATGAGCCTTTTAAAGGAGACTCGCACTCGGGCCCCATGATCCAAGCGTTTCGACCCCAAACGGCACAAAACTGTAATTACTAGAAAAGTTACAGTATTTGCGTCATTTGAGGGCCTCTGCAGTCGCGGTGCGCGGCGTCCCTATTATATATAAACTATTGTTTTCTTTTTCATATTGTCATCGTATGGTTTAGTCTAAAGACTCAAAGCTATACTAGTCTAGTACTTTTTGTATCAAGCGGATTCCCAAAACCTTCCCCAATTTATTGATCTTATTCTTATATCACACCACACCTGTCGGTCACATAATTCAACATACCTATGTTGTATGTGTGTGTATGTATATACATACACACACATACAACATAGGTCAACATAATTTTATCGGTACCTATCTGTTTTAAACTAAGTAAGTATGTAAGCGGTTAAGGCTTCCATGTTTTGTGTTAATAGGTACCTATAGGATAATAATATGACGTGGAGGTTTGGTTATCGCGCTTGAACAAAAGTGGGCACCACTGCAATAATTTGCTTACCATAATAATCGGACCTTCGACCGCCACGTCTTTCTACCGCAAGGTGATAGAAAAGATCTGTGAATAACCATACGAAATATCTGATCACTAAAAAAATCCATCTATTGTTAATATGAATAATCCATCTATGGTTTCAGTTACGTAGTGCTGGAACCCGATAGATTACAAATCCAGCGCCAACGTTTGAGGTGAGAAAAAATGGGTTGCAAATATTCTTTTAACGGACTTCAACAAACATAGTATTTTTCATCAAAAAATAACACACATACGCGTATAAAGCAGGTAGTAAAAAGTAGGTCTACTGGCAAATACAATGTAGTTTCAAATTTTGACAATTCACAAAACTAGTGCTTCGAAAGGTGTCATTTAAAAAGATCATTAGGGGTATACCTTGAAGCGCTCCAACTTTGAAACGCACCAAATGAAGCGCATTAAAAGTATTCCTCCAAACCCACCAAATGAATAGAGATCGGTATCGGTAGTCACAGAAAATCGATATTGATAACGCTGTTATCATACACTGTCTGTTTGATATTGTCACTAAAATATTACTTTCAGGATGAGGAGTAAAGTACTCGATTGCCAAATGAAGTCATCGCAAACGCTGTTAAAGCTCTATGATCAAGTTATGGTAAAAGATACGAAGCTGGTGCTTTTTGTCGTTTTCACGGATCTTCATCTTAATGAGAATTATGTATAGTATAGATTTTTTTTTATTACTCATGGGCCCACTCTTGACTTCGATCTCGCCTGATGGTAAGTCATAGATGAGGTCTAAGATGGGATGAGCGAGCCCAGAAGATGCCTATTCACTGGTGCTTAAAGGTCACTAGTGGCAGGGAACACAGAAGCCGGCAGAGAATTCCACAACTTGGCTGTACGCACAATAAATGTGGAGGAGAAGCGCTTGGTACGACAAGACGGTATATCAACCAAGTGTGGGTGGTACCTAGCCGTGCGTCTGGTAGACCGGTAGTGAAAGGGAGATGGAGGAATCAGGTCATGAAACTCCTGCGCACACTCCCCGAAGTACAATCTGTAGAAAACCGACAGGCAAGCAACGGTTCGCCGATGAGCCAGGCTATGAAGCTTGTCCACCAGCACCTCGTCGCCTATAAGCCTTTTAGCTCTCTCGATCGAGTCCAATGCAGCAAATTGGTACTTTGCAGAGCCATCCCACAAGTGGCTACAATACTCCACGCAGGAATGAACCTGTGCTTTATACAGATTTAGAAGCTGTCCAGGCGTGAAGTACCGCCTCACCTTGTGTAGGATTCCCAGCTTTTTTGCTGCAGTCTGAGCTCTGGACTCGATGTTGTTGAGGTCTGACGTCAACTCCATGCTCAAAAGCTCCAGGCGATTGGTAACTGGCACAGATGCACTTCGGAAAGTAGGGGTCAATTCAAAAGGGCTCCTTTTAGCGCTGAAAAGACAAGCCTGTGTTTTCAGAGCGTTGAATTTGACCAAAGTGTCGTCAACCCATTGGGAAACGAGATTTAAGGTCAAATTCATGCGCTCTACCATGGCCTTTCTGAGAGTGGCAATTTCGTCCACGTCAGCTCTAGAACTGGATAAGTATCTTTCTGAGACTGTGCTGTCATCCGCGTACCCAACTGCTTCCAGCTGAAGTAGGTCATTGATATGCAGCAGAGAATTTACTTCATTCTTCTTAATTTGAAAAATTCGATCTCCGGTTTCAATGTATTCAAATTTCTAATAAGTTTCAACCTAGGATTACAAAACCCTTGCCATATTGTTTGTATATACCCTTTGAAGTACACGTTATTTTAGTAGGTTTGTTTTATTTATTTCTAGCTTCTGCCTTCGGCTTCGCAGGCGTGAAACGTCTCACCCATGTCCTTCTCTAAGGTTTACTTTAATTTATCTCAGTATTAACTTTTATCAACACTGGTTCAGTGGTTTCGATGAGAAAGTACAATAAAAAGACAGTTTCTTTCGCGTTTATGATTCATCTGAATCAAAACTGAATATTTTAGTTTTGTAAATATGCCTATTAGTTTTTGGCATAGTTAAGACAAAATATAATCTTAATATTCACTACTAATATATTCGAAGATAAAATAACGTTTGATCTTATCACTCGGGGACTTTTAAAACGTTAATCAAAAATAAACGTCAAAACGGAAAAAGTCCCGTTTTATCCATCTGTTACCTTAATTTGATAATGAGGTGCTTCTAAAAATGATTTTTTCTGTGAAATGACATATTATAACAAACATTTCAAGGTAACGACGCGAAATAAAGCTTTTGTGTGGATAGATACAGCTTTAGTATTATATAAGAGGACTAAATGTAAGAGGGTTTTGGGTTTGGATCAATTTTATGATTCCTTTTATCATTCGTACCTATTTGATATTACACTGCGTGAAATCTATATATAATCCGGATTCATCACTACTTTAAAACTGCCCGTACTTATAAATCAAACGCACTGATCTAGGGACTCAGTGTAGAGACTTTCTGAATTCTGTTATAATGCAAATAATGTGAACTCTTAACTTATAACAGTCTCAGCATGTGTACCATATATGTTCGTTCATTTCTACCGTACGTTAATGACACAACCGCAGTTTTCAATGCAATTTCTTTTTTGATGAAGTATCAATATTACTGTTCTAATATTCTTGTCACAAAAATACTAATCAAGATGGTACTTTTTTACCCGACTACGGCAAAGCCAAAGGAAGGATGTATGTATGTGTGTATGTTCATCTGTTCCCTCATAGCTCCAAAGTTACTTATCGGAACTCGACAAATGAGGTATCGTTAGAACCGTCTTGACCGTCCGCTAAACATAGGCTATGTGACGTGTCACAAAACCCAATGTGGCGCCCTTTAGCGCCCAAAAAGTGTTGTGTTAAAAAATAAAAATAAGATAAATACATCGTGTTTGATATCATTTAAAAGGGCACACATGCATATTTCCAAAATATTGCTTAAATTTAAAGTGGCGCTTTCTAGAGGCCAAAAAATCATGTGTTAAAAAAAAATATGATAAATACACCGTGTTTGATATCATTTGAAAGGGCTTCACTTGTACTTATCAAAAATTTTCACAGGCCTGTTGGTCTAGTGGTCAGTGGCCCTGAACAGAAAAATTCAGAGATTTTCAAAAAGACAGAAACTAACAAATTTTCGTGGTGTTTTTCATTTGAGAGTCTCCGCAGCTGTTTCACTGCACACTAATGAACAGAAGTTTTATGTTAATTACATACGATCTGTGTTCAAGTCAAGAATGAATAGGTATTTACTGAGTAAGCGTGCTCTACCTTCGACTACATCATCGCTTTCCATCTGGTAAGATTGTGGTCAAACGCTAAGTTAGTCCAAAAAAAACATACCTAGTTCATATTTGACAATTTAGCTTTTGCAAGTAAATAGTATTTAAGCACAGTGATTTAACACCAAAATTGTTTAAATAATAAAAAGTAAAAAAACTAAAACCCGACTACGACAAACAAATCAACGCTGAAAAAGTATGAAACAAAATTTTCAGGATGCTGAAATAAACAAGGTTACTGGAAAAACAAGAACAGAACAAAAATAAAAGCCGCAGTCACACGTTATTAATTGTTTTGTTACGGTTGATATTCTATATAACGTGTGACTACGGCTTTTATTTTTGTTCTGTTCTTGTTCTGAACTGAACTTCGGTCCAGCTTGCGTTCGCGTGGCAAATGATCGCAGCGTTCAACTGGCGATGTAGCCTCTTGACGGGGCCATTAGCTGCGGGATGGTAAAAAGTGGTTAGGTGGTGAGTGTCGCCTATGAGGGCGGCGAGGCTCTTGAAGGTGTGGGATTCAAATTGCCTCCCGCGGTCCATGGTGATATGCTCGGGACAGCCAAACCGGGTGATCCACCTAGTGGTGAGGGCGGCGGCGCAGGTCCTGCTGTCATGTCCTGCAGTCGATACGCGTCAGGCTAACGTGTTGCGCAGTCGACGATCGTGAGGCAGTACCTGTAGTTAGAGGACACTCATAAGGGACCAATCAAATCGAGGTGAATGTGGCGAAACCGTGCTGATGGCGGTTTTAATGCCTGTAATGGTGCTGTAGGTATGGCGTGTCACCTTACTCTTCTGACACGCTTCACATTCTTTTGCCATCCGTCTACAGTCTTTTCAAACTCCTGGCCAAACAAACCTTTCAGTGACCAACCAAACACTTGCCTTTCGCCCTGGATGACTGAGGTTATGAAGGGAAGTGAATACCTGCTTGCGAAACGACCTTGTAATAAATAACCGTGGAGTACCCGTTTCGTTGCAGTCAGAGATGTGATAAACGACTTAAAATTTTTAACGAACTTATTCGTTTATTTTTTATCAAAAGTCACTTACGTTAACTGCTTAATAGCTTATCTGCTTATTTACTTGCTTACATTAAAAATAATGAAATTATGTTGTTTGCTTTTTTGTTTTCTCAGCTTCAAAGGTGATCCGTCTCTCAGCAAGCTCTGCAGTTCGGGGTCAGTTTGCTGTTGGTTGCGCTATCTTCAGCTATAGTGCGGACAGGCGATATAGCTTCAGCAGATTTAACTTGTGGTGGATAGACTGTAAGCGACGTCATGTTATCTATGAGACGCTGGATCCAGCAGTCGATAATCAGATTGTAATAAGCTAAAAAGTCGACTCCAATTATGGGCTTGTTGACATCAGCGACTATGAATCTTTTTTTTTTCTCATCTCCAAGTAAATGCGCCTCAGTTGCCATGGCAACGAAAATAACAATATTCGCTTTGTTGTAATTCTTGGTGAAAATTAATAAATAAAAATAGTTTTCTGCATCATTGTGAGCTGCAAAATACGCGCGTGAGTCACCAAAGTCTCCGTATCGTGTTAGTCAAAGTTTTTTCGAAGTGCCCACATAAATAAGAATGGAAGAGAAAAGTGACGGAAATAACGCGGATACCGGTGATTCTATGGGTTGGATTTTAAAACGAGTCGCCTGAATTTGAGGGTATTGGTGTTGTAGGGGGCTTAAGGGAGTTAGTCTTAATCCCCCCAAAGTAATTTTGGCTGCCGGAGTTGCATCTAAATATTTTTAAACAATTTTCTTAAATATATTGCAATTATGCAAAACGGAACGTAATTTTTATGCTTTAATACAGTTTTTCAAATGTAATGTTTACGTTATTCTGTGTCCTAAATGCAGCAAAGAGCATGAGAATTGTGAAACAGACAGAATTGTATGTCCTAATTGCAAAGGGCCTCACATAGCACTTGATAAAACATGCCCTGCTTTCCTAAAAGAAAAAGAGATTCGAACTCTAATGAGTGTAGAAAATATATCCTATAGAAAAGCCTTAGAAGTATATCTAAAGAAAAACAACAAAGGCAATATGGGTGCAGCAATTGAGGATTCTGTTGAAAGGATGGCGGAGAGTCAAATAACTTTGGAGAAAACTTACAGTAGTGCTGTGAAATCGACAGTTACTGCACAAGAAATCTTGACTAATGAAAGTACATTCATTCAAACAGAAATTTTAGGCAACAGTCAACTACAAAAACAAAAAGTGGACAAGACTAAGAAGCAAAATAAATATAAAGACAGACGAGAAAACCAAACTAGATCTATGGAATCAGAGTGCGGAACCGTTTTTATGGAAGATGAGATAACTGAAAGTAGTCAGGAAAAAGGACAATCGGAAAAAAAAGCTGAAAAGAAGACGAAAAGAAAATTCAGATTTGTGGAAATATTTTAAAAAATTAAAGAATTGATTTATTCAGAAAAAGGATTTGAAGAAATAATAATGTCAGTGTTGAAAGTGATATTTGAAGAATGTAAGGTATTTATTAAGGATTTTTTGATTGGAGGAAATTTATGTCAATGGCTATTAAAATCATTCAATGTATAATTATCGCAAAGACACGTTGATCAATATTCTACAATGGAATAGTCAAAGTTTAAAGCCAAAATCAACCAGTTTCGACGCTTTACTTAGACAGGAAAAAATACATATTGCTATTTTAAGTGAAACTTGGCTTAATCCAGACGTTCATTTTAGTATAAGAGGTTATAATATATATAGAAAAGACAGAGACGATTCTTACGGTGGTGTGGCAATAATTATACATAAATCTATACAGGCGCAAGTATACCCAATTAGTTTAAGTAATATAGGTATAGAGGTTATATGTATGAAAATACTTAATTGTAAGAGTTTGGAATATGTTGTATCTATTTACTGTCCATCTTCAGTGCGTGCAACATCATCAGATTGGGACAATATTTTCTCGTTAGTGCCTAAAAAATCATTAGTTGCAGGTGACTTTAACGGTCACCATCCTAACTGGTCTTATAAAACGGATCAGCGTGGAACTCAAATATTGGACTCATCTTTGGAACACAGCTTTGTGTCATTAAATAATGGAGAGGCAACCCGGATCAAATTAGTTAATGGGAATATACAAAGGTCATCACCGGACATCACACTATCATCATCTGATATCGCTATTAAATTTAATTGGGTTGTAATGAATGAAAATTTAGGTAGCGATCACCTCGTCATTAAGATTTCGATGAATTTTCAACAAAACATGGAGTATAATAAAAAACGAAACTTCAAAAAAGCAAAATGGGAGACATCGTCATGAGCTTACAGAGTCCTTTTTTCGAGTAGTTGACATAAATAATAATATTCAGGCATTATATGACTATTTCGTAGAACAAGTTAATATGGCAGCGAATAAACATATACCTATAATTAAAATATGTACTAGTCCCTTAAGGAATTTTAAGCCTAAAGAGTATTGGGATTCATCATTATCTAGAGCAGTGGCTGAACGAAGGTTGGCTTTAGCCAAATTCAAAAGAAATCCTACTCCTGACAATCTAAAAAGGTTAGAAGAAAAAGGAGCAC
Organism: Tholera decimalis; assembly: GCA_943138885.2. Lineage (NCBI taxonomy): Eukaryota > Metazoa > Arthropoda > Insecta > Lepidoptera > Noctuidae > Tholera > Tholera decimalis. The sequence goes on from OW964561.2 coordinate 18,351,821, forward strand.
ATGCACATAATTTAATAATGAAAGCCGCAGAGATAGCAGCTGGAAAAAGTTTTGTAGTAGCATAGATGAAACTTCTTCAGTTTCTGATATGTGGCGAAAGATGAGATGGCTTAAAGGTTATCGTCAAGCTAAATTTAGTGTGTCGGAGGAAAAACTAAAAGGTTTATTATATTCACTCACACCGGATTCAGTGATAAATGCACCACCAATATTCAAATCACAGAACGCTTTAATAGAGTCAGCATTTACAATAGAAGAATTTGAGAACAGTTTAAAAAAGAAGGATACTGCTCCGGGTAATGATGGAATAACTTACTCTATGATTTATAATCTTCCGTGTGAGGCCAAGGATTTTCTCCTCCGGGTATTTAATGACATTTACAGAACTGGAGATATCCCAAAACAATAAATGATAAATGATAAATGATCTTTATTTTGCAAATTGGTTATTAAATAACACTTTTACACGGCATTTTTTTTCCTTAAATATTAACTAGATGAGGCCGGTGTTTCCTAACTGACTACCCTGAGAAGAAACACCGAAACAAACTCAGGGGTCCGTCTCTTTTAAAGTCCATACAATCTACACTGAATTAATTATATGGGAACCTTGTAGGTTTCAGTCTGAGGCGGTCTTTTGAAGAAAGATGCTCACAGATTTGAGTGGGCCTGTCCATACAGTGCAAGCATTTGTCAAATGACGTATAGCTCAACTTAGAACAAGGAGTTTAACGATTTGACGAACAATACCAAGGTAAGGACCTTTAGGTAGGCCGCAAAAAGCACTCAAACTACCAGACAATTTATTATGTTTAACTCGAATAAATAAAAATAAAAATAAAAAAACCTACATAGTGCACTTATTCACAATCGTTTATGAGGATTATGTAGATTAGTCTGAAATGGCCTTTTGAGGAAAGACCAAACAGATTTGAGTAGACCCGTCCCGTCAGTGCAAGCCTTTGTCAGTTAGTCTGTAAGCTCAACTTCGGACTACTAAGGAGCTCAACGACCTGACGAACAATGCCAAAGACGGTACATTTGAGTAGGTCACTATACACTATACTCAAACTGTCAGACAACGTCGTAATAAAGAGAGAGAAAAAAAATGTAAATGGAAACAAAAAAAAAATACCACATAATCCTCGCATTTAAGTACATAATTAAGTAAATATTCAAAAAAATACATATATTATACTTTACAAAGTAAATATACATGTCAAAATAAAATAAAATATTATACTTTAATAAGTAAATATCCATGTCAAAATAATAATTAAAAAACAAAAAAAAATGTCAATTTGTATAAAAAAATAAAATACAAGAAATTGTGATTGTAAACAACACTAGTGCTCCCTGTATATCATTGGAGCAGCTCAATCCCAAGCCTTTTTATCCTCAACATAGTCTTTAACTGTGTAAAAAGCCTTCTGGCAAAGCTTGCGTCTTATGACTAATTTAAATTTGTTGAGGCTCAGTTCTTGCAAATGGCAAGGTAGTTTATTATAAAAACGTATGCACTGGCATTTAAAAGAACCACCTATTTTCTTGAGCTTTGTTTTTGGAATGACAAAGTTGTGTTTATTTCTAGTATTTACGTTATGGATATCACTGTGTTTTTTAAAGAGATTAATATTTTTATGTGCATACAAGAGATTCTCATAAATATACTGAGAAGGCACAGTCATTATATTAATTTCTTTAAATTTATCTCTGAGGGAGTGCCGTGGACTTAATTTATAAATAGCACGAATGGCTCTTTTTTGTAACACAAATATTGTATTTATATCGGCGGCATTCCCCCATAGTAAAATGCCGTATGACATTACACTATGAAAATAACTAAAATACACTAAACGGGCCGTCTATAAATCAGTTAGGCCACGAATTTTTCGAACGGCAAATGCTGCAGAGCTAAGTTTTTTGGACAATTTATCTATATCAATGGCGTGCGATATCAGTTATTGCTATTCCTAAAGCTGGGTACAACACAAATACGGAGACTCAACTTAGGCCAATATCCCTTATATCCTGTGTCTGTAAGATATTCCATAATATGATCGGTAAAAGAATAGAGTGGTTTATTGAAAAACATTCAATTTTGTCACCTTACACGGTTGGTTTTAGGAGAGCTCAATCTTGTTTAGATTCCATTTCAAGATTAACCACTTATATTCAATTGGGTTTCACTAGAAATGATCCTACATTGGCTTGCTTTCTGGACATTACAAATGCTTATAACCATGTTTTAGTAGAAAAGGTAGTTCAGACATTGGACGATTTGGGAATTGGCTCAAAAGTTTGTAGTTATTTAAATTCATTCCTATTAGAGCGAAATTTGATGATAAGAAGTAGTAGCGATGGACGAATCGTTGATGTTAGACGAGCAAGCAGGGGATTGGCACAGGGCGACCCAATATCACCGCTGCTCTTTAATATTATTACATCAATAATTTGCCAACAAATTCATTCTGTAATTGTTTCACAGTACGCGGATGATTTCGTATTTTACCTCAGCCATAAAGATTTAAACCACGCGGAATCGAATGTGCAAGTTGCTCTTAACTCTATGGTTGTGATGCTGAATGAAATGGGTCTAGACATGTCTCCAGACAAATCAAAGATGTGTCTTTTTAGTAGAGGTAGAAGAGAACGACAATTGAAACTTACAATTAATAACTTACCAATTTCCTCAGTAGATTGTGTGAAACACTTAGGTATCTGGTTAGATAGGTCACTTCTATGGAAAAGGCATATTAATGAAATACAGGAACAGACGGCTAAGTTCTTAAATTTATTTAAAGTTTTGGCAGGACCGACTTGGGGAATCCATCCGAAACATTTGAGATCTTTGTATATTTCATTGGTACGCAGTAGGATTGACTTCGGTTGTTTTCTCTATGATAATAGTGCAAAGAGTCATTTAAGTAAACTGGACAAAATTCAGAACCAGTATTTGAGGAGTATAGGTGGTTTTATAAAAAGCTCTCCAATACACGTAATGTAAGCTGAAATGTGTATTCCTCCTTTATACGTTAGGAGATTATACTTAGCTTACAAGTTCTGTATAAAAAGTATGTCAGGTTCAAACAATGTTACTATTAAATTGATAGATCAGTTGAATGATTTTTCAGTCTCAAGATACTGGAACAATAAGAAAAAACCACTGCTTGTGACCGTATACAATGAGTGTAAACTCCGTAATATACATTGTTCAAGTATTTTAGATATGTACTCACTGGAGAAATGGGTGACAGATATAAACGTACGGAATAAAATTAATTGCAATTTAGACTGTGTCAAAGTAGCAAAACGCAGCCACGAGGTTACATCACTTAAATTCGATGTTATCAAAGAACTTAATGAAAAGTACCAAGGGTGGAAAATGTATTTTACTGATGGGTCTAAGAGCAAAAGTGGATGTGATGCCGCTTATTATAGTTTGAGTGATGGTACTTCGGCCTTATTCAAATCTATCGATAAAAACGTATCTGTAATGACGATGGAACTCGTTGCAATCTCAAAAGCGCTAGAGAACATAATTTGTCAGGACTTTGTGAACCATTCTGTTAATCAAAACATTGTTATATTCACGGATAGCAAAAGTGGTTTAATGCATTTAGCTCGATGCGCCTCTGGTTGCAGAGGTATACCGATAGCTTATGTGATTCTTAGACTGTTTTATGAACTTAGTGATATTAATTTGAGGTTGCAATGGATTCCATCTCATATTGGTATACATGGAAACGAGAAGGCTGACATGTTTGCAAAAAAAGCCATTTTGGATGGACTGGAAATGGACATTGCCCCGTTCTACACAGAAATACTTAGTTATTACAAGAACATATGCTATAATCGTTTCAAAGAGTATTTCGACAGGAAGTCTAAAGAAAAAGGCATATGGTATAGGACTATGCAAAGTGAGCCTCCTCGAATCCCTTGGTTCGCTGAATGTCATACAAAGAGGTCGTATGTTGTTATGGCACATAGATTGCGTTCCGGTCATATACCATCCAGGAAATTTGGATACCTAATGAAAAAAGTCGATTCCCCTAATTGCCAAATGTGTAATAAAATCGAAGATGTTCAACATTTGCTCGTGGAATGTGAAAAGAACAGACGAGAGTGGGAGATAGTGATGCGAGAGTTAAAAGTATTAACTTTTAACTCTCGCATCACTATCTCCCACTCTCGTCTGTAAAGCACCAACATCATACACATTAGTGTATGATGTTGGTGCTTTCATTAGAATATTATCTACACCTAATTCAGGAGAAGCGAAACTTATTTATGAAATGGTTGCTGCATCACTAACTCCCTCGCTTACTCAATAATATATGTATTTTAATAGTAGTATCATTAGGTATAATAATTAATTAGATTAGGGTATGATGAGGCTGACGTACCTTTGTTAGGTAAAAGCCTCTAAATAAATATAGATTAAAAAAAAAAAGTAAATGCGCGGCAAAGTCCAAAATCCAGCGTGAGGGGAAGAAAACCGTATATGCTAATTACTGATCCGTTTGCCGCAAACAATTCGTACTTCATCTCCCGAACAGCGGATCGTGGAAATATACACAGGTCTGAACCCGCATCTATAAGATATTGTATCTTCGTGCAGCGATCCGTGATGAACAGGTGGCTTGAAATTGCGTGGCAGTTGTAAACCACCCTTACTGGCTGCCCTGGAAGTTTACCGCCTTCTTTGTATAGGCACACGGTTGTGTACATCTGTGGGCCATTAAGCCGCTACAAATGTATACCGTACTTGCGGATTTGGTAAATGTCGTCCTACTCCGAATCATGGCAGCACTACGTGCCAGTTCCAATTGTGTTTTCAAACCATTTAGGAATCCATTGAAATATACACACAAATTGCATCAAAATCGTTTCAACTGATTAGGAGGAGTTAGGTGACAACACACGTACTGAAGAATTATGTATGTTACGGATTATACTATCAGCCGGACCACTATGTAGCATAACCTCAAGAGTCGAAAATTATCGATCGATGAATATTCTTTAAAGCACGAATAAAAGTTAAATCAAATAAACCATAGTATTCCAACGTAGCAAAATCTTCTAAAAAGGAACCCAACGGAACACTCTATCCATTATAGAAAGGTTATGTATGTGGAAAGATCTATTTAATTCACTTGAATTTGTATCCAAATATTTAGATCAGCTAAGATCCCATTTGTTTTTATTACGGGTCTGATATCAGCATACGAATGTGTAACAAAAAACGCAATAAGATGTTTCTCTCGCGCGAACGTTACTATTTTATTTTATTGAAGATATAAGTTTCTATTCCCAATTAGAAAATTATTTGTTCTTGTATTGGGATTTGTGTGGGTTTCTTTTTAATTTTAGCGCCACTTGCACAGTTATCTAGTGCCACTGAACCAATGAATGTGGCCTCACTTGAATTGGTGACTGGAGCGCTGGGTTCGGGCTGAAAATCAATCCTGCCGAGACTCAGTAAATTGTTGTTGGTAGTTTCTGAAATATTAACTTGAGGATATACATACATCAACAGAACTCTTGGACGAAACAATTGCAGGAAGTCGGTTGTAAACTAATTGCTTCTGCAGACTCCCTGAGATGCCTTCGTAGTTTTCTTTCCATCACAACTAAAATTTATATTGGACAATCTCTTTTTCTTCCTAAATTGGACTATGCTGATGCCAGCTATCTTGATTTGACCCAAGATCAATAAGAAAAGCTAGAGTGACTTCAAAATCTCTGTATCAGGTTGATATTTGGCTTGCGCAAGTATGACCATGTTTCTGAATTTCGTACTAAGCTTAAATGGCTTCTTATTCGATTTCGCTGGAATAATCATTTACTTTCTGTGCTTTATATTATGCTATTTAATACCTTTACTCTTTTTTATCTTAAAGACCGCTTTCAGTTTCTTAGTGACACACATTATAGGTCCTTGAAATCATCGGAAAATGTAGAGTTAAGTATTCGTATGCATTCTACTTCCTTTTTAACCGACTTCCAAAGAGGAAGAGGTTCTCTATTCGTCGCGTATATATTATTTTTTTACGTAAGTATGTATGGATGTATGTTCAGCGATTACTCGAAGATGGTTGAACCGATTTGGAAAATTGTTTTTTTGTTTGAAAGGGTGGTTCGGAGGCTTCAGAGGTGGTTCCATTGTCATCAAGTCAGGATCTGATTACGGAATCTTGGATAAATCGAGGGAACTCATTAAATATTATAGGCACTCCTATAGCGATTTGAGTATTTTTTATAGTAACTTTTGCAGTTGGTTTTGAAGAGCACCATTTGGTGAAGTGGAACTGATGACGAAGACCACAGAAGGCCACCGGAACTGCTCAGTAAAAATATTTCATGGATTCAATTACTTGAATATGGTTACTAAGCACAATATGCTCGTCACAATGCATATGGTGAAGTGAAGCTCATGGTGAAATACCTGGAGAACTCCTCAACAATTAACGGCCCTGCATTGGGAAAGCAATATTTTGTAAAGTGTTATGAGTAGTTGGCATTTAGGCTTTTTTAACTAGGTAAATTACAAACTAACTAAATATAAATCTTTCATTATCCAAGCAGCTCGTTTGTGGAATGCATTACCCATATGAGGTGTGCTCAAACGTTACCAGCGTTCAAGAGAATGGTGAAGGAGCATTACTCGTATCTCTCACTATAATTAGATAGATAGATAGAATATACTTTATTGTACACCAATAATTGAATCAAATCAAAGGTTAATTTTTCCTCCTTTCAAATCAATCCTTTCTCAATTATACATATTAATATTTCTCAGTTTCCTTTAAGTTCTGTTCATCCAAAGGTTGTCTGTAAAAGATCCCACTATGCGATAAGACTGCCCATTGTAAAATAGTTTATTTTTTTTTGTGTCCATCGAAATATTGTAAGGTGTAAAATAAAGTATAAATACACAATTTATATTTATGATAAATACACATTTTTTTTTGCAATATGTACTGATATTTTTCGGTTTGAAATGTCAACGGGAAGTCATGAATTAACCTTTGCTTTCTGTTTAGAAGCACAATACGTAGTCAATGGATGGTATAAAGAAATCTTGTCCAACTCCCGACTTTTATTTTATGTTGGTATTACATAAATATGAATAATCATTTAAGTTTCCCCGTTCAAAGGAAGTCGCCTATCTTGGTATGGACATATGATAAGGAATAATGACATGTATGCTAGAGGAAGGCCAAAGAAAAGATAAATGGATTTTTTGGGCTTATGTAAGAAGCCTGAGTATATGTACCTGAGTATCCTAAATTACCCCATTTTCCGTACCACCATTTACCCTTCCCCCACTGTGCAGTCTTTTTTTACACACACCTTATATTGACAAAACGTAAACTACAAATGATTTTCCTGATTATAATATATTAGCGTTACAATTACGATAAAGTATGTGCTATACTTTTTTATACTATATTTTGATTAAAACAGTTATAATTATCAAATTAAAGAAAAAAGATAAGCATCTTGATAGTACAGTGCTTTTAGATTCATAATGATAGTAAGAAGATTTCACAAGTGATACCACGTTTAAAAATATATATAATGAATTACTCCTTTCTCGTTCATAAATAATGGGTTCCGTGATAATATTACCTCAATAAACAAAATTTTAATTTTTTCGTAATAATGTGAAATTGTGATGTAACCTCTCATTGTTTCCGATGGCATTTTCTGCCATCACGAATTTGTTATTAGAGCGGTTTGATATGTCAACAGGAAGTTATGAATTAACCTTTGCTTTCTGTTTAGAAACACAGTACGTAGTCAATGGATGGTATAAAGAAATCTTGTCCAACTCCCTACTTTTATTTGATGTTGGTATTACATAAATATGGAAAATCATTTAAGTTTCCCCATTCAAAGGAAGTCGCCTATCTTGGTATGGACATATGATGAGGAAGAATGACATGAATAACATGACCGTGTACTAGAGGAAGGCCAAAGAAAAGATGTATGGATTCTTTGGGAAATTTTATGTAAGAAATATAAGTGAATGATGGTGTGACGTCTGATAGGGTACAATGGAAGAAGAAAACGTATTGCGCCGACCCCAAGTAACTGGGATAAGGGCATGAAGATAATGGTGATTAAAAATGTTTTTCTTTTATATTTCTTGCATTCAAACAAAAGATTCAGCCGATCGACTGTTAGGTTAAATACCTACAAAATAGGATACCGTAGATAACAGTGGAAACCATGGTTACATTGATTAACAGGCTATTGTTTTAAGATAACCGAAATCCATGAAAACGACGGCCATGCTTCTGATATGTGTATCATTATCGCCAAGTGGAAAATTGACTTTGCCGTAAAGAATGTGATACTAATATGAAACACATTGTACTTTTCTCATAGGTGACTTGGATTTTAATTTCAAATATCATTTAAGTAATTTTTGATGGAATACTAACGAACTTACGACAGTTTTACTTTTTTAAGGTCCAATGTGTATCCTGTGAGAGTTTATTTAGTGTAATAGTTTTCCATTTAACTCTATTATTCACCATAGCTATTATATTATACCCACCATCTTAGAGGCCAGTGAACGCAACATTGCATGGGCACTGATTCAGGAGCCTTATGTGGGAGGAGCGAGAAGTATGAAGAGCTACCGTGGTGCGAGAGTCTACCAGTGCGAGGTTAATGGGAGTGGGAGGGTGAAGGCTGCGATCGCAGTCTTTGATGATGACTTAGATGTCATCCCCCACCCGAAACTCACCACAAACAATATCGTTGTGGTCGGGATCCGGACCAAAGCCTGGGAAATCGCAGTAGTCTCCTATTACTTCGAGCCAGACCAACCCATAGGGCCATACCTGGAACAGTTGACCCAGATCAAAAGGGAAGTGGCCACCAGTAGATTGCTTATTGGGGGCGACGTAAACGCAAAAAGCAGTTGGTGGGGCAGCTCTACAGAAGACTCCAGGGGGGAGGTGATGTCCGGCACCCTAGTGGAGCTAGAGCTGCAGGTACTGAACACCGGAGATATGCCCACGGTAAGAGGTGACAGAGTTCTCCAAAGCTGCGTGGATGTCACGGCGTGTTCTCTGGATCTCTTCAACCTAGTGTGCGGCTGGCAGGTGGATACAGGGGTAACGAGCTCGGACCACAACACTATTTTATTTAACGTAAATATAAAAAGGGAAAAGGGGACTTGTATAATCAGAACTACTAGAAAATATAATACCAAAAAGGCAGAATGGGAAAAATTTAGAGTAACTTTAGAACAATATAAAAGTAATAACCATCTAACAGTAAATAACATAAATAATTTGATAACTAAACATAGTCTGGAAGAGTTTGTCGTAAAATATAGTGAAGGAATAACGGTAGCCTGCGAAAACTCTATTCCAAAAATAAATAAAAAAGTAAAGCTTACCATCCCGTGGTGGTTCGAGGAGCTCGCGACGATGAAGAAAGAGGTAGCGAGGAGAAAAAAACCATATCCGAAACGCCGCACCGGTCCGAAGAGCGATGGTCGTAGAACAGTACCTGGAAGCGAAAGAACTATATGAGAGTAAAGCAAAAGAAGCCCAAACCACCAGCTGGAAGGAGTTCTGCAGAAAGCAGGACCGCGAAGAAGTATGGGAGGGAATCTACAGAGTGATAGGAAGGACCGCCAAAAGGCAAGAAGATCTGACCCTGTGTTGCAACGGTGCATTTCTAAACCCGAAGAAATCGGTAGCCCTTTTAGCCGACACATTCTATCCCAAGGACAGCATTGAAACGGATAACGCAGACCACAAGCTCACAAGAGAAACATCTACACTGGTAAATGAGTGACAGCATGGTGAACACCATGACCCACCATTTACGTTACTGGAGATGAAGACAGCTGTGGAGGGTTTTAATCCCAAGAAGGCTCCCGGACTTGATGGATTTACGTCGGACATCTGCTGTCAAGCGATCTACCAGGACCCAGACGCGTTCCTTGCCCTGTTTAACAAATGCCTAGAACTGACACACTTTCCGAATATCTGGAAGGAGGCTACGGTGGTGGCACTCAGGAAACCGGGCAAGGACGACTATACGAACCCCAAGTCATACAGACCGATCCCCGCCCGCCTTGGGGAAGGTCCTGGAGAGGATGGTAGTAGCAAGAGTCAAATGGCAGCTTGTACCGCGGCTCAGTACTCGCCAGTTTGGCTTTATGCCACAGAAGAGCACCGAAGACGCCCTTTATACTCTAATAAAACACATACAGGACAAGTTGAGGCTGAAGAAGCTAATTGTTTTGGTGTCTTTGGATATAGAGGGCGCCTTTGACAGCGCTTGGTGGCCAGCTATCGAAGTCAGGCTGGTTGAGGAAAGGTGCCCGGTGAACACTAGGAGGCTGCTAGATAGCTACCTTGACAGCAGAAAAGCCAGAGTGAGATACGCTGGAGAGGAGTGCGTCCGCGACACAAATCAGGGATGTGTTCAGGGGTCAATTGGCGGTCCTATCCTATGGAACCTTCTGGACCCACTGCTGCAGGAGCTAGAGATGAAAAGAAACTTTGCGCAGGCTTTTGCGGATGATATAGTCTTAGTGGTGGATAGCGACTCGGCGAGTGAATTGACCAGAATAACCAATGCGGCCCTCGCCCATGTTCAGAGCTGGGGCGTCCAAAACAAGCTGAGGTTCGCACCGCACAAAACTTGTGCAATGCTCATAACCAATAAGCTCAAGTACGACACTCCAGCGCTGAGCATGGCGGGGGTCGACATAGGCCTAGTCAACCAAATAAAATTGCTAGGGCTCACCATAGGCCGCAGACTGACTTTCAATAACCACGTTGCCAACAGTTGAACCGGTCATCACTTACGCGGCTGGCGCCTGGGCTCCCGCTACAAATAAGCTAGGGATACGGAAGAAGCTAGGCTCTGTCCAACGAGGATTCGTCCAGAAGCTCTGCAAGTCTTACCGCACTGTCTCTCTTAACACGGCACTGCTACTCTCCGGAATACTTCCTCTAGACCTCCGCATACAAGAGGCAGCCGCCATGTATGAGGCAAGGAGAGGGTCATCCCGGTTTGTGCCAGACGATAGAGAGATTGAGAGTGTGGTAAGGTTTGCGGAAGCCCCTCACCCAGCCAGACAAATGAGCCTGGAGTTCAACTGCCTGGAAGACCAACAGCTTGTGGACAGCAATAATGTGCAGGCAGTGCGTATCTTCACTGACGGCAGCAAGATTGAGGGGAAGGTCGGAGCCGTATTATCCGTATGGGATAATGTAGGCGAAGTACGGAACCTCAAACTTAGTCTTGCCGCGTACTGCACTGTCTACCAGGCTGAACTCTTGGCCATTTGTAAGGCAACGGACGAAATCCTCAAGCGCAATGAGATGAGCTATGGCTTGTACAGCGACTCAATGTCAGCATTGCAGTCGCTTGCAAGCCACGGCTCGCTCCATCCCCTTGCAGTCCGCGCACGAGCCAATTTGGCTCGAGCCTTGTAACAAAATAAAGCTGTGTCCTTATTCTGGATGGATCTTATTATGGAGGAATGAGCGCGCGGACGAGCTCGCGAAGGAGGCGGCACTGTCGTTACGGAGGAAGCCGGACTATGACCGATGTCCGGTTTCATACATCAAGCGTCAAATCCGTCAGGATTCGCTTGATGAATGGAACCGGAGATATGTGTCTGGCGAGACAGCCTCGGTGACGAAACTGTTCCTTCCGGATGCCATAGCTACCTTCCGTATTATACAATGGGTGAAGCCAGTGGTTACGCAAGTCTTGACAGGGCACGGTGGGTTCTCTGAATACTTGAACCGCTTCAAGTGTAAAGAGAGCCCATCGTGCATCTGCGACCCCGGTGTTGCGGAAACGGTCCCAAATATCCTGCTGGACTGTCCAGCAAACGCGAAAGAGCGTTCGACCTGGAGCAGGAGATTGGCACGAGTTTGCGCAGAGAAAATATAGCAGAATTATTCTCAGGTAAAAGTAGAAACAAATTGATAAGTAGCAAGTAACGTAGATAAAATGTAGAAAATAAATAAATAAGAAGTAATATAAAAATGTTAAGTTAAGAATCCCAAACTAGGATAGAAGATGGCGCTGCACTGCCACGACAAGTTTGGGTTCCGTGTTATTAAATGTTTAAAAATAGTTAAACCCAATAAATTGTCATAAAATTAGTACGATAAGAAACTGATCCGCTTTGTGCATATGTGGAAGTGTTTTAAAATCCTAAGGACTGCAGTGAAAATCAATATTATGTAAATATTTATCTCCAACAAATCCAATTCTACAAACTTATCTAGTGTGACAAACAATATAACTGTTCAATGTGCATTATAATACGACAAAAACTATAAATGTATACACTAAAACTGTTAAACAAGTGATAAAAAGAAACAAAAAGTAAACATAGTGTACAAACCGAACAAAGAAAACGACCTTTGGACCTCGGTAACATACGTTTAAATTGTCTAACGACTTTTTTTAGAGTCACGTACTATCTGTAGCGTAATTTGGCATTACTTAAGTGGCCCAATGCTCTAAGTATATGCTCCAAGTGACGAGATTAGATCCGAGTTCGAGCCCCATGAACAACAAGTTCTTTTTGTGATTTGTCTTTGCTTAAAAACTCATAGAAATGGATACTGACTATATCACGTACCGTAAAACTAACAAATCCGATTCTTTAAATATTTCTTCGAGCTCAATGTTTGATACCTCTACAATGAGCCTACCTGAGAATACTATTAATGAAAATGAGAACTACATAAAACAAATAAATGAATTAAAAATGGAATTAGCAACCGTACATCAAGAAGTAGATAATTTGTTAGAGGAAAATCAACAACTAAAATCAGAATTAGAACACAGCAAAACAGTTATAGAAAACTACAAAAGAGTCCGATTTGCTCCTACGCCATCATCCGTGCGTATAAGCAGCAAGAAAAAACGACAGAAACGGAAACCTGATGACACATTAAGCTCAGTTACGAAGCAAATAAGAACGAGCTATCCTACAAATAGTGATGCTGAAATAAATTTTGGAATTGAAAAAAACAACTCGAAACAACAACAAAAGAATGTCACAAAAATGCATCCTACAAAAAATAAAATATGTTTAATAAGTACTAATAACAAAAATAGGATTTTATCGATTGCTGAATCGACAATCAAAGGCAACTTTGAATTATGCCATTATATAACTCCCTATGCAGGTAACATTCAATTATTTTCACAAAACAAGATTATTATATCATACTTATAGGTGAAGAAGACTTCAGAGTGACAAAAAATTACTTTGACTAGGTTATTTTTATTCGTGATACACTGCGAAATATAACACATACAAATGTAATCATCTGTTTACCTACCTATAACTGTAAAGATTACGTAAACATGCATAATTGGAGGGTTGAAAACTTCAACAACCTTTTATACTTTGACATAATTACACATGAGCATGGATATTTTTTAGATTCCAATAAGAATATATATTATTATGATTATTCACTGTATAATACCAAGACGGGAAAAATTAACGACAAAGGTATTTACGCCATCTTCCGAGACCTTAACGACTATATTCAGGATTTACAACAGTACAACAACAATGAACTACAGGCTACCTTAGAAGACGATAATTTTTTTCGTGACTAATGAGAGATTAATAATATTGCACCTGAATATTGCAGGATTGATCAATAAATCAGATATGCTTGCAATATGCTTAGAAGAACTTTTAGACAGGGAATTAAAAGTTGATATATTGTGCATTACAGAACATTTTATCTCAAAGGGCGATGAAACGCATCTGTTGATCCCAAACTATAGTTTAGCCTCATGTTTTAGTAGAACTAATACTAAAAGAGGTGGTTCGTGTATCTTAGTCAGAAATGGACTGGATGGAAAGAAGTGCCCGAGGTTGCGAAATTGTCAACAACTAATACATTTGAATGTTGTGGTATAGAACTAACAAAGTATAATATCTTAATTGCATGTATTTATCGTGTACCAAAAGTGTCGAACATAAATGTATTTAAAAAAAATTAGAACAATTATTAACAAATGTAAGCAACAAAAAGTATAGAAATATTATATTAGCAGGTGATTTTAACATTGACATCATGAAAAATAATAGTATATGCCTTGATTTCACTTGTTTGTTATTAAATTATAATCTGAAATTAGTCATTAAGGAACCTACTCGATTGAAAAGTCAGACTTGCATCGACAATTTTGCACATAATTTTCAAAATCGATGTGGGACTGAAGTGATAGAATTTGCATTATCTGACCATACGGCGCAACTGTTAAAATTTCCTGTAAAAAATACACACAATACTAAATTCTGGAAAAAAACACAAAGAGATTATGCAAAAGAAAATATACTAAAGTTCATATCTTGTTTAAAAAGTGTTACATTTAATGATATTTATAATACTGATGACCCTAATATCGCATATAATTCATTCTTGGAGGAGTTTACATTGTTTTATAAGCTTTGTTTTCCATGTAAGCTTGTAACTGTTAACTTAGCTAGGAAGCCTAAATGGATCTCACGTGGCGTTAGGATTTGTAGTAAGAAAAAGAGACACATTTTATGGAAATATAGACGAACACCATCTGAAACGAATAAATCTAACTTTACTGAATACAGTAAATTATTTAAGAAAATTATACGACTTACCCAAAGGGCTAAAAATATTCACAAAATCAAAACCTCTGAAAATAAAACTAGAGCTACATGGCAAATAATAAATAATAAGAAATTAAATATACCTCGAGATTGTTTACTCAAATCTATTATTGTTGACAATAATACAATAACAAATCCAGAATCAATTGCAAATCAATTTAATAATTATTTCATTGACAGAGTTATCCCTATAAAAGATTCGGGGAAAAACGTCACAACAGGCATTGTTAACAGACAAAAATCAATGTTTATGGCCCCAAGTCTACCGTGTGATATCTTAAACATAATAAAACAACTTAAAAATACTAGCAGCGTAGGTTACGACGGTGTCTGTACCAAAATAATTAAATCTGTCGGTGATATAATATGCAGCCACTTAAGTCATATTATAAATCTGTGTATCAGTACGGGTACCTTTCCTGATGGTATGAAAACGTCAATAGTAAAACCACTATTTAAAAAAGGAAACAGAGAGCAAATCGAAAATTATAGACCAATAGCGCTGATACCAATTATGTCAAAGATTTTTGAAAAATACATTTATAAACAATTATACACGTATATGGAAAAAAATAATATTCTTTGCAGTGAACAAAAAGGCTTCAGACAAAATAAGACAATCAATATGGCGGTCTATGATTTTCTACAGACTGTAATGTTACGAGTTGATGAAAGGACCCCTATTTGCGCTGTGCTATGCGATATGACACAAGCATTTGACTACGTTGACCACACTACTTTAATCAATAAACTTGACGCATACGGAGTAAGAGGCAATATTCTTAAACTAATTGAACGCAGAGGCAAAAGGCTCATAGGTGACGAGGTTCTGGCGGGTAAGCTTCACAGCCTGGCTCTCCGGCGAAACGTTGCTTGCCTGTCTATCTTCTACAGATTGTACTTCGGAGAGTGTGCGCAGGAGCTCCACGATCTGATCCCTTCATCCCCCTTTTACTACCGGTCTAACAGACGTACCGCAGGATACCATCCACACTTGGTCGATATACCGTCTTGTCGTACTAAGCGCTTTTCTTCAACATTCATTGTGCGCACAACCAAGGCGTGGAACTCTCTGCCGGCTTCTGTGTTCCCTGCCACATATAACCCGTCAGCCTTTAAAGCAAGAGTGAATAGGCATTTTCTGGGCTCGCTCGTTCGATCTTAGACCTCATCTTACACTTACTATCAGGTGTGATCGAGGTCAAGAGCGGGCTCATTCGTAATAAAAATAAAAAAACTAATAGAAGGCAAATTACAGCAATCTCCAGAATAGATCACATGAAAAAAGCGGCAACGTATTTATCTCAAGAACGTATAGTGAAATTCGGTGTACCACAGGGAAGCGTTCTGGGACCATTATTATTTATTATCTTTATAAATGACTTTCGGAAATCTATTGAACATCCAATGACTCTTTTCAACCGACGACAAAAAGAGGAGGTTATCAATTCGACGCGTATATTTCTTTTTTTTTTTTTTTAATGTTTGATCATCGAGTACTCGAAGACGGCTGAACCGATTTGGAAAATTCTTTTTTTGTTCGAATGGGTATACTTCGAAATTGGTACCATTATCACCAAAGTTAGGATCTGATGATGGGATCCTGGAGAAATCGAGGGAACTCTTCAAATATTATAGGCACACCTATGGCGTTTTGGGTATTTCTTATAGTAACTTGTGCAGTTGCTCTCAAAAAGTACCATTTGGGGAAATGGAACTGATGATGAAGACCACAGATGGCCGCCGAAACTACTCAATAATAAGTATTGAGTGGATTGCGATTCGATTACTTGAATATGGATGTTAAGCACTTTATGCTCGTCACAATGCATATGGTGATGTAGAGCTGATGGTGAAGTACCAGGAGAACTTCTCAACAATTAACGGCCCAACATTGGGAAAAGCAATATTTTGTAAAAGATTATAAGTAGTTGATATTTAGGCTCTTGTAACTAGGTAAATTAAAAATCATCCAACTAAAAAGAGTGAAATAAAAACTTTTTACCAAAAAATTAAACCGACTCCCAAAAAACACTGCAAAGTGAAAAATAACATTAATTTCGGAAGTCGGTGCCAAAAACGAAAAAACAAAACTAAAGACACCGACTACCGAAATTAAAGTTATTTTTCACTTTGCAGTGTTTTTTGGGAGTCGGTTTAATTTTTTGGTAAAAAGTTTTTATTGCAGACAACAGTACAGTCACAATAGCATGTAAGAATACTGACAATTATGAACTTGACATTAATAATACTTTAGCTTCTTTAATTTGCTGGTTAGACAATAATAATTTAAAAATCAATCTAAATAAAACACAAATTTTACATTTTAGTCAAAGAATACCAATAAAAAATAATATTAATCTAAGATATAAAAAACACAGTATATGCAGAGTTAGTAATGCCAAATTCCTTGGACTAACTATCGATATAAAACTTAATTGGAAAGACCACATTGAAGAAGTCAGTAAAAAAGTTAGCAGTTCTTCCTACGCATTACATAAACTCGCCCAATTGTTAATATAGATTCTTTACTTACTGCCAATCACGGACTTGTTGCATCGATCCTTAGGTACGGCATTATTTTCTGGGGAAACTCTACACATAATTTGTTATATTTAGAATGCAAAAACGATGCATAAGAGCAATGTTTGGTCTTAAAAATATAGACAGTTGCAGACCATACTTTATAAAATATCAAATTCTCTCACTTCCTTCCTTATACACTACTAATTTTTAATTAGTACAAATACTTAAAGGGCTTATTAGAAAAGGTCTTGTTATTATATATGTAAAGTCTCACTATATAATATTGATAAATAGCAAAGTTATTAGCGTTTGTTTATATCCCAAAATGTCACTCAATTTACGGACATATTGTACAGGCCATTCATGTATTCATTAATCGTGATGTCGCGGTCACGCGGTCTCGCTCAAACTTGCCCCGCCTCCAACAGCTGTTATCGTAATTGTAGGTAGCTTAGACGCATCTTTAAGCTTTACGAATTAAAAAAAAGTAAAATAAAAGGTTCACGAAAAATAATAGGCACTTATTAAATTCAAACTTTACCTACATACTTTAATTGGGCCATTTGCTTGTGTTGTTCAGTATCCACCTGCAGAACTCCATCCTTGGTTCATTATCCACAGTAGTCAATTCTTGACCCTTTCTTTAGTGGTATGGGTGAAATCCAGACGAACTAATGATCGTCTATGCACAGTACTGGCTGATATTAAAATGACGAGCTGCGTCATTCGTACTTCGCCGGGGATCTTCAAAGTAGTCCACTACATCGTCGTAAAAGTTTTGGGCCGGTCTTCCATGTCCTTGGCGATGGGCCGTTGCGCGGAATGATCAATGGTCGAGTAAACGTTGGTAAACATTTACCACAGTCCGAACCTTTGGCTAGCGAGCATTTGGGTACTCTTCCCTGTACATACGAACAGCGGCCACCAGACCAAAAGTACACACGCAACATA
Organism: Tholera decimalis; assembly: GCA_943138885.2. NCBI lineage: Eukaryota > Metazoa > Arthropoda > Insecta > Lepidoptera > Noctuidae > Tholera > Tholera decimalis. The sequence goes on from OW964561.2 coordinate 18,369,978, forward strand.
GCCACGTACTCCCGAGATGAAAACTGGTAAGCCATCGCGACAGTAAAAACGTAACAACTTATGTTTAAAAAGCACGCGCACACTTCCGCTAACAAATTGGCACTGTTTGTTCGTTCACTCGTTGTAAAAAGGACCGCTGGCCAGAGGGGGCGTGGCTTGAGCTTAGACGCGAGTTTGCCGGGATTTATGAATGACGATCTAACTGGACTAGCACTGCGCGTAGTATTTTCTAGTAGCAATTGTTATGAATGATTGATTCAATTATGAGTTTACCAGTTATGACAAATTTTCGTAGACAATTTTGGGGTTTCGTTTTTTTTACTTTTGACTACATAAATATGATCAGTAAAGGGTACGGATAGAGCCCCATTTTTTTTTGTACTAATTAAAAATTAGTAGTGTATATACTAGAAACGGTATTATTTGTTAAAAAGAATCCCCAACTGTTTGCAAGATATTCAGATGGTTCTGAACGCAGTCAACGTGACCATCGGACACTTCGCTTACAAAAAGCATAAAAACTTTTTACCAAAAAATTAAACCGACTCCCAAAAAACACTGCAAAGTGAAAAATAACTTTAATTTCGGAAGTCGGTGCCAAAAACGAAAAACAAAAGTAAAGACACCGACTACCGAAATTAAAGTTATTTTTCACTTTGCAGTGTTTTTTGGGAGTCGGTTTAATTTTTTGGTAATATATCAAATATATCTTATCTTATCTTATATCTTATCTTATCTTATCTTAGGACCTATAAAAAACTATGTAAGAAAAATAAATGAAGACTTAAATTTATTGTCCCCGAAATAAGAAAAATATAATGAGAGAAAAATTAAGTATAGTTCAAATACAGACAATAAAAAAGTGGGAGTCCCACCCACAGAAATGAATGATGATGAATGAAAGAAAGAAATAGTATGCGGAATGGAAGTACGAGAGGCATGAAATACGAGAACTAGTATGGATGAGTCGGTTAGATAATAGGCGCCAATTACGTTGGCGGAGATAGTGAAAAAAAAATACACCATAGAAGATAGTGCGGTAAATATAGACGATGGGCAATTACGAACACTAATGATTTCAATTTCTGGCGTCAAATTATTTCAAAACATCTTTTGGTTGTTACTAATTTTGTTGCAAAACATCATTATTGGTTTTCAGGCTTTCGTACCCGAAGGGTAACAACGGGACCCTATTACTAAGACTCCGCTGTCCGTCTGTCTGTCACTAGGCTGTATCTCATGAACCGTGATATTATTTAGTAGTCGACAGTTAAAATTTTCACAGATGATGTATTGCCACTATAACAACAAATACGAAAAACAGAATAAAATAAATATTTAATTGAGGCTGTCATACAAAAACGTGTCAAAAACGTTTTTACGGTTTTTTATAGATAGCACAGAACCCTTTGGTTGTGGAAGGAATCGAAGGACCAGAGTTATGAACTCAATGTAACCTATGCTAGGCCGCGCAGAAATCGTGTCGGGAAAATAATAGTTTGCGGGCGGTGAGGTAATGAACACACAGTATTGAGTTGACCAGGTGTAGGAATAAAAGGTTGATGGACTTACTTGGATGTTCTGGAGCTGATTAGGTGGAGTAGAAGACGCACGTGGATTGAATCACTTTCTTCTTCGGATATTTAATCACTTCACTGTAGTCTTTGTTTGTCACACGTGTGTGTCCAATACGGATATTTTTGGTAGTTAGATATACAGCGGTATTTAGTTAATCTCGGCTAGACGCGGGGTGATAGCTTCACTTGCTAAGCGGGCGAGTCGCGTGGTAATTTTACGATAGTTTCTTCTGGAATACTCCGAGACAGAATATGGCGGAGGCAACTATACCCTCTCGAACCATAGAATCTGCTCGGTAATTGGTTAGCGATGAATGTGCCAATGGTGGCGCGTGCGGCGAATTCTCTTCTCTGATTCGTGGGAACAGGAAGCTAGGAATGGATATGATTAGTCAACTCAAAACCGCGGTAATATATGAAATTGTATTCTAATATGTGATATGTTCGGATATATGTCAGTAAAAGTTACAGACTAAATCACTTGCGCAAGCACCCTTCGTGCACGAGTTCGGTTCGAACTTGGCCGGTTTTTTTGAGACATTAATATATCTTAGCTACGTAATCGTAGCTAAATCATAAATAAGCACGAACAATGATTAGCTTTAACTAGAGATCCAACTCTGTTTCTTTATATATTTCTACTCATACTTGTCAATTTAATTTTTGATAGTACCTACATATATCCCTTCGCCCATGACCGTGACCGAGAGCGAAAGTGTGTTAATTTAAAAAAATACATTGGTAATTTAGTATCCCTATCGATAGGGGATTATCACCTATAAGTGAATAAACTCGCGTACAGACGGACCGATATTCGTTGGTCACTTAGCGCTCGGAGTGTGTCCCGCGCACCCTTCCTTCACTTCTGCGAGAAAAAGACAATCTCCATAATTGCTGTCCTGCTTGCACAATGACTGCGCGCACGTGAGTCACCCTGCTCGCACAAAGTACTACGTCGCTTCTATCTACTGAGCTACGCGCTTACGCCGACTACGCGAAGCAAGCTGTTAACGCGTCATCCTTACTGATCTCATGATGCCGCTGCGCAGGACTCCTCCAGCTACTCCACAAGAGATGTCCAAGTCGGTTACAAAACTGAGTTCGGCGCCGCCCACAGACGCAGATGAAACCTCTAGTAATGTCACCAGCAGGCCTCGCGCCCGTAAGCGCTAGTACGATGATGAAGTGTCTGGTGTTATGTCGGAAATGAAAAATCCCTGGATGGTTTTAAGTTACAACAAAACTCGATAGAAGAAAGCATAAATGGCATTCAGAAGCAAAACAGTGAAATCATGAAATCTATGGAGTTTATTGAAAAGCACTACGAGGAAATTAAAAATAAACTTATGGCGATGAAGACTGAAAGATGCACACACTTAGCGTACGTACAGACCCTGGAAGCTAAAGTGGAGTCCCTAGAAAGATCTCAAAAACAAACCTGCATTGAAATAAGAAACGTTCTTGTTCAAGAAAATGAAACGAAGGTTGGTATTGGAGGTAGGTATTGAAGTTAGTGCAAAAAGTAGGCTCTGCAACTAAGATAAATGTGAGTGTGGATCACATAAGAGATGTTTTCCGGCTAAACGCTGACAAAAGCGAAAAAAAAAACCATTTTAGCTATATTTCTCCTTCGTCATATTAAAGGAAAAGATTCTTATTTCAGTAAAAAATTACAATCGGAACAACCAAAACAACAAATTAAATTCGACTCATTTACAACTCGACGGGCCGCCATTGCCAATTTACTCTGCTGCGTGTCTTACATAAAAAACTTTTTTGCAAAAAAATAAAACCGACTTCCATATCAAAACACTACAAAGCCAAAAATAATTTTAATTTCGGTAGTCGGTGTTATTGGTTTTGTATTTTCTTTTTTTTTCACACCGCCTTCCGAAATTAAAATTATTTTTGGCTTTGTAGTGTTTTGATATGGAAGTCGGTTTTATTTTTTTGCAAAAAAGTTTTTATTTTCACGCTTTTTAGTGGGTCAATTTGTAATTAATCTAGTTATAAAAGCCAAAATGTCAACTACAAAAAACTAAAAACGCGCGAACAAAAAACACAATATAGAGTAACGGAAAAGATCATCAATGTAAATATTTTTTTAGACTTTTGTTGATTTTTCAGAATCGGCTTGTTCGATGTCGATAAAATTTTCATGGGACCATTTGGGAAGTATACCCTTTCCAACAAAAAAAGAATTTTTCAAATCGGTTGGCGAGCGACGGAGCTATGCCCGAACAAACATAAAAAAAAAAAAAAAAAACAAACATCCGAATTGAGAACCTCCTCCTTTTTCCGAAGTCGGTTAAAAAGCAAGAAAGTTATTTTATAAGGCTCGTGAATTTGGTAAACAAAACAGCTTTTTGCTGGATAGCCCACGGAAAGATTTTTCTACGCCAGTGTGTGAGTGCTCTATCCCATCGAATAGATAATGACAGTGATCTGGACAAGATGTGCCCTTAACCTACGCTGTGACTAGACAATGTTTTATGGCTTGTATAATGTATATTTTAATTACTGCATGTTGTTAATTTTGCCTATCATATGTGACCGTAGTCTGAAACAAGTAATAATAATCTTAGCATTACCACAAAAGTTTTCTGTGTTTAGCACACAGAATACTTTTCAATTATGCACAGAATTCTTAACATACAAATACATTTATACAACAGCGCCACACATATACAAACACACTCACACACTAAACTGACTTAATAATAACTTATTTCCGTAAAAAAATTGTTTCATTTAGTCTAATAATTATAAAAAACTAATCTTTATGCACCATTCTTATATCTACTCTTGATCTTATACTTTATAATGTTCTTTTTGGGTAACATATCGAATGATATTGACTCGACACGGGTATATGAATCTATGATCTGTTCCCCTGAGTCTTGTCAATAAAATTGATTTGTCCCGGACATCTTTATCGATAATGCATACCAATATTAGAAGTGTAGCTTGTAACTTTGATCAACTCCTAATTCTCTTGGAACGTATTTGTATACAATGTGATATTCTTGTGCTAATAGAATGCTGGCTCAGTAATACGCCGACTCTACCTGTAATTGCTGGATACACGTCATATTCTTCAGACTATATTAACCAGAATCGACTTAATGTAAATACATTAAGTCGGAAATAAGACACTTTGTAAAAAAAACCCTAATTCTAGATGCCATCTGCTTTATTTTTCAGAATGATAACGAATATGCCGTCAGTGCATTAGGATAGGAAACTTCACAAGTGCACCGTTGACTTTATCATTTGGTGTACCGCAAGGCAGTGTCTAAAGTTACTATCTAACTGTGAAATTATCACGTACGCAGACGACACAGAGTTGATTGTGCATGGAAATGACTGGCGAGAGACACTACACAAAACTTGCGCTAAGCTTGATAGCTGTCTAAATTGGTCAGAGTACATAGGACAATTAACTGCCCGCACTTGAAAATTAATTCAAATTTTCAGGAAACTCAGGAATTCTGAGGATCATGCATTGTAGTTTGGGTTGGGATTGGCAAGACTATTCTTCGTCCACTAGAACGTGCTCAAAGCGCAATTCTTAAGGTCATGCTTAGACGTCCTCGTAGGTATAGCACTGTTTCTTTATACAGTGAGTGCCCTGTACTAACCGTTAGATGTTATAAGCAGCAACATATACAACGTAGAAAACCGCGTAAATAACGGGTATGCACTACCAATAAATAAATGTAAGATTTTAATACGTAGCTGGCTCCGACGATTGGGCTATACTGAAACCGAGAAAGTTATTAATAGTTTTATTTGATCATGTATATACCCCACTCAACACATCACTTATTCACACGCACAACTCATAACTCAGACACACACAACTTACTACTTCATAATTAATTCTCTTACCATTGGTAATGTACCCCTTTGTATTATATTAAAAAAAAAACTTACCTTCTTCTTTTTAGTAATATTTTAGTTAAATGTATGTTCCTAAAAATTCGCAAAATGATGAATATTGTGATTAAAACCAGGGTGGAATACGCTGTCGACTGTAACACAGTTAATACTAGCACAGTCGACAACGTGACCTCTTACCATTTTGCTATAAATGAATTGTCTTATATACCTACGCTTAGACTAAGAATAATTTGTATATTTAGAGTAATAAATAAATTAACTATAAACATATATTAACTAGAGCTCAGTAATACGTGTCATTCTAATAAATAATTTCCAAGTAATGCCATCATATTATCAAACATTAATTTTTTACACCTGAGTATCTATATATATATCTATCCTTCCTTATATCCTTCCTATATATCTATCTTCTTTCCTTGTATCTATATATGTATCCTTCCTCCACTGTGCAGAGTCTTTTTTACACACACTTTATAATGACAAAACATAAACTACAAATGATTTTCCAGGTTATAATATATTAGCGTTACAATTACGATAAAGTATGTTCTATACTTTTTTATACTATACTTTGATTAAAAAGACAGTTATAATTATCAAATTCCATCCAAAGGTTGTCTGTAAAAGATCGCTTTTAGCGATAAGATCGCCTATTGTATCACCCTTTTTAGTTGTAAAGTCCTTATTGTTTTACTGTTATGGTGTACAATAAAGAATATATATAATATATCTATCAAATTATAGAAAAAAGATAAGCAACTTTATAGCGCAGTGCTTTTAAATTCATAATGATAGTAGGAATTCACAAACGATACCACTTTTAAAAAAATGGTAATGATTTACTCATTTCTCATTCATAAATAAAGGGTTTCGTGATAATATTACCTCAATAAACAAAATTTTAATTATTTCGTAAAAATGTGAAATTCACATACACCTCTCATTGTTTTTCAACCGACGACAAAAAGAGGAGGTTATCAATTCGACAAGTATATATATATATATTTTTTTATGTATGATCATCGATTACTCGAAGAGGGCTGGACCGATTTGGAAAATTCTTTTTTTGATTGAAAGGGTATACTTTGAAATTGGTCCCATTTTCATAAACGTCAGGATCTGATGATGGGATCCTGGAGAAATCGAGGGAACTCTTCAAATATTATAGGCACACCTATGACGTTTTGGGTATTTATTATAGTTACTTGTGCAGTTGCTCTCAAAAAGTACCATTTGAGGAAGTGGAAATGATGATGAAGACCACAGATGGCCGCCGAAACTACTCAATAATAAGTATTGAGTCGATTGCGATTCGATTAGGTACTTAAATACGGATGTTAAGCACTTTATGCTCGTCACAATGCATATGGTGATGTAGAGCTGATGGTGAAGTACCAGGAGAACTCCTCAACAATTAACGGCCCAGCATTGGGAAAAGCAATATTTTGTAAAAGGTTAGAAGTAGTTAACATTTAGGCTCTTGTAACTAGGTAAATTAAAAATAGACCAACTTAAAAGAGTGAAATAAAAACTTTTTACCAAAAAATTAAACCGACTCCAAAAAAACACTGCAAAGTGAAAAAAAAACTTTAATTTCGGAAGTCGGTGCCAAAAACGAAAATAGAAAACTAAAGACACCGACTACCGAAATTAAAGTTATTTTTCACTTTGCAGTGTTTTTTTGGAGTCGGTTTAATTTTTTGGTAAAAAGTTTTTATTGTATAAGAACTCAGAATATTGGCTTAAGTCCTTTTTTTGTGGTGGGAAAATCGTCAAATGACTCTCTCCGTTCTGAGTACAGCGGAAGGGAGTGTCAGACTTCTACTGACTAAATACCATCCCTGTTCCTTCGATTGCCCTTGTGTTTCAGGATCGCGGTATCTTGTTACAACATTTCCGCAGCCCAAGCAGGCAATAGCCCTATCGGGCTCCGTCAGTGCTGTTGTGTGACTGCTCTTTGAGGCGCGCGTGAAACACGACGCGCCGTCGGCCCGGGTCTGGTCCTTACCAGGCAGCGAGCAGGGGTTGCTCGCCCGCACCTACGGTGGCCGGAGGTCAGCTCGCGTTCCCGATGACTAGAACGTCTCCCGCGGTGACTGGGGCGTCACCTCCACGAAGGCCTGCCCAAGCTGGGCACACCTCCACTGTATGCTCCACGAGGGCCTGCCCAAGCTGGGCACACCTCCACCGTATGCTCCACTGTGTCCTCCGTGTGGTACTCACAATGACGATACCCAGGCGTGTCCGCCCGCTGTATCCGAAACAGGTACTTAACTCCCGAAACAGCAATTACGATAAGCACCTGCGTCTGGCGGAAGCTGAGGCTTTCGATGTTTAATCAATGGCCTTTGCCATGCTTCCGCTGAAATAATGCTACTTCTGTAGATCACATGTTTTGGCAATAGATCTCTATTGAGATTTGGTGATTTGTAGTTACATGCCGAGGTGTCCTATTATTGCGGCCCTGTGTATTATCACATTGAATTGTCGACAGCACATGTAATCTACTCAAATACCATGGAAGCGCCCTAAAAAATAGCTGGACTCCTAATTTTTTTTGTAATTTAATGTTAAATCTTTAAATCGATAAGATTGTGACAATCTATAATATTGCGGAATACTAACGACATTAATCAGTCTTCAACTGTAGGTGTTTGACAATTATCAGATTTTGTGTTGTGTTGCCCATAAAAAATGATCAATTTTGTGTTTTTAATAGTGATCGCTCTGTGTGGTAAGAAATTTAAACAAATGTGGTCACTTTCGTAAGAATACTGATTTGTATTGATAGTTTTAGTATATGTTGACAAAAGTAAGCCAAGTCGGTAATCACTTGTAACCCTTTAAATATAGATATGATGCGATTTACTGCATTATTGTTGACAAACGACGTCACAGCGCGTCATATCTCCATTGCCAGCACTACTTTATAGCGGCAACAGATATTTTTAGTACACATTACATATTTTTAGTAGATCGGTTCTTACACGCAATTATACTGACTGAGACTGGGATGAGTATTGCAATGGGATACTAAGACCGGGTTCTTTGAAAAGTTAAAAAGTTTCGCAGTGTTTGAAACTGGATCGTTTCCTTACGAAACCGGTGTTATCAAAAAATAATACGCAACACTAAACGCCGTCATTTATTTCTTAACATATTTTTCCTTGTTCCGCTGATATTGAGAAATTTCTCTGAACTTTTGGTATCGGTAGATAATCTGCGCCATTTGGAATTATTTTACATAATAATCCTTGATTTCTACATTTTATTTCAAAGAGTTAGTTTTATGATGCTTAGAACTTTTCTTTCTCCGGTCACCTAGGGTGAAATTAAAGGATCAACCTATTCACGAAATACAAGGTTTTGACGACAATAGATACCTTGAACCTCGACTATCTTCTGCCACCGATTATTCACATTAAATTCTTTTTATGTTTATGTATATTTTCTACCTATTTTAGCAATATATAACAACAAATTTTAAATCATCTCAAATGATACAAATGTCCACAACGTTTGGTTTTGGTACAGTAAGCTAAGTTAGAGTCCCCTGTGAGCTGTGTGAAGATTTAATTTAAATAAAAAAAATCATCACATTACTTTTATCTACTCATAACGCGATAAAGCTACACGATGACTGACAAATGCTTACACTGTCTGGACAGGTCCGCTCGCGTGGTTATTTCCTCAAAAGAATACAGACAGACATGAACTTACATGCTTCTCATATACAAATACAAATTGTCTGGACTTTAAAAGAGACTTTGACCTCTGAGTTTGTTTTGGTGTTTCTTCTCAGAGTAGTCAGTTAGGAAATATCGGCCTCATCTAGCAAAACTAAACACGCAAAAAAAACATGACGTGTAAATTGTTATTTATAACCAATTTACAAAATACATATTTCATTTCATTTCATTTCAATATTGTAAGTACTAATATTGTTTTTCATAATTTTATTTTTGGATATTATCCGCTTCGACTGCAGGTGCACACGCAAGCTCTTTATATGTGGAACCAGCAAACAGAATAGCGGGCGGCATGAACGCAACTGACGACCAGTTCCCATACATGGTAATTATATCATATCATCCAAAGAAGCCGTGCCTTTGGTATGCATATACCCTTTCTGTTACACGTTGTATACTAGTGGGTAACTATTTCGTAGGTCTATTGGTCGTAGGTCAAGAGGTCTCGGGTTGAATTTTAAAAATTGTAGAAGGCATGTTAAGCCGTTGGTCCTGCACCTGATCTGTCTGCGATCGTGTCGGATTGCCGTCCCATTGATTTATGATTGTAACGGAACAGAGAGTGCATCTGTACTTGTGCACTTTTATATCACCTGCGCAGATGGCTAATCCCCCTTAAGATTGGGCGCTATGGCCGAAATCGGTCTGGAGGAGTATCATACTACAGAGTTTGCTATCTCATTAATAATTCTGTACTCTTGGGCGTCTTTTGTTGTTAAATCGGATTCGTGAATTGAGAACTATCACCCATACGCACATTTCAGCCATGTCAATCCGTTGTTGGAGGCTTTACAATGAATATTTATAATGCTAGGGAATTTGACAACAGTCTTGCTACTTAGTTAAGGCGGTCAGTTCTTTCATGTTAAAATACTGGTGTCTGCGTTCTCTTAGACTTTTAGCTGTCCTCTATTTTTAGGGGAATTATCAGCCTTACCTTCTTAGTTAATCGATAGGTTAGTTACGTATTGCACCTTCTACACTATTTATTCACCACTTATGGTTGACTGGTAGAGAATGCTTGCGTATCTACGTTTGTACCTATGTGAATTAAGTGTAAATAAATAAACAAATAGTCCGTATAACTAATTAACATCCGGTCTCATCTAGCTAAACTTAAAACGGCAAAAAGATGACGTGTAAAAGTGTTATTTATAATCAGTTTACAAAATAAATATTTCATTTCATACTTATACTGTTTCAGATTTCTTTACAAAAATTAAGTCAAGTAACAAATAATACGAGGGGACACAAATGCGGAGGAGCATTGGTCACGCTACGGCACGCAGTTACATCTGCATCTTGTCTTCATGAGGACCGGAATGGGTTGGTACTTGCTACTATTATAGCTTATTATTGAGCAATGGTTGCTGAAAATCATCGCCGTTTCATTGATGGATCTTTCCGAAGTCACGCCATGTACTGGTTTTGTTCGGATGCAACACACAACGTATTAATAACAAGATTTAAAAAATAGTTATTAGTTTTTTTTTGTTTGGCCTAACACGGTTGTCATTATCAGTGGATGTTCCGACATGTCTTACAGTTATCGCTATTGCTTTTATTTCTATTTACGGTGAAACCATAGAGACGACGTGATTAATATCATTCTATGTCATGGCATGGCCGTGACTTATTCTTGCTTTTAATTTATGCAATTTATTTATGAAGCTACATTTAAAAGACAATCGACGCAGAGAAATCCTAAGTGTGGACTTAGTCAAATACTATTTTTAATCGATGATATCTATAGGACGAATGGGAAATATCACATAACAGGTTGTAAAACAGTTTTTCAAAAGAATCCATTCTTCGTACGGAACTAAAACGTTACAATTAATACTGGTTTGCAGAGTCTTAGCGGTAATCGACCCGAAAGAATACAGGGTGTTTGCTGGTGCAACTCTTCTTACCAATGATACTTCTGAGGACCGCCATCGTCTTGTAAAGAACTTCATTATACATCCTAACTATAGTGCCCCGTATGAAAACGACATCGCTATAATTACTGTAAGTAATATTTTGCTGCACTTTTTAACCGACTTCAAAAAAAGGAGGTTCTCAATTCGTCGTTTACTCGGACCGATTTGAAAAATTCTTTTTGTGTTTGAAAGGGTATACCCTTTCTAGTTGGTCCCATTGTCACGAAATCAGGATCTAATGATGGGATCCTGGAGAAATCGAGGGAACTCTTCAAATATTATAGGCACACCTATAGCGTTTTGGGTATTTCTTATAGTACCTTGAGCAGTTCCTTTCGAAAAGTACCATTTGGGGAAGTTGAACTGATGATGAAGACCACAGATGGCCACTGAAACTACTCAATAATAAGTATTTCGTGGATTGCGATTCGATTACTTGAGTACGGATGTTAAACACTTTATGCTCGTCGCAGTATACGAGTATGGTGATCTAGAGCTGATAGTCAAGTACCAGGAGAACTCCTCAAAAATTAACAGCTATGCATCGAGAAAAGCAATATTTTGTAAAAGGTGATAAGTTGTTGACAATATGGCTTTTGTAACTAGATAAATTACAAACCAATCCACTAAAAAGCGTGAAAAAAAAAATGTTTAACAAAAAATAGAACCGACTTCCATATCAAAACACTACAAAGCCAAAAAAAACTTTAATTTCGGAAGGCGGTGTGAAAAAAAAAATCCAAAACCAAAACACCGACTACCGAAATTAAAGTTATTTTTGGCTTTGTAGTGTTTTGATATGGAAGTCGGTTATATATCTAAAAATTTCAAATGTCTTTCACCAAGTGTATAAAAACAATGATAGATTGTCACTTCTAAAGTGTGCATAATAATTTTTTACTGCCATTATTCTGATTCCAATAAATGTTGTTGGTGGCACATTTGACCATTTAATATTGTATTTTTTCTTAAACTTGATGTAATGTGTTACTGTTTGTTTTCCCTAATAAATAAAATAAAATAATATCACGTCTTTCGCCTTAAATATTTTGGTGCTTTGCAATTGCTATTATACATATACCTGTTTTTGTCATGTGGCAAAAACATCGAATGACTACTCCCGCTCTGTGTTAAGCGGAAGGGTGTGTCAGACTTCTACTGACTAAAAACCCACCCTGTTCCATCAGCTGCCCTTAAGTTCCGGGGCCGCGGTATCCCGTTAAAACATACTCGCAACGCCGGCAGGCAATGGCCCTATGGAGCCACGTCACCGGTGCTGATAGCTCCTTAATTGAGGCGCGCGCGAAACATGACGCGCCGCCAACCCGAGCCTGATCCTTACCGGATGATGAGCTACCCCTGCTCGCCGTCCGCAAGCCCGCATCAACGGTGGCCGGAGATCGTCACGCGATCCCCGACGCCCGAGGCATCTCCCGCGGTGGCTGGGGCGCGAGGAAGAGAGTTGCCTTTCCCTCGCGCGTTCAGCTTCCTCCTTCGCTAGCATTACTGCTTCGCAGAAGGAGGTGACTGAATCCCATTCTCTCTCGCTCCACACCATGGTCTGAACCAGGGTTGGGCGCGAGAGGTCACCGCCACCAATTGCCTCAAGGAGGACACGGCGAAGCTCTGCCCAAGCGGGGCACAGCTCTACTGTATGCTCCACCGTGTCCTCCGGGTGGTCCACACAACAGCTGTGTCCGGTAATCACATGCGTCAGACGGAAGGTGAGGATGCCGTGACGTGTCTCCAGCCACTCCTCAAAGAGAGGACTTATCGCTGCAATTGTGGCGTGCCCAATTGTTAATATACCTGGACTTTTAATTCGATGCAGTAAGCTGACATAGCTAATGTCACTTACTAAAATAATGACACCATATTTAACCTAATCAATCGATCTATTTAATCAATCGAATAATAAATGAGCGATTTTTAATCGTGAGAAATATAAATAAATGATAAAATATATTTTTTTACTATTGGTGAGCCCACTCTTGACCTCGATTTCGCCTGATGGTAAGCGATGGATGAGGTCTAAGATGGGATGAGCGAGCCCAGAAGATGCCCATTTACTCATGATTTAAAGGCTGAAAGGTCATAAGTGGCAGAAAGTACAGAAGCCGGCAGAGATTTCCACAGCTTCGCTGTGCACACAATATGTGGAGGAGAAGCAAGACGGTATATGAACCAAGTGTGGGTGGTACCCAGCCATGCGTCTGGTAGACCGGTAGTGAAAGGGAGATAGAGGAATCAGGTCATGGAGCTCCTGCGCACTCTCCCCGAAGTATAATTTGTAGAAAATCGACAGGACAGCAACGGTTCGCCGATGAGCCAGGCTATGAAGCTTGTCCACTAGCACCCCGTTGCCTATAAGCCTTTTAGCTCTGCGCTCGATCGAGTCCAATGCAGCAAGTTGGTAATTTGCAGAGCCATCCCACAAGTGGCTGCAATACTCCAAGCAGGAACGGACCTGTGCTTTATACAGATTTAGAAGCTGTCCAGGCGGGAAGTACCACCTCACCTCGTGTAGGATTCTCAGCTTTTTTGCTACAGTCTGAGCTCTGGACTTAAGACATTTAGTTTTAAGTGGTAACTAGATTTTATTATAACTAAATATATTTTTATTAAAAACATTCATATCTAACTACTTATATCTAAATATTTTAATAAATTGCGCGGTATTACTATTAAAAAGACTGCCCCCGCACCACTGCGACCTGAACCCCGTTGGAATGGGTACAGCTGTGTTATTCTGTAAGACCTCATTCTAAACTTCGAATCTGAATCCGCTGTGAGTTTATTGATTGGTATTCTAAAAACTCGGTTGTTAATTCGAATTTACACTAGCGCTACCCTTGCGAGCGTGTCAGCGAGTTGAACTAAAGATTTTGACAGATAAAGTATGAGATGACGTGAGAAGTGGCATTCTGTAAGGTAATTCCTCCGTCACTTCGACGCTGTTTACAGAATGCAACATCAAGGTCACTTTGAACCATAAGCGAAGTGACAATGAATAGCTATGTGAGATGCGAGTTGTTGTTCGAATTTTACAGAATCGACGTACAGGTACAGGGGCCTAAGCAAAAAATAAAAAATATAATCATGGTCTATTCGTTTTGTTTTTCACGAGCCAATATAATCATATTTTGCTTTTTGTTATTTTCAAACAATATTATTTAAAAAAAAAAATGTTTACATCGTTATTAGATTTTATTCCAGAATTGATTAATTTAGTTACATCACAATTCAAAAAACAGTCAACTCAGGAACTGTCATTCTACTGCATCGAATAAAAGTCCTGGTATAGACTGCCTTCGTCAGTTCAAAGATGAGAATCTAAGGTCTTTATATTATAGTGGGATGTTTTAAATATTAGATTTTTAACTATTTACAGCTCGAGAGTGAATTTCCAAGCAACGCAGTAAGAACAGTGCCATTGGCAGTGACCGACCCGAACATTATACAGGGACTGGATTGCCAATCTTCAGGCTGGGGATCCCAAAACCACACAAGTTCTGTAAGTAACTAGTTTGTAGTTATTATTGACTATGAACTTAACAATTAATTTCTTTCCATTTTCGTAAAACTTAATCAGTGGAAGCCACGAACCCTTCGTGTTGACGTCACTGTCACAAAACCAAAAGAACTTAATTCATTATTTATTTTATTATGCATTGCAAAAGTCAAAAGTCTATCAGGGAACTACCTGTACTGGTTTATCATATGGTTGTAAAGAAATTAAATGGCGTACTCTTTTTCTTTCAGATATTATTATAATATCATACATTTCACTCTGTTATACGCACGGCAAGTACGAGGCTGTACTTGTATAAGAGATTTATCAGCAATAACCGATATTTTCGTTAAATATTATTTCATTTTACCGTTTGTTTTAGGTAAATATAGAGTTGATGTACACATCAAAAGTGGTATATAACCAGACGATATGCCAAAGTATATACTCTGGAATTATTCCCGGGATACCTCAAATTCCTATAGGTATTTCGAAGATGTGTGCTATGTCAACCGGAATATCATCTTCATGCGCGGTAATAACTTATTTTTATCACTACAAGTAAACATCCATGTACAGCTTCGACGATCTGAGAGAATGGAAGAAAAAAGATGCATTTGAGATGCGTATTGGCGACGCATGCTACGAATACGATCGTCAGCATTGCACAAGTGTGCTAAGCGGAAACCGGCTGTCCACAATATACGCCGCATCCTCAGATACTCAACCACATTTTTGGTATAAAATACAAATATTTTTATTGGAGTAGGATACAGGTATAAGCTTGTTTACCAAAAAAAAAAAACGACGGGTTGCACTCCGGGAGTGCCGGCAGAAGTGAAAACTTGAATATTAACGTTGTGCATTTTTGATATTTTGGAATGGTTAGAGAAAAATTTTGCACGAATTGCTTTAATTATCAGTATAAAAGTACTATCATTTATGTGGTAGAATACAATATTTATTTATTGCGCTATCATACACAAATATGACAATTTATATTACATTAAAAAGTTTGCGCAGGCATACATTTTCGCCGCACCGTAGAAAGAGAGGGGGATACTTCCTCTCCTACGCCGCGCCGGCTGTCTACTCTCCGTCCGTCTTACGAATTTTCAATCAGGTCACGTGTCCTGACGCGAGTTTAACATTTTTTACCCATTACAAAAAAAGTGCACAACGCCGCTAAAGAAGTTTTCACTTCAAAAAATAGAAAAGCTGTTTCATTACCTACAGCTATAATTTGGGGGTGCAAGACGAATAAAACCTTACATAATTATTAATATATTATAATTTTCAGGGTGACTCGGGCAACCCGTTAGTATGTAGTGGGACCCTCAACGGTATTTTAATTGTTAAAGCATTTAATTGCTCGGAGTTGGGCAACTTTCCGCAACCTGAAATTTACACCCGGATTGCCAGCTTCCACTCCTGGATTAGAGCCACGTCAGGAGCAGCCACTTTTCAACCCAGAACAGTGGTGTTAGCATTAATCTCTATTATTCAAATTGTTACAGCTAAAATGTTAAATTAAAATACATTAAAATAAGTTTAAAAATAAATAATATAATATTTATTTCAGACCACAGATCCATATTTGTTAATACAAACATAAAACCTATGTTAGTAGAAATACTAAATAAATAATTCACAGAGAAAAATAAAACATATTATCACACTAGTTAGGCATATGAATTCCCGCTCTCACAAGTACACCCACCCAGTGCCCCAGAAAAGGACCATCAATTAGTCCAAGGTGGCGAGTATACTGTTGGTGCTGACTCTAAATCGCTGTAGCATCGGGGCACATCGCTTCCGCATGATGGCATAGTCATCCAACTGTGCTTCAGCAAACATACCTGACGCACTGCAAAACCTAGGCAGCCTCAACAGCATCCTCAACACATTATTATACTGAATGTGCAGGGCGTTGTAAGCCTTCTGCATATACTTAACCCACAGGCTGCACGAGTAAAATGACTGGCAGTACGCCCTGAACAGAGTCAGCTTGAGTCTTGTAGTACTAGTAGTTTCTGTACTTGATTTCTTAAATTTATACTCCTGCTTCTTTTTCTTAATTAATTAGTTTAATGACAGAACAAGATGACATCAAATTCATATACCATTCGGTGCCGCTTTGCGCGTAGCAATTTTTTATATTTTCGATTGGTGATTTTTCAAATCTTTGACATGGTCTAAGGCAGTTGACCATCTATTTAATTGTACAATCGTTAGCCTATTAATGCCTTTTTTGATAAGAATAATTAAAAATGTCATTGATCAAATAGGTACTTTTTTTGAATTTGATGTTATTTTGATCGTCGTGATTGGTACAATATCTCGTGTGAGTACCAGCTCTTCAGTTCCATTCAGTTTCAAATAAAGTTTTTTTTTTTTGTATGGGAGAAACCGCTTAAAGTTTTCTCCCATACTAAAAAAACGTAAATCTTTTTTTTTCTCATGCATCACCTTCCATACGTTAATATCACATAAAGGGATGTATACCAGACATATAACAATTTTTTTTTAAATCCCTGAGTTTAGGTTTCTATGAGTACGGAGCTCGATTTTCAGACCACTGTGCGGCGGCATTGACCGCTGTCAGCTTGTAAATTTTTTGAAGATTTTTGTGGCAAAATATAACATGGTGTAAATATTATTGGTATCGATTCTGGTACTTATTCTGAGCAAACTATATTCTAGTTTCCCATAAACCAAAAATAATATAGTATAATTAAAAAATATCAACTACTAATCTTGATACACTTATCAAGACTAGAAGTTTATCAATAACCACTGCTTTTGTGGAGGAGTTTATGCACTGCGTTTTCACTCCCTGAAAACTGTCATACGACTAGCCCTCACGTCAGCGAAGCTGGCCAACCCCGAATGTCACAACAAATATATATCCAACACTAGATAGTTTCTAATGTTTCTTGTTGTCACAAAAATAAATTGTTGATTTTATATATTACAAGACTCGCATGCAGAGGGTTTCCTTCTCTGATAAGGGAAAACAATAAATCGTTGGCAGCCTTCAAATGATATGCCATAATTTAAATCACACTTGGTAACCCTGGTATGTTGGGTTAGTTCTTGATCATTATGATCACATCTACTTTAGTGTAGGACTTTTGAAATAATGCTGAAGGGAGAAACATTTTTATGATTATGACCACTTACAATTTATACCAATTTTGCAGAGAAAAATAGTTGTCTTAATAAGTGTGTAATCTGCTAGTTCCCATTTTGTATTTATATAATAAGCCTGTTGTGATTGGAAATCTACTATTTCATAATATTGCGGTTTTCATACTATTGTGATTGCAATTTATTTATATTAAATAACGCGCACCATTCAGATTCATGTATGTAGTCTTGTTAATATACTTACGATTGCCATATTAATAATTTGGGGTAAAATATTCTAAAACGTATGGTGGTATGTGAATATTTTAGAGCGACAATACTGCAAGTACATGTATATGCATAGTTGTGTATAATCCATATGTCCAAGAGCGGATTGGTTTTTGAAAACCAAGCTAACAAAAGCTCAGAAGAAATCTCCATTTACTCCTGTAAATGGAGATTTTTCACCAAGTTAAATAATTATATAAACTATCTTGCCATCAGGGTATTTTATTAAGGTCATCCAACAGATTCTATATACAGCATTTCATGGTAATAAGTTACAAACAGCCTTAGTCTTAAACAGTCGCCAATTACATGGAAACCAGCATTCAAACTAGAATAATAGAATATAATTAAATAAAAATATCAATCGATTTAAGTTACATTATTAAATATTTCAATAAGCATTATACACATTAAGTTCTAACACATTGAAAAGGGTAATGTTGATTAATATATCCACATTGCTAGGACACAGCTGGATAACCTGGACAAGCTGGTTGTTGTTGGTAAGGTAGACGGAAAAAGACCCCGAGGCCAATCATCTGATTCCAAAAAAGAGGGCACTCACTGTAACGGCAAGCAAGCTGACAACTAGGAGGCGTGGAAACAACTCTTCAGTATTTCTACCAAGGCTTTCCAGAACGGGCACGACCTTCAGCAACGAAGTCAATGACACGCTACACTACGCACTTAATGACATGTAGGTATGAACTATTATTTCTATAATAACTAAAAAAAATGTAAACCTTAAAAAAGAAAAAAAAATACTGCAGTTACTGCAGTAAGGTACGGAATACCAGACGCATCAGACCATAAAATGATGACTCCTTGCTTCGTAAAAACGTTATAACAATGCAATGAAGTTAGTTAAATTGTATAAAAAAGGAAAAGCGTTAATTAGTATTTAAACATGAAAATTTAACGTAAAAAGTACAGGGACATCCTATTTTTGGGTTCCATAGGATTAAGGTTTCCTTATAGTTTCACCGTCTGTCCGCGGCATAGCTGAGAAACTTTCAGTATTAGAACGCTAAAGTGTGGCATGGATATACCTACATATTAATCACGCCGACAAAGTGGTAAAATATAATCATGTAAAAAAAATAGAATTCCCTTACACGTAAAGAGGCGACGACTTTTTTATCTCGTCTATCCCATAGTGTGGAATTTCAAAAGTAATGATAGTACCTACATCTAACCTAGTTAAAAGGAAAACTGACCGGACGGATCAGACCTAAGTTCGCTTCAAAAATTATACTCGCGAGTTTTCTACTCGCTTTCGGACAAATTGCATTGAAAAATATTTAGAGCAAGTTCGTATTTGCATAAAACAGAGTAATTAATATTAGTTTACTTTTAACTACGAGTATGTTAAATAATGGAAAAATAAAATTATAACATCGGCGTAACAGTGGCGTTATCAGCTAAGTCACCAGATGGCGCTGACTTTTTACAATGCCTAACTATTTATACTAGTTATGTTTCGGAGTTGGCCTGCTGTTTGTACGGTCGTTTACGACATTCTTCTCCTATGCATGAGTTTCTTGTTTGAAAACATCGATGAGAAATATTCGTACTTCTTATCCCTTGTGTAATAAATAATAAAGTTTACTTCTGATATTAAAATTTAAAAGCGTTGTTTGTAAGATATTATAATTTAAATTAATTGCTTTTCTTCATTTGTTGTAAGACACAGATTATAAGTGAGTAGTTGTATACTGTAATTAATAGTTCAATTGTAAAATAATTCGGATTATAAGTGCACTAAGAAGTAGGTCGTAAATATATGTAGCTCTTTTTTGCGTTTCTTGTGAGTTTTTTAAGGAGGTTCCAGGTTCTTAA
The DNA here is from genome assembly GCA_943138885.2 of Tholera decimalis. Classification (NCBI taxonomy): domain Eukaryota; kingdom Metazoa; phylum Arthropoda; class Insecta; order Lepidoptera; family Noctuidae; genus Tholera; species Tholera decimalis. The sequence continues at coordinate 18,389,899 of OW964561.2, forward strand.
AGCTTGACTTATTGAAGCGATTGAATCTTTTTATACGTACCTACTTGCTTATTTTGTGTTTATTAATTTGTCTAGGTTTAAGATAAATTATCATAGGTTAGATATATAAAGTCGTGTATTGGTTTTGTGGTAAACAGTGGAATATATACATTAGTACTATTGATAAGTTAACACATAAATTCACTAATTATTACACTTATAATATCAAAATGTACCCCTATATTTTGAACAACAATAACCAACCGACGTTTTGCGTGCCTTTCATTATTTGTTAGCTCAATATCATCGTTTCGGTAGAGAGAGAGGACTCTTTCTTTGTGATCCGGAGTTGATAGAGCCTATCCCACAAGACGCGTCTCATTTGGAGTTTGGCTTTGTTGGACATTGGACCTGTATTTCTTACTAATATATGTAAATGCAAAAAGTTGGTGTGGATGGATGTATGATGTATGGATGTTACTCTTTCACGCAGAAACTACTGAACAGATCTGAATGAAATTTGGTAAGTAGATAGTTGACATCCTGAAATAACACGTAGGTTTACCTAGATTTTATCCCAGAATTCCGACGCGATTGGGGTTTACGCAGGACGCCATACCACGTGGACGAAGTCTAGGGTAGTACTATATAAACGATATATTATGAGTTTAAGACGGTTCATATAGTCAATTAAGTCCTTCACAACAAGATTACGTAAACGCAGTATTCCTATATTTAGATACCACCTAAATACAATACACCAGCGTCCAACGCCAGCCCAATAGCATTGATTGTGGGTTATTTGCCATTTGTTTCGTCACTGTTATAGCACTGACAGTAAATCCATGTTACGTTAATTATATTGCTGAAGATATGCGACGTCATTATTTGTTCGACATGTTATCTCGTGGTGTATTGGAGGATTTTCCGCATACCGATCGGTCAGCTAGTCCGACTCGCACCTGGCGTTGCAAAGTGGCTCGTCAAACATGGAGGTGGTAGTGTGATGCTTTGGGGATGTTTTTCACGTTCTGGAGTTGGATCATTAGTTAAAATCGAAGGAAATATGGATTGGTTCATGTACGCAAATATATTGAAGAATCAAATGCTACCAATCGCCGAACACCATATGCCAGCTAGGTGGTATTTTCAACATGATAATGATCCCAAACACAAATCCAAGTACATAAGTGATTTCCTAAAACGCGAAAAAGTCAAGGTTATGGAGTGGCCAAGTCAAATTCCGGATCTGAATCCCGTAGAACATTAGTGGGAAGAGTTAAATCGCAGGGTTAAAAGCTAAAATTATTCGAACAAAAATACTTTTTATGAAGCTCTCAAAAATGAGTGTAACAAAATTCCGATGGATCGATTACATAAACTAATTGATTCAATGCCGGTGCGGTGCGCAGCCTCAGCTATTATAAAGGCCAAAGGATATGCTACTTAATACTGATTTTCTTATTACTGTAGATACTATTTATTTGTTAAAAACATTTTTTTTTAATATTGTCAAAATACTTTTGATCCACCCTATAATTATTATTTTTTTATTAAACTCTGTTTCATTGCAAAAAGGGCTGACTTTATTACTATTACTGTAGAACATTAAATGTCTTTCAATATAATAAACTAATAAATTTTATACTTTGTATTTTTTTTAATTCATCCAACTAATATAATTGTCAAAATACTTTTGAGCGCTACTATATATATATATATTTAATTAAATCCTTTTTCAATTTTTGATTCTGTCTAACCTCTTGTATGGGGACGATCCACTGTGCGTTGTAATAAACTACGGAAACTCTAAAAAGCAAATCAATGCGTGTCAGGCCCTGGCCCTGGCCGGTTGTTTGTTATTATATGCTCAATTGGGTCCCTTGTCTTGTCAGACACGAACTTGTTACTTTTTTAAATTGAAAATGTGTTATTTTTTCTTTTAACAAAACAGATAAAGGCATTTTATCAAATATTTTTTGGAATAATGTTTGACAAAAGATGTCAAATTAAAAAATTCCAAACATAAACCCTAAGAAGTAATTCTTAGGATTTTTGTTTGGAATGTTTCAGTTATTAAGTAAGATTAAGATTCAATGGATTAAAAATCTTAATCTTTCTTAATAGTAATTCTTTAATCGCTTCCATGATTAGTGCTACTTTTTATTTTATAAAAAATTGGCCAAGTGCGAGTCAGACTCGCTCATGAAGGGTTCCGTAGTAACTAAGCCAAATAACTTTGTTTTTCATAGTATTTGTACACAAAGTTATATTTGCGGTTTTATAAAATATGTTATATCTCAAAAGCTGCCGACCCGATCTCGTTGAAATTAATTTTCGATGAAAGTTTACATTAAGATCTACAGCATATATTTTTGTCTGATTTTGCCCTCCATTATTATAGAAGTTAGAGGGGGGGGGGGACACAACTTACCACTTTGGAAGTTTGGAACGTATATCTTTTAAACTTTTGACTTTATGAAAAAGTGGTTTTAAAAACCTCAATGTCATTTTTAAAGACCATTATATAGACACCACACACGCATAGGTTTCATGAAAAAAAATATTTTCAGTTTCAGTTCCATGTATGAAGAGCCCCCCTTAATTTTAATTTTTTTTTCTTAGTATCGGAAAGCGGTTTACAGAATACATCTATCTACCAAGTTTTGTGTGTATAGTCTTAATAGTTTCGGAATAAAATGGCTGTGACATACGGACGGACAGACAGACAGACATGACGAAACTATAAAAGTTCCGTTTTTTGCCATTCGGCTACGGAACCCTAAAAAGATGTAATGCTGGTATTATTAAAAAAGTAAAGACAGGTAGGAACTATAAGTACAGGGTGGCCAGTTAAGTGGTATACAACTTATTTTATAAATTGTCAATTACATAAAATGGAAATTACTAGGTATTGTTTCAAAAATATTATATGTAGGCTTGGCAATTATGTATGAAAAATAACATCTGCCAAATATCCACCTCTAGCAGCGCGACAAATGTGAGCTCTTTTTATCGCGTTTCTCATCACATTTTCGCACTTTTCCGGCGCTATTCAACTAACTGGGTCTCAGATATTCTGTTTTAAATGTTGAATATTTCCCGGCTTGTTAGCATAGACACATCCCTTTAGAAAGCTCCACAGAAAAGTTGTCAAATCCGGTGATTGAAATTAATTGACCTGAAAACATTCTTCTCAATATTTCGATTGTGTCTCTGGCCATATGACATGTGGCTCCGTCTTGTTGGAACTACTTCTAAGCCCAATTGATTCATTTGATGTAACATAAAATTGTTGATTATCTCACGGTAACGATCTCCATTCACTGTTACGGTAGCGCCCGTAGCATCTTCAAAGAAGTAGGGTCCAATTACTCCTCCTGACCAAATTCCACACCATACTGTTACTCGACGTAGATGCAGCGGTCGCTCGTGGATCAACAAAGGCTGTTCTTTGCTTCAATAGCGAGAATTTTGTTTATTAACAAATCCACTGAGGTCGAAATGGTCCCTAGGCTGAAGATCTTGAGTTATCTGAATCTTATATGGGAACAAACCCAGGTCTTTCTTGAGAATAGTCTGTAGGGAGGTTCTCTTAATTTCCAGCTGTTGAGAACGTCGTCTGGTAGACAATGTTGGATCTTCGGCTACACTTTCACGGACTCTTTTAATATTCTGCTCCGAACAAATTCTTCTGGCACGATGAAGAACTGGTTTATCTGTTACAATGCCATGCTGCTCAAATTTATTCACCAAACGAGTTATTGCTAGCCGTGAAGGAAGGTAATTTCTACCAAAAATTTTCGCAATTTTCTCAGCGTTTTCGCAATAGAAGATTGGTTTGAGTAGAACGTTTTGATAATTAAAAGACGTTGTTCAATCGAAAAACGCTCCATATCGAATTTGCCGTATCTACACGAAATAATTGTTATCAAATAACAGTCAAATATGGCGTCAAAACAAAAGTTGTATAAGTGTAAGTTGGTTGGTTAAGTTGTGTGAGTGAGTTTGATAAAACCAGATTTAATGATACGTAGAACTCCTCTGATTACACTGTTTATCTAATCCCCCACAACTGTTTTCTCTGAAATTCTTTACGTAAATTAGTTACTGTTAACTACTGGATATTTGTTACTCTTTCACGCAAAATAGTTTTTGCGTGAAAGAGTAACAAATATCCACACATCTGTACATACCAAACTTTCGCATTTATAATATTAGTAAGAAAATCAATTATGGTAATTTTCTATTTTTCAGACCGATTAGAACCGAATAAACGATCTTGTAATTGTGTTTATTTTATTTCCTTTTATTTTTAACCGACTTCAAAAAAGAGGTTCTCAATTCGTCTTGTACTTTTTTTTATATAATATGTTACCTCATAATTCGCAGATGGCTGGACCGATTTGGAAAATTCTTTTTTGTTTGAAAGGGTATACTTTCTAGTTGGTCCCATTGTCGTCACGTTTGGATCTGGTGATGGAATCATGGAGAAATCGAGGGAATTCTTCAAATATTATAGGCACACCTATAGCGTTTTAGGTATTTCTTATAGTACCTTGTGCAGTTGCTCTTGAAAAGCACCATTTGAGGAAGTGGAACTGATGATGAAGACTACAGATGGCCACCGAAACTACTTTATAATAGGTATTTAGTGGATTGCGATTAGATTACTTGAATATAGATGTTAAGCACTTTATGCTCGTCACAATGCATAATTATGGTGAAGTAGAGCTGATGGTGAAGTACCAGAAGAACTCCTCAAAAATTAACGGTTCTGCACCGGAAAAAGCAATATTTTGTAAAAGGTGATAAGTGTTGACATTTTGGCTTTTGTAACTAGATAAATTACAAACCTACCCACTAAAAAGCGTGAAAAAAAACTTTTTAGCAAAAAATAAAACTGACTTCTATATAAAAACACTACAAAGGCAAAAATAACTTAAATTTTGGAAGGCGGTGACAAAAAAAAAAAGAAAATACAAAACAAATGACACCGACCACCGAAATTTAAGTTATTTTTGCCTTTGTAGTGTTTTTATATGGAATTCGGTTTTATTTTTTGCTAAAAAGTTTTTTGTATTTTAATATCAATTATAAAGAATATATTCGACACTTTTTGTAATAGTATCGCAGAGTAAGGGTCCTATCCAAGTGTTTTTATAAAGTACTAGCAGTTGCTCACGGCTTCGTTCGCGGGGGAAGTTTTTCCCGTGTAAATCCCGATCCCGTGAGAATTACGGGAAATCCCGTCTTAGCGAGCATTTACGTACTAAAAGAAACCCCCATGCAAAATTTGAGAGCCCTAATGCTTGTAGTTTCTGAAATTTCGTGGTTAATTAATCAGTGAGTGGTATTTTGCTTTTATGTATAGAAGATTGTACAATGTATTCCGTAAGTGACAAACCGACATTCAATGCGTTGCAGATTTCTGGCGTATAACTGGCCATTTGATTTATTTCTGCTCAGTATAGTGAGTTTTTTTTCTAAAAGTTGGCCTTGGACAATGCAAATCACGATTTAGCACAGATGCTTTCATGTACCTAAATGCACCTATAATTTTCAACATGTAGATACTGATTAAAAGAGATCGACTTTTGCCTCTTTAGTCAATCCATTAAAAAAGACATGTTTCCATCACAGTGCCAAATCAATAAACCGTCTGAACCAAATTCTTGCAGCCGTTACCGGTAGTCTCGGTGAGTCGACCCATTCCCGGGGCCATATTTAATTTTAATTACTTGTGGTCGCATGGCATTAGGGATTGATAATATCGATATAAAATGAAAACCATCCGGTAAATTTTACTCATTCATAAGCCAATAAAATAATTAAATTCTCGTGAACAAAAACACACACCAGAACAAATATCGAAAACAACTTGTAAATACAGATACATACCTTTGGTTCTTCTCTTTTTGCGGAGTGGTCGTGGCTGTCACGTTTTCCTTAGTGGCCTGTTTCACAATGCGATTTTACTCTTTGCGACCTCTTGCTCTCCTTGTAGATTCTTGCAGTGATCGGTTAAAAGTCGCTTTTATTGGATCAGTCCATCTCATTGATGTTCTGACGCGTCGTGTGGTCAAACTTGCCCTGTATTAGTAGACACTCTATAGACTCACATGACGTTATAATGTCCAAAGGAAATGATAATACGATTTAGTACTGTGCTTGATAGTCTATGTTTGTACAGATTATCACAATTTTTAAAGGTCGTTTCTGTGTCTTGAAAAGACACCTCAGTGGTTCTTCGCTGAGGTTCCTTTTAAAGGCATGGCATCGCAAGGCAATGCTTTCTATAAATCCATAAAGATAAATACCTATCGTAAGTTTCATACTTCATTCCATACTTGATTTAGGTCTGTATATTTAATTTCGAACCGCACGTTCTTGCGTGACGGTTATACGATAAGCGTTGGGATATCACAAATAATATAATCCTTTTATAACACCTCTAAATAGGGACACGATAGTTAAAAATAGGAAAAGTCATATCAAGGTATTTTATTTTGATGGTATTTATTTTTATGAATATTATGCATTTTTTACATATTTTTTTATTCGTTGATTTTTATTGCTTAAATTTTTTATTGAGTTTTAATTGTTGTGCAGCTATTTAACCGAATTGGCTATTTTTCCCTTATGTCGTTTGGGATATAAGGAAGTAGAAGTAGAGGGAAATCTACTAAATTGTGATTTAATAGATTCTGAGAAAAAAATGAAGCCGTTGCTCGCCTGGTTTACTAGCACGTGGCTTTGCTTGGCGGTTCATATATACAAAATCATCCATCCAGTTTCCAGCCACACAGTTTTAAATGTACGATGTCTGTCATGGAATCATGAAAACTGTGATGTGATAACGATATGTCGCTCTTAACTAAGATTAGATTATTGGCAACCCTATATTATAATGAAAATCCCAAGATTAGCGACAGAGCTAAGCCGACAAGTTTACAGTATGTTGCGATAATTTGTACAGCAAATACATGTGTTTTTTGTGTTTTACTGTGTTTATAAAAATGGAAAAGCTGTTTTTGCTATTTGTGATTGCACTGGGTGGTAAGAACTTTTTTCTTATAGAAAACATTTTCATTGAAATTATTTATGAAATTTCTTTATCGTGGGGTGTTTAAATGTATCATGGTTCTTATGACAAAAACATTGTGAATGAAAACTGTAAAAAAGTACGAAGTTTGAGTCGGACTCGCCCTTGAAGGGTCCCGTAGTAGCTACGCAAAATAAATTTGTTTTCAGTGTTTCTATAAATGACGAAGTTATATATGCGGTTTCTGAAAGTGTGTTTTATCTCAAAAACTGCTAACTATATCTCGTTCAAACCAATTTTTTTTTTATAGCTTTCATTAAGATCTACAGCATATATTTCTTTTTAGAATTTTAACTCTCTTATTTTAAAAGTTAATGGGGACACACATTTTATCACTTTGGAAGTGTGTATCTTTCAAACCATTGACTTAGAGAAATAATGATTTTAGAAATAAATATTTGATATCACTGCTGACCAACTAAAAACCAAGGTACCACATAATGTAATGACTATTAATTTTGAAAGGCACATAAAAATCTATGGACTATTAAAATATTATCTACATATTCGACAGGCCCGTTGGTATAGTGGTCAGTGGTCCTGACTGCTATGCGTAAGGTCGTGGGTTCGATTCCCACCTAGGACAAATGTTTGTGTGATGAGCACGGTCATTTGTTCTTTGTCTGGGTGTAATTTATCTATAATATGTATGTATTTAGAAATATATATGTATGTTTATCAGTTGCCTAGTATCCATATCACAAGCTCTGCTTAGTTTGGGACTAGATGGCGTTGTGTGAAAAAAAAAAAAAAAAAAAAGTTGTGGAATATTATATTTGTGTCCGAAAACTAAACTAGTCTCGGAGACCGGTAACCATTTATTGTGGTACATAAGTTAAGGTTCCAGCTTTACTTGTTTTAGCATGGTGCAAGTAAAATACGCGAAAAAAAGGTTTTTGGTGTAGCTTAAAATATACTATTGGTCATTCATGCATGTATGCATGTATGCAGGTATTACATGGTTTTAGGAAAGGGTAGTCACCCAACACTGTGTTTTCAGATACGCAGCACTCACCCAATATTTTATTTCATAGAGTATGAAATAGGCGGGTGACCAGATGGTGTGGTCACCGCTGGCACTGGAACTTATAAATGTTGTCTTTAACAACGGTAAAATAAATAAATAATTATTTTTTTTGTTATTTTTTTTTATTTGATGTACAGGCACACGCGCAAGCACTGTTTATGTACCGACAAGCAGACTAGTAGAAGGAACGATCGCAAATGAAAACCAATTCCAATATATGGTAAGTACAATATATCGACGGTTGAAAGGCTAATTGATCTAAGCGACATTTTTTGCGATATTGAGTTATATACATATTCGGAATCAGCAAATTTTTCTCCATCGTTTGAGTCAGGTTTCAAATTTTTTTGACTACTTTTTTGGCGCTTAGCACCCACTGCAAAACAGGCCTCATTTCTAAGCTCATTGATCTATACGACACAAAATTAGACATATTTGAGGACTGGATGACTTAAGCTATTTTGATTTTTCAAACTTTTATAACGTGTGTCAATTAAGGCATTTGGCTTTTTCGCCATGATTGTAATTTTGTCGTTTGACCTATTTTGCAATAAACCAAAAAAATAAGCTATGTCGTTTGGCCCATTTTGCATTCAACTACATTAAAAAACCGTGTTACTTGAACCATTTTGCATTAAGTTATATTAATTAACTATGTCTCTTGATCCATTAAGCGTCTATTAAGGATAATCAGTAATGTCACTTCGGCTATTTTGAGTAACACTAACTAATAACAATTCATTTGTTGTTTTATTAGGAAAATGATACTAAAGTACAATGAATTCCGTGGTGATACTACTACCTTTTTTTTCTGGGTGTGAAAATCATCGAATGACTTCTTCCGCTCTGGGTTAAGTGGAAGGCTGTGTCAGACTTCTACTGACTAAAAACCCACCTGTTCCTTCGGCTGCCCTAAAGTTCCGAGGCCGCGGTATCTCGATAGAACTTTCCCGCAAACCCCGGCAGGCAATGGCCCGTCACTGGCGTTGACAGCTCTTTGAACAGGACGTGCCACCGACCCGAGCCTGGTCATTACCGGACTGTGAGCGACCCTGCTCGCCGTCCGCAAGCCCACGCCTACGGTGGCAGGAAATCGACTCGCGATCCCCGACGCCCGGGGCGTCTCCCACGGCGGCTGGGGCGAGAAGGAAGAGGGTTGCCTCTCCCTCGCGCGTTCGGCCTCCTCCTTCGCTAGCATGACTGCTTCGCAGAAGGAGGCGACTGCATCCCATTCCCTCTCGCTCTGCACCATGGTCTGAACCAGAGCAGGGTGCAAGAGATCTCAGCCGCCGACCGCCTCTACGAGGACACGACGGTGCTCCGCCTAAGCAGGGCACACCTCGACCGTATGCTCCACCGTGTCCTCCAGGTAATCCTCACAATGACGACACCCGGGCGTGTCCTCCCGCTGTATCCGAAACAAATATCTCCCGAAACAGCCATGTCCGGTCAGCACCTGCGTCAGGTGGAAGGGGACTTACAGCCGCGTTTGCGGCGTGCCCAGTCTTCGGTTGCGACAGCCGCTCTTTCCATGCTGCCGTGAGATCGCACCGGAGCTCTATCCGCTGAGCCACGACTTGCCGCGGTAGCGGAGTTTCACCCCGGCTTAGTACATCCACGTGCCAATCATGCACGTGCGCGGGGGCTACCACCTCCAGATCCCACGGCAGCAATCTGGCAAGGAGGTTTGTCGTCTCCCCAGAGATCGTGCGGTATCCCCGGATCATCCGGATAGCCATGACCCTCTGAGACGCGACCAGCTGGTGAGCTGATCGCCGCAGCAGATTCAGTGAACACAGAGGGACCCCATAGAGGGCCATGGACCGCATAATCCCCGCATATAGCCTTCGGCAGGAGGCGTTTGGCGTCCCTAGATTGGGTAAGAGCCGCTTGAGTGCAGCCCCCGCCCGGTCCAGTCTTGGAGCCAAACGTCGGAAGTGTTCGATGAAGTTCCACCGGCTGTCGAGGACAAGTCCCAGGTACTTCATCGTCGTCTTGACGCCGATGCGAACCCCTCCTACCGTTATTTGGGAACCCGAAGGTGGCGCGTTCCAACGGCCATGAAAACACATGGCCTCGGACTTGTGCAGAGCGACCTCGAGTCCCAGTTGTCAGATCCTTTCTACGACCGTCGCAACCCCTCGCATCGCCACTTCGGCCGCCGCCTGGTGCGACCTTCTATGCGCCAGGACCAGCGTGTCGTCAGTGTAGCAGACTACGCTGACGCCTGTAGGAAGGTTGTTGCGCAACACCCAGTCGTAACTGATGTTCCACAAGGGTGGCCCCAGAATCGATCCCTGTGGGACACCGCATGACATCTCTCGTCGGTTCCACTCTCCTTGGTGACCAGAGTAGATGACGGCCTTGTCCGTCAGTTAGGTCTCAACCACACGACAGAGGTAGGTTGGCATCCGGTAATACCGGAGTGCCTCCCGTATGCAACTCCAGGGCAGGGTGTTAAAGGCATTGGCCATGTCGAGAGAGCGCTCACACGCATGATTGCATCCACCGTCGAGCACCCCTTGCGGAAACCAATTTGGCTATCCGCAAGATCCGGCCAACGAGGCGGTTTCCAATAACTATAGGCCAATATGGCACCCAGGCGCCCCAGTTTCTTGATTAGGACCAGTTTTCCCGTCTTCCAACGAAGCAGGAACTGGTCACTCTCCAAACATGCGTTAAAGAACCCTAACAGTTGAGGCTCGGGAGGCTCCAAGGCCAGGACTCAGGCTTTGCCAGGGAAGCCGTCGGGTCCCGAGGCGGTATTTTTGGCATTCAGCCCGCGAACCGCCACTCTCAGGTCTACCTCGGTCACTTCTGGAGCGTTGTCGTCACTGTGGCCCGCGTCGGGCACCGCAAGTGGCGGAGCCATGGTCAGGGGAGTATGCCCACCTCGCGAGGGGGAACAGAGTGCTCACCACGTCCTCTACTAATTGGGGCCGGATACTGTGTCAGCGGGGGAGCCCAGGTGCGGAGTTTGTCCCGCACCATTTTCTATGGACGTTCCCACGGGTCCCGATTAACTCCTTGCGGGCCAGATCTTTGGCCCGCCAGATTTCTTCTTTGAGGACGGTCTTCGCTGCTCTGTACTCCTTGTACAACTCCGCCTCTCTGGCTTCCGTAATTGGTGATACTACTACCTAGGCTTAGGATGATATACCACCTTATCTAATACCTTGTTCCAAAACATATTGCACCAACATCTTGAATGATACCTCTACACAAAACTGTTTTGAATTATGATAGCCTAAGCATCAATATCTACTATCATCTAGTAAGGGTTCATTTTTTTTCATCCTGCAGTCCCTCTAATGGGCATCTGCATCAAACTACTTCACTCTGGTGCAACACCATCATGTTGCTTATGTTCATTGGGTATATTCAACTGTCAGTTGACTTGGCGCTAAATTCAATTTCTCTCGTTTTATTTTATTCTAGGTTTAAACTTGAGCTAGTTTACTTTCAGCTATTTTATTTACGGTAGGCATTTGAACCATTTTGCCTTTCTCAAAAAATTACTAAATTTGATGCATTTTGGGCTAACCAACATAAATTTTCTAAAATAATACACAATTTTCAACAGTATAAACTTAAACAACTTCCTTATTTAATTAGAGATATACTGTATTAAATAAATAAAAGTCTATCAAATGGTTGTTTTTTTATGAATTTTTTTTCAAAATAAATAACTTTGATCCGTCCTCCTGCAAGTTTTACAAAATGTCGCTTAGATCAATTAGCCTTTCAACCGTCGATATACAAGATTTTTTGTATAATTAATTTCTAGTTTACAAAGCGAGCATTCCTGTACACCATTTCGTATACGTACATACAAAAGAACAATGGCGAAAGCTTAGCTGACTTTAATTTGAGCGTCTAAAAGTGACCTATATACGAAGGCAGTTCTATTATTTTTCTACGTTTTTTTGCAAAGTATCACATTACCTAATTAAGTCCGGATAAAAAAAAAATATTTTAAATGAAAAGTTATTTGATCTTCATTGACAATTATTGATGCCATTTTCTATTTATTCTGCCAAGTCACAGTCAGTGCAATATTATTGTAATAAAATCAGTTTTAGTTTGTTATTGTAACAAAAAGGAGTAAATGAATCAACAATAATGTTTATTTATAATTGGAAGTGTTCTTTGTAAAAATATTGTAGTATAAAAATTAATGAATTACTTTCAATTAATGACTGCCAAAAAGACTATTGTACCAAGTCAAAAAAAAAATATAACTTGGTTTGACAACTGTTGATTGTTCATGTCACATTACCCTCAAGAAAAATATTCATAAGTATAATCGATGGTTAACTGATTACTAGGCAGCATGGTCTAAGACCTTAGTCTGTTCCATCAGGAACTAATCTAATTTAAAAAAATGTTCATGTCACAGATGCTTGCACATTGTGCTTTGTGTTGCTCTCGATTGTTTTCCGTTTTCTTTAATTTTCACTTGACCTGGACATAACCTACAACAGTTCATGACTGAATTTCTGTTATTCTTGGACTTCTCGAACAAAAATTCTAGCACAAACTAATTCAGAAGTTGACGCCGAGTTAAACAAGATATTTTTTATTTAAAGACGCAAAAATTTAATCTCAGCTAAATTAATGTGTGGGTGGCTGCCATTGTTCTTTAAGCCTACTGCTGATAATTACTAATCACTACAGATACATTCAAGTGTATAATAGCAATACATAGGTATAATCATGTTTATTTGTTTTAGGTTTCGTTGCAAAAAATAAGTGAAATACAAAGTTACACACGAGGACACAGATGTGGGGGAGCATTGGTCACGTTACAGCATGCTGTGACTGCGGCGTCTTGCAACTTCTATATGAACAATGAGTCAGTACCTACATATTTATTGAAATTGCTTTGTATATAAGTCTATGTCATATGATTATATGATTTTACCAGTTAGTTCTACTAGCACGAGTAGGTAGTTACTAAACATTCGTTACTGCTAACAGTAGTTAATTAAATAAAATTTTATAGTTTAGTTAGTAAACTAAACTATAAAATTTTGAGTTTATCACGAATAGACAAACAGACGCTGCTATAGACTTTGTTTTAACGTAACGATAACGGGACAGTTGATTAAACTAATTTTCTGATGCATTGTTATAGAAAGCACGTCAAATAATAAGGTGCATTTATGTCTGTACATAAATGGGTGAAATGCAGAAAATATGTCACTAATTCTCAAAAAGTAACGCACCTGAGAAATAACTAAACTGATAAAATTAATAACAAAACTGATACTATAAAGGTGAGATCACACAATATGGTCAAGGCAAGCCAAAAACAAAACTAAAAACATTCAATAAGTCAGGTTTGAGGGCTTCACGTGTCACTTGGACATGTTATGTTTTATATCAAATGTGCTGAAATCACATTCTTTTTAATCTTGACGTACGAGAAGTTGTCAATATTTAATTTCCGAGATATTTACTATAATCAAAATAAATTTTTGATACTTGGCAGTATAAAATTACATTTATGTCAGTCTAATTCAGTCTAATCATATTGTTTTTATTTTAATCACAAAGAAATAATCTCAACAGTTTACTGTTGAGATTATTTTTAATTATTATTTAATTATTATTATTTTTTTTTAAATTATAAAACAAAAAAATGAAAATAATCGATATAAACCTCTTATTATCAAAATATAAAACTTAGAAAAAATTAAACAAGGTGGCATTTAGTTGGCAAGATAAACAGCTTCTTAAAGTCATTTTGTACTAAATCTTTTGTATGAATTGTTTTTATTTGATTAGACTCTAATCAAATAAAAATAATTCGTTTATCAATATTACTTTTAAAGGAACTTTCTTAACTTAATTTGACCATATAAAATTACACTTGTATCAAATGTCAGTCTTATTCAATCTAATCAAATTGTTTTTATTTTAATCTCAACAATATACGCTTATTATATAAAACAAACAAATAAAAATAATTAAAACAAACTTCTTATTAACAAAAAAATAAATCTTATAAAAAATAACAAGGTGGCATTTAAAGACATGACAAGTCAAAGAGCTTTTCTAGTAACTAAATAGTCATAAACAAAATAAGTATTTAAAATACTGAAATGAAAATCCCTCTCTCAAATCTTATTTTCAATTTTGGTCAACTTTAAGGGACCTTCCCTGGTTACATCCAAGTAGGCGCAATTTTCAGCAGAAAAGTTTACGTCGCTCAATACTCTCACCTTATTTTTGTTCAGTGCAGCCAACTCCCTATTATAAAACAGTGAAGGATTTTTGTCACTTTCACTTTAATACCATACTCTCTGCATAATAGTTGCTATCCATTTCCGAATCTGAGGTAGAATACTCTTATACTCGCTTTTTCTTCCTACGACCTTTGCTTAATCTTATTCTCTTTTTCCCTTGAAGGTCCTGCTTGGGGACTTACTTCATTTTCTTTGTTTTCCATGCTCGTTTCTTCTTCTCTGTCATTTGTATCAGCTGCTGTAGTTTTCTTTTATAACTTAAATCTTTTATTTGCTTTATAACTTAAAAAATTATTTTGCTTTTTCGGGCTTTAACTCTTTCGAGATGTTTTTTTTTGTTAATTCTTCATATTTTATTGGATTTTCTTTTAGACGCTCACGGTACTTTCTTTGCCTTTCTGCATTTGATAGTGGTGCCATCTCTGCAATATATATATATATATTTAATTTTAGAAATAGATTGATTCAGTATTAATTGTATGTAAACGTCGCCTTTCATTTTCTCAGTTTCGTTACGTAACGCAATAATAACGAAATTGATAAGAACATCTGAGAATTAATTACCTAAATATGTTTATATCTCATAGCTTTTGAAAAGCAGCTAATATTACACCGGATTACAATATCATAAGAAACATGTGCATAGTTTCCTCTACAGAAAACATAGTTTTAAAGCATAAAACATATTGATTTATCACCGTTAATCACCCTGATAAAATATACAAGCAAATTGAATACTCACCGAAACGCACACTTTCTCCGCCGTAACAAAATGGCTGCAGTTTGACATTTGTCAAAGAACATTCGAAGGTAATGTGGCTAACTTAAGAAAAATACGGATTCGTTCTAAAACTTAACGTACGTCATTAAATTTCCCATAACGAATCCTGAGTAACGAAACATTTATTTTTAAGGACAATACATTTGGAGTAAATAAATATAATAAAAAAGGCGTATTATGAGAACCACATAAATAATTTAATATTTATTGATATGAAGGAACTGTTAAAATAAAAATTAAACAGGTAAGTTCATCAGAAAAAAATATAAAATAATGTAATGTGTAACGAAATGAAAAGGACACTAATAAAATGTATGGAAAAAATTTTAACCCATTTTTCAAAACCTATTAAGTATTTGTTTTTGCTATTACGAAGGTATAAATAAATGTTTACGATGTTGGTTATAAGGTATAATATTCAAAATAAATATTTATTGCGCATTATTTAAACATGGTATTAACTCAATGCATTTTAAAACCATAACACAAACAAATTCAAAAGTTACAAGTTTTCTGCATTTCACCCAAATATGATGTTTCAAGAGCTAGGAACCTCAATTTAGCCATAAGTCAAATTAGGAAAATTTATACATTTTTTATTTATTTAAGGAAGCTTTTGTATACAAATACTTAAGAATTTAAGTTAGGTACTGTGAAGTTTGCAAATACGACTTGTGCAGAGAGATGCGTTATCGAGGGGATGAATATTTGGTTCACAAAGAAATGTTTCACAGATTGGCCGTGGCAATCAACCCAGTTGAATACAGAGTGTTTTCTGGTGCTGTGAGCCTTACTAATGATGAATCCTCTAATCGTCATCGGCTTATAACAAATATCACCGTACACCCCAACTATTACGGGAGTAGCCCCTATATGAACGATATTGCTGTTATATTCGTGAGTAAATTGAATTTTTATTAAGTGCCACATCAAACAGTTACACTGATTTAAGTTTTTATAAAGTTGCCGAAGCATTAATAATGGTATATATTGAGTAACACTAACACTTCTGCAAACGAAATTTAATGTAAGCAATGTACTAAAATGTGTTGACACATAATTTATATTAGTTTATTAAGAAAAAATAAAAAAACAATAGGGCAGTTTCCTGTGTTGCAAAATGATTAATCTATTTGGTCCGTTAGTAAGATTTTCAAAAAAATATACACGTATTATTTGCCTTATCAAATCAATACAAAATTTACCAAGACAAAAGATTCAAAGTACAAGAATAGGGGCTGGTAATTTCAGCTGTTGTTAATAATAAAAAATGTAACACGTGACTTCACGTGATATTTCCACTCACTGTATGGTCCTCATATAGGTATTAATTGCGAGACAAAGGAAAAAATACGTCTTCAATATTTTTTGTATATCTAAGGAACGGACTAAATAGATTATTTAAAAAATGTATTATTGCATCAACCTTAAATATCTTATATCTTGGCGATAGCAAAATAAAAATTGCGATACAGTATAGTTGCTATCGTCATTTTGGTCAATAAATACCAGATTCCTTATGCATGCACTTCAATTTCAGTTAGCCTCACCATTCTCATCGGAAACCAATACACTAGTGCTACTGCCAGTCAATGACGTGAGTGATACAGACCTTACTTCTTGTTATACTTCCGGCTGGGGAGCTCAAAACACCACAGCTGATGTAAGTAATTCAATTAAAATTATTCTCCCTGTAAAATCTTAAATCCTAAATTTTACATAAGAACTTCTTCATCTATCTTCATGAATATTAAATAATACTACACCATAAAAATCTAATAATTACAATTCTCTAAGTACTCACTAGGTATGTTCTTTTTTTATTATTTGGTACTTCGTAAATGTCGACAAAACGGTGTATGATTAAATGTTTTTTTAAAATTAGTTTTCTGTTAAAATGCCTTATGATATAACATTATTTTTTTACAGATTCCTAAACAATGATGAGAAACTGAAATGATTTTTTGACTAACATGCGCTTCTTCTATAATGGATCTAGCGAGATAGATAATTTACTAATGAAAAAGTTTTGAATTTTTTTTACGTCCCATGATTTTTTTTCACTTGTAATGTGATGATGCATTTATACATAAATCCAAATAGAGATATTTAGAGTGGGGTAGTGATGTAATTAACCGAACAAGTCTCTGCCTCTCAAAGTATGTGAGTTTAATTGTCACTTTCTGCAAATAAAATCTACGTTATAAAGACTCTTTTCTTTCCAAATTTACTATATTCTCAATGTGCGTGTCCATCTTATACCTATTTTGAATATTTTGCAAACACTTCTTATTTTTCAATATCTCTTCTTTTATTCTCACAGGCTAGTGTGCAGTTGATGTTCTTACAAAAGCGGGTATATGATCAGGCTAACTGCCTTGCACATTACAGCAGTCTGTTTAACATTGAAGACACAATGGTTTGCGCAACGGGTAGTCAGCAAGAGCAGTTTTCAGGATGCAGGGTAATATTTTTTTTTAAAGAATTCTACCAATGTTGGTTGAATTCACATTACTGGCAATCTTGCTAATCCCTCCAACCAAGCTAAATATGCTTGTGTCTGGAGTGAGTTTACGGCTATAGTTTAATGGGTGAGGTTCGAACCTGACACCTCTTTATCACAAGTCCGACACTTATAATATAATAAATTGTGAACTTAAGTTATAAAAGAATTATGAGGAAAGGAGAAACCTTTGCTTAGAAGTGGGACAAAATAAGCATGTAAAATACACAATACTACTAGATGGATTTCACCCCATTGGAACCAAATGCTAATGCGAAAGATTCTTTAAATTGCTCTGTTCTCATGCTTGTTGAAGACACGATACAAAGTAAATTAAATTTATTAATCAGACTCGTCTTAAAATACAGGCTTGCTTAGTGTAAGAGCCAGCGCTCATCTATATTGTATTTTGCTTTCTAAACCTGATTCATTGAGACTTAAATGTTGAAATACAGTAATTAGTAGGTCTTTAAAAATTGTTTGTGATGAATATATTAGCGATATTTTAAAGTCCATAACACCCTACAAATCATGTAACATTAGCAAATTGACTAAACATATAAATTTATTTTTCAGGGCGATGTTGGCAATCCATTAGTTTGCAGCGGTTATTTAATTGGTGTTCTAATTCGAACCAAAAACTGCACAGTTTCCGCATACCCTGAAGTGTACACTCGAATCTCCAGTTACAACAGGTGGATTAATGATTTACTCGCTGGATTGGGCCCCATTCCAGGCGCCGCTTCTACATTCCAACCTGGAATGGCATTGTTAGCAGTCATCGCCATTGCTCAAATTATAACCGCTAATATTATGAATTAGATATACCTATTTAGAGTTACGAATTAAATTATTTTGATTAAAAAAAAAACTTTTCTTATTTTTGTCCTTGTGATATTTTCTCTACTTGACTGTTATCTTTAAGATCACCATAAATCACCGACACCCATGATTGTTATGATTGTGTGATGTTACGGTCAGCTCTCGTCTACAACTAGATTATTATTTGAGAATCAAATATATGTTTCACAAAAGAGAGAATCATAAATTTGAAAGTGGGTTTGTTTAAATATTAAGAAACACTGACAAAACACTAGTTATCTATGTAACCTATATTTACATCCTCAATACGTCCTCATATTCGTTAATAGGAATTAACTAAACATCATTATCATGTTTAGTTGCTTCCTATTGACGAATATGAGGACGTATTGAGGTTGTAAACATAGGTTACATAGATAACTAGTAAATACACATACAACACAGAAAAATACAAAATAGGAGTACCGGTGTTAAGAAATAGTGATCACAAGAAACATGTCTGGATAACAACGATGTTCCTTCCCCCTGCAATATTGTTGTGCTCTAGATACGTTTGCTCATTTGTTGTGAATCAAGACATCATCATCGTTGTAGCCGACCAACTATGTCAGGGTCGGCTTCCTGTCTAACTAGATGTAGCTGAGTACGACCGTAATAACCCAGTAACTGGGTACCTCTTGGCAAAACCAGTGTCAGATTTTCTGGTACCAAAACTTTAACATGCTTTCCAAGGAATCTCAAAACGTTAAGCTGGTCACTCATGCGAGCAACCTCGGCCTAACCATAAAGATCAACCCGTAAAACGTACGAAACCACTAAATCTTGAACTACTTACAGAAGACATTTTGTTTTAAAGTTTAGTTTCATAGCAGTCAATGAGTTCTCAGTGATTTGTTACAAAATAATTGCTACATAAAACAACCTGGATAACCTCAATTAAGATAAGCCCTAATAAGGTATAAAAAGGGAACCAATCAAAACTGAGCCCTAAAGTTTCATAGCACTGAGTACGAATAGGTAGGTACATTAGGGATTCTACTTCTTCAAAAAGTGTACATTCCACTAATTATTTATAATTACATTGCCGATTGAGTTTTGTGATCGTAAATCTTCATAACGTTGTTAATAAATGTCGTTAGCCGTAAATAATGAAATGAAATGGGCCAAACAAATCACTGGCCCCAATGACAGGGTAAATCGACTGGATTAAAAATGAAAATGATACCTAAAGGACACTGAGTATTTTGTTTACCCTGATTTCTATATTGTGTTATGATATTTAAATTTCTGGTTACTGTCAAAAATCTTCATTACATTAAACAAATATAAAATGTATTTTAACATTTTTTACCCTTATAGGAGTATAATTCATTTCTTTATTTTAAGAATTGATTATCACAAAATCTCTAATACTTACAAAACTAAAATACTTAAAATACAAACTAGAATAATGCATAAAAAAATAGATCCTCAACGCTGTCGGCTGGCAACGTACCCAAGATACTGGCGGCATTGCCTCGTTGTAATAGCCAGCCCTAGGAACACGGAAAGCATCAACGAGCCATTTCGATATGTCTTTAAAAAGGCTGTGATCACACGGGCCTCATGGTTCAAGAGTTTCGACCCTCTCAAAAGGCTCTATTTAGTTATCATCGAGATCACTATATTTACGCCGCTTGAGGTTTTCCGCAGCCACAGCGGGAGCGCCAGTACATGATAAAAAAG
Source organism: Tholera decimalis (assembly GCA_943138885.2). NCBI lineage: Eukaryota > Metazoa > Arthropoda > Insecta > Lepidoptera > Noctuidae > Tholera > Tholera decimalis. Next base: position 18,410,092 of record OW964561.2, read on the forward strand.
TTGCGTCCCACACTAAAGGTCTACCCATCTTCCAAGGAAATAATGACATGCCGTCCGGTCTTTTGCCATCGTCACGCACCAGGCCATTGGGTACCAATACGGCTGGAACGCCAATGGTGACAAGGGCTCGTCGGATAATGTCATTTAAATTGGCATGTCGTGCAAAACTACCCGCACTACGGTTCCAAGAGGGGCTATGGTGCCCGAGGCTGTTGACCACTTCCCCAGAATTACAGCGATGAGCTGAATAACAAGGGGCTCTTAGGCGTAGTGATGCAGTGAGGAGGAAAGTGGTGTCGTCGAACAAAATACCTAGATTTGAGGACGGTAGAGCGTGTAACCAAAGACCTGACTCCCACTTTCCCACAGCCAGCAGACGTGAACACTCAGCAGAAGTAGCATGGTTAGTAAATTATTCAGAACTACTCTGCAGAGTGACTCACCCATCGCCTCTGGAAAGATAATATATCAGGTTGGTCAGAATTCGGGCAAGCGAGATTCCGGGCATCAATAGCCTCAGTGAAGCACGGCACATTAAAATCAATCAGCGTGGAAGCCAGGATATTCCTGATTCATTCCTCAGTGCTGTGAACCAAGGAAATGAAAGCCGGTAAGCTAATACTAGATATTTTGTGGATCCCTAGCTCTCCAATGCGGATGGGAAGAAAGACTTGGACCCAAACTCGGTCATCCAAAGCCACATTCAAAATTAAGGATAAAGTTTGCCTGTTAATTTGATCCATTTGAACTAAAAGTTGATGGTGCTTCCACAAATGGGAAGCACGAAGAAAGTATGTCAATTTAGGGCCGAAACAGCAGAGACGAATTATATGATGGCCGAGTGCATATTGATTTGGAGCAATCTTTCTGAAACGTCATTGATTTTATTAATTTGTTCCGCAATAAAGTCGGGAAAGGAAGTATTAAAGATTGGAGAACCAAGGAGGCGGAGAGAACTTTTCTCAGTGATTCCAGGTACTATTTCGTTAAATTTAGAGAGGGTCAGTAGCCTGTCAGTTGACGTCAAGGCCAATAGAATGTAGTTATTTTTTTAAGAAATTTGGGTCTGCTCAAACATTTACTACATCGCCTCCCAAGGTTCCGTCGTTAAACATTGAATTTAGAATTTAGCTTTCGAATTATTGGGTGAATAGCTAAACTAAAAATCAATGGCCCGGGAACCCTCCCACCTTGTTGACAGCCAACAGCTGATTCTAATAGGTTGTCTCGAAACAATAATTTGGATGGTTTTCTATAGCATTGCCAAAGGAAACTAAAAATTTGCAGCAAATCTTGGCTGCCATACGATGGTAGGTGGTTCCCACGGGGCGAATGCCGCCATCTTTCTTGCATAACGCACATAAATTGGCGTCATACAGAATATCGATGTCAGATTCGTTTGCCTTGCCGGAGAGCATAAGCTTAACTAGAGCCGTCAGTTCCCTCTAGAGCCTGAACAAAGAAGGTCCTTCAGGTGCTGCGGACTCAGGCCGTCGAGACCGCTAGCGGAGCCGCTCCGGAATGAGCTAACGGCTGTGATTATCTTTCAACCTGAAATAGTGAGGGAGTAAATATCTAGATCAGGAGGTCGGGAAAACCAAGATCATCCGCTGGGGCTGGGGGGAGCTTTGAGAGTCTCTGAAGAACATGGTGCCACCACATCGATGTTGAAGAGAATCCTGGCAGCTCCGCTAATATCACCGTCTTCTAAATTCGTTTCTACCAAATGGGCTATACCTCGTGAAGAGGTAAATGTAAGGGAGGGAGAATCGAAATTAAAACTTGGAACCAAAACATTACAATTTTTTTTTATTTGAGCAGTTAAGGCCGAATTCTTTTTCACGTGAATAATTTTATAGGGAAAGGTAAGCAATTGTTCCCAGGCGCTTTGTGAGTGCTCCCAGACAGCTTGGCAAACGCAACTAGCCAGGTGTTGAGTGACTAGAGGTTTGGCGCCGCGGGGAACTCACTTCAGAACCGGAACGGATTTTTTAAATCTTTATTCATTTTTAAATAATATTAATAAATGAAGCCAGGGCCATGAAATCCATTCAATACATTTAGATTATTCTTATTATTATTCTGCCTCTGGCATTACGAGTTGATGGACGGATTTTAATTTGGGCAAGCGATTAACTGAATAAACATAAATGATAAGAAATACACTAAAAACAAAAATAATTATTTAGGAACTTCCATTTTTAACGATCTACTGATAGCTATATGATAGAAATATTCCTTACTTATCATTCTCACGAATGTCTGAAACATATCTACTCATATATCTGTTAAGTTCCTCGAGGTGCCACGTACCTATTTCCACATTTCAATGTAAAGTGCATCGTAATTGAATCCTTTTGTGAACGAACGGTCTGGGTAATGGGTAAGTAATTAAGTCTTCACTACTACTGTCACATGCCTATTGTGGTAAAATGTTTGTAACAGACACTATGCAGTACAGCATTTCTGATAAACGTGATAAGCCGTGAGAAATTTCTGATAAACAAAACTATCGACCTAAAAAGGTCGGCTCACCTCTTTACACCACGCAATTCTACCTTAAATACAGCTTGGATTAGAGGTTATCAGATAAAATCATCAAAAAACCTGTCCCAGCAAGACGACTCATACTCGCTCGTGTTATATCTAAATAGTTATATTCATAGGCTTCCATGTAGGTATATATAAAGAGACTGAACATAACTATGATTAATATTTAACATCCATACCCTTACTTCCATACTAATATAATATATCCATACTATCCATACTAATAGTATAAATGCGAAAGTAACTCTGTCTGTCTGTCTGTTACCTTTTCACGCTTTACCCGCTGAACCGATTTACATGAAATTTGGCATGGGAATAGTTGAGGACCCTGGGAAGGACATAGGATAGTTTTTATCCCGATATAAGGTTTCCGCAGGATAGTTTACGAATGGTATCTTTGTTGCTCTTTCACGCAAAAACTACTGAACGGATCTCAATGAAATTTGGTAAGGAGACAGTTGACATCCTGTAAAAATACATAAGCTACTTTTTATCCCAGAATTCCCACGGATTCGGGATTTACGCGGGGAAAACCTCCCACTCGAACGAAGTCGCGGACAAAAGCTATCCATACTTTAATGCTAATAATATAATTCCATACTTCCATATCCATATCTATATCCATACTATCCATACTTCCATATCCAACCATACTTCCATGGTAATACATATTATAATAATACGAAAGTAACTGTCTGTCTGTCTGTCTGTTACCTTTTCACGCCTAAACCGCTGAACCGATTTAGATGAAATTTGGCATGGAAATAGTTTAGGACCCTGGGAAAGACAAAGCATAGGTTTTGTCCCGGAAATCATTCTTAAAGGATGTAAAACGGGTGTTGGAATTTCGTATAGGGAATCAATAATGTCCCTTCCCTACCCAAACACAATACACTTAGACCGCTAAACCGATTTAGATGAAATTTGGTATGGAGATAGTTTTAGACCCTGGAAAAGACATAGGATAGTTTTTATCCTGGAAATCATCCCTTAAGGATGCAAAGGGGTGTTGGAATTTTGTATAGGGAATCAATGATGTCACCGCCCTCCCCACCCACATAATACACTACCGCTAAACCGATTTGGATGAAATTTGGTATGAAGATAGTTTTAGACCCTGGAAAAGACATAGGATAGTTTTTATCCTGGAAATCATCCCTTAAGGATGCAAAGGGGTGTTGGGACTTTGTATTCCCCCCTCTCAATTCATTCAAATCGCGTATTTAAGAACCACTCATAACATTTTTTTTAAACTACACAACTGCATGTAGGCTATATAAATCTTTGTTTAGGGCTGGGGTCGAACCCACGTCATGCACCAGTTAACAGTTACGCCAACCGTATCGCTTAAATTTTAACCAATCAAGTTAATATACGAATCATTTCTATTTCAAAATCGGGGCAATATGCGTTTGCCCTTTTGAAAATAGGAGAAGATCGTGTGGCAACAGATATTAACGGGATGATTTATTTGAGTTGAACTGAATCTGAAACTGAATCTGAAACTGAAGCTGAATCTGAAACTGAAACTGAAGCTGGAACTGTAGCTGAAACTGAAGCTGAAACTGAAACTGAAGCTAAAACTGAAACTGAAACTGAAGCTGAAGCTGAAGCTGAATCTGAATCTGAAGCTGAAGTTGAAGCTGAAACCAAAACTGAAGCTGAAGCTGAAACTGAAACTGAAACTGAAGCTGAAACTGACATACATAGTGAACGTAGTCCAAGATACAGATAATTTAATAAACCACGTTTATTCTAATTTGAAAACAAATATGAGGGATAAAGAATGGCTGCGTGATAGAGTAATTTTGGCACTAACTAACTAAATTGTAGGGCAGATCAACGAAAAGATTATGTCTCATGTGGATTGTGATGTTGTTGAGTATCTGTCCGTCGCCAATGTCATGGATACAAAGCAAGTGACGTCGTACTCTGTAGAGTTTATCAACTCTCTGGAATTGTCAGGGTAATCCATCACATTATTTGAGGCTTAAACTTGGTGTCCCAGTCCTGTTGATGCGTAATCAGGGCGCACCAAGGCTCTGTAATGGCATGCGACTACAAATTACACACCTTGGATGCAATGTTTTCAAGCAATAATTATGACAAGAACAGCAAGCGGTGAAAACGTATTTATTCCTCACATTCAGTTCGAAAAACTCAAATTTCCCTTGAAAGCGGCATTCGTAATGACACAAGAAGAAACAAAGCTCAAGGACATACACTGGAAGTCGCAGGTGTACATTTAGAAAAAGACTGCTTTTCCCATGGGCAATTGTATGTGGCGTGCTCACGAGTATCAAGCGTACAAAATCAACACGCCAAGGACGGGAAAACCAGAAACGTAGTTTACAAAAATGTATTGTAAACTAAGTTTTTGGTTTTAAAAGGATAAATTTTAAATACTAACTGTCTGTCTGTTTTTGGGGATGGGTGGACCCTGGTGATGGTTTTTTAAATATTATATGCGTTTTTTAACCACCCAAAAAGATACGGTACACCTTTTTGGCAACAAGAATTATTGACAAAGTGTAAATTAACGCGGGCGAAGCCGCGGGCAAAAGCTAGTAATATAATAATACTTATAATACATACTTCCACACTTCCATATCCATATCCATACTAATATTATAAATGCGAAAGTAACTCTGCCTATCTGTCTGTCTTTCTGTCTCTCTGTCTGTCTGTAACCTTTTCACGCCTTAATCGCTGAACCGATTTACATGAAATTTGGCAGGGAAATAGTTTAGGACACTAGGAAGGACATAAGATAGTTTTTTTATCCCGATATAAGGTTCCCGTGGGATAGTTCCCGAATTGTATATTTGTTGCTCTTTCCCGCAAAAACTCCTGAACGACTCTCAATGAAATTTGGTAAGGAGACAGTTGACATTCTGAAAAAATGCATAAGCTACTTTTTATTCTGGAATTCTCACGGGATCGGGATTTACACGGGAAAATCCTTCCACACGAATGAAGTCGCGGGCAAAAGCTAGTAATATTATAAATGCGAAAGTAACTCTGTCTGTCTGTCTGTTACCTTTTGATGCCTAAACAGCTGAATCGATTTAGATGAAACTTGGTACGGCAATAGTTTAGGACCCTGGGAAGGACATAGGATAGTTTTTATCCCGAAATTCTCACGGGATCAGGATTTACGCGGGAAAAACCTCTCACGCCAACGAAGTCGCGGGCATACTAAATAAATGAAACCAATTTCAAAGACCTGCATGTAAAATTATACCTAGAAATATAATTATATCATTGCTTGAACAGTTTCACTGCTTCTAAATTCAAATTTAACTTTAGCAGTTACTCAAGGCCTGTAAAATAAAAATAAAACTACACAAATACAGTTGATTACAGCCAATTGCTTGCTGGAAATATTACAAAGAGCGTTATTGTACCAATATATAAAAAATAAACATAAATTTAAATTCACTATTCCTATATAATTATAAAACAACTAGTACTCACGCGGGGCTTCGCTCCCGTGGATTCTATCACGGTAAAAACATAACTCTCCTTTATTACAGTCGCGTAAAAAGTAACATATAACCTTCATCAAGCTTCAAGCTACTTCCGTACCAAATTGCATCCAAATCCACCCAGTACTTTCGAAGATTAGCGCGTTCAAGCAAACAAACAAACAAACTTTCCCGCTTTATAATATTAGTATAGATATAGCACACATGATCTATAAAATAACACAAATATATTTATTTATTATATATTTATTTTACAAACAGTTCCATTCTATGAAAAAACTTTTTAACAAAAAATAAAACCGACTTCCATATCAAAACACTACAAAGGCAAAAATAACTTTAATTTCGGTAGTCAGTGTTATTGGTTTTGCATTTTCTTTTTTTTGACACCGCTACAAAATTATTAGGAGTAGATTAGGAACAAAGGCAATAGTTTTACGAGCTTTCCGAAACACGGAGCTGTCACATCACACACTTCCAACCTCCGGTTGCTACGGCAAAAATTGTAATGGAAAAACTCGGTAACACATTCGAGCTCACCGGTTGCATTTGCGACCACGAGTCTAACAGGGTAGTCAAAACAAGCAAGGGGCTGTCACAAAGTAACATTTTATCAGCGATATCCATTTTAATGGACTCAAAAATTAATGCAACATGCAATAGGATTTTAAGGCATTTGTCAATCCCAAATGTTGACATTTCGATTATTCCCTTTGCTACGCTACCGCTGACAGATATTCAATTTATAATTTACTAGCTTTTGCCCGTGACTTCATTTGCGTGGGAAGATTTGCCCTTGTTAATCTCGATCCCGCGGGAATCCCGGTGGATGTGTTATTCCAGGATTTCAACTACCTACCATCTACATACCAATTTTCATTTGGATCTGTTCAGTAGTTTTTGCGTGAAAAATAACAAATATCCATCCTTTATATTCCCACAAAATTTCGCATTTATTATATTAATAAATAATAATATTTAAAGTAAAAAGTAAGATTTTAATTAGAAGCTTCTGTATTTTTAATTCAGCGATAATTTTTATATGCACCATTTGACATAGTTCTGTTAAGGTATAAATCTGTTGCAGTTCCACTGCGGCATTATCACTGAATACTCAAGTCTAATTATTAACAGTGTGTATGCTAGCTACTGCAAAAAAATACACGGTCTGGTCGGTTTTTGTTCTGGATTTTTTATTTATTTATAGAACAATCCCTATGGAAAGCTGGAGATCCGAGATGACTATACTATACTAATTAAAAGTGATAGTTGAAGCAGATTCAGCCGGTTTCCGTGTGAGTCAGGAATAGTGGAAAAAATCGAAAAATGGGTACCGGAGGAGATCAACACGCGTCGCGTGCAGCATTATTTTATAAATCAAACTTCACACTAACGATTATTTTAAATAGTTTCATTAGTCGTGATGAAGGAAATGGTTGAACCTACTCGTAGATAAACCGGCGAAATCCTGATTAGTCTACTGGACACTGGTCAAAATTGTACAACTTTTAACGTACTACGAATTAATTTATATTTCAATGCGTCCTTGTATATCATACACGCTATAACAAAACAAATTACATAGGTACCTATAATATTTTGTCATTTAAAAAATTTAACACGAGTCATATTTTATTACATTTGATTGTACTGGAAATTTTCATGTTATAAGTCAAATGTTTGTAAAATAGGTGTTTTCACGTTTATACGTAAGCTAATACCGGACCCTGAACATATATATCTACTGTTATCTTATCAAATCAGTATGTGTTATTTGATCACTAAATTATGCGCTCTATTGGATGTGATCAGATTAAGTTGATGTGTTCATTTAGAATGACGCAGACGGGGATATACCATGACAAACAATAAAATATACGATAACTTTAATTTGATATTACCATTCTAGATAGTACCTACTGCTTTTAAATAGGTATTATTGTACCTAGATATAATAATGAATACAGATAAAAATTATATCGAATGCCACATGTAGGTCAAACATCAAAGACTGTTAGTTCAAAGTGATTTGACTACTATAGGTAACACAAATTCTTCTATATTTTATATATAATATAACACTGCTGCTGTTTATAAACTTAGCTTCCTACACTTACACCTTTTATTAAAGTTCACAAGAAACATTCGAGACAAAGAAGTTTCTTAGTAATTTTTTTTTTCTTCAAAATAACACGGCCGAAGGTCAATTATATTATATATTCAATTATAAAAAACACCAAGACTAACAGTCATACACTCATCTCACAGTACTCCAGGCATACAGACAAGATCTCCCATTCGCCCGCAAATACGTCACAACCAGGTTTGGCATCCAAGAGAGCGTTGAGCGTGGAGAGTATGCGAGGAACAGGGGATTGGGCTCGAGCGACGCACAGTGGTCTGGAAATCGAGCTCCATACTCATAGAAACATAAAGTAAAGAACTAAAAAAACAAAAATTGTAACGGCTCTGGTATTTTTATTTTTATTTTATTTTATTTTATTGGGACATAAAACAGTTACATGTTATAATTTTGGTAAATATCAAACTAGTGTAATAGAGGTAAACATGTAACCCACACCAATGTCCGCGGAATAAACAATTAAGTAGACTTAAAACAAAATCACGCATCGGAAGGCAATTTGGGTTAGTAAAATAAGTAGTAATTATTGTGCAAGCAATTGAATAGCCATCTTTTTAAATTTTGATTGAGATAATGAAAATATGTCAAAATCGAAAAAGTGTGTGTTATATGTTTCTAAGAGACGACGGAGAGGCGCCCTCGCGCCAGCATTGGTTCTGCACTTTACAGTGTGAAACAGCCGGGGCACGCGCGCCTCTCGCCGTAATACAGTTCTGGGTACAACATAACAAAGTTTATTGGTGATTTCAGAGTAGTCAAAGTTGTTATTACATATTATGCAGCATCACAGCCATGAGTAGGGTACACCTGGACTCCAAGCCTAGGAGTTTGTATTGTTTTAGTAGTTGTGGGTACGGTAGTTTTGAACGGTAACATTTATAGTGAATGGAGCGTAAAATTTTTTTTTGGACTTTTTCAATCCTTTTCTTATATTTATCATATAGAGGACACCATATTGGGGCTGCATATTCCAATTGGGAGCGTATTAAGGTTGTATGTAAAGTTATGAACGTACGCGGTCGTTTGAAATCAAGTGAGGATCGCATAACGAAACCGTACATTCTGTAGGCTTTGTTAATAATATTATCGATGTGATGGTTAAAATGCAATTTTGAGTCAAGTGTAACTCCTAGGTCACGAATATGATCGACTTTTTTAAGAGTAGTGCCTTGTAAAGTATAGCAGTATTTAATTATATTTTTATTTTTTGTAAATGATATAACATTGCACTTAGGTAAGCTAAGGTGAAGTTTATTATGTGAACAATAATTGGAAAGTCTGTCGAGGTCTTCCTGAAGCAATGAGCAGTCTTGTGTGTTTTTGCACGACCTATAGATTTTAATGTCGTCGGCATACATTAAGAAATGGGAGTTAATAAAGCAGCGTTTTATGTCGTTCACGAACAGAATGAAAAGCAGAGGGCCCAAAATGGAGCCCTGAGGCACCCCAGAAGTAACGACAATGGAGTCAGATTCGAAGCCATTGATAGCTACTTTTTGGGTTCTGTTGTAAATATAGGACATGAACCACCGCAGTAAATTACCCCGAATGCCATTATAGGCGATCTTATCCAGAAGTAACTTGTGGTCCACCTTGTCAAACGCGTTTTGAAAGTCGGTGTACACAGCATCAACTTGGGTTTGGTTATCCATGTTTTCAAATAAATGGTTTGTAAATAACATAAGGTTGGTAGTAGTAGAGCGACGTTTAATATAGCTCCGAACGTTTGGTATACCTCCTTTTACATAATATTAACGTATGGATGGTACAAGTCACACTACGCGTGAGAAAAAAAAAGTTTTTTCTTTTTTTGTATGGGAGAAAACACTAAAAGTACGTTTTTCCGAAACTTAATGGGACTGTTAAGCTACTGCTCACACGAGGTATAGTCCTATATACGGCGATCAAGATGACATACAATTCATGTACCTTTAGGCACCGCGTCGCACGTACCAAATTTTTGAAATTTTGAATTTTCAAAATGTGATTTTTCAAGTCTTTACCCTGGTTAAATGACGTTGGCGATTGACTAACTTATAGTTAGATTTAGCCTGCTAATGATCTTTATGATGACAATCATTAAAAAAGATATTGATTGTATAGGTTTTTTTTAAATTTCATTCCAAGAACTAACTCATTTGTTAATCACCGTGATTAAGGTTAAGATATTATTAGATACTAATGACATAAGCATTAACTAGCTCTAGCAGGGCCAAATGGGCCCTAGTCATAATACAATTCTATTGTCTGTAATATAGGTAACTAATAAGAGAATAGCGAACGATAATGAGGGTAGTTGTATAAAAACAGGACATTTGAGTCTAATTTTATCGGTAGCTCTCAGTACTTGTGCGCGCTAACTTATCACCTTATATTTGTTATTTTGTTGTGATGGAAGGTTTTGGTACCAATTTGGACATTTTCATGTTTGTGGCAAACAACAGTAGTTTTTCACAGCCCAATTTTTTATTTGAAGCTTTTGAGAATATTGTTGAATGGTCGGAAAATGAAAAGAAGGAATTGAAACTATCTGTCAGTTATGCGAGTAACTTGAGGAAGAAATGGATCTCGTGTAATCGCACGAGACATACATATATAAAAAAGTATGTGACATGGCAAGAGAACATCAAATGGCCTGAGGGAGTGAGGAAAAAAGAAATACTTCTGTAGTGTTGCTAGAGCAGCAACCATGTTCCAGTTCCGACTTTGGTGTAAATGAGGGTGCATCAACATCCTACACACCGGAAACGTGCAGTGTTGGAACATCAACATCAGCTGTGACGCCGAGAAAACCATTTGTGGAGCTAAGCCCACTACAGAAGAGGAGAGTGGAAGAGCTCCTAACGCATAGCACTGAAAGCCTTACTCATGCAATTGGTTTGAAAGCACAAAACAAGAATGTAGCAGATATAATTAAACTGGTATCGGAGCATCCCGAAGAGGTTACAAAGATAAAGAAATTGTTAAATACAAAGAAAACTGTGCCTATATATTCCGCTGGCAAAGCTTTAGGTATTTTGACCTCATTGAAGCTTTCGAAGTGGCAGTATATAACATTAAGATATTGTGCAAAAGAAGAAGTAATACCACTGTATCCTTCTTATACTGCCATCCTTAAGGCGAAGAAGGACTGCTACCCCCCAAAAGATACCATGCACATCACGGAAAGAGAGGTAAAAGTAAAGCTCCAAGCAATTTTGGACAAAACTGTGACTAGGCTTGGAAAATTCTTACGTGTGGAATCTTCGCTGGATGGCAAAGATTTGACACTTATATGCAAGTGGGGCTTTGATGGTGCTTCAGGGCAAAGTTTTTATAAGCAAACTATGGCAGACGAAGACAATTCCAGTATTTTTATGTGTTCTTTTGTGCCTCTGCGCTTATTTTGTGGCGATGAAAAGGTATGGGAGAATCCAAAGCCATCTTGTGCCATGTTTTTCAGACCTATTTATTTTAAGTTTTCAAACGAAAACAAGTTAAACATCGTGGAAGAATAGGCTTTGATTGAGGCTGACATTGAAGCACTGCAGCCTTCTATTATGGGAAGCCATGTTGTAAAGCACTCAATGCTTATGACCACGATAGATGGCAAAATCATTTCACAGCTATCAAATACCTCATCGCAGACATGTGATATATGTAAAGCTACTCCTTCGGAAATGAATAAGTTGGAGAAGATCTCAAAATGAGTTTTCAATAATTTAATAAATTAATGTCACTGCAGTACTTCAATATTTATATTCTTTTTATTAATTTAACCATTATATTTTCAGAAAACCGGTTTCAAAAGAAATGTTCAAGTACGGGTTATCTACTCTTCATGCTTGGATCAGGTGTATGGAGTGCCTTCTCCATATTTCATATAGACAAGACTTTAAAACATGGCAAGCTAGAGATGCAAGCAGTAAAGAGTCATTGAAGATTAGAAAACAAATCATACAGCAGAAGTTCCGTGCTGAAATGGGCCTCCTGGTAGACATCGTAAAACAAAGTGAGATAAAATAACTTAAATCTACATTTTTTCAAGTAACATTATTCATTTACATCTTTTTTCTGCACAGAGTCAAGAATTTTTGTTTTGTTTCAGGTTCGGGAACTACAAATGATGGGAACACAGCTAGGAAATTTTTTAGTGATCTTGCAAAAACGGCAGCTATCACAGGATTGGATTCCTGTTTGATCCAAAGATTTTCAACACTTTTGCGTATATTAGCCACTGGGGAGCCTATAAATATTGACGCGTTTGCAAACTTTGCACACGTTACTGCAGTAATAAATGTACGTGGAGCTTTATGGCTGGTATTACATGCCTTCGAGTGTCCACAAACTTTTAATGCATGGTGCTGAAGTTATCAAACACTTCAATATTATGCCCATTGGCAAATTATCTGAAGAGGCAACAGAAGCCAGAAACAAAGATTTCAAAAAAATCCGAGAATACCATTCACGCAAATTTTGCCGTAAAGCGACAAACGAAGACATTTTAAATGCTCTCCTTGTATCATCAGATCCCTACCTGTCCAGCATAAGACCTGTGCTACGAAAGTCCACAAAAAGAGCTGTCACTGATGATATGAGACCTCTTCTCATTAGTGGCGATTCAGATGTAGACAAAGAGAACATTGAATTTGTCGATGTTAATGTTAGTGCGTTAATTAGGGACTCCGATTTAGAGGACTCTGATGAGGGCGAAGATACTGTCTGTTAGCAGTAGTTTTTATGTTTACTATAGATAGTAGTAAAAAATATGTAAATAGTTATAATTTAATGTAGTGGTCAGAATTGTAATAGTGGTAACAGACCGCTAAAATAGTAATGAGTGAACCAACGCTTATTTTACTACTATTTGAGCTATTTACCTATTTTTATAATTTTAATACTGGCTTTGTTATTTATTTTTGTTGTCCTTGCTGTAGATATTTGTAGCGGATCATAATATTATAGACGTATTTTGTTGTAATATCTTGATATAAGTATAATTTTTTAATAAAAATGATTTATTTATTTCTACAAAATCGTTTATTTTTTCGAGATTTGTTACTTTATATTCTTTGAAAAAATTAAAATCAGTTTACTACGCATTTTTTTTTTCTTTTAAAATGAATGTTTATAAAGCGATCGGAAAAACCACATTCTTAACATTCATAACCTCAAAAACTGCTACGTGCAAAGCGATACCCAAAGTTGCATTACATTAATGCTCATGTCATTAGTATCTAATTATATCTCAACCTTAATCACGGTAATTAACAAATGAGTTAAGTAGTTCTTGGAATGGCCAAAAAAACCTATACAATCAATATCTTTTTTAATGATTGTCATCATAAATGTCATTAGCAGGCTAAATCTAACTATAAAGTTAATCGATCGGCAACGTCATTTAACCACGGCAAAGATTTGAAAAATCCCATTCCAAGAATTCAAAATTTCAAAAATTTGCTGCGTGCGAAGCGGTGCCTAAAGGTACATGAATTGTATGTCATCTTGATCGCTGTGTATGGGACTATAGCTCGTGTGAGCAGCAGCCTAACAGTTCCATTGAGTTTCGAAAAAACGTACTTTTAGTGTATTCTCCCATACAAAAAAAAAACAAATCCTTTTTTTCTCACACGTAGTGTGACTTGTACCATCTATACGTTAATATTATGTAAAGGGAGGTATACCAGAGCCATTACAATTTTTGTTTTTATTAATTCTTTACTTTAAGTTTCTATGAGTATGGAGCTCGATTTCCAGACCACTGTGCGACGGTACGACTCCTGAGAACAGCGAACAATCTGTGTTTTCTATTCCGGTTTAGTTGATCGGAGCAAACAGATGGATTAGTGTTCGTCATGGAGATCAGGAGCATCATATTTTAAAGATTTGAATTACACATATGTAATGCCTAACTAAATATATTGTTATTATGAGGTCATGGCTAAATAATAATATCCGTATCGCTCGGTCTTTAGGGTTAAGCAACACTGGCCAAGTAAATCTGTAAATGGGTGCCCGTCTTAACATTACGAGATTTGTCCGTGCCTCGGGAAGCACGTTAAGCCGGTTAGTGCCGACTGTCATTGGTACATCTTTGACGGTCGTTAGTAGTCAGAAGCCAGAAAATCTGACATTGGCCCAAGCGGTATTGTGCTACCCAGCTTCTGAGTTGTGGTCAGATAGGGAGTCGCCCTATGTAAAATACCTACATTTACAACATCTGCATCCCCAAAATGGTTGGGTAAAGGTTCAAGATGATGTCTAACCAAATATATTGAAACCAATATTATTTTTTAAATCATTTTCAACGGAGTCAACTGGCAATGTGCAAATTGTGGATAATATCAATTATAAAGTTGGCATCTATACAAATATTATAAAGCGAGAAAGTTTGTTTGTTTGTTTAAACGTGCCAATCTTCGAAATTACTGAGTGAATTTGAAAGAAATTTGTTATGGAATTAGCTTGAAGCTTGAGGACCTTCCTCAAGCTTCAAGCTACTTCCATAACATTTATATATATATAGGCTAACTTTAGGCTTTTTACCCGACTGTAAAAGAAGGAGGTTATGTTTTTTTTGTGATAAAGTCCTTAGTTGTCTGTCGCGTGATTCCAATTCCGAAAGGGGGTGAAAGAACAGCAGTTGAGTCTTTTAGACCAGTAGCGATTCTGTCGACACCTGTGAAGGTCTTTGAATCAGCTATTCAGCGGGATGTCCAGGAGCAGGTGGCGTCACAACTGTCAGACGCACAATATGGCTTCCGACCTGCGTGTAGTACAACCACCAACCTCTTGAACGCCATGACGTACCTGGTTCTTCATATCGACGCGGGAGTGCAGGTGGACGCCACCTACTTTGATTTTAAGAAAGTGGATAATGATGTCTTACTATCGAAGTTGGCGAAGGTTGGCTGCACTCCAAAATTACTCCAATTCTTTGAGAGCTATATGAGGAACAGGAAGCAATACGTGGAGTACTGTGGTTGTCGATCTGAGCCTTATTTCACAAGGTCGGGGGTGAGTCAAGGCAGAAATGTAGGGCCATTACAATTTATCATAATGATAAATGACCTGCCTGACGTAGTGCGAGAAGCTAAGTGTTTGCTGTTTGCGGACGACCTCAAGTTACTCCTGGCCATTGAAAACGAGGAAGACTGTCACCGCCTTCAGCTGGATATTGATCGCGTAGTTGAGTGGAGTACAAACAACAAGCTGGAATTTAATGTTGCAAAATGCTCCATTCTGACATTCAGTCACGCAAGAATAAAAAAAAATTAACCTATTGTCATGGGGAACAACCTGGCTCTTGCAATACAGTAATTACTAGCGCAGGAGCAAGGGACTTCTTAAATGTACTACATAACACTGTCAATAAATGATTATGATTAAGAACACCGTTTCACTACACCTACAGGCTGGATGACGACGGGCCTTTGAAGAGAGAGGAAGCAGTACAAGACCTTGGCGTCCGTATGGATACGCAGCTGAGATTTCAGGAGCATGTAGTCAATATTTGTAAAAAGGCATACAAACGGCTGGGATTCGTGCTTCGTAGGGCAGCAACTTTTACAAATGTCAGGCCATTTCGGCATTGTGTGACTCACTAATAAGGAGCCAGTTAGAAGGAAATGCAGTGGTATGGGCTCCACACGAGGCGAAATATACTCTCATGTTGGAGCGCATACAAAATAACTTTCTTCTCTCCTGTTCGCTGGGCGAGTTCGCTAAATTTTTAGTGACCATTGTATTAAATTGTTTTTATAATTATTTTGTATTGATTGTTTTATTGATATTTTTAGTAACAATTTTACTCATTATTTTTTATTGATTATGCTTTATTGGTTTTGTTTCTTTTTTTAATTTTTTTCCATTCATAATTTCTTAATTCTGATTATTTATTTCCATGATTATATTTTTGTAGACTAATTAAGTCTCAATCATGATGAAATTGAATTGTACAAAATATGTTTTTCTTTTCTACACTCAAATCGGGAATTGCTGTAAAGATAGTTGTATGTATGTAATAATAAATAAATAAAAATAAATAAATAGTTTTAGTTGAATAGTACACCTACTACTGTAAAGTTGGTATTTCCGGATTGGCTTTTCGTGTTTGTCAGTAACTTCCGATTTTTTTTTGGAATTAGATTTTAAACTGGACCGAGGTTATCACAGTGCTCGCCAAAACAGTAACTTAACCATTTCCACAGGAGCAGATCTCAATATTCAAAACAATATCAATTTTACTTACAACCTTAATAATACATAATACTTAGCTAAAATACATCTATATAGGTATTTAAGCTCCGAGGGAATGGAGTTTTTTTACTTTATGACGCGCCAAAGCACACAGCTATGCCATTACCATCCATTTGCTGCACTTACTGTACCTACTGTGGCTGTACTATTCTGTTAAATAACAAAACCACGGAGCAAGTTCTTACGGTAAATGGGTGTACAGTCCCCATTTATGAGCCCCGAGCGACGTGACTCCGGCTACACTCTCCCCACCTTATGTATTATAAATTCACCTAATTCCAGGCTGAGTGAATTTCTAGTGTTGTTCGCGACAGATTAATTAAAAGTCTACTTTGTTTATATTAAAGTTAATCTTAATTATTCAGAGCTAAGTGCTAAGTAAGCTAATGTCTAACTTAGTGCCCAGGTTTTTGCTTGAAAGCTTTCATATTTTCTGTTTTATGTGTTAGTGTAAAAGCAGTGATAGCCCTCGGGGTTAGAAGAAGAAATATTCATGGAACGTGTTTTTAACTCCACATGCCACTCACCTAATTGGGTACCATTAGTATGTGTTTAGAGGACCGTACGTCGTCTAATAAAACACCCTAATAGATAGTTATTCCATGCGTCTATCAGTATGTTCCTCTGTCATAGTTAATCTTTTACAAGTTTTCGCTACACAAAATTCGAAGATTGCTATATAAGATAGACAAAAAGGTAAACATTTCTAGATAGTAAATCAGAAAATGTAACATAAAAATATTACCAAATTAAATACTTAATATATTATTCTTGAATAATATAGGTACTGTTTTTAAAATTTAAAACAGAAAGTTATTTCAGAAAATATTGAAAACTTACCTTTATCTCATAAGCCTCCCGGCTTATTATGTACAAAGCAAAAAGAAAATTCAAAATACTTATTTACCTACAAGAAGACGTATGCTTTAATCCTTGGTTTTAAAATAAAATGTTTAAAATAATATTCCTTCGGAACTCTTCGGAGCCCGACTAGCACTTATCCAGTTTTTTTTATTAATACTCGACTCGTGTGAATAATACTTTTTAACTGCAGTTATAAGGACAATGAACACAAATTGACATTCAGTTTTAAGGTATATCTACTGAATAAAATAACGAAAGTGCTAACTAAACAAAACCAATGTGTATATTCGACACCGTGACGTCACACAAGCGTGTTAATTCGCCCTCACTTTGATCAATCCACCAGAACTTAGCACATAAAGTGCAGGCAATTACTTAATCATGTCGCACCCCGCCTCGTCGCACTGTCAGGTCTTTGAGGTGTTTCAGAACTCGTACCTGTTTGTGTACATAAACTCGATGTAAAGACGGCTAATATTTACACAAAATAATTCCTGAACGAATATTTGACAGTAACCTCAACAATGTTAGCAAAGGCACTTCAGCGACGCACTTAATTTGGGAAGAGTCTTTCACTATTTCTGTATTACAAACAATGATCCTAAATCCTCGCTTAGAATAAGGAGTTTTATACCGGTTTGTTAATTTAATCCGTTCATGGGTAGATAGAGAAATATTTATATAATTTCGGGAAAAGACATGGTATAAATGAAAATGAGGTTGCGAAAAGGCTTAGGTAAAAAAAAAACTCATAGGCGACATTTTTCAGTTACAATACGCTCGCTTACCTGTTTTGTCGAAATCCCTATAAAGCCCCATCATAAATCCTATGTCCCATATGGGTCAAAGGGCATAGTTTATGTATTGTGTATCTCTGGAGGTTTACCTATTAATTAATGTGCATACACATTTGGTAAATCTTGGGACCACTGCGAGTAATCCCTTAACATGATTTCTTGTTAAGGTTATACATACGAGTATATCGGATCCGCTAAGTAAGCTTTAAGATCGTTTTAGGACACTTATTCAGGCATGGAAAAATAATTGCATCTTATTCAGGAATATTTGTGTTTTTTCAAGTAGGGTTTTAACGTATCTGTTTGTCTGTCTGTCACAGACAATTTGCTACAGTTCTATTTGTAGTATAAAAACAGATTGATATTAAAGAAATAAATAAATATTTCAATAATGTAATCTATAACTATTTAGTGGTAAAAACGTTTTTTAGGGTTGCGTACATCAAAAGGAAAAAACGGAACCCTTATAAGATAACTTTTTGTCTGTCAGTCAAGACCCCAGATTTTGGGAACGCGTGGAGATGTGAAAAAATCAAACCTCCAATTTAAAGTAAAAATGCCGCAAAAAAGCATATTCCGACACTCTCCAGGGATTCAAAATTTATAGGGTCTTATACTTGTCGTTGACCTAGAACTATGTGACATCATTTTATAGTAGGTACCAGTTCAAGAAAAACATTTGTAATTAATAAAATTGGAGGTACTAGTTCAGCTGACGTGTCATACGATAGGGCTTGATGTGCATGTTCTAAAAAATATTTTATTTATTTTTTACGACGCATAAACTCTTCTTTACAATTAATGGTTCGGAATCCTCGGTTGTCGAGTCCAACTCGCACTTGATCGGTTTTTTTATTGTTCCTTTGTACACTATGTACGGAGTTAAGGACGTAAGTTAGAATCTGACGTTTTTGGGTGCATTTTCCGACCAAACGAAAGAAATTCAAACGAAACTAATAATTGCAATAGATGGATTACTTCTTTATCTCCAAAGAAGTCGTGCTTAAAATACTAAAAATATGGTTTTTAGTATTGTAAACACGATTTTTCAAGACCTCTGCATACAAAGTTGAGGAAAAAGGTTTAAGTTTAGGATAATTTTTTTGCTAATCATTTACATATTTTGATTCTTAAAGAATATCCCAGGCTAGCAGATATAATCACCTCAAAATTAACGTATTAATAATAACGAAAATGTAACAAATAGCTTCACAAAAAAAAACCGTTTTAAATTTTTCACATATTTTGCTAAAGCGCATGAATCTTAACTGGTCGCATTAAGGGTTATTTTCTTTGGTCACTGTTTAGATTTATTGGACAGAAAAGTGTAATGAAATGTTAATACGCGGTCAGCCGCCTTCGTGAGTGGATTCTGTGTCGCTTGTCAACAGAAATTTGTCCAGAAAAAGATCGCTATACGGACACAAAATAATTCATAATACTACACAAGTGTAGTCAAAAAATAAGAAGAAACCAGTATTTATTGTGTGTCAATGTTAAGTAATATGTATTTTTTTTTTTAATAATATACCTAGATATATATTTTTTTGCTGCTGTCATTTCTTTGCCAGCCAGTGTTTATCCCTTAAAATATTTTGTGTATGAATAGATACATATTTATATATATATTTTATATATATATTTTTGGGCTGCCAATAACAAATATGGGTTCTGAATTTAAGTCAAAGATGGTGATGAAAAAAAATTTAGCGGTTCGTTATGAGTTTAATTTTCATGGTTTTGTGTCGCTAATATAGCACCTTCAAAAAATATAGGTGAAACAGGTCTCCTGCTGGGGTTGCGGGAATGTTGTAATGAGACACCGCAGCCCCGGATCACAAGAGCAACTGAAGGAACTGAGTGGGTAGTCGTCTGATACTACTTTTCGCTCCACCAAGAGCGGAAGGATTCATTTTGATGATTTTCCCCCCTAAAAAAACTATCCAAAGTACCTCCAAATGAGTAGAACCAATGTATATACAACGTGTAATTTAAAGGGTATACACATACCAAGTGCACGGCTTCTTTGGATGATAATAAACGATATGGCAAGGGTTTTCTAATCCTATGTCTACATGTGTGGAACTTATTAGAAATTTCAATACATTGATACCAGAGACCGAATTTTTCAAATTAAGAAGAACGAA
The DNA here is from genome assembly GCA_943138885.2 of Tholera decimalis. Lineage (NCBI taxonomy): Eukaryota > Metazoa > Arthropoda > Insecta > Lepidoptera > Noctuidae > Tholera > Tholera decimalis. The sequence goes on from OW964561.2 coordinate 18,430,319, forward strand.
GAGAAATATCATTTTATTGGCAAGTGACGTGGAAAGTTATGACCCTCGTAGTGCTGTGACACGTTTGTTATTATTGGTATTCAAGAAACATACGAAACCGATAATTTGGGGTCAATTCTGTGAGTCACTTATTTTGAGCTGAAACTTTGCATAGAGACTCTATACCAGATGTTGTCTTCAGTCCTTTTGGAAACCCCTTATATAGGGTTTCCGCTACACGTTGTATATTGCATATATTTTACAGTTTAATTGTTGTTTTAGATGCCGAGGATTTAGGCATTTGAGAAGAGCTCTCGTAAAAGATTGTCTGCCAATAGATTGATCGCAGAGCGGAGAGAACGTTTAGCATTTTATTATTTATATAATTAAAAAAAACTTTTTACCAAAAAATTAAACCGACTCCCAAAAAACACTGCAAAGTGAAAAATAACTTTAATTTCGGTAGTCGGTGTCTTTAGTTTTGTATTTTCGTTTTTGGCACCGACTTCCGAAATTAAAGTTATTTTTCACTTTGCAGTGTATTTTGGGAGTCGGTTTAATTTTTTGGTAAAAAGTTTTTATTTCACTCTTTTTAGTTGGTCTATTTTTAATTTACCTAGTTACAAGAGCCTAAATGTCAACTACTTATAACCTTTTACAAAATATTGCTTTTCCCAATGCTGGGCCGTTAATTGTTGAGGAGTTCTCCTGGTACTTCACCATCAGCTCTATATCAGCATATGCATTGTGACGAGCATAAAGTGCTTAACATACATATTCAAGTAATTGAATCGCAATCCACTCAATACTTGTTATTGAGTAGTTTCGGCGGCCATCTGTGGTCTTCATCATCAGTTCCACTTCCTCAAATGGTATTTTTTGAGAGCAACTGCACAAGTTACTTTAATAAATACCCAAAACGTCATAGGTGTGCCTATAATATTTGAAGAGTTCCCTCGATTTCTCCAGGATCCCATCATCAGATCCTGACGTTTATGAAAATGGGACCAATTTCGAAGTATACCCTTTCAATCAAAAAAGAATTTTCCAAATTGGTTCAGCCGTCTTCGAGTAATCGATGATCAGACATAAAAAAAAAAACAAAAAAAATATACGCGTCGAATTGATAACCTCCTCTTTTTGTCGTCGGTTGAAAAGAAAAACCTGCATGACTGAGTGGCTGACTCAGCAGCGCCGAGTCCAAACTTTTAAACCTAGAAAGCTGAAATATTGGACAAAGATGTCTTTATAAAATGAACAAGGAATAAGGAAGGATTTTTCTGAATTCAACCCCTTAAGAGTTAAATAGGGGATGAAAGTTTAACCTGAAATCATAGGTTATATCGGTGGCGGGCGGCAAACGCGCAAGGGAGAGGCAACTCTCTTTCTTACGCCCCAGCCGCCGCAGGGATTGCGAGCCAATAGACACCGTAAGTGCGGGCTTGTGGGCAGCGAGCAGCCGTCCATAAGCCCGCGCCCTTATCGTCCGCCCTTACCCTTACCATCCGGTAAGGGCCAGGCCTGGACCGATGGCGTGTCGTGTTCCATGCGCGTCTCAAAGAGTCGTTAGCACTAGTGACGGGGTCCCACTGTATTGTGCTACGAGGTTCTTTTTATATTGTTGATAGGCTTCCGTTTGACCACCATCTCAACTGATGATAAGCGATGTTATGGTCGAAGATGAAGCGCACTTCCTCGAAATAACCTATTCACTCTTCGTTGTGTCAGCGACTGAGACTATGTGATCAGGAATGGTGTCCAACTGAGGCGACGTAGTGGATTTCAGCTTTTCACTTACTTTCCTCCAGTCGGTAATCAATTGGACATGTGATCAAAAAATATTTGTTATTAGAGCGTAACTACCATGATAAATTTTAACTAAACATAGACCTCCCGCCGCCTCGCGTCTGTCTGCCTGTTTGAACGCGATAAAAAGCACATAAGATTTTCATCAAGAAGATCATAACTTCAAAAAATTCACGATCACTGCAAATACTTTTTAACTTAGGTTTATTAAACACATGACATTTCTAAACGTTTCTTCACACTTCAAAAATAAAAATAGTACGCTAGCTGTCATAATTTTAAATCAGTTGTGAAAAATAACCGTCAAGATGCGCGGGTCAGTTTTATCTAAGGTAAGTGTTATTTTATTTTTATATTTGAACACATAAATATGCAAGTTTATTAGAAAATATAGATGCCTAATTGTATGTTCTTTCGTATTTTTATAAAAAAGCTGTTGTCGCTATGGGAATTAGCATGTTTTTTTCGTGTTTTTTACTAACGTATATTATACTATATAATACCGTAGTAGCAGTAATTTACCTTTCGTTTGTTGTGTATAGAATAATATACATTGCTAACTTCACGGGATCAATATTTGTTTTTATTCTTCAATATAAAATTAAAATTTCAAATATGTCTGTCCGAACTACTGAACTAATTTTATTACAGTTTAAAAGATAGTTGTACTAAGTACTGATTTTTGCTTGCCTCGAGGGTGTCGGTTCGATCCTCATAAAAAAGTACTATTAATATTATTTTGTATAATGATTACTACTGCATGACTATAACTACCTATCTATGTATAAGGGACAAATAAAAAATTATATAGTTATCTCAATACAATATTGTTTGGCTTTACTATGGTGATGGTTTCTTTACATATTTCTTTTGCTTGGTTTTAGACTGCTATGAGTGCAAGAGCTAGGCACATTTTATCCCTGGTGCCTGAGAAGAATGCAGACTCTGACGCAAGTGACGGAGCAAGTAGCGGTGATGAAGCTGGAATGATTAGTTCAGCAAAAAGTTCTGCAGCGCCATCTATAAATTCCAGTTTTGAAAGGTTGAACCTCCTACAAAGTTCTGAGGATGAGTTAGATACTTATGCAAATGATGTGTATGCCGATACAACTGAAGTTCCTCTCACACCTATTCTTAATCAGGTATTTCCTAATCCTTCAGAAAGTAATTATGACGCTCTATCTTCAATTTCATCTTTGCCCTCTTTGCCTTCAAATCAGCTACTTGCATCCACGCCTGGTAGTACACCTTTGACACGCACTCAAAAAATTAAACGCAAAGCACCTGCCATCGTTGCGCGAAAAATAAAAAGACAGTGTTGCAGAAGAATTAATTTATCTTTTCACTGGCAAAAAGCACAGTTTCAACACAAAGCTGAAATAGCAGGACCTACATTTTTGGAAAAGATACCACCTGATTGGTCCCCTTTAGATTATTTTTATAGATTTTTTACTGAAGACTTAGTAGATATGATTACAACTCACACGAATTTATATAGCGTACAACGAACAGGAAGATCCATAAAAGTTTCAAGGGAAGAAATACTAGATTTTTTGGCCATAAATGTCATCATGGGTATTGTAGTTTTGCCATCGTATAAAGATTACTGGAAAAGGTCTTTTCGTTACGCAAAAGTAGCAGATGTAATGTCCCTTAAAAGATTTGAACCAATCAGGCGATTTCTTCATTTTACAAATAATTCTGAAGCTGACACATCAGATAGATATTATAAACTACGTACTGTAATTGATCGCATTCGAACACAGTGTTTATCCGTAGAAGAGGAAAATGCGTTTAGCATCGACGAAATGGTTATACCGTACAAAGGGAAGAAAGCAGGAAGTCGACGCCAATATAACCCCAACAAGCCTTGTAAATGGGGTTTCAAAAACTTAGTCAGGGCCGGTGTATCTGGCATCATTTATGACTTCTTGCTCTACGCGGGGGATGACACGTTTAGAGGCATTACATTTACTGAAGAGGAAGAGACTATGGGCGTTGGAAGTAAAATAGTCTTAGCTTTATCTAAGACTATTAAAAATAAAGCAAGTGTTGTGTATTTTGACAATTATTTTACTTCCTTGGAGCTGGTGCATCTGTTGAGAGAAAATTATGGTATATTTAGTTTAGGAACAATCAGACAAAATAGACTCAATGATGCTGCTACTAAACTGCTAACTGAAAAGGTTTTAAAAAAGAAAGGGAGAGGTGCATTTTGCCAGGTTGTTTGTAATACTAATAAACTTAGTATTGTCAAATGGTTTGATAACAAACAAGTCACACTGGTGAGTTCTTATGATGATGCATACCCTGTTGAAAATATAAAACGCTTCAGCAAAGAAGCAAAGTCTCGTGTTGATGTAGAGTGTCCAAAAATTGTAAAAGACTATAATCGTCACATGGGAGGTGTCGATTTGGCAGACATGCTGGTTGCATTATATCGCACTGGAATAAGATCGCACAGGTGGTATATGAATATTTTCTCGCAGCTTTTAGATATATGCATCAACAACGCTTGGCTGTTACGTCGGAGGCATGACAAGATGGCCAACACCAACAGGAAGCAGGATCACCTAAAAGATTTTAGATATGAAATCTATAGTGGCCTACTGAGACGGGGCCGAAGTGTAATAGTAAAAAATTTAGACGGGATTCCCGACAAAGCCAAAATAAAGAAACCGGTAACTGAACGACCATGCGATGATGTGCGGTATGACAAATATGACCACTGGCCTCAAATAACCGGATATCAGAGGTGTAAGTACTGCAAAGCTGGCCAAGCAAGTACGATGTGCACGAAATGTAAGGTTCATCTTTGCTACGTGAAGAACCGAAATTGTTTTTTGGAGTACCACCGCAAGCAATAGGGTCTCTGAGTTTTATTATTACTAGTATTTTGTAAAAGATCATGTTTAAGAACGATTTTATAATATAAAAAAAATACTTTCATAAGAACAGGTATTTTTATTTAAAATTATTTAATTTACAATACTTTTTTTATCTATGTAAAAAACTAGCAATTTAATTCAAACTCTCCATAGACATAGCAATGTATAGCATAATATACAGTCCAAAAAATGCGCTAATCACTGCAAGCATAGCAATGTATATTATATTATACATATTGTTTTTCCTATATTTCCATATCATGATTTTTTAATTTATTTTTCTATCTTGTTTTATTACCCAATGAAACTATCTATATAATATTTTTTTGCTTTTCTTAAAAAAATATATCTTGCCACGATAAGGGTTAAAACCCACCAGACATGGCAATGATATATCGTAGTCATTTGAGGTTGTACAGTTACATCGAACGGTTCTATGTTCTCCACATAAATATGCTGATGGGATATTTTACGACATACACGTGGTCAAAGTCGCGGGCAAAAGCTATCTGTAAATTCTCTTTACATAGGATTTATGGAGGCAGTTGCGATACTCGTAGTATACTCGAAGAGAGTCCGGAAAGATCTAACCAACAGATTTGTAGTACTTTTTGTGGCAGCAATTTGGAAACAACTAATGTTCCAATATATTTATTGTATTACTGTTTTGTTTGTGATAGAAACACTTTTAATTGATTTCAAAAATGGAGGAGGTCCTCACTTTTTTGGAATCTGTTTTTTTTTTATGTATATTCTCCGATTCTTATTTTATTTGAAAGGGTTGGTATACTTTCTAGTTCATCCCATTGTCATGAAGTCAGGATCTGATGATGAAATCCTGGAGAAATCTTATTTCTTTCTTTCTTTTTTTTTAAAAAAAAGATTGCTAGCAATTTGGGTAGAATTCACATTACTAGCAATCCTGTTAACCCCTCCAACTAAGCTAAATATGCTTGTATCTGGAGTGGGTTCATGGCAATAGTGTAATGAGTGGGGTTAGAACCCGCAACCTCTCGATCGCAAGTCCGAACCCTTCAAATATTATAGGCACACCTATATAATAGCGATTTGGGTATTTTTATAAAAAACAACATAAATGGTATTATCAAATTCAAGGGCAGTTGTGCATTACTAGGCAAGATAGATGTGTATTTGCTATATGGACAAGCCCTTTTTTTTTTAGCGTGGCAAAATTATCAAATAAGTCCTCCCACCCCGGGCAGGGTGGGAGGGACTGTCAGACTTTTACTGACTAAAATCCACGGTGTTCCTTCAATAACCCTTTACGTACCGGGGTCACGGTAATGGGATGAGTCCCACGACCCCGGCAGGCTTCGGCCCTCTACGGGGGGGCCTCGTCATATTGCTGACGCTCTTTGAGGCGCGCGTGGAACACAACGCGCCGTCGACCCGGGCATGGTCCACGGTCGAACAGCGAGTTGCCCTTTACTCGCTGTCCGCATGCCCATGGACAAGCCCTAGTAAATTAAAGTTTGAAATCATTGAAAAGGAGTCTCAATTCTGAAAGGAAAAATGGAAACCTACTTAATTCGATTTTACAAAAATTGTCTTCTTCCAGAATTGATTGATCCAAGACGGGCAAGAAATATGGAGTTACTCGTACAAGCTCATTCCTCACATATTCCAAGAAATATATTAAACATAAGAAATTGATTTTTAATATAATTTATGTGTTTAATTTATTTCTTAAAATATTGTTCCACCCAGTCAAGTTCGTTATCATAGCATTAGCGATCCCTAAACCAAGGAAATGAAACACACGGTGAACAGTTTCTTTGGCGCCATCTTTGATTTTGAACCCCATACGTTATTAGCGACCCCGAAAACCACGAAATTACACACCTACCAAACAGAATGGACCCAAACTTGATAAGCTTAATTCTTATCGTGTAGGATCTTCAAAAGCGGTTGCTGTATTCCTGCAGGCCACTCCACTGAGTCCGTATATAATATGTTATCGTATCTAACAATACAATCCCGAACTTGGTTGATATACCGTCTTGTCGTACCAAGCGCTTCTCCTCCACATTTATTGTGCACACAGCCAAGCTGTGGAATTCTCTGCCAGCTTCTGTGTTCCCTGCCACTTATGACCTGTCTTAAAGCAAAAGTAAATAGCCTTTGTGTCTTTAAAGCAAAAGTAAATAGGTATCTTCTGACGAAATAGGCTCTTCCCATCGTAGACCTCATCTATCGGTTACCATCAGGCGAGATCGAGGTCAAGAGTGGGCTCATCCGTAAAAATTGGATAAATGCAAGTCAGACTCGTCTATGAAGGGTTCCGTAGTAACTACGCCAAATAACTTTGTTTTTCATAATGATTGTATGAATTACAAAGTTATATTTGCGGTTTTAGAAAATGTGCTATATCTTAAAAACTACTAACCCGATGTCATTCAAACGATTTTAATGAAAGTTTTCATTGAAACCTACAGAATATATTTTTTTTTAGATTTTTTATTCTATTATTATAAAAGTTAGAGAGGGGGACACATTTTATTTATTTATTTACACTTTATGCACATAGGTTTGTACCTAGGGCATTAAGTCCGCCTTTGTAGGCGGACTTAATGCCCTAGGCATTCTCTACCAGTCAACCATGAGAGGTGAAGAGATAGTTTGGGAGGTGCAATATGAACATGAAAAGTGAAATTAGAAAAAAATATATAATAATAGTAATAACACAAAAACCCTAGTATCATAAAAAAATAGAAATCTACATAAATAATACATATGAATAAATACTTATATAAATACATACAAATATATATATAATGAAGAAGCAAATGAAAACCAAATGTGGAAATTCTGCTTATTGGTGTAGAAAATAGATCCGCAATTTCCTTTAAATGCATATCGACTGTCAGCCGTTCTGATCTCGAGAGGAAGTGCATTCCAGAGGAGAATCGACTGGATATGAAAAGAAGAATGAACAAAGTCGGAAGTATGACAAGGACAGAGTATGAGAAGATTATTGGATGAACGTAGATTCTTATTGTGTGAAGAACATAGAATTTGAAAGCGAGGCATTAGATAAGAAGGAGGGCTGGGAGAGTTGAGTAAAGAGAAAAGTGTTGTCAAAGCGCGCAAACTTCTCCTCTGGCGAATAGTCATCCATTTAAGCTCAGACCTCCTATTTCCTTATTTCCTTAAATTAAATATGAACCGAATGCGTTATTGAGGATACGATCAAGCTTATTGAGCAAGACCGCATTCAGGTCAAAGTAGCACACGTCACCATAGTCGATTAATGGGAAAATTAAAGTCTGCACAAGCATAGTCTTCGTCTTAACAGGCAAAAAGTTTCTCAGACGATACAAGGAACGCAAAGTGCCTTTGGCTGACACTAGAAACTTGATTTTGCCAACCAAGTGTCGCGTCAAGATTCAAACCGAGATCTTTTACATAAGGGCTGATGGGAATAACGGCACCATTAAAAATAATAGGAGGGAGAGAGTTAGCCACCACTCTACCCATCATGCGTGAGCTACCAATAATGATAGCCTGACATTTTGTGGGGTTTACTGACACCCCGAATTTATCAGACCAGCTATTGATAGCATCCAAATCTCGGTTTACATCCCCTATAGCTTCCGACAAACCTTCAACCCGCACAGCAGTATATAATTGTAGATCATCGGCGTAAAGATGATACGAACACCGAAGACAGTGAGTTATAAAGTTAATGAAGACAGAGAATAATAATGGAGAAAGAATACCGACTTGTGGAACACCAGCATCCAGACCACGCCAATTTGAAGATCTCTCATTAACGCGGACCGACTGCTGACGTCCCCGAAGATAAGAAGAGAACCATTCCAGCGCCTCGGGAGAAACCATAAACACATAAACACTTTGGATGCGTATATCTTTTAAACGATTGACTTTAAGAAGAAGTTGTTTTAGGAACCGATATCATTTTTAAAGTCCTGTCTATAGATACCACACACGTAAAGGTTTGATGAAAAAATATATTTTTAAATGCAGTTCCATGTATGGGGAGCCCCCTTTAATTTTATATATTTTTGTCTAAAAATTGGAAAGCGGTTCAACTCAGCGGAACAGAATACATCTGCCTACCAAATTTCACTTATGTAGTCATAACAGTTTCGGAATAAAAATGGCTGTGACTGACGGACGGACGGGCCGATAGACAAACAGATAGACAGACATGATTTGGCTACTGAACCCTAATAAAAAAAACTGCACACTTACCTACCTCTTGTTGTCAAGGAGATCCAGTACCAGTCATCGAAGTATACCTACAAGTCACTCCAATAATTTCAAGGCATCAAATAAAATAAAAGCAACCATGCAGTCCAGGATAAATTTTAAATAATCTAAAGTATCAAAATGACTTTACGTACTCATAATTCGCGGCCAAACGTACGAATAGCTCGAACGTTTGGGTGTGTTCAAGCCGTGTCTATGTAGTGATGCGATTTGATACCTTTAAATTTTTAACATGCGTCCTTAATGAAAGGACTTACTTTCACCTATCCACCTAAAATCCAACCATTTAAGATCAGGAAAGTTACCCCGGTATCAGGCATTACAAGTTAAAAGTATGCGTGAAAGCTGACTAATATGGTATTAGTCAGCTTTCACGCATACTTTTCCATGACAGAACAAACCATATCAATCAATATTTTCGGCAAATAAAAATATATGACACGGGCACCTTAAAAGGTTCCTGAAGCTTATTACCGAACCGATTATGATGAATTAGGTACTTAACTATTTCGTTAGATAGCCTGTTTAATCCTACGTGTTATTTGAAACACTAAAAGTAAACAGCGGTAGTTACTAACACACTATAAGTTCTCCATAATCTCTAAGAAGAGATTAGAATTACAAGACATTTCACAATATCCCTTTAGAAGGTTCTAAAGTCTAATCACGAACACCACCATTTCAATCCAAAAAGTAATCAACATTTTCGTAAAGTACAGTCATTTATTACAGAACATTACACACAATTCGACTCCTTATCTTACAGGAAATCTTTTTTCCTAACACGTCTTTTGGTTCCGCGAATTACCAATTAGGGTTGCTTAGCGTATAAAGATAAAAAGCGTATTCAACATTTACAAGACATTTGACGTGGCTCTACTCGACTGGCTTTTAGAAAGGCTCGCTCGTTAGAGCTTGTATTTTGAATCTGAGTAAACTATAAAGAGAAAACGTCTAAATTATGACTTTTTTGAGTTAATCTATTAATTTTGGACGTACCTATCGTAGATCCGTCCAACCTATCTGGGGTAATTGACCACCCATAAGACCGCTCATTGTACACTAGTTTAAATTTTTGTATCCATAGAAATATTGTGAGGTGTACAATAAATTATATAATAAATAAATATATATATAAATACAGCCATTTATCTGTCTAAACTTTTCCAGTCATAATTCTAAGTACCTATCTAGACACGCGGGAGCGTGTCAAGCCAAGAACTGGCGCGCAGCTCACCGTGTGTAATATTACACGAACCATTTGGAGCCACTTTTAAGCCCCTCATAACTAATAATAATAATAATAAAAAAGTTTTGTTTTCTGCTCGTACGAAATAAATCCGCAATAAATAGTGATAAGTTTCCTCATCCAAATTTTTTCATATATACGAAAAGAGGACACACTGAAGCAAGAAACATACCATAAATTTAAAAACAACTAATATTATACCGAAAATGAAGTTAAACAATCCATCGGCAACTGTCAAGTCTGTCATGTTTGTGTTTGTCAACAATCATAAAAAAATGCGAGAAATAATCATGTAAAGAAACAAAACTTGGACGATGCTTACTAGAGCAGCTTCGCGACGTGCACGCCCACCACCCCCGGACCCGTCGCTCAGCTCCGCCTCGCCGCCGCTGGACTTAGGATCACCAATGTCACCGGCAGCTGCAGCCGCGTCGAGCTCGAGCGACGAGTATTTCTCTCCGCCGACGTCGCCAACACCTGTGCGTCGGCCGGAAAGAGGCCGGCCACCGACGAGCTTGGGACTTAGGAGCCAACCGGCTCCAAGTCGGGTCCCCGCTGCCGGTGGTGTGCAGCGCATGAGATGGACTCAGTCCATAAACGAAAACGTCATGCGCGCATATTATGGGTCTACAGAGGGGGGAACTAACCTCACTGCGTATCGTGTCAGGATGCTGTCTCTGTTTCAGGACCTAGAACCAGCTGTCAACGTCTCGGCCCAACGACTGTCGGATCAAGTGAGGGTCATCCAGCGTAGCCACAGGCTGGATGATGTAACACTTGATAGGCTGCGCTCAGAGGTACTGAACAACCATATCATCTCGACCCCGACGCAAGCCGCCGTACAAGCACCCGCTAGTGGTGTAATGACGTCGCGGCTAAATAGTCTTAATAATGAGCTAGATGATAGGGTTGTCACGGTAAGTAGCCAATGCAACGATCGACTGAGGAGCGCACTGGAGGATGCGCTTCGTGAGTATCGATCGACTCCGCCTGAACTTAGACCCCGTTTACCACGGTTACCCATGCACAAAAAAAATAGGGCGCTGGTGTGTGCTTTGGACTCGTTGCTTGAGAACATTTTTGAGAGCAGCGAAAACCTCGTTGATACGCACTCAATTCTGTATTGCGGGGCTGTTGCCGCGTGTCGCTTAGCTAACGTCAAATTTCCTAATACCGACGAAGCTATCCGACCAAAACCTGCTGTACCAGCCTGGCAGTATAGGATCGAGAGGCGTATCGATGAGGCCAGAGCACTCATCGGCAAACTATACTGCTTCAGGGAAGGCAATGCACGCCCGCGTGTAATGCGTTTTGTGCGGCGGGCTTTCTCGGGGACTGGAATCAGCCCTCGAGAATACACACCCCACATTACGGAGCGTATTGACTTCCTGAAGCAAAAAATTTGTGCATGGGCAAGCCGTATCCGACGGTTTAAGCGGCGGGTTGAACGGTACTCACAGAATCGCATGTTCGCCACGAATTCATTTTGGCGCAACATCTGGTCGGTGCCCGTCTGTCATGTTGAGGGTGACTGGATGCGTGAAGTTGAACGCGTATGTGAAGCTATACCACAAATGGATAAAATAATCATTAATACTTCTGATGTAGCCAAAGCAGTTCATCCGTTACCAAATTGGAAGTCTCCAGGACCGGATGGACTGCACAACTTCTGGCTCAAGTGGAATAGCAGCTCGCATGCGCTTTTAGCTTCTCAATTCCAAGCATCCTTAGAGACTGGGTCTCTACCAGAGTTTTTGACAACTGGCTGTACCCACCTGCTTCATAAGGGTGGTAGTCCCACGGAACCCAAAAACTATAGACCGATTACTTGTTTGTCTACAGTCTATAAGGTTCTTACGTCCATTCTGAGAGTGAAAATAAATATGCACATTGAGTGCAACTCAATTATGTCCACTTCTCAGAATGGATGTAGGAAAGGGTCCCGTGGCACTAAGGAGCTACTCCTCATTGACATGGCCATTAGCCAACAGGTTCGTCGATCCCACAAAGATCTATCAACATGCTGGATAGACTACAAAAAAGCCTATGATTCTGTTCCTCATAGCTGGCTCATGAAGGTGCTAGAGCTTTACAAAATAGAGCCAACTCTACGCACCTTCCTTGAGTCATGTATGAGGCAATGGAAGACGGTACTTCGCTATCCAGGATGTCGACCGATTCGAGGGAATGATGAGCCTATATGGATCAGACGGGGAATATTTCAGGGTGATAGTTTGAGTCCACTTTGGTTTTGCTTGGACCTGAATCCTCTAAGCACAATGTTAGAGGACTCAGGCCTGGGCTATCGGTTGAGATCCTCTTCTCAACCGATAGCCCAGGCCATGTAAAGGAGGTGGGATATACTTTGACCTCCTGGTCAAAGTATATCCCACCTCCTTTACATGGATGATTTGAAACTCTTTGCCCCCAACAACTTGCAATTGATGAAACTACTGAAGGTAACTGAAACTTTCAGTAGCGCCATCAAGATGGAATTTGGTGTGGACAAATGTGCAATCATGCATGTAAAACGAGGAGAGATTATGGAATCTGAGGGAATTCAACTTTCAGACTCCATACACCTTAGATCTCTCTGCTTAACCGAAACTTATAAGTATTTGGGTATGTCGGAAGCTTTGGGCATTAATGTTGCTGACATGAAGCAATCGCTGAGGGAGCGCTTCTTTGGCCGCCTGACAAAGGTATTAAACAGCCTTTTGTCGGGAGGAAATAAGGTGCGCGCTTTCAACGGTTGGGTCATGCCGGTGTTGATGTATTCTTTCGGCATACTCAAATGGACTCAAACCGAACTGGACGCCCTGAATAGGAGGGTCCGTACACTGCTAACCGCAAATCGGATGCATCACCCACGATCATCGGTGATCAGACTGTATATCCCACGGAAATGTGGAGGTCGAGGCTTTTTAAATGCCAAAACTCTCCACAACCGTGAGATTTGCAGTCTCAGGGAATATTTCCTTAAAGCCGATGTGGGTATGCACCGAGATGTGATTGCAGTGGACAAGGGACTCACCCCGCTGACTATGGCTAAACTTACCCCAGATGACCGCAAGGAGGTATGGAAAAGCAAGGAACTTCATGGTCGCTACTATCGGGCTCTTTATGGGTCCGATGTAGATTTGACAGCTTCCGTTGCCTGGCTACGCTTCGAGGATCTCTTCGGAGAAACTGAAGGTTTTGTCTGTGCAATTATGGACGAAGTTATCTTGACGAATAATTACCGGAGACATATTATGAAGGACGGGACGATTGACGTGTGTCAAGCATGCCATCGTCCTGGTGAGTCCATCAGACATATTGTCTCCGGTTGTTCTCGTCTAGCTAACGGCGAGTACTTGCATAGACACAACCAAGTAGCTAGAATTATCCACCAGCAACTTGCTTTGAAATACAAACTTGTCGATTCTGAGGTACCGTATTACAAGTATGTGCCCGACCCAGTTCTCGAAAATGACCATGTCACGTTGTACTGGGATCGGTCTATCATCACTGATAGGACTATTGTTGCCAATAAGCCTGATATAGTGGTGATAGACCGATTAGTGCGCCGCGCACATCCACCTGACGAGAATCTCGTGAAAGCTGAGAAAGAGAAACACATTAAGTATCTCGACTTAGCTCATGAGGTTGTTGACATGTGGGATGTGGACTCGGCTGTCACTGTGCCGATTGTCATATCAGTCAATGGGCTGATAGCTAAAAGCTTCGACGACCATCTGTCGAAGCTGGCTTTGAACAGCTGGATAAAGGGCCTGATACAGAAGGCAGTTCTCCTCGATACAGCTCGTATTGTGAGGAGGTTCTTTTTTCTGGAGACCTAACCACCGGTAGCTTGGACCCCGTTCCCGATACCAGTGGACTGCCATTTTTATATTTTTAAATGTTTTTTTATTGTCACTTTTTTATAGAAAAATATTTAAAAATGTAATTTTTGAGAGGTATATGAAATAAAGGAAATAATAATAAATTTATTTCACTAAAAAATGTTTCATACACAATCACGAAGTAGCTTACAGTCTTATTATACAGATACAGCGCCTAATGGTACTTCATGATTTTTGAGAACCTCTGCATCTGAACTAGGTGGTAACTTGTATCTCGGAATACAGCTTATTCCCTCTTAATAAATACACAATTGAGTACAATAAGCCTTAAAAAAAATCTAAACAATAATGTTACTTGCCATTTTGTGCTTTTGGTGTGTGATTGTGTACGGTAATTGAATGTAAGTGTATAGTGCACAGCTAGGTGGTGTGAAAGTGATGGTGCGTGTATATGCGTTTGTGTTTGTAGGTGCGTGTTAGTGTGTGGGTGTGTGTGTGATATTTGTTTAAAAGTAGTAAGTAACGTGGGTAATATGTAAAACTAAACCGGAATATTGAGAATATTTTCAGTTTCCTCATATGAGAGGCCCAATAAATATTCCTGAACTTTTCTCTTGCAGTTTGACTTATTTAAAGAATAAATTTTAATAATATTATTTATTTTATTATACACGTATGGAGCAATGAAAACATAAAACCTTTTAATAAATGTAGTCATTGCAAAATGTTTACGGACACATACTGTATGGTTTCTGCGTTTTGAAGCAATATTTAAATCATATGTGAGATCTACGTGCTGTTTAAGTAAAATACTTTGTATAAACAATTGGCGTACGGTAAGGACTCGACATAATTGGTAAAGCTCTGCAGTGGGATAGAGGATAGGCCTGAAAGTGATTATCTTCAAAACTGCGCGTTGGGCTATTTCAAGATTCTTTAACGTGGTTTTCGCAGCTCCTCCCCAGCACCTTATGCAGTACGTAATGATAGTCTGGCATATCGAAAGATAGATTTGCTTCAACAGAATTGAGTCAGCAACATGTCTGAGGGTTTTAAAAACGTAGATCAGTTTACGAACACGAGCACAAAGGTGTTTAATATGATCTTTAAAGTTAAGGTGGCAGTCTATTGTGATGCCTAAGTACTTTATACTATTTACACGTTCCAGCGATGTGCATGTGCAACTCACACCGGCAGCACAGTTATGTGATACAATGTGGAAATTGTTGTAATTAGTTCCAGTGAGTTGACGGATACTGAAAGCTATGTATTTTGTCTTATCTGCGTTTAACGTGAAAATATTGTCACGAAGCCATTTTCTTACCACATCGTATCCCTTTTGAGCAGTACTAAAGACCTCATTCCAACTATCGGCACAGAATAAGAGAGCGGTGTCGTCTGCGTAGGAGATGATCTTACCTCGGGGTAGCTCGATGTTACATAAATCGTTAATGTAGACGAGAAATAGAGTTGGGCCTAAAATACTACCCTGTGGTACCCCATAGTCGACTGCAAGGTCATCATTAGTGTAATTACTGACTCGTACACGTTGTTTTCGCCCAGTGAGATAGCTCTCGAAGAGTTTAAGCTGAGTGCCCCTAACCCCAAGTCTTTCAAGCGACATAAGGATAAGGATCGAGACAAATCGTATCAAAGGCTTTACTCAGGTCAAGGAAAATGGACAGGCATTTTTTTCCTTTATCCAGGTTTGTACTGATGTAGTTAGTAAGCATATGCACTGCCCCTTCAGTAGATTTTCCTCTGCGGAAGCCGAATTGTTTATTTGACAATAAATTATTTTGTTCAAGATAGTGTACTAGTCTATTATTTAATATTTTTTCTAATAACTTCGATAGCGCGGGCAAGATTGATATTGGTCTATAATTACTAATACGATTTCTGTCACCAGCCTTATGTATAGGGCGCACTTCAGACTTCTTCAGATGGTCGGGAAAGATGCCGCTGTCAAGACAAGCATTAAAAATAAATGTAAGAGGGGGAACAAGAGCATTTATATTATGCTTTAGGATTTTGTTTGAGATTTTGTCCCATCCTACAGCAGAATCAGCTTTCAAGCCAAGAATAAGGCGTTCGATCTCACCTTCAGACACGCTCTCCATCACAAGTGAGTCACACTGAGAGAAATTGGCCGATAAAATATCATCAACCGATCTAGGTGTTTGAATCTGGTGAGATAGAATACAGTCCTCAGCTAATTTCCTGCCTACGTTGACAAAGTAGTGGTTGATCTCATTGACCGATAAATCAGGAGTGGAGTATAGTTTTAAGAGCTTTTCAGAAGTATTTTTGTCCTTAGTAGTATTGGTAATTGTTTTGAGGTCTGCCATAAGGTTTTGGGGTCATCTTTAACTACTTTAACTACTATTTTTAACTCAAAAATTATTTCACCGAAGCTTGTCAAATTTGGCTCATATATTGAGACTGGCGAGATACATATGTATTCCAAATTTTATAAACATATCTCAAACGGTTATTTAGATATTAACGTCCAAAAATCGTCATTTTTATGACTGACCTATAGATTAAAACTATAACCCAGTTCCAGATGACCTAGAAAGTTCAAATTTGACACGAAGATAGGTAATTAGGTGGGTACAAAGGAAAAAATCAGAAACTTGTAATTTTTTATCATTTTATTATAATTTTCACTTAACTTATAATTAGTGCTTGTAAATCTCTATATGTGGATTTTAAGATCTTTACGTGAATATACAACGAGTTAAATACCACCCATAATTTTTTTTAATCCAAATATTTCCGTTTTTGTACTTATAAATAAGATTTATTACGCGTAACTAACCGTATTCTACAACACTAGCGCCACCTATTATTTTAGAAGGTCACTACATCATGGAGGCAAAACGCGTAAAAAGAATTCCGGATATTGAATGGGCAATTCATTCGAACATTTTAAAGGAACAAGAAAATATAGAAAATAACACAAAAAGGACAATTATACCACGTAAACATAGGAAAATACAGTAGTTTAACAAAAAACCATTTAGTATTAATTTTGTTATAAGTAAGTACCTACTACTAATTTATGTACAAAAAGTAATGATATCCCATGAAAAACATAAATGTGAAATGAGAGCCAAGTTCAATATTATCATAAATGCCTTGGTTGTTGACTTCAACGACAAAAGAAGTGAAATCTAAATGGGTGCCAAGTTCAATGGTCAGACCTGAAATTTTTTTATAACAACATAAAATATCATTTATTCTTATAACTTAAGAGAATATATTGTACCCTAAGGTCTGACTTGGCTAGTTTTCATATACGAATTATATTATAGCCTTTGCAAGTTCTAAACCTGTTACTTGTCGGTTCTTATTTTATTATTCCGAAAATTTGGCTTGCTGGTAGAAACTAACCATCGAACATAATAATTCGTATATAAGAACTAGCCAGGACAAACCTTAGGCTACGATATATTCTCCTAAGTTATAAGAATAAATGATATTTTATGTTGTTATAAATAAATTTCAGGACTGACCATTGAACTTGGCACCCATTTAGATTTCACTTCTTTTGTCGTTGAAGTCAACAACCAAGGCATTTATGATAATATTGAAGTTGGCTCTCATTTCACATTTATGTTTTTCATGGGATAGATTATACCACCAATGTATGTTCTTACTCTCTTTTAAGAAAAAAAACCTCCATATTTATTCATTTACACTTCATGCATTCGTTACTTGTAGCGGTAGCAATAAACATCGCAATGATTTGTGCAGTTTACCGCCGGTTGCGGGAATGTTCTAACGAGATACCGTGGCCCCGGAACTTAGGCGCCCAAACAGGCAGTATTGTTGCTTTGCGAAACAGGTTCTATCAGGGCGATGGTGTAGGGAAAATGGAAAATTGGTCCCTCCCCACTCGCCGACTTTACTACCTAGATTTAAATAAACACGGTTTTATACCTACTCAGTCCTCGCTACCGTACCGTGTAGTAAATACTGCATGGGTCTAAATCGGACTTAAAGTACGAAAAGACTTTTATAAAAAAACAGCTAAGAGTGAGTCAGACTTGTGTGCAAACTATTCCAATATAATGATATTTTTTACAATTAACTTATAAAGTAGCCCATGTGTTATTTTGATGGTGTCTTAGTTTTTATCTTATCTTACTAATATTATAAATGCGAAAGTTTGTGAAGATGAATGTATGGATGTTTGTTACATTATCACGCAAAAACGTTTTTAACTCGACATGCCACTCACCTAATTGGGTACCATTAGTATAATGTTGAGGGTACCGTACGTCGTCTAATAAAAAACTCTGATAGATATTTATTCCACAGGTCTATCAGTATGTTCCTCTGTCCTAGTTAATCTTCTACAAGTTTCTGCCACAGAAATTCGAAGTTTGCTATATAAGATAGACTTAAAAAGGTAAAAATTTCTAGAGGGTAAATCAGAAAATGTTACATAAAAATGTTACCAAATTAAATACTTAATACATTCTTGAATAATATACTGTTTTTTAAATTTAAAACAGAAAGTAATTTCAGTAAATATTGAAAAATTACCTTTATCTCATAAGGCCTCGTTTACAGAGACGCGGCGCGTCCCGCGTTGCGTTGGGTGGCGCGGCCCGCACTAAATTCAAACATATGGCGTTGTATGAGAGCTAGATAGATAGATAGATAGAATATACTTTATTGTACACCAATAATTGAATCACACTTAAATAACAATATTGTAAAAAAAATTGGTTACAATGGCGGTCTTATCGCTGAGAGCGATATCTTCCAGACAACCTTTGGAAGGACTTTATGAGCTTTAATTAAAATGGGGAGGGCTATATTAGTGTACTACTGTACAAATATTCATTAATAACGGAAAACTAATAAAAATACAACAAAAATATATATATACAAATACATAAGTACATAAAATAAATAAATATATAATGTGTTCTTTAACATCGTGTGGAGAAAGCAAAGGAATAATCAAAAGTTTGAAATAAAATGATTGGCAACCGAGCTTTTAAAAACAGCAAGTGACTGAGCTTGTCTTATTGACATCGGCAATCCATTCCACAACCGAATGGCCTGCACCGTAAAGGACTGGTCGTAAAATTTTGTGGAATGCGTAGGCATCAAAAGTCTCAAATTCTCTGATGATCTCAAATCTCTAACATGTGTGTCATGAAGGAACTTAAAACGTTCTTTGAGGTAAAAGGGAGTCGTTGGATTGAAAAGAATACTGTAGAGTAATGATAAAATATGTGCATTCCTGCGAAGGCGGATAGGCAGCCACTTGAGTTTAGTGCGAAACTCAGAAACATGATCATATTTGCGCAAACCAAATATGAATCTGATACAAAAATTTTGGAGTCGCTCAAGCTTATCTAGCTGCACTTCAGTTAGATCTGGATAACTTGCATCAGCATAGTCAAGGATAGGGAGTAGAAGAGATTGGGCAAGCGCAGTTTTAGTAGCAGTCGGTAGGAAATTGCGCAATCTGCGTAAAGACCCCGCAGAGGCAAACAGTTTGCGGGTCACTTGCTGCAACTGGGGACCCCAAGACAAATCCTTATCAATATAAATACCAAGGTCTTTTACTGAGTCACAGTAGGGTATAACAGTTCCATCAAAAATTATTTGGGGAAGGGTCGTCCAGTCAATTTTGGAACGTAGCCTAGGGCTGCCAACAATAATGACTTTAGACTTCGCAGGATTAACCCTCAAACCATGATCCAAACTCCAATCGGAAATACGCGCTAAATCTTTATTCACCGTCTTCACCGCCTCAGATAAATCTTCAACGGGAGCTTGCGAATAAATTTGCAGATCGTCAGCATAAAGGTGGTAGGATGAGAGAAGTTCATTTGAAATAGAATTTATAAATATGGCGAAAAGAAGAGGAGAGAGAACGCCCCCCTGTGGTACGCCAGCAGTAGTATTGCACCATGAAGACAACGAACCTTCAATGCAAATACGTTGTCGGCGGCCACACAGGTAACTACGAAACCAATCAATAGCTGTTGGAGATATGTTAAGAGAGCATAGTATCCCGAGCAAGACATCAAAATCAACAGTGTTAAAAGCATTACTGAAATCAAGTAAAGAAAGGACCGTCAATTTTCTATTGTCCATACCCAATCTTATATCATCCGTAATGTTAACAAGAGCTGTGGTAGTGCTATGCCCTGGATGAAATCCGGATTGGTAGAAATTAAGGAGTCTGTTTCTACAGAGGAAAGCACTAAGCTGACTATGAATAAGGCGTTCTAGGACTTTGGACAGAAACAGTAAAATGGAAATGGGACGGTATTCAGAGAAAGAAACAGGATTACATTTTTTTGGAAGTGGGGTTACATGAGCTTCTTTCCATGCAGATGGAAAAACACCAGAGGATACAGAATGATTAAGGATATGGCAGATGACAGGAAGGATTTCGTCCAAAATAGGGAGTATCATCTTGCGACTTACACAGTCACTACCAACAGCATTTGACGTGATTGATAAAATACTCTTCTTAACATCACAACAAGCAAATTGATTAAAAACAAAAGGAGAATAATCGGGAGTGGGAAGAGACGAAAGATTATCTAAAGCTTTGGTTTTAACAGCCCCATTGAAACTACAAGAGGTGAAAAAATGTTGATTGAGTAATTCAAGATCTATATCTTTAGGAACAGACTCTTGACGTGACTACAAACCAAGTTGCTGCGATTTCTGATAGCGACGTATTTTTCACGATTTAAGTAGCTAGGTCTGCACTTATACCTAGATTTTGCTGCTGCCTTTTTTTGTAAAATTGCTTTCACGTCATCTGTTAGCCACGGAGCAGGCAGATGCTTCATCTTGACCAACCGAACAGGTGCATGCACATCATACAGCCCGATGAGATTGGAATTAAGGAGGTTCATTTTTTCATCAATCGAGTCTGCATGAACAAGCTCAGACCAGTCAATACTGCTAGCATCTTCCCGAAGACCTTCCAAGTCCATTCCACCAAAACTGCGCTGAAGAATACTTTTAGGTTTAGTCTTAGGAGGGCGAATTTTGTAGGAAAGGAAAATCAAGTCGTGGTAGGAGAAAGCGTCAGCTGAACATTGCCTATGCTTAGCGACGTGTTGTGTGGAGGAAACAAAGATGAGGTCAAGAAGTGAAGGAGTACAGTTTGGAAAATGGTGAGTTGCGCTTAATGGAAGGAGAGATAAATTGCAGGATTGAGAAATAGATTGAAGTGACGAAGAGCGCGAATCATTTTTAAGGAGACAGGTGTTAAAGTCACCCATAACAATTGTATGCCTGTAAGAGGGCGCAAGGTTGACTATTAGGCTTTCAAATGAGGAGAAGTAATCGATACGCAGAGAGGGACAATAATAGACACCCAGCAAAACTTTCACATGGTTAAGGTCAATTTCTAAAAAGAGATGCTCGCCAGCATTCGACGGTGGTGGCTGCACTGAAATGTTAATAATGGAAAAGGGAATATGTGCACGCAGGTAGATGGCAACACCACCACCGCCGCCGCTTGTGCGGTCATTGCTTATTAGCTTGAACCCAGGGAGGGAATAGGATGTAGACGGAAGACAAGGTTTCAGCCAGGATTCGGAAACAAGAATTGCATGGATGTCCTTACAGTCCAAACTCACAAGCATATCATGATAGTAAGCCGGAATACTTTGAGCATTAATGTGGACTACATTTAGATTTTTGGGAACATCAGAAAACTGAAACTGAAGCGTGTCAGCAAGATTCGGAATACTAGTGAAGCTGTCATTGTCACTGCTTGCAGTTACAAAACTTTCATCATCATTGTTACTATCAATCATAAAAAAAAAACACAATAAATAATTAAAAAGGGTATATAAATAAAATATAAATGTATATATAAAGACGAACGGTACTTAAAAACGTAAAGTCCACCCGCCAGTTATGCGTTAACAGAAAAGAATAACAATACAAAACCTAAATCAAAAATATCGTTTGGGCACAAGCTCACCTTACACTTAGAGCAACATATAAAATAAAATATATACACAAAAAAAAATACAAAAAGAATTCCTATGTTGCATATTATTGCGGTATCAAATTTATATAATGTTTCCATAGATAATCTATGCTCAAAATGTAACAAATTACGAAACAAAAGTAAACGAAACGCGACATTGACATAACTCTTGGCATATGTCTAATGTCAGAAAACCGAAGATACATACAAATGAAAAAGAAAAATTTTATAAACCATAAAACGTGAGGTAGACGTTAAATATTATAAAATAGCTGTGAAGGTAAACCAGTGATTAAATACTGATGAAAAACTGTTACCCGAACGACGCATTGCGAGAGATAAATCACTTCTTCACCACAGGCTTCCTATATCTTTTTAATGGGGCTGCTGAGGCTAGCTTCCCAGCCTGTACCTTATGGACATCTAGTTGGCCCTCCGGCTTATCGGAATCGACATCATGCTCAGCCACATTGATAGCAGCGAGCTCTCTGCAGTTGATGACCCGATGCTTACTCCCATCAGCTCCCAGCACAAAGATATTTCCCTGCTTGGTCCTGTTAAAAATATCGAATAGTTCTCTTACCAAGATGTTGTAAGTGTGGGATCCTTTGTTCAAATAAATTACTTCATTCTGTAGTTACACTGCTTTTTATTTCATTCCCAAAATCCTTTACAAAATTCTAAATTACATTCTATACATGTTTGATAAAATTGGTAAACTGCTCTAAAAAACTAAATCATTTATGATCGACCATATACAACCACTCCGACTAACGACTATATCTTCAACTCACAATATTTTCTACTTGACTTTTCTATTTCATCTATCTTGTCACATTTTAAAAACATTCCTAACAACATTTTGGTTTTAAATGCCATAGACTTAAAAACCTGCCAGTAAACCATAGACATAAAATTCTATAAAACCAATATTACAACATCCCCTCTGAATTTTATGTTTATTGCAATTAGAATAACATCTCCTATTTAACTCCTATCAACTCATTTTTAAAAACCCAACTCAATTAAACCACCCAACTTAACTAAATACAACAAACAAACTTTTGAATTAATTAATCTAAACACCTTACATAACTAACTTAACTTAACTAAACTAACAAATTAATTCTCAAACAACCTTATATACTAATAAACCTACATAATTCATCACATTACAAAATGTCCTTTATGTATCACTCACTATACACTGTCTCAATCTCAAAAACTTTGTTCTGTCCAGTGGTTTAGTTAGTATATCTGCCAAATTATTTTTAGTTGGACAATAATGAACTTCCAACAATTTTTTATCTATTTTCAACCGACGACCAAAAGAGGAGGTTATCAATTCGACGCGTATATTTTTTTTTTTTTTTTTTATGTATGATCATCGAGTACTCGAAGACGGCTGAACCGATTTGGAAAATTCTTTTTTTGTTCGAATGGGTATACTTCGAAATTGGTACCATTACCACCAAAGTCAGGATCTGATGATGGAATCTTGGAGAAATCGAGGGAACTCTTCAAATATTATAGGCACACCTATGGCGTTTTGGGTATTTCTTATAGTAACTTGTGCAGTTACTCTCAAAAAGTACCATTTGGGGAAGTGGAACTGATGATGAAGACCACAGATGGCCGCCGAAACTACTCAATAATAAGTATTGAGTGGATTGCGATTCGATTACTTG
This sequence comes from Tholera decimalis, assembly GCA_943138885.2. NCBI lineage: Eukaryota > Metazoa > Arthropoda > Insecta > Lepidoptera > Noctuidae > Tholera > Tholera decimalis. The sequence goes on from OW964561.2 coordinate 18,454,021, forward strand.
AATATGGATGTTAAGCACTTTATGCTCGTCACAATGCATATGGTGATGTAGAGCTGATGGTGAAGTACCAGGAGAACTCCTCAACAATTAACGGCCCAGCATTGGGAAAAGCAATATTTTGTAAAAGGTTATAAGTAGTTGACATTTAGGCTCTTGTAACTAGGTAAATTAAAAATCATCCAACTAAAAAGAGTGAAATAAAAACTTTTTACCAAAAAATTAAACCGACTCCCAAAAAACACTGCAAAGTGAAAAATAACTTTAATTTCGGAAGTCGGTGCCAAAAACGAAAAAACAAAACTAAAGACACCGACTACCGAAATTAAAGTTATTTTTCACTTTGCAGTGTTTTTTGGGAGTCGGTTTAATTTTTTGGTAAAAAGTTTTTTTCCTTAATAAAATGATACTTTACATCAATATGTTTGCTTCTTCTATTCAAAATTCCATTTTTAATCAATACTATAGCTGATTGATTATCAACAAACAACTGTGTTTTTGGTAATTTGTTTGTCAACTCGAAGATCAGACTCTGAATGTATAAGAGGTCTTTTATACATTCGGCTGCAGAAATATATTCAGCCTCAGTACTGGAAAGAGCGGTGACTGACTGTTTACGAGAACACCAATGAATTGGACCACCACCATAAAATATTACAAAGCCAGTCGTACTTTTCCTAGTATCAGGATCACCTGCAAAGTCTGCATCACAATACGCTTTCAAAGTTAAATCATTACCACGAACATACTGTATACCACTGCTGACTGTATTTTTAATATATCTAAAAAGGTTCTTAATATTTGCAAAATCATTCAAGTTAGGATGTTCTTGATGCCTACTACAATAACCAACATGAAAAGCCAGATCCAGTCTTGTTTTATTAACCAAATACAACAATGAACCAATCAATTGTCTATATCGATGCACATCAATAACTCCCACTTTCCCCTCTTGATGTGTATCGACTAAAATAACCGGATGACTACTATCTTTTATGTTTTCATATTTAAACTTTTTCAAAATTTGATTTATATAACTTTCCTGATAAATCTTAATAAACTTTTGTTCTACTTTAATATCAAACCCTATAAACTTTTCAGTCTTATCAAATCTCCGCATTTCAAACTCTGTTTCTAATTTATTAATAATTTTATTTAAATCAATCTCGTTTTCACCAATTAAAATACCATCATCTACGTAAATAGCCAAATATATTTCTTTATCTTTATTTATAAACACACATGGATCTGATTTTATTTGTGAAAAACCCAATTTTTTCAAAAACTCCGTTAATCTCTTGTTCCACATATGTGGTGCTTGCTTCAAACCATACAAACTCTTCTTTAATTTACATACTTTATTCTCTTTGTCTTTTATATCATATCCTAAAGGTATTTCCATAAAGATTTCTTCATCTAATTCTCCATATAGAAAGGCTGTCTTAACATCAAATTGTTTAATTTTAAAACCTCTTTGAGCTGTAATCGCCAACAGCAATCTAACACTAGTAGTGTTTACCACTGGACTATATGTCTCCTTATAATCAATGTTGTATTTTTGAAGAAAACCTCTTGCTACTAATCTAGCCTTATATCTTCCACCAGGCTTTATAGTAAATATCCATTTACTCGTAATTATTTTCCTATTTTTTGCTTCACACTTGTCAACGATTTCCCAAGTTTTGTTTCTCTCTAAGGAATCTTTTTCCTCATCCATTGCTCTTTTCCATAAATCTCTATCAAAACTATTAAAAATATCTGTATAAGTCAAAAACGAAGTCTCCAAATCATAATCTTTCAGTCTAGATGGCAATTTTCTTTCTCTATTCGGTAAAATCCTCAATCCATCATTAATAACTGGTCCAATTGCATCCTCAAACTCATCACTAATTTCACCTACTATATCATCTCTCACTTCCCCTCTCAAATTATTATTTTCTTCAACACCAACTCCAATGTCTTCAACACTATCTTCAAAACAATCATTTTCTTCAGCACCAATTCCTCTAACTTCAACATCTTCATCACTAACTCCTTCTTCAACGTCTTCAATACTATCTTCAAAAACCTCAGCATCTTCATCACTAACTTCAACATTTTCATCAAAAATCTCATGATCTTCATCACTAACAGCTCCATCACCACTTTCACTACGAAAATCATCACGACCAACTACATCATCATTAACTTTATCACTAACATCAACATTAACCTGTTTAAATAAATTTTCTAAATCGCACTTTTTCGCTCTACAATTACACATTTTTAAATAACTCGCAACATCACACTTATTATTATTAAACACCACATCTCTCGAATAAACAATTCTAAAATTTAAAGGATCCCAGATCTTATAACCATTATTAGTAAACCCTACTAAGAGCCCTTTGCTACTCCTGAAGTTTATGTAGCTGAAAATTATTTTTATAATATGCTAAAGATCCAAAAATGTTTAGATGTTTTAAATTAGGTATTCTATTAAACCACATTTCAGCTGGTGTTTTAACATTTATTGTATTTGCACTCCTGTTAAATAAATAAGCAGAAGTTAAAACAGCTTCACCCCATAACTTATGTGGTAGCTGCATATCAAAAAGCAACGCTCTTGTTCGTTCCATTAATGACCTGTTTAATCGTTCAGCTTTACCATTCAGTTGTGGAGTATAGGGAATAGTGTAATCAATATTAATACCTTTATTAATACAGTATATTTTAAATTGCTTGCTAGTATATTCACCCCCATTATCACATCTGAATGTTTTAACTGTTGTTTTAAAATGATTTTCCGCCAAATTAATATAGTTGATAATTTTCGAAAAAGCCTCGCTTTTATTTTTGAGTAGAAAAATTTTAACATAATTTGTATAGTCATCCAAAAACGTGATAAAGTATTTATATCCATCCCATGTTTCCATTTCAATAGGACCACAAATATCGCTGTGAATAATTTCTAATGGTTTACTAGCTCTGTGTCTATTTGATTTAAATGGTTTTCTACATAATTTTGATTTTGTGCAGACTTCACAGATGTCAATCTCCTTTACCAGGCCTCTATCCATACCCCGAACAAGATCCTTTGTCTTGCCAATAGGTACATGGCCCAACGCACGATGCCAGAAGTTAGTATTAATTTGAAGGATGTTTACAGACCTCGAAGGCACGACTGGGTTTGCATTAACAGTTAAATAGTATAGCCCGTCTTGCTTCAGTTCACCAACCTCTATGCATTCAGAGTCCTTACTTTTGATTTGACAGCTCGTTCTGAAAAATTTTAACAAATAATTATCATCAGCTAATCTAGATACAGATATTAAGTTCTTTTTGAGTTGGGGAACACATAATACATCTTTAAAAGTAATATGTTTAGTATAAATATTTCCCATGATGTTCACATGGTGAATATTTCCATCTGCAGTCATGATTTTATAATTAATCTTCTTCTTATCTTCAAGATAACTTTCTGAAGTAACAATATGACTGCTGGTACCTGAATCTATTATGAATTCAACTTCTCTTTCTGTTGTGTTGATTGAATAGAATTCACTTACATTTTGTTTTAGGCAGAACTTTGTATAGTGCGAGTTGTCCTTACAGTTCACACAGTTAAACTTTATGTTGCAATCTGCATGTCTGTGTCCACTCTTCATGCATTTGTAACATTGATGTATGTTATTGTATGTTTTAGCGTCACCCTTCAATGTTCTGCAGAATTTTGCAATGTGTCCTTTCTTCCCGCATTTGAAACAAGTTCGCACATGAAAGCTGTTTTCTATTTCTTTGACGTTGTCATTCTCAACAGATGTTGAAGGTTTCTGTTCTTCATGTCTGTCTGTATTTTCTTCCCTCATCTTTAATTCTAGATTAATCCTTGATATCAAATTTATTAAAGTTTTGTCTGCTGAAGATGTTGATTCCCATGCTGTCCTAAAATGAAAAAGTTTTTCCGGTAGATTCGAAAGTATTTTTGTTATGATCTGCTTGTCATCAAAATCGTATCCTAAATTCCTTATTCTTGTCGCTTTATTTTCAATTTCTGCTATGTCTGTCATTAAATCTTTGTTTTCAAATTTGTATTTATAATATTCTTCCAAAAGGCGAGATGTTTGAGACTCCTTATGTCCAAGAAAAAGCGTGTCGAATTTATTTATAATTTCCTTTGTGGTTTTACAGTTGATTGCATAAACCATATACTTGTCGCTAATTGAGCATATTATTATCAATCTTGCTTTCGCATCTTTTTTAATAAAATCTTTCTTTGATTGTGCATCATCTTCCAACACAGAATCTAGCTCCTTTGCTGTCAAAAATAACGTTAACTTTTGTTTCCAAAGAACATATTCTGTCTCATTTGACAGTTTTGATAATTTTAAATCTTCAGTCATTTTCAATAAATTTTATTTTCAATTATTATTTTATCTTGTACTCCAAAGAATTTTTAGACTTATCTTTCGTCGATCTTCTTACAACATCTGGTTAAATTTGCCCGGGGGCAGCCCATAACCTGTTAAATACCATCTTGGAAGCGTCCTGGGCCATAACCTGTTAAAAATATCGAATAGTTCTCTTACCAAGATGTTGTAAGTGTGGGATCCTTTGTTCAAATAAATTACTTCATTCTGTAGTTACACTGCTTTTTATTTCATTCCCAAAATCCTTTACAAAATTCTAAATTACATTCTATACATGTTTGATAAAATTGGTAAACTGCTCTAAAAAACTAAATCATTTATGATCGACCATATACAACCACTCCGACTAACGACTATATCTTCAACTCACAATATTTTCTACTTAACTTTTCTATTTCATCTATCTTGTCACATTTTAAAAACATTCCTAACAACATTTTGGTTTTAAATGCCATAGACTTAAAAACCTGCCAGTAAACCATAGACATAAAATTCTATAAAACCAATATTACAACAGGTCCAGCAATTCATGACGCCGAACTTCTCACGAGCCTTCAAGAATATCTGATGTCGTGACTTTGTTAAGAATTCTGACAGGGTTATACCAGAACCTTTTAATGCGGTTTTAGCAAACCAAACCTTGTCACGAACATCTACATCCTGTAATTTGACCAGTATAGGTCTAGGCTTTCCAGCACTTCTGTGACTGCCCATTCTGTGGCACCGACGAATAGCAGCGACGGAAAAGTTGTCCAACTTAAGTTTGTCATGGAACAATGAAGCAACCACTAGTGATGTATCCTCGTCACTCACCTCAGCAACACCATGGACAAGCAGCATCTTCCGACGACTTCTCATCTCCAATGCATCAACATCCCTGGCAAGGGCCTCCATCTGATGCTGAAGACAGCCAAGCGACTCCAGAACAAATTTCTTGAAACCTGCATACTCCGCTGCAAGACTGTCTGAACTGTTGCTGGACGAAGTGCTGGGTGTTGACTTGGTCAATTCTGCCTCAAATTTTGACATTCTGTCATGGAATTGTGCCATTAATTCAGACATTGACCTCTTGAGTGAATCCATTTTTCAGTTTTGTTTTTGTGAAAATAAGAGAGTGCAATATAGGAAATCCACACAACTGGCAGGTAGTATTACTAGTAGAAACTGTTATTCATAAAAAATTGTGAAGAAATACTATTAATTTGAATTAAATTATGATTTATTTAACAGAGCAAAATTATATGTGTGTTACTTGTTCAACTACCTCCCACCAAAAAGCGTTTGTGTGTGAGAGCGTTTACGGAGAAGTGATTTTATACGCGTTTACTTGAAATGGAGCGTTTTTTGCGGCCGTGCCCGCGGATGGCATCGACGCGTCTCACGCGGCGGTGTACGCAGCGGCGCACGCAGCGACAATTCTCGATGAAGCGATGTCGGTTTGATTGAGTGCCCGTACCCTAAGTACGCCGCAGTGATGCCCGCCGCGAGCTTCGCTACACGCTTGAAGATTCGCCGCCGGCGCAGCGGCGCACGGTGGGCTGAAAATCGGCTTTCATAGACTTAGGCATTTTATTTTGCAAGTGCGAGTTTTTTTGCCGGATATCACTTCTATTAGTTATAACAATATACAAAAATGACACCAGAATTGATTCTGCACAGAAACGAAGGAATTATAATTTTTTTACGAAAATTTTGTATGGAGCTAGTATGAAAAATCGAAATATCTCTAAAACGGCAGCGATAACCGTAATATCCTTATAGGGGGTTATAGTACTAATTATTTATGATTTTTTGACATACGTTACATAATGGTTGTAGATGCCTTTTTTTTTTTAAAATCGTCAAAATATTTTTATTTATTTTTACATATTTAAACGTTCCTTTTAGTGTTTAAGTTGAAGAATTCAGAGCTTTAACAACTCTTATCATAAAATAGCATCACCCCTATAGACCTGAAGGACTAGACAGAGGTGTGTAGTGTCTTGTTGATCTTGTAAGATTTCCAACAATACCAAATAGTTGAATATCAGTGTCAAAGTGCCCATGCTGTCGCTTCTTTTAGAAAGATAGGGGAATGAAATTGTTAATTGATCATACCCTAAAAGTATGATTACAACATAACCGGACACATAATAATAATAATATCCTTATAGGGGATTATAGTACTAACATTATTTATTTTAACATATGAAACTGTTCAAAACGATCCATGAACTGTGTCAAAGTTAAGAACATCGTTAGGAAGCATGCTTTTTCCCCAAATATTAAGAATATGTGAAAAAAAAAAGACTGTATATAAACTTTTTATTGATAGGTAATTTAAATAAAACAGAAGTAACAAAAATAATATCTAATAAATTCAATTATACAAAATACATATTTGAAACTATAATTTATGAAATTATTAACTAAACATATTGGTACAATAAACTAACATAAAGAACATAAAGAAAAATAATTAAATTTTACAAATTTTCTTTACAACTTTCGTTGTCGGACTCCAATTCCGAGTCAGAATCCAGATCGGATATACCTACAAACTCGAACTCAGTTTCCGGAAACTGTATTAGGTCGAGAGTTTCAGCAAAAAAGGTTGTCTTCCTTTTGGCATCTAACTTCGGCCTTTGTGCACTTAGAAAAGGATCCGAAGAAACAACAAGCATATTTAGGATATCTTGATTAGAATCTTGCCTGCTTCTTTTCCGCGAATGATGTTCCCGGAACCTCCTAAAATCTTTGTTTCGAGACTCTGAGGCTTCTTCCGAGAGAGTCCCAATCGGGACAATATCATTTTTTTCGATTATGTCAGCTCCGTGTATTAATAGTTTATGTACGGTTGATGACATGTAGTACCAGTCGTATAATTCCACGTACTTTTCTGCTGTTTTGCGAGCAAAATCTTTAAATTTGATGACATCGATCTTCTCACCAGATGTTATTGCTTGCAAAATAACAGCAAATCTTTTTATCAGGTTTTGATCCAACCCAGTAATAGCTGCAGTTTTATTGGGAAACTCGAAAAACTTCCTTGCGGTATTCCCGTCATTGGTAGTTCCCGAGCCTTGTTTTACTATATCAATTAACAGATTGAGCTCCTCTTTAAATTTATTTTGAATGTTTTTTTTTTCTGTTTTGTAACATATCTTTATGCTCATTACCTCTTGCAACTGCAACTGTTTGAAGTCAAGTCTGTACGCAATGTGTAAGAGACATTCCATGCAATTTATACGGGCATGTAGGGATGATAGGCCAAATTCATATATGTCAGAACACACAGTTTTTGATGTTACAGCATCTAAGTGGTTCATTTCTGTTGGTTTTGCTAAGCACAGGTAGCATGATGCATTTGATCTAGCTTCAGAAAGGTACGTGCAGACTTTTGCGTCGATCATTGTCATCATTAGTTTATGAGTCACCCTGTTACTATTAATGCACTCTGTGGGGTTAAGGGCCTCAATTTCCTCATCCATTTTTCTTTTGTTATCAATGACAACTGCATGGCTTTCTTTTACAAAAGTGAACTGAACCGGACGACAATAAAAAGTTGAGCATGGTTTCGGGTTTGTCCATATAGTATTATCTCCATCTGTCAGTTTCAGTGGCACCAAGGAGGTCATGAAAATGCTTGAATCATCATGCTCGCCGTCCATTTTCTGCTTGTATCGGCTTTGATTGAAAGCACCATCAAATCCCCACTTCGATATCAGCTTTAACTGCTTATTTTCCACATTATCAGAAAGACTTTGAAGAATCCGCTTCACCGTGATGTCAAGTAAAGCTTGAAGTGTAATTCTAGCTGATGAATCCGTAACTGATACTGATTGATTAGGAGGGTAGCATGCAAGCTTAGTTTGTTGCAGTTTATAGTAGGATGGGTAAATATCCTTAGCACCTTCCCGAATGGCAGTCTCTCGCAACGTAATATATTGCCACTTTGAAAGCTTAAGTGAAAGAAGCAATCCAAGTGCTTTCTCTGGTGTAAATATTACTGTTTTCTTAATGCTTTCCTTGATTTTAACGGCAGCTTCTGGATTTTTGATCATATAATTGATTACAGATGCGATATCTTCATAACCTTCTTCTTTTAAACGTGCTGCAGCTGCATATGCCAATTCACAGGAATCCTCGCCTATGTGCTCACTAGATCTTCTCTTTTTCTGTTTGCTTCCCAGATCTTTGAATGGTTTTCGGGACCTTTTTGTCATTGTTCCAACAGTCGATGATGTCGAAGGTTCTGGAGAGACTGAGCGTGCTCTTGGTATCTCATCAACAGTTGGTTCTTGATTTATTAAAGTTTGCACGCAACTCGGCCAATCAATATTTGCTTGCAACCACTCTCCGTACGTATTTCTAAACTTATCAAAGAATCGTTTAGATTTCTGCCACCTGTTTAAAGCAGCTCGCGTGAATCTCCGGCAAAATTCTTTGAGAGTTACTTGATCTTCGGCAGAAAGGCAATCGCCTATGCGGGACACAATTGCACTAAACAATACTTCATGATTAAATGAAGGCCACTCACTTTTTAGAAGAACAAACAAATCTAAGTTGGTGATTAAACTTTCCATTCTAAGATTTTGTAGTCGCAAAGCAAATAGTTTTAGTGTTAGCAGTTACACGGTTGTGAACAATCTAAATTATGGAACAAAATTATAGCCCTTTTATTGTATAAAGTCAATAATTAGTTAACTACCCTCATTAAAGTTATAAAAGATATGATAATAAAAATTTATAATCGTCAAAAACATTTCGTAGAACTCATAGTAGAACTAATCAACATTAGCAAATCACATTAGCTCACTAATTATAAAAAGGTGAATGCAGTTCTTAGTTGGTATTGTTGCGAGATATTTCAAATCATTTAATCACTTAATAGGCTCATTAGAATCAGAAGACTACAACCATCATTCTAATTACTTAATTACTTGTCATCAGACTCATTAGATGACTACACAATATGTTATTTTGTATTTTGAACGTATGCAAGGTTTTAAAATTCCTTTTGTGTCGATATTATTATGTGTCCGGTTATGTTGTAATCATACTTTTAGGGTATGATCAATTAACAATTTCATTCCCCTATCTTTCTAAAAGAAGCGACAGCATGGGCACTTTGACACTGATATTCAACTATTTGGTATTGTTGGAAATCTTACAAGATCAACAAGATACTACACACCTCTGTCTAGTCCTTCAGGTCTATAGGGGTGATGCTATTTTATGTTAAGAGTTGTTAAAGCTCTGAATTCTTCAACTTAAACACTAAAAGGAACGTTTAATATGTAAAAATAAATAAAAATATTTTGACGATTTTTTAAAAAAAAAAAGGCATCTACAACCATTATATAACGTATGTCAAAAAATCATAAATAATTAGTACTAAAACCTCCTATAAGGATATTACGGTTATCGCTGCCGTTTCAGAGATATTTCGATTTTTCGTACTAGCTCCATACAAAATTTTCGTAAAAAAATTATAATTCCTTCGTTTTTGTGCAGAATCAATTCTGGTGTCATTTTTGTATATTGTTATAACAAATAGAAGTGATATCCGGCACAAAAACTGGCACTTGCAAAATAAAATGCCTAAGTCTATGAAAGCCGTTTTTCAGCCCACCGTGCGGCGGGCACCACTGCTCTTCCCACCTCATGTCTATGAACAGCATCGTATATTGCTATAAGTTTGTGTTTACGCGTGCGATGATGCGTGCCGCTTTACGCGCCGCGACTCCGTAAACAGAAAAAAACGTCCGACGCGCCGCGAGAAGCCACGCCACACGCGACGCCCGACGCCCCGCGTGTCTGTAAATAAGGCCTTAGCGTCCCGGCTTATAATGTACAAAGAGAAAAGAAAATTTAAAAACACTTATTTACCTACAAGTGCGAGTTGGACTCGCCCACCGAGGGTTCCGTACCATTAATTGTAAATAAGAGCTTTTGCGTCGTAAAAAATAAATAAAATATGTTTTAGAATATGCACCCTTTCATTCAGCTGACGTATTTTCAGCTGAATTAGTACCTCCAATTTTATTAATTACAAATGTTTTTCTTGAACTGGTACCTACTACCTATAAAATTATGTTTCTTGCCAAATTTCATAGTTTTAGGTCAACGATAAGTATAAGAAAGACCCTATAAATTTCGATTCCCTAGAGAGTGTCGGAATATGCTTTTTTTGTGGCATTTTTACTTTAATTTAGTAATTTGATTTTTCACATCTCACGCGTTCCCAAAATCTGGGATCTTGACAGACAGACAAAAAGTTATCCAATAAGAGTTCTGTTTATCTTTTTGATGTACGGTACCCTAAAAATTTTTTTACCACTAAATAGTTATAGATTACATTATTGCAATATTTATTTATATCTTTTAATTATATTATTAATCCGTTTTTATGTCAATAAAATTCATATGTTTACCAAAATAGAACTGTAGTACATTGTCTGCTGACAGACAAACGGATGCGTTAAACCCTAGTTATAAAAACACTAACATTTCTGAATAAGATGCAATCGTCTGAATAAGTATCCTAAAAGGATCCGCTAACCGTAACCACAGCCGTGACCGTCAGGATGGCTGGAATAAACGAGATAAGTACATGAGACCATATGTACTGTTTAATACCTATTTGCTATTATTTACTACTTATAATGAAATATTTGCTACCTTTGCGTTTACCTATCGCATTTGCTCTAAGGAATATACAAGTAAGTATGTATATACTTGGGGATTTATTAAATTTACCTTGATCAAATTATGTTGATAATCATTCACTGACTATCAATGAATGATAATCCTAAGAGTAATTGCGATATGTAAATAGTTATAAAATTTTATATATGGATAAAACTTTACTGTGGATATCTAGAAACAAGGTCTTCATAAGCCACTAAGTACCTGCAAAAACATTGTTAGCAATGATTCTGAGAAGAAAATATGTAGGTAAGTAATTGATGTACAGGCGTTTTAGTGGCTTTTATTAATAACTTTATATTATCTAAAAAAATATATATTAAGGTAGCAAATAGGTAGTAAGTATTTAGATAAACAATGTGGTTAATACAACGCTAAAAGTATGAGAACTTGGAAGTGGTCAGCCAACCTGACGTCAGAATGGCTGACCACTTTATTTCTTTGATATATTTCTTAACACAAAGGTAGCAAATATTTCATTATAGTAAGTAAATAGTAGCAAATAGGTATTAAACACTGCACATGGTCTCATTAACATATCTCGTTTGGTCCAGCCATCTTGACTGTCACACCACAGCTGATATATCGCACTAATAATACAATACTGCAGTAACTCAAAAAATGACAAATTTCAGATAACATCATATTCAATCGTAAAATTCAATTCCCTACGCGTCAATAATACCGTTGTTGGAATAGTACAAAAAACAAATAAGATATGGCACCATGAGTCATTGTTCATGATGACCAACCATCATATTCTGCCACCGAATATTGCATCATCTTTAGTTACGATCAAAACTCGGCTAGGAGGGACGTGCCGCTTTGTGTTTTAGAACGCATTAATTAGAATTTTAACGTTATTGCTGAGTCAGGTATGTAAAAGTTTAACTATTAATTCGAGTTAATACATTATATTTGATTTAAACGTAAAATATACTTGAAATATTTGGAGTTGTTACACTATTATTGATTCGTAAAATTGCGATTTAAAATAACATTTTTACTTACATCATTCTTGGTGGTTTATTAAGTAATTTTAGACATAACACAGTATTGGTGAAGAATTTGTATTTGCTGATTTTTTGTGATAATTTTTAATATTTAAACAAATACTTATTGGTTAATCATAGCATTTAAAATCACGCATTCGAACATGTTAAAGTAAACACTAGTATACTCTACTAACAATGTACTTTTTTTAAATTTCGAGTTACTACATTCTAGGTGACATAGGTTCAATATTAAGGGTGTTTTACTTATTATATTTTTTTTTAGATTAAGTATGCACCGTGGGCGATTGCTTGTTGGTATAGCGACTAATTCAACGTCAAACAATCACCAGGAGAAGGAAAAAGAGGAACCTGTTGAAGAAATCCTGCTCCCTTTGAATTCTTCGACTTCATTATTGACTCCAAAAAATTGTTAAATTTTATTATAGGTTAATCGTTGGTTAGGTTATGTTTATTAATATAGGTAGGTTTTAGTATTATTTTTAACTTTTTAGTGCTTTTATGGTTTACTAGTACTCACGCGGGGCTTCGCTCCCGTGGATTCTATCACGGTAAAAACCTAACTCTCCTTTTTTGCAGTCGCGTAAAACGCCTATAACCTTCCTCAAGCTTCAAGCTACTTCCATACCAAGTTTCATCCAAATCCACCCAGTACTTTCGAAGATTAGCGCGTGCAAACTTTTCCGCTTGATAATATTAGTATAGACTAGCTTCTGTCCGCGACTTCGTACGCGTGTGAAGGTTTACCCGCGCAAATCCCGATCCCGTGGGAATTTCGGGATAAAAAGTAGCCTATGTTTTATTCCAGAATGTCAACTATATACTTACCAAATTTCATTCAGATCCGTTCAGTAGTTTTTGCGTGAAAGAGTAACAAACATCCATCCATCCTCACAAACTTTCGCATTTATAATATTAGTAGGAAGTAGGATTGAAGTCGGTTTCTTTTCTTGCAATTTTTTTTTGTATTGTGTTTTGGATGGTTTAGTTTGTTGTTTTTTTTTCGTTTTAATGAGTACATTATGTTTAAATAACATTTTAAATATGTTTTATAATATTAATAAAAGTTTTTTCGACTGATTTTACTTGATTGTCCAGTTTTATTTATTAATTTCCTAACCCTCGATTGAAAGTGATTGTGTTTGAGGTACCTATATAACTTAAAACTGAATAAAAAAATTGTCTTAACTAAAAAAATGTTACTCAAAACCATAAAAAACTCACCTTTAGATTGTAGCAATTCCAAATGATTGAACAATAATTACACAACTAAAAATAATTCATTTTTCTGAAAACTTTTTTCAAGCAATATTGTCTTAACTCAAAAATTGGCTATTAATTAACTATCTGTATTTTTTTTAATTATTGGGAAATATTTAATTGCTTTAATTTTATTAATAAACCTTTTATAGTATTAATTTTTTTATAATCTATAACAGGATGGGAAATATACATTTTTCGTCGATTCTCAAAAAACACACATTTTGAGTTACAACAGTATTGTATTATTAGTGCGATATGTACTCGTATAGCCTTAACAAGAAATCATGTTAAGGGTTAACCCGCATTGGTCCTAAGATTTACTAAATGTTTATGCACATTAAAAACCACACCATTCATGAGATTACTTCCATGCCAATCTTACTTCCTGATTCTTTTTCTCTTTCTCCTGTAACCGACCCTGAGATCCTCAAGACCTTCAATGCGATTAAGTCCAGGGCTATAGGCTGTGATTGTGTCAGTAGAACTATGTTATCACTCATAATTAAAAGCATTCTCTCCATTATTACCCACATACGTAATCAATGCCTTCTTACACACTCAAACAAATATCTTCTTTTGTGTTTGGTAATAATCTGTTATCCCATCCCCTTTCCAATAAGGTTTCCGGTCTGGATACAGCACAGCTACAGCTTTGCTTAAAGTTACAGAAGACTTTAGGAATGGCTTAGAGAGTTCGAACGATTTCGATTAACGGTGTTAGTTTTAATTGATTTCTCCAATGCTTTCAATACCGTTGATCACGACATTCTCCTGGCTATTCTGACACAAATTGGGATGTCTCCATTGGCTCGAGATTGGTTCTCATCATATATTCATGGTCGCCAGCAAGCGGTTCGTGCTGATCAGAGTTTTTCTGAGTGGTGCGTCCTGAAAACTGGTGTTCCACAAGACGGTATACTCTCTCCAATCTCATTTTCTTTTTTCATAAACTCTATTACCACTATCCTCAAATGCTCATACCATCTGTATGCTGATGACCTACAGCTCTACGCGCAAGCTGACATTGACAACTTGGACAACTGTATCTTATTGCTGAATGCTGACCTATTAGCTGTCAGCGATTGGTCAAGCAGATTTGGAGTAATGGTCAATGTCAGTAAATGCCAGGCTATCCTGATCGGCAGTTCACATGCGCTATGAAAATTGGACACTTGCCAACTACTACCGCTTAGCTTCAACAATACCGTCATTCCACTCTCGCCATACGCTAAAGACCTGGACTTATTCATTGACGACAGGTTAAGTTGGGATAAGCAGATTACACAGTTTAGCCAGAGAGTAACATTCACACTGCAATCTCTCTATAGATTCAAGCATTCTTCCTTCTAGCACTAAAACCACTATGGTCCAATCGCTTGTGCTTCCTGTTATTGATTATGCTGATGTTCCCAAGAATTTCTTAATAAAATGGATCGACATTTTAAAAACTGTATCCATTTCACTTTTGGCCTTCGTAAATATGATCACATTTCTTCCTTCCGTTCTCAGCTTAAATGTTTGCCTTTCGGTCAAAGGAGATCCCTTAGATCACTCTGCATGCTCTTCACTATTTTGAACGATCCTTGTGCTCCTGATTACATAAAACAAAATTTTAAAGTGTTAGGCAGTTCTCATAGCCTTAACCTTCGCGCATCCAAAAACTTACTTCTTCACATTCCTTGTCACTGAACCGGGTCTATGGCTAATTCCTATGCTATTTCTACCATTAAACTCTGGAACACGCTACCTCTTGACATCAAGAAGGCGGAGTCTAAATTCTGTTTTAAGCGTAAAATGAGAAACCACTAATTAAAAGCCTGTCATTCTTAGTTTGGTTTTCGCAATAAATATAATTATTATGTGTTCTCTTAGTCAGAAAGATTATTATAAAGCACCGTATATTAGTCTATTATTGTAACATATATATATGTATTTTATTATTACATACCTATATTTTTACACTAGCGACCCGCCCCGGCTTCGCACGGGTGCAATGTTTATATTAAATATAGGCAGCGTTCGCGAGAATCGTTAACGTACGGCAGATTTTTCGACGCCTTACTCCACAATTTTCACTACCACGAAAAATCCTATCAATTTTCCGGGATAAAATATAGCCTATACGGATTCGAAAGAATCCCTCTAAGTAATGGTAAAAGAAATTTTGAAATCGGTTCAGTAGTTTTTGAGCCTATTCAATACAAACATACAAAGGATTCCTCTTTATAATATTAGTATAGATATATTATTTGTACTTATAATGACATTTATTTTACTTGTACACCTACCACATTGTGGTCTTTTTAACCCAAAGGTTGACTGTTGGTAGAGAATGCCTTGTTGCATTAAGTCTGCCTATGTATCACTATTCTACATAAAGTCTAAATAAATTAATTAATTAATAGGTTTACCTCCAGAGATACACAATACATAAACTGTGCCCTTTGATCTATTTTGGACATAGGATTTATGATGGGCTTTATAGGGATTTCAACAAAAGAGGTAAGCGAGCATATTGTAACTGAAAAATGTTGCCTATGAGTCTTTTTTACACTCGAATATATTTTATTTTTGTACCTAAGACTTTTCGCAACCTCTTTATCATTTATACCATGTCTTTTCCCGAAATAATATAAATATTTCTCTATCTACCCATGAACGGATTAAATTAACAAACCGATATAAAACTCCTTATTCTAAGCGAGGATTTAGGATCATTGTTTGTAATACTGAAATAGTGAAAGACTCTTGATTGTTTAACCCAAATTAAGTGCGTCGCTGAAGCGCCTTTACTAACATTGTTGAGGTTACTGTCAAATATTTGTTGAGGAATTATTTTGTGTAAATATTAGTATAGTCTTTATATCGAGTTTATGTACACAAACAGGTACAAGTTCAGAAACACCTCAAAGAAATGACTGTACGATGAGACGGGGTACTAAGCCAAAAATAAACACTACAAAGCCAAAAATAACTTTAATTTCGGAAGGCGGTGTGAAAAAAAAAAGAAAATACAAAAGTTATTTTTGGCTTTGAAGTGTTTTGATATGGAAGTCGGTTCTATTTTATGGATATTTTTTTAAACTGAACGTCAATTTTCATCGTTTGATCGTCCTTATAACTGCAGTAAAAAGTATTGTTCACACGAGTCGAGTATAAATTAAAAAAGAGTTCCGAACGAATATTATTTTAAACATTTTATTTTAAAACCAAAGATTAAACCATACATCTTCCTGTAGGTAAATAAGTGTTTTTAAATTTTCTAGTAACTGTACCTACGACTACTTTCGCGTAAGAATTTACACCTGCAAATCCTGATTCCATTGAAATTTTGGGACCAAAAGTAGCCCATGTGTTATTCGGATGATGTCTTACTTTTTATCTTATCTTACTAATATTATAAATGCGAAAGTTTGTGAGGATAAAAGTATGAATATTTGTTATTCTTTCACGCAAAAACAACTAAACTGATCAGATTGAATCAAAACATAGGCCACTTTTTCCCGGAATTATAAATATATAATAAAAACCTCTCACGCGAACGACGTCGCGGACAAATAGCTGGTAAGCCATGTTACTGTAGAGTTAAACATTTAATAATTATGTAATAGCATCATAAACAATTATGTTACACTGTCAGCTTTTGGTATGCATGAGTACAGGCCTACTAGAATCTGATCCCCCATTCCACCTTAACTCGTGTTTCACGGCAGCATTCATAAAGTGTTAAGTTTACTTTTACGCGCAGCGTCAGGTGTTCTCGCATCAATTCTTCTCATAGCTATAATGTTCACGGGGATAGCACACGGATGGGAGTTAAGGAGCTCTTCCTGTGTAATCTGTAGCTATCTTCATTTTGTAAGGCTTCCTTAGCGTCTGTAGTAAGCACAGATTAAAACTGTTCCGTTTATTATGAATTTTTGCTGCTAAGAAATATTTTACTACTATTAAATAATTCTCAAACGATTATTCGGTTTCAAGTAATATTATTTATGACATGGTTTAATAAGGCCAATAATTGACTTCAATTTAATTTGAAGAACTAGATGATTAATCTTGATTGTAGTATTCAGTTTTTTATTGCATCCCTTCTGCATGTGCATATAATTGTGGGTGGTGCATACTGCATGCAAGATTCGTATACGTTCTTTTTAATTTTTTCTACGAGCTGTTTGGGGTTCATACTTTTGGATTATGGGGTCAAAATGTTCATATATTATTAAAAGATCTTACCACAGGCCTACCTGATATTTTACATTATTGGCTTTTACTCCGGACAAAGACTCGGAGGAAGCATTGCTATTCATATAGCAATTACTAAACACGTTATCGCGACATTGCAACGATAACGTGGCAATGCCATCAGTCTTTTGGACACATACCAGTGAACTATAATATGTATGATTTTTTAGACGACATTTTTTAAATTGTTTTTAATTTTAGCTGCCTAAGAATTTAAGCTTAAGCTTATTTTTAATAAAAACAAAATAAACATAACGGTGTATTTTTACTTTTAAAAATATGTCTTATACCTACTATTTTAACTAAGGAACTGCTGAATACTACAGAGTTAGAATTATGATTGGATCTCTGTACACAATATACCGTTTAAGAACGCACAATGCAGGCTAGATCATAGTTTCCATTACCTAAAATAGATTACCTATTGTAACACTCTACACTCGGGTCAAAAAATTATATGAGTTACTATAATAGGGATATGTTAAAACAGCCAGTTTGTGCAGTTGACGTTAACTTTAGTTGTAAGGTCTTCTCGTAAGGCATGATACAACTTACGAAGGGATGACTAAGTTGTAGGAGCACGAATAATCATGTCTGCATATACATACTTGCCAGTCAGCCATGCTACAGCATTGCAAAAACAAATTCCTTTGCAGAAGCTTCTACTACAATGGAGGACGTGATGCATTTTTCAAACTCGTATAAGTTTTTTATTTTATATATAGCTATAATTTAATTTAATTTAGCTGTTTTTTCTTTTTGCGCTTTGGTTTGTTAAACTACTTCAAGTTGTATCAAAAAGAATCTCCAGCAAGTATGTTGATTGAAGGTAATTGAACTGAGCAATTTAATTACAGCAGTAATTCAAGTGCTTTTTTGTTATGGGTATATAACTCATAGAAAAAATGTTTTTAAATTACTGTCGTCTTTATTATATTGCTTGTATTTTACATATCAAATGGGTATCATACAGTTTACCGATTAATCAATTCAGTAGCACACCTTATTACACAATTATAAGGTAAATATTACTTAGAGACTAAAACAATTCACTATATTGAAAAATACTTTCGGTCGTAATAGAAAAAATAATGTAATTACTTCGGCAGCAAACTTCATAAAGTAATTGAGTTCCATTGTTACCCAAGTTCATCAATTCTCTTTCAATAGAAACCTAAAACTTTCTTTCAATTAATAAAAACAACCTCTTGAAGGTCTATTCATTGCAGCACTCATCATTATTTAGCAATTAATAATGCTTAACTGTATTCAATTGCAGCTGTGGAGTTAGATTTTATTCTCCGTCGTAACAATGGTGTTTGAAAGATCCTCTATTTATTTAGTTTACTAGATTTCACTCACGATATTTCACTTGGGAATTAATGAATTTCTTTAAGAAGTCGCGCGTGGACTTAATCACTATAAAAATATTAATCTCTTTCGTGCCTGAAACCTGCCTCAAGCTTCAAGCTGCTATACCAAATTTAATACAAATCCACCTAGTACTTTCAAAGATAAGCGCATTTAAACAAACAAACAAAGTTTTCCACTATTAGTAAAGATTTTTCAAATTTATACGTCATGATATTATAGCAAAATTAAGGCTAAAGATTAAATAAAATCTCTGACTTTAAATAAAATAATTCTCGTTTGCATGTACAAAGCTTTGTATTACACAAAAAAAAAAACAAAAAGTAAAATGCATTTTGTGGCGTATGATAAAAAGATTTTTTTTGTATTTAATATCAGAATCAAAACCATCATGATTTACTTTGTTGCCTATTTGCCTTTGTTTTGTAATCTTTTATGTTTTTGATGGGGATTAAATACATATATAGAACGTAAATACACACATCAAAAG
This sequence comes from Tholera decimalis, assembly GCA_943138885.2. Lineage (NCBI taxonomy): Eukaryota > Metazoa > Arthropoda > Insecta > Lepidoptera > Noctuidae > Tholera > Tholera decimalis. Next base: position 18,473,496 of record OW964561.2, read on the forward strand.
TGTCTAGGGATCAAGCATTTTTATGCGGATTTCTTGAGATTGAGATGTGGCTTTGTAATAAATTTATGATTTTATAAATTTATATGGATCCTTTTTGGTGCATTTCATAATTTGAAACAGGAACTGTTAATCAAATTCGAGTAAAAGATGAAAATCAGCTGTCAATATTTTCCCTATAAAAACATACAACGCATTGAAGACATTATTAGTGCTACTGTTTCCCTACTACTGATTAAAACCAACGTTATTATGGAGCGGCGACGTCATTTAAGCAGGGAAGAAATGCTCAGAGCCGTGGGAATGATAGAAGCTGGTTCCCGGCAACGTACTGTGGCTTTAGCTCTGAATACAAGTCAGAGTGTTATCAGTCGACTTTGGACACGTTACCGAAGCACTGGTACCGTGGCTGAGCGCCATGGAGGACGGTATCGCTGCACCACACGGAGACAAGACCGATACATTCAAATCTTAACTCGAAGAGCTCCAACAATAACCGCCATGATGTTAGCCGTGAGGCTTCATCACTCTCCAGGGAACTTAATTAGCGACCAAACAGTCAGAAACCGCTTGCATGAAGTGAACCTTCATTCCCGAAGACCGCTACGGGTACCACCTATAGCAATGCACAATCGTAGGATTCGATATCAATGGGCTCTTGAATACAGAAATTGGGCAGAAGAACAATGGCGTTTCGTGTGCTTTTCTGATGAGTCTCGTTTTGGTATGAGACCGGATACAAGACGTATACGACACTGGAGAACCCCTGGACGCCAACAGCGATTAAAATCCTGCCAGGAAGTCCATCCTTATAGTGGTGGAACCATCATGGTATGGGCGGGTATTTGGATCGGCGGAAGAACTGAGTTGATTTGGATCAGAAGCAACCTCATCGCTCAAATTTATGCTGAGACGATTGTATCTGACGTCATCGTTCCTCTACAAGTGCAAATCGGTCCCTTATTTCAGTTAATGCATGATAATGCACGACCGCACACCGCAAGAGTTGTAAGACAGACTCTCGCCGCAGCTAACATCAATGTCCTGCTCTGGCCTGCTCAGTCGCCAGACTTGAACCCGATTGAGCATGCATGGGATATGCTACAGAGAAGAGCTCTGCCGAATATGGAGGGTATCCAGTCGCAAGAAGACCTTTTTTTGTTGTTGCAACGAACATGGGCGGCCATTCCACAGCGTCATTTGGATGAACTCATTTTGAGTATGCCAAACCGAAGTTCTTGTGTTGTTAGTGTTCGCGGTAGAAACACGGATTATTAATTGTTTAAGTTACCCAATAAAATTTTAAAGAAAACTGTTATTTCAGTCTTTTTTTCGAACTTTAATGTTAGTGGTTCAAATGTCAAAAATCCCTTTATTAGGAAAATGGCAAATTTCTTTATTAATGCAAAGGTGACTTGGTTTATCGTTACTGTGACAAACGAATACACTTTATTTGATGAATCCTTAAAGAAAATTTTAATTAATATCAATCAGGAGAAAAGTTATTGCAAAAATATATGTTGATCCCTAGACACTTTTGATGTGTGTATTTTACTTTCTACTGTCCAGTGTAATAAACTAAATCTTTGTGAGTAAACTGCAGAGGGCAGCATTTTGCAGGTGGAACAACTTGCTTCTATAATTAACATCTTCGATATTAATTAGCATTCAGGTTATTGGAAGAAACTTGGAGATCGTTGGATGAGGAGTACCCATAAAGTGTGCTCACAGGCATCATTGTAAGGATTTATTACCGAAATCAGGTTAATGACTCTATCCCCGATAAAATATAAGGAACGAACAACGCATTCGGTGCAGGCTGACTGTACAATGGTTATGTCTTTTTGACTAGCTATAATGTAAATACTATTCAAGTTTCAAAATATAGGTCTTTAGGCTTTGTTTTTATTTGTATTATTTTGCACCATATTAAATAACTAAAATGTGTGAAGGCTGTTTATAGTTAACTCAAAACCCAAAGCATTTAAATTTTTCATGTTAATTTTCATGATTATATTTTAATTAAATCATTAAGTGATTCAATTCATTCAATCGTATGAAGCTAGTTCCACGTTCCAAAACGTTGGTCTCTGAAAAGAAAAGAAAGAGCGCAAATAATTATTAAAATAAAACAACGCGTTAGTTGAGATCCGGCTGGGACGGGCCATGTCTCAACTAACGCGGTATTTTCACAACGACTTTTCACAAATATAACGCATCCACTAGTAGCATTGAGCTTAACTATTTTGAGAGAAACCGAATGATTCAACACAAAGGCGAGACATTTAAATTAATGTGACTCTGTCTACCAACAACACACATTAATAGACTTTTTTAGACATGAGACATTGAAGTTAAAGACTTACTTACTCAGTCCATTGTATCTAGTCTATGCCCTTTTGATGATGAAGACCATAGATGGCTACTAGAACTACCTACTCAATAATAAGTATTCCATGGGTTGGTAAGCACTTTATGCTCGTCACAATGCATATGGAAAAGTGAAGCTGATCTATGGTGAAGTACCAGGAGAACTCCTCAATAGTTAACGACCCTGCAAAGGGAATAGAACAATTTTACAAAAAGTGATAAGAAGATGACATTTAGACTTTTGTAACTAGATACATTTTAAACCGACCCACTAAAAAGCGAGAATTAAAAAAGATTTTTTGGAAGTCGGTTTTATTTTTTGTTACAAAGTTTTTTTTTACCTCAATAAAACCTCTCCGGTGATCACCATCAGCAGAAGTATCATCACTGTCAGTAGAAAATTCCCCGTTAGCTGTTAAATTAACATGTTAGAGCTCCCTCTGTGCAACGCCTAGGGTGTTAGGGCACATCCCTGAGGAGACATTACAGCGGTTTCTCCTGAGATGAGACATAGTCGGTACCTACTAACACATGCGCTCTTAAAGTATGATGAATAACATTGCTTGGATAGTGTTTGGCTATGACTAACAATCTCACTCACAACTAATTCCTTGTGACTCACGTATATGAGGAATTCTGTTCTGCTACTTTTATAAATGCTTACAAATAACACAGTTTTATGCACGTTTAAGTAAATCGATTTTATTTCGCAATATTCGAGAACTGAGTGGTCTTCCACTTCCTGTTTCTGATTGTGTGCACTGACACAAACAACAGAATCTATCAATCAATGCTAAAGCTATACCAGTTTTGGCGTCCAATGCTCCGTTTGTATTCAAGACGTCAATCAAACATACAATTGAAGCTTGATCCGTCAATGTTCGTCAAAATAGAATTGGCTATTATTCGTAGCTGTCAGCTTTGACACGGAACATATCACAGCAATATAACAAATAAATAAGTTGTGTGTTTATTAAGTTAACATAATTCGTATATTAATTTGTTCACATTCGTGGTCACTTAGAATTCAGTCCAATGTCGAAATTAGTTTTATTCAATATAACATTGAAGGCTGTATTTTATAGAAAGTTCGCATTCATTACCGCTTCAATCTCAAGTGATGATGCGAACAATTCACTGTCGATTTTAGTAATTTAGTGAATTAGCTGATACTTATTTTATGCATTTATCCCTAAATAAAGTGAAATCTTGTATATTCTATTTACTTTTTTTACTATAACTTCTATCTCATCATCTCACCTCATCTTTATTACAACCAAACAAATTATTCCTAAGAATAGTTTAATATTAATCAAGCACGGCATTAACGTAAACGTAGTGTGTAGGTACTTACTTGACATCCCAAAATGTTGGTACGGTAAATTTACTTTAATCTGACCCACAGACGTCGTTACGAGCATATTCATCCTTTTGTAACATGACCTACAGCGTTATATCCCGAAACATAATACCTTCTAAGGTTTGTTTGAATTTTTACAAACACACACACATATGTATGTAGATATAGTAGGTATCTATACCTCAACTGATAAAAATACTTAATTTTGGCTAAATTACAAAAGGCTGGAAAGTTATATGAAACCAACATCTAGTAACATGGCTAGAAAATGCTAAGTTGATCTTATTATCTAATTATTAATCCAAGATTAGCCTGTATATAAATTGGCCGAAATACGACTTTATCATCGCTCAAATTCGCCAAGTAAATCGTGCATCAAAACTTAAATTGAAAACATAAAGCGAGAAGATTAACGACAAATAGACCTTTTACATAGCTAAATGAAGGGATGCCTTTCAGTCGGAGACCATTTGAACGAGCCTGTATTCTTCTCACGAGTTTCGTATTACCGACTAAAATTGTATAAGTAGAGATGTCAGTCGACCAATCCGAAGGCTTTGTAACTTTTGCTTTGATGCCAACCAGAATCTTTTAAAAGTTTCAGCGTCAAACCTTCAAACAAACAAACTTACAAAATTCTGCTCCCGAAGCGTTGATCGATTACCTTTATTCAGAATTAGTTTAGTTGTAAAACTGTGATATTCTTCAAACAGTTCTAAAGGAAGAGCTATCGCGGGAAGATTGATATGTAAAAGGTTCAACGCGCAGTCTGTAGACTGTTACTTAAGTAAATGTATTCAAAAGTTTAAAAGTAAAAGACTAGTTCATGCAAGATGCATTCCAAATTGAGTTGTTAACAACAACTCTGGAGACACAGTCTAGACTGAAGTTAGAAAAGCTAATACTTAGACTGCATTGAATATAAAGTCTGATAAGATGCAACAAACAGCATTATTAACATTTTGGAATTTAACAGAAGACAATGAATATTTATTTCAGATGCTGTTTTTGGTTTTCAAATAATAGTGCCCTCCACACGTAAAGTTCGGACCGCGGGAAACAGCACACGCCGTTCCATCCCTCGCTCTGAACTGTAACTGTACGTGTAGATGTGCGGGTCTAACAGTCCGATCTGGCATATCGACGCGAGCGCATGTCTCACAGTTTTACGCGCGCATCACGTATAAACGTAAATTACAAAAATGGCGGTTTGGAGCGTCCAAGCTATCACAGAGTTCATTCGTTTGTTCCGTGAATATCCGTGTCTCTGGAATATAAAAAGTAAGGAGTATAGTAACAGGAATATGACGAGCTCGTTGATTTTTGCAAGTCAGTAGGTTTTGTTTCAGCTGATCGCGATTTCGTCAACAATGAATAAAAAAAAATCATAAATGTCCATATCTTTGTCTGTATTCCTTTACCCACACTCGTCGTTTTTTTCGACTGTTTAAACTAACTACAAATCCAGCTAACGCGATGACCGTCCGATCGACCGATGATCGGACGATCGTCCATTTTTCTTACTACTGCGTAAAAAACTTTTAAAAGTTATAACGTTCCACGCGCCAGTCCAAAGTGCAGTCCAAACTCTTGAAAATCAATTTACACGCACAGTTCGGAACGTTGGTCTAGATTATGTAAGTTTCGTCGGCAATCATAACCGTGAATGCATTTTTAACCGTAATTAGCACAACAGTTTGATCCGCAGTCCAAACTGTACAGATCTAACTGCGGTTTGGAACGCAGTCCAAGATGCGCGGTCCGAACTGTACGTGTGGAGGGCGCTATTATGTCTTTCAGAGCAGTGGTATCCCAGTGGTTGTGGCCTGACTTGCGAAAAGCAGGTTTTGGGTTCGAATCGAGTGAGCCAAGTTATTTTATGTCATTAATATCATCACCACTGCTCTCAAATCATTAAAGAAAACATCGTGAGGAAACCGACATACCCTACGACCAAAAATTCTACAACTTGTGACCTCTATTAACCCCCAGTGCACTTGCACGGTGGATTACGTCCTATCCCCCCTAATAGAGAGCAGGCTTGTACCAGTATTGGGAATGTAATGGGTTTAATTATAATATGTCTTTTCGCATTTCGTTTTCGGCCTTTCGAATACTGAAGTTTAGTAAAAACTGAAGCACCTGAGGATAAATATGTAATCGTCTTGTAACAATAACAATACTTCTAATTATACTTTTATTGCTAAAATATCTTAATACCTACATTATATCAATGTGGTCTTAACCCCAGAACTAGGACAACCTATATAGCAGTGGGGTCGAGGATAGTCCGGTTACATTGATCAGAATATTTAAGCTAAGATATTGAGAATAATTTGTCGCTTGTCGAAACATAAGCTTTTTTAGAAATATTTTGTTTTATAAAACTAAAATAAATATACGTAATTAAAAATAAGCTAAAATACATTTATAAGTAAGCATGTAAATAGTACAAATATGCACTAAATTCGGATTGACGGTTACATACACAATAACAAAATACACTTGGCTCCGAATTGCTCCACCACGTCACTGTCATCCGAAAATTGGCACAGAAGACTTGCCACATTGACACAGAATCGAAATGCCATTTTTTTAGGCAAAGAATGAACTAGGTCTCCTATCACGCCTTGTCAGCGAGAAAGTCACACGTAAATCAGAAGACAAATAAATTGGGTTTTCTTTCAGTTGGGATAGTCAATGGACGAGGGATACATAAAATATAGGTATTAATTGAATTTGCAAAAATTCCTGATATATCTTTCTGCTCAATATACCTAATAAAGTCATCGTGTCAACGATCATTTAATTTTTGGCCGTATCTTAGAAAGTCACATTTTGCAATCTTTCTCTGCAACTCAGCTAATTTAATATTTTTTTTTTAAATACCATTAAAATTTACTCCTAATTAGGTACTCAGTGAGCTGAGTAAATTGTATACAAATGAAATCGCTTGTAGATTTATGTTAGATTCTTATAATATAACTGGCAAATAGTGTAAAAACTTGAATATGAATCGGCGATAGGTTAGAGGTTACCGGCTCAGGCGTATTTTTCATCGTCGCCTTGATAACAGATACCCTAATTCCTTATTGGTATTCCTAATTATCGTTTACAATTGAAAATTGTTCGGTCGTAAATTAATAAAGTACCTATGGACTAGGACTTTTAAGTTGATGCAGTAGAGTGACAGTGTCTGAGTTGTCAGATAATGATGACTACGAAATTGTGAAGCAACTAAATTAATCAATTCAAGAATAAAATTGATTACTGTGTAAACATTTTTTTTTTTAATACCAAAAAGTAAAATGTGTTTATAAAGGGGCGTGTAAAATAAAACGAAAATATCATGATAATGTTCTTTATTTTTTGGAATAGTCCCCTGTACTTGTACCCATTCCAACGGGGCTTAGGTCACAGTGGTGCGGGGGCAGTCTTTTTAATAGTAGTCTCGCACAATTTATTAAAATATTAATTAAATGAAAGATTTTCCAAAAGAGTGGCTTTTATCATATCTGGTTTAAAAAATAGATTTATTTATAATAAAGTCTAGTTACTATTTCAAAATAAAAGATAATAATATAAATTTTATAATTTATTTATATTTCTCAGGATTAAAAATCGCTCATTTATTGTTCCATTGATTGAATCCATCACTATTACGTTAAATAGGGTATAATTATTTTAGTAAGTGACACTAGCTTATGTTAGCTTACTGCATCGAATAAAAAGTCCGGGTATACCTATTATTTTATGCATTTTACCAACAAATAGTATTGAGTATTGACAGCCGTGTCCAAAATGATTGTATCGTGGAATTGGATATCTATGACAACGACGCGAAACTTACGGACGACTTTCGCGTCAAGTTGTCAAACTTTGACGTTCCAACGTCACCAATTCATATAAGAAGTTTTCGGAATGGATATCTGTTTAATAATGAAGGAATATATAAATTTATATGCACATGTACAAAATGCAGGTTAACAGTGATCGACTTTTCATGAAAGTAAAAATAATGTTTAGCTAGGGCTTTTTATTAAATAATAGTGATCATATTATATGGACAATAAGGCTCAAGATCAATCATCGTCAATCATAACAATTACCTTGGTAAATGATTGATGAAAAGTTAGTAAGTATGTAACGTTTAAAAAGTTATAATTATGGAAAAGCAATATGCTGACGCCATCTACCGATGGCAATGATGTGCATTTTCTCCATGTAGGATAGTAACTCTTGGAAGATATCATAGATGGCGTGGCGTATGTGTATCCAGTATTATAATTTGAGTTAATGAATATATTTAAACATAATAATAAATGAAAATTAAATTAATGGTGTTCTCCTTATGCATAGAATGTGTGAAAATTATTTAGTAAGATTCTATGCTGAGGTGACCCAATTAGTAATTGTCTTTTATCATAGAGCAGAGACAATTAGTTATGCTGTCCAGTCAGAGGCCTTTCTTTTTCTTCTGTCCTTTGACGAGCAAGGTCACAAGCTTTTAAGATAAAGATTTTCTTAGGCGTAATAGCCGATTAATGACGAAGTAAAGGCAGGGCACAAAGGTGAAATAAAAAAACCAATTACAAACGGCCGGATAATGTCCGTGAGTATAAAGGTTTATCACATATCTGAAATTAGGCCAAGCATCCGATTTATGCTAACACTACGTTGTCTTGTTCTTGTTCTAGCGTCGCATATTATTGTTAATTAATAAGATTTTAACTTAATTAAGAAGAAATTGTCATGTTGGGAAGATATATAAAGGGAGTTCTTCACCAAATGCGTCGTTGAACGTATGATGTGGTTCGGTTTCGAGCAGAAACAATGCCACGTTTTGATTAGGCACACCACACAGATGCGGTACTGCTGGCGGAACCCAAGCCATGATTTAATCAACTGAAATCTATAGTTCAAGGGTAATTAATAAACCCCAGACTGTAAGTGTATTTAATTATTTTACTTAAACAGTGAAATTCAGAATTAATGAAACAACCAACACGTGTCTGAAGAACGAATGAACAATTAATGATATGACCAACCAAACTTGTCTAGTGTTTTATTTCTAATGTAATCTCATCATGCACAAGAACTCAGCCCATAAGTCTCATCTTCAGAAATCTACCTATGGTTAGCTGGTGTGTAGGAAATGATCTTACAAGTAAGATCATTGTAGGTTAGCCCTTTCAGGACCATAAGATTATAGGAGGTAAAATAATCATTCTGACTATTTTGGATGATTTATTGGGCATCTAATAAACATATTTTTAAATAAAAATAAAAAAAATGTCAGTGGCTTTTCTGATTTTTTTTGGGACATATTTGTCCCTCTGGACGTCAAGGGCTGACTTTTTGCTTATTCAGCTTATCTTTACGTGTTTTACATTCATTAATAATTTACGATTTTTCCAAAAACAAACAACATATTTATTATTATACGTATTTAATTATTAATATAGGTAATATTTTAATTCACAAGTTATATTTTAGTGACTAAAATCAGCTCAGTAATCAGCGAAAAAAATTCAGTCCTTGGTGTAGCAGAGGTGAACTTCACATGAACCACAAGTATTATTATTGTTCTTTAGTGTTGTTGAGGGCACTTTGGAATTATGTATTCAGATTTTAAATGACAGGTCTAATTTTATACGCTCGGTCAAAATTAGGTCTACCTAATAGGATCTCGTACTTCTACGTTATTGCATAAATTGTAGATTCCTGCATATTTCTTCAAAACGAGCTCATGGCATAATATTTACTATGAAAGGTACTGCCATGTCAGGTTCCGTTGCCCAGTCTCTCAACGATGGCAAAATATGATAACCCATTACTAAATTTACACCAAGAAATTCTTGCATTTCAACATGGAATTCTCATCCGTTCTGGTGAGCGTATCGCACTGATTCTGATACTTTGAATTGCACTAAAATGTCAAATTTTGTTGTTGAAAGGAATATCTCAAAAGAAGTCAACTTATTGTTATCCAAATCTTGACAGATTTGCACCTTTCCGAATTCATATTCAACATTTTCAAATACATTCAGAGCGTATGTTCCCTGGGTCCACTTGAAAACTGGTTGATGGTCGCTAAGTGGTTCGTTGACATGTTCTACCGCAGAAGTTGAAGGCTCGAGTGATGATCTCCTGGATTCATAAAGTTAAAGTTTTGTAACTTCAATCTCAACATCAAATACACCTTGGTCATCATCATGTGTGTGCCTTACATCTTCGTTGAGCAATAAATTTTCTACAGAGTCACTGTTATAACTCATCAAAATCTGTTGGATTTCAATTTCCTTGAGTTCGAAAACCGTACGTCTTCTACAAAACATTATCTGCAAACATTAAAATAAAAGATGTGGGCAATAGTAAAAAAAATCACAACCGCAATATTGAAACAGATAAATACCCTCATGGGCCATAGGGACACCGGTGTCCCTCTATGTTTATAATCACAGATCAAAGCATACAATATGAATTTAGGTTTTATTAGTGTACAAAATAAAAGAGTACTTACCAGCCAGTAAATATTTCACAATATAATATTTTTAGAACAACTTTTGTACTTAAAAATACTTTTTCAAAATATAAGAAATCCGCGCGAAACAAACTATCAATTTCCAATTATCATAAGCAAGGACTGACAGTTGGAATATTTTGTTGCTATGATAATAGAATGAAAAAGTATATTCAGAAAGTGGTTAAAACTAAAGTCACACCTACCACTTTCACAGTTATTGAATTATTTGATTTTTTTTGTTTGGGACACGGATGTCCCCGTGGTCGTCAAAGGGTTAGGAAGTGATATTTCCTCATTTTCATGAGATGAGATAATTCTATCTATCAATTCAGATAAATCTTAAAAAAAAACCTAGCAATGCGGGTCGAATTCACATTATTAGCAATATTACAACATACAACTGAGCTAAATATGCTTGTATCTGGAGTGGGTTCACGGCAATAGTGTAATGGGTGGGGTTCGAACCCGCGATCTCTCGATCACAAGGCCGACACATTAGGCTTAGCCATTTAGCTATTGCAGCTATTAAGACAGTGGTCAAACGCAAGCCTGTAACCAATAAAAATATAGGCAATATTGTTTGTACTAGTTTATATTGAAAGCTATAAAAAACACTCAAGACTATACAAATAAAAAATATTATTCAGAAGCAGTTACAAATTAAAATCCAAATTAAATTAAATTTAGAAACATTAGACTTGTACGCGACACACCTGATACGGCTTGAGTGGCTAAAAGACCATGATCCATCACGCGAACCAAGTGCAAGTTGGTGAATGTCATATGTCTTTGATTGTTTCAAGAAGAGGTAAAATTCTTTAAGTTTATGTACATCTCCAGAATTAGACTAAAAAACGATGTCACTGTCAAAAAGCTATAGGGACTATCACCACGTGTCATAAATTTCTGTAATAAGTCAGACCAAGTGAGTTTCTCCGTAAAAATAAGCTAATAAATTACTACGACATGTTTCAAGGTCGACGGGCCACCTTGAGACTTTCGTAGTAATTCATATACAAAAACAAAACTAAATAATGAAATGAACAATAAAATTATCGTGTTTCTTCGAAAAAGATTCGTCGCATTTGACCAAAATGAGGCTTCTTTGCAACTGACAGCTTGACGAGGTTTCTAGCTGAGAACAAAAAGAAAACTTTTGATTTCATTCACGAGTGACTTCGTGTTTTTGGTAAGTACTTTTTTGTCCTTTAACTTCATCTTAGGTAGGTACCCACATTGTAGTTGTGTTTATTTTTATTGTTTCTACTTCGAAGCTATCCCCACCAACGATATTATGACGAACACAACGCCATGACGAAATCAGACAATCAGTTTTCATAGAAATTGATAAAAAAAAATCCTACAAATCTGAAAATACTGTCTAAAAATTAAACAACTGAACGAACTTACTGAGTTTTTAACGGCACTTTGCGTTCCTTGCATCGTCTGAGGAACTTTTTGCATGTTAAGACAAACTATGCTTGACTATGGTGACGTGTGCTACTATGACCTGAACGCAGTCTTGATGGATTAGCTTGATCGTATCCTTAATAACTTCATTCGGTTCATATTTAATTTAAGGAAATATAGGTCTGAGCTGAAATGGACGACCATTCGTAAGAGGAGAAGTTTGTGCGCTTTGACAACGTTTTTCTCTCTACTCAACTCTCCCAGCCCTCTTTCTTCTCTAATGTCTCACTTTAAATTTCTGTGTTCTTCACACAATAAAAATGTACGTTCATCCAATAATCTTCTGTTACTCTGTACTTCTCATACTTCTGACTTTGTTCATTCTTCTTTTCATATCCAGTCGATTCTCTGGAGATCAGGACGGCTGACAATCGCTACACATTTAAAAAGAAATTGCGAATCTACTTTCTACACCAATAAGCAGAATTTCCACATTTAATTTTCATTTGCTTCTTAAGTATATATGTATGTATATGTATTTATTCATATATATTATTTATGTACATTTCTATTTTATGATACTGGGTTTTTGTATTATCGCTATTTTTTTTCCAATATCATTTTCACGTACATATTGCACCTGCCACACTATCTCTTCACCACTCATGGTTGACTGGTAGAGAATGCCTACGGCATTAAGTCCGCCTTTGTACCTATGTGCATAAATTGTAAATAAATAAATAAATTGCTTTGGCTGCAATGAAACACAAAAGTACCAATTTGTTTAATATTTTTGTATGGCCATATAAATATAATAAGTAACCCGTAGCCATTAAGCCAAATTCAATCAGTATTTTAAAAAAGCAAATAAAAAAACTTCTTAATGAAAAAGGTAATTACTCAATAAAAAAGTTCATTGAAAAAAAAAAATATTATTAGAATAATAATAAATTAATAATAAATTTATTGTGATTGTTATAATTATAACTGCAATATTTATTATATTGTGAAAAACATAAGGCAAAATAAGAACCTACGTATTGTAAATTACCATCCCCAAAATTTTTTGTACACTTAGCATTAAGAATTTGATAAAGATAAACAAACTGACTAACCTTTAATTTCTGTAATGATCACAAAATAAAAAAAAAATTAAATAAATTTTCAACGTTTTTATTTTTTAGCCCTTACCATCAAAAATACAACCGCGAAAAGGTCAAATGTTATTGAATAAATAACGTAATGCCTTAATCATTCAACCGGGTCAGCCTATTGGTACAACAACAGGTAAACTTGGGCATTTGAGATTTCAAATAGCGAAGGTGAAACCAGTTAATTCATTATGGGATCGTGGTCATGGCCGCTGAGCGACGTAAACGTTCTTTGTGTAGAAGAACCTTATTTATTTACGTGTTTCGTTTCATATTCACACAAAAAAGGCATCAACATTGTTACACGGTTATTTAAAAGAATTTCAAGTGGTGGTATTTTACCTTCGTGTAAATATTCAAGGTGTAGCTGGTGTAGCCTACCTACCCTTCGCTTTTGATAAGCTGCCGATCATAAACAAACATCTGAGACACGCGCACCTAGAACCGTATATACAATGCACAAAGGAATATTATTTTATTATAAATAATATAAATTAAATATAATGTAAACAGACAGACTGAGAGCGCGCTCATACAATGACCACTGTTACAACCTACATATGTACACATTACGATTTATATATTCTCAATTTTAATAAAAACATTAATTTTACATTCATTACTGCGACTTCACGCTTTGTCATAGCTCTCCCTAACTTATTCTCCAAAGTGCTGTCTAAAGTAAATCTCTGCTGCCTTAAATATAATCTACAAATATGGTGCTCAAACAGCACTAAAAAGTGTTCCGTTTCGTGGGAGATCTATCGAAGAGTACGTAAGAGTAGTTAAACATTTTTATACAATATATATTTTATTTTTCTAATTAATTGACTTATAAACATAACCTAATCTTAAAAATAGAACCGACTTCCATATCAATACACTACAACGCCAAAAATAACTTTAATTTCGGTAGTCGGTGTTATTGGTTTTGGATTTTCTTTTTTTTTTTCACCACCTTCCGAAATGAAAGTTATTTTTGGCTTTGTAGTGTTTTGATATGGAAGTCGGATCTATGTTTTGTTAAAAAAAAATTTTCACACTTTTTAGTGGGTCGGTTAGTAATTTATCTAGTTAAAAAAGCCATAATGTCAACAACTTATCACCTTTTACAAAATATTGCTTTTCCCGATGCATAGCCGTTAATTTTTGAGGGGTTCTCCTGGTACTTGACCATCAACTCTACATCACCATACTCGCATGTATTCCGACGAGCATAAAGTGTTTAACATCCGTACTCAAGTAATCGAATCGCAATCCACGAAATACTTATTATTCAGTAGTTTCAGTGGCCATCTGTGGTCTTCATCATCAGTTCAACTTCCCCAAATGGTACTTTTCGAAAGCAACTGCTCAAGGTACTATAAGAAATACCCAAAACAAACGCTATAGATGTGTCTATAATATTTGAAGAGTTCCCTCGATTTCTCCAGGATCCCATTATCAGATCTTGATTTCGTAACAATGGGACCAACTAGAAAATATACCCTTTCAAACGCAAAAAGAATTTTCGAAATCGGTCCAGCCGTCTCCGAGTTATGAGGTAACATACATAAAAAAAGTTCAAGACGAATTGAGAACCTCCTTTTTTTGAAGTCGGTTAAAAATGAGTATTGATTTATTTTCACTTGCAGAGGCCATCTTTGTTACGCAGTAAATTAGCTGTGACATACGGATAGACATAAGACGAGTGATCTATTAACGTTTCTGTTTTACTGAAAAGAAAAGTAGAATTGGTGAGCTTGGTGCATTTGTCCAAACGAATCGGAGTTTCCACCCGTCTTTTCTGAATAATTACGAATTAGTACGTTTTTTAATTAATAACTGGATTTTTTTTCAACCTATGTATTGCGGTCAACTCAGTATTAACTTTATCGTTATAGATTTAAAATAACCAATAATAATAAAAAACGCTCTAAGATAAAAGTTCAGCTGTCAACATAATTCAAGTTTTGTTATCTACAGCCATTGATATACAAAAAAAACCTCTAAAGCATAGATTTTGTTATTTCAACATTTCACAATTGCCTCTAATTCTATATTCAAATTTTTGTACCAACTTATATTTGCATAAACTGAAATAGAAAGGAGCAGTAGTTATGAAAATAACAAGTTTATTTTGTAACATGGTGAAAGGAGTGGATTAGTCATTCAACATTGCATGAAATTAGCTAAAATACCCATTCTTTGTAGCTTAAAAGTTTTATAAATTTTTGTTGTTTTAATTTAATGCTTATGCTTGCATTATCTGAGCAGGTCCACTCAAATCTGTGTGTTGCTTTTCTCAAAAACCCGGGCTCACCAAGTTTAACTTAAAGGCGACAATTCATAATTTTGTAGTTAACGTGGTTTTCATATGAATCAGTACAGATTGTATGGATTATATTTTGACCTTTGAGTTTGTAGTAAGCTATGAACTGATGAGCCCACTCTTGACCTCAATCTCGCCTGATGGTAAGCGATAGATGAGGTCTACCATGGAACGAGCGAGCCCAGAAGATGACTATTCACTCTTGCTTTAAAGGCTGAAAGGTCATAAGTGGCAGGGAACATAGAAGCCGGCAGAGAGTTCCACAGCTTAGCTGTACGTACAATAAATGTGGAAGAAAATTGCTTGGTGAGACAAGACGGTATGTCAACCAAGTGTGGATGGTACCCAGCCGTGCGTCTGGTAGTCCGATAGTGAAAGGGAGATGGAGGGATCAGGTCATGGAGCTCCTGCGCACACTCCCCGTAATACAATCTGTAGAAGACCGACAGGCAAGCAACGTTTCGCCGATAAGTCAGGCTGTGAAGCTTGCCCACTAGCGCCTCGTCACCTATCTCGGCTCTGCACTCGATCGAGTGCAGTGCAGCAAGTTGGTATTTTGCAGAGCCATCCCACAAGTGGCTGCAATACTCCACGCAGGAACGGACTTGTGCTTTATACAGATTTAGAAGCTGTCCAGGCGTGAAGTACCGCCTCACCTTGTCCAGGATACCCAGCTTTTTTGCTGCAGTCTGAGCTCTGGAGTCGATGGTTGAGCCGAAGTTGAGATCTGACGACAACTCCATACCCAAAAACTCCAGGCGGTCGGTGACTGGTACAGATGTACTTCGGAATGTAGGGGATAATTCAAAAGGGCTCCTTTTAGCAGCCTTATTAGAGACCAGCTGACCGAAAATATTGTCGCATTGATATCTTATCTTTGACCTATTTCTTATTTAAAATACCTGTTTCTAATAATGAATATACAAAAAATGGGTTCACATGTTCTACTGGCTTTACAACAAAAAATTAAATACTAGTATATCTTCCCTTAAATTTAAAGTAAAAAATGGGGAGGTCTTTGATCAGCAATGGAACACAAAGTAGGCTAAGAAAAAAAAAATACGAGTATGCATCCATTATGTTTAACGAATTACTTTTAAAAGCCGAAGGATATTGTAAGGTGTACAATAAAGTATGTATAAAATAAATAAATAAATAAAATTATGTACTTGTGTATTACTTTATGCAGCTTATAGTGGTCAAACATATCTTGGTTATAATTTTTTTATCAAAGTTCATCTTTCTTAATATATGGTGATATATTAGTGATTTCTGAAGATAAAGAGCGAAACTTCTGAATGGATGGGAATGGGAGTAACTAAACCGAGTTTTAAGATTGAAGATTGAAGAGAGAAATATAAAAGAATTGCAAAGTCACTCTTCATTGATCATTAGATGATCAATCAAATGAAAGGTTTGATGAAGTGTCTCAGAGTATAATAAATGTCACCCATAGATGAATGAAAATTCATTTAATCTATTTTCAAATATTTGCTATTGGCGGGAAAAAACATGTTACTAACTAATTAAAAACCGTTTTAGAACTGAAAATAGAAAAAAAGTCTATCAAGTATGAAATCGTCGCATTGATGTCGCACTGTCGTGTCACGCCTGTCTGCACTTTATCATTTATTCATGTTTGTTTTATTTATATTGAGTAGTTATCAGAAGCATGCGAGTCGTTTTCGAAGATTAAACCTTTATCTAATCACGTGCGCCATCAGTGATTATATCAGTACCGACCCAGTGTTTAGTCAAATATTACTAAGGCTGATCGCACTGTGTAGCTACTCTATACTTTTCGCGTGTAAACTATTTATCAACTATATAGATATTTATCATGATCACGTTTATGTCCATCATATGATATCATATCCACTCTCTTGTCGAAACAAATCCGGTGGTCTACTGTAAACAGGAGTGTATACGATTTTCCCACCCACAAAACAAAAGTATACGGTTTAGTAAACTAAACCGAAAATCAACGTGCCATTCAATCTTCTAGCTTGATTTAGTAGTTTTATTTATCTTGCTTTTTACAATTACACACAAATTCTCGTCATTTATACGCACCTTGTTGGGCTGCCTGTGTAAACCAACGCTTAATTATATTTCCCAGTCCGATCTATCAGGCCAGTCAGCTAAACTGTACGTGATAGCGATTAAATGCAGAGCCATGCGATCATTCGCATACTCCAATATCTATGCAGAATACCATCGTGTAACGGGGCTTAAACCTGTGCAAACGCTCAAGTCGGCCATATGTAGAGTACTGCAGAATGGCGCTTGATTGCCACTTCTGAGCGATTAATCGTGCGACAAAACTGTTACGCACGCTCTAAAACTGCTAGTCAAAAATGTTTTCGGCGACAAAACCTGTTTATTACAAAGTCTTAACCGGCAATTAAGGAAAATCAGCTTGCGCAAAATGATACTTGTGGGCGAAGGGCGACAACACAATGCTATTTAGCGGATGATTGGAATCTGTAATACCCTTTACCCAACACATTCCTACAAGTATCTTGGGTTGCTTAGGGCGTGTGTCTGCACCTTTATCTTTAATACGGTTGCAGATTTTCTCATTAGAAATTATCTTGATTCTTTAAAGATATTAAAAGTGTAGTCATATTTGCAAATTTGCGTTGATACGTGGGTCAGCATCCTTTAATATTAACCGAATTTGCCAAGTGTGGTCAGTAGAGATCACTGATAGGTATTGACTGGATTACTTTAGGTATGCATGAGTTTGGGATGATGAGACGACGTGTTCCTACCAAAGTTAAATAAATGCAACTTACCGATTTTGCATTTGTGTATTATCAGCATCCTTTCCCGTCAATGATCAATGGTAAAAATATACTTATCTTGCTTTATACTATTTATAATATACTTATCTTATAATGATAATACTCTACAGAGGCTCTAGACCATCGGCTTTCAGCCATTATCTTAGACAAGCTGCCGCCACGGCCAAAGGTGTTTGACAAAATTCCAAAATCAGTCCCTTGTATTTTAGCTTTTTGACATTTGTATTCGCTCGCACTTTGTCTATGGCCTGAGGGCTACCTATCAAATTATTTAAAGTTATCTGTGCAAATGGTTTAATACCTATGATTTTTATCGTACCTATAGCAACTTACTAGATCTAGATCTAGACTTGTAGATGTACTTAATAAAGATTAGAATATTTACTGCATCTAAAGACAAATGATCTATCTACAGTAAATGTCATATCCCATCTCTAATCATCAAATCTACTGACAAATTATTTGTTGAGAACAATCGTAAAAAATCATTTATATACACACCGATGAAAAACAATCAAACAGGAAAGGCCAAAAAGGATCGTATCCCTTATGTGTTAGTGGAAGGGCGCTCGGCGGCTCGACGAACACGTCACAGTAATCGATAAGCATCCCTATTCTAAATGATTGATGTTCTAAATTGGGCTGGTAGTTACCGCACACCCTGCGTCTTATAATCAGACTTTGAAAACATGTTCATACTTCAGGTGGATATAGAAATGTTATTGGCATATAGTAAGCTAAAAACGTGCCACAGACAAAAAATGCTGGGAAATCACGATCTAATGCAGATTTTTAAAATTATTGTGACTTCTATAGTAAAAAAATATAAGTATACAAAGAATATGTATTGGAAAAAGGATATGAAGGAACAGACGATCTACGTAAAAAGTAATAAGCCATTGTCTAAAGATTCTCATGCAAACAACCCTACCGCATCGAACTACACAAACATCCCTATGTCCACCAAAATAATTACGAGTCCTTTATCACAGCTCGAGTTGGGTTAGTTCTATCTAAATAATCAATTCAGCGAACAATAACAAATGAAATAACATACAGGTAATAATGCCTGTTATTAATAACTGGCCACTGGCAGCCGTAGATAAGGTACCGGTATAATGGGGGCAAGGAACATACACAGTTTATTATGTCATAATCGTTAGGCGAAATTGTTCGCGATCAACCTAAAACTTCTTACTAAGTACCAACACAAAAAGGAGTAGTAAAATTAGTGTTTCTTGATGTTGCTGAAGTTTTTACGACATGATAATATCCTAAAAAAGAAATGGTTACCTTTATTAGCGGTCAGGGCGTAAAATATAATGGTACGTTCAAAGTTGGCCGTGTAATATTGTTATTGCCCGGATGATGGCGATAAGAAATAGATAAAATATAAAGTTTCATTTCTTTGGGGTCGAAATGTATTATTAAGTGTAAGGTGAACCTTGTCACGATGGATACATATTACGTCTGTTGGTAATTCAGGTTCTTTTAATCCTTCTCTCGTACACAGTGCAGCAGGCACGTAATATAACGTATAAAATGTTGGAACCAATACGTTGATATAAGAAGGGTTAGGAGCACTTGTTATGTTCTGAATATTAAGACGCTAGCCCCTCCAGGATAGGACGAGAAGCATTAAAACTTAGCCGTGCATCCTTTTTTTAGACCACGATGAAGGAAAGTGGACTGAAAGAAAAATATATCGAACTGTAAATTTTTTACTTTAAACTTCTGTGAAAACAAAAGAGAAGAGAACAAAAGAGGGAGAGACAACGCTCTTCCTCACGCCCCAGTCGCCACGCCACGGGAAACGCCCCGGGCGTCGGTGATTGCGAGCTGATCTTCGGCCACCGTAGGCGCAGGCTTGCGGTAAGGACCAAGCCCGGATCGACGGCGCATCGTGTTCCACGCGCGCCTCAAAGTGCAGTCAGCATCATCGACGGGACTCCATTGCCTGCTGGGGCTGCGGAAATGTTCTAACGAGATAACACGGTCCCGAACCACAAGGGCAACTGAAGGAACAGGGGTTTTAGTCAGTAGAAGTCTGACACTCCTCCGCTATTCCCAGAGCGGAAGAAGTCATTTGATGATTTTCCGACCAGGAAAAAGAAAGCTATTTTCGTTGCCGATAAACAGACTAAAAATACTTGAAAAATTGTATTTAAAAATTCAGAAAGGAGTGTTCAATTGGGAATCTATGTTTCTCTGTGACTATATAAGCAAGACCATCCGCAAGTGCCCGCCCGCGTATTGTTTAATTTTGGGACACTAATTTAAATATCTATAGGTACAATCTTATTTCGTATCGAAGCTTTCCGTTAACAGATCTGGAGACTTTTCAAAAGACCAGTCAAGCATTGCTAAAAGTTTTAATCAGTAAGGAAACGCTTTAACAGCTTAACAATTGTTTCGACAGTTCAAAAGAAAATTGAATAAACGAACAGGATTAACAGTGCTAACCCTAATGTTCTTAAGGCTCATAATCAATCAACACGCACGCATGGTTGTAATTAGCGGGTTCCTTGATAGATCACCGGAAGGCGCGCCGATGGAAACAATAGTACAGTCCTGAAGCTTGATTTATTTGTAGTACAAGTCATTAGCATTGACAATGATTGTTTTAGAGGTCGCTGGGATTGCGATTGTTTGTCCGTTAAATATCGCTGTTCCGTCCAACGTGAAATATAACGCACCTTTTTGGTTGGCAACATTAATTATCTGTGGGCTTGACATATCTCTTTACTTGACATAATTTTCTTGACTTGACAGATAACCTTTTTGCGTTGTTGGAATAATGTCCGCTCTTGGGACCTTTGATTTTATTGTAATTGGATATATCCGGTGGAATCGCCCGTTGTAACCGATAGTTTGGTCGCGATTAACGATAAGTTGAAATTATAATCCCGAATTGACAAAAAACCTGGGATATTTTGAACCATAACGCCGTATTGTTTAATTTTGGGACACTAATTTAAATATCTATAGGTACAATCTTATTTCGTATCGAAGCTTTCCGTTAACAGATCTGGAGACTTTTCAAAAGACCAGTCAAGCATTGCTAAAAGTTTTAATCAGTAAGGAAACGCTTTAACAGCTTAACAATTGTTTCGACAGTTCAAAAGAAAATTGAATAAACGAACAGGATTAACAGCGCTAACCCTAATGTTCTTAAGGCTCATAATCAATCAACACGCACGCATGGTTGTAATTAGCGGGTTCCTTGATAGATCACCGGAAGGCGCGCCGATGGAAACAATAGTACAGTCCTGAAGCTTGATTTATTTGTAGTACAAGTCATTAGCATTGACAATGATTGTTTTAGAGGTCGCTGGGATTGCGATTGTTTGTCCGTTAAATATCGCTGTTCCGTCCAACGTGAAATATAACGCACCTTTTTGGTTGGCAACATTAATTATCTGTGGGCTTGACATATCTCTTTACTTGACATAATTTTCTTGACTTGACAGATAACCTTTTTGCGTTGTTGGAATAATGTCCGCTCTTGGGACCTTTGATTTTATTGTAATTGGAAATATCCGGTGGAATTGCCCGTTGTAACCGATAGTTTGGTCGCGATTAACGATAAGTTGAAATTATAATCCCGAATTGACAAAAAACCTGGGATATTTTGAACCATAACGCCGTAATGACGCCAGACCGAATGGCACGCGAATTTGTTGAAAGTAATAGTGAATTGGTGATGAATAGCTGCTCCAATCTGGTGCGAAGTTTGTGCTACATCCCGGCCTGGACCACATATTGAAGCTCGCGTCCCTTGTGACCGCCGTGACACCACTTACCCACATTACACGTTTCAACTACTCATTACCTACCTACACACATATCACGAACGTGGCCTGGGGAACGTCGAAACTTGTCGTCTCTACAGCTCAGGTAAGTCTAGGCTATAAGTTTACCTACTATTTATTAGTAAGGCCGGAGAGCCTATTGTTTGTTTGCAAGCAACGGTAAGGCTCCACGTACCGTGGACTGTTCGACCATACCAGTTACCGTTGGCTGGCTTATTGAAGGACCGAACAATCGCAATAAAATATGTCAATAAAGATACCATCCTATTAATATGTTTAATCTAAACGTACTGAATGCAGTCTCTATCTTCTATTTTTCAGTGAAAATAAGATTTTGCAATGTAATAGAAACCACGCAACTGTTTCTTTGACATAACGCTCAATCTTGTTATTCAAATGAACGTTTGAATCTATTTCGCCTATTCAGATTTCTCCAACCAACCACGCCAATAAAAAATCATAAATTGCTCAACGCTTCAGACGATTGAATGTATATTGAACCTCAGACATCTTATTTCAGAGTCACAGATAAATAGATTTCTAGATTAGTTTTTATTCATTCGTTAAAAGTATATCAAGATTTCTTTATTAAGAAAATAATCGTAAATATATGTATGTTTAATATAATAGTAATAATTTAAGTCCGTTTCCGCTGCTTCGATACAAGCATCCTGTTATGAGAGGGAATGGGCAATGGCAATCCAGGCAATCCACCTCGCTGGATGCGCGCTGGTGGATGCCTTTTTGTTACTAGGACATGCCGACTTCCTCAAAATGCACGATGTATTCCTTCATCAATTTGAGAATCGTATTACGGTCACGGTGTTTGTGGTTGCACTTCTCCAAAACGACTCAAACGATTTATATAATTTTTTTGTTCGTATATGAGAATAGGTCGTAAAGTTTATTTCATACCCATAAAAATGGCATAGTACAACATGATACTGCTATTAATTACATCAACAATTTTTGTCAGTGTAGGCCCTGTGTCTACGAGGTGTGGAATAAGCCGTAAGATAAATGTCTGAAAATAACGATCGATGAACTAATATTGTATAAAGAAATAAACTGAAATGTTATTAAACTTTGCTATATTTTATCTTGACAGGTTTTATCGATAATTACTACAGTTAGATAAGTACTGTTCCTTACTATGTAACAGGAAAAAGAAACTAAACAAATAACAAATATTTATTTATTTATTTATTAAACCATCCTTCACACTATATTTACAGATTTAGACCTAATACTACAGTGTGGCTATCAGTTATATTTACTCAAAAATAAATTATAATTAAACAACGTAATATTATTTTATAAGATTAACAACATTAAATTAAAAAACACATCCCTAACTATTTGTTATTACATTTAAGAGAATCTTTGCGAATCCACTCAAATTGCACGTAAATATATCAATCCTTTCATAAGGTTTGTTCACTACTCGGATTGTGCTGCTCAATGATGTTTTCGCCAGTAGATTGGTCCTGGCTACCGGCACGGCGCGGCGAGCAGTGGCAGGCACCGCGCCGCTGCGCGCCGCCTCCACACGTATCGGTCAGGCTGTCAGGCACGCTCAGTTTCAGATGACGCAACAAACAGAGGCGTTAGTATCTATGAGTAAAATACCTTCGCCTTGACAACAAAAAATCACACTACATACTTACAGGCCAGTCATACGGCCTTCGTCATATTATTATTATCGTGAATTTTCCTCAAAAGAATAATTGAAATATATTAAATTATTTCTAGGCTTATTATTTTAGCAAGTATTTTAGTAGAATCTTCTAACACAAGAGTTTGTGGAAGGAATTAGGGGAGACATTTGTCCAGTAGTGGGGCAGTAACGGCTAAAAAAAAAAATGAAATTATTTTAAATATAATTTATTTATTATATACCCACCTCAGTGTAATTTTATTAACCCAAAACTTAACTGGAAGCTTGAACCTCGTTGCACTTTGGCCACCTTTGTAGTACAACAACACTGCAGATAAAGTTTAAATAAAATATCAACCATTAAGCTTCAATTCCATTAAGTCGTTTTTTAAAGACATTGATCGATGAACGTATCTTAAGGAGTTTTTACGTATTGATGCTAATGTACCTAACTCGCAGCGAGCCATGTCGTAAAATTTACCACTGAATAACTATTCGAAACCATATGATACAGCTTTATGGGGTCTTTTATTCACGTGAAGTTTAGGGGCTGTGTACGCAAACAGATAGCAACATTTTTAAAAGAATTTATACTAATAATTGCAAATGTAACCTTGAACCAAATAAACATTTTTAAATTTTAGAGTTTCGTTAAACCCAAAATAGTTCTAAAGGTTATCATTAAAAGACGATATTATGTTCTTAATTTTTTTAAGAAACCTTGTGAATACCAAGGCTGCTTATCATTCAACATTATCCCTATTCAACGCGTTTGATGTAGCTTCGATAAAGCGAAATCTCGAGTGCGAAATTTCAACAACGATCCGACAATTTAATATGAAAGGTTCTCAATAAATAATAGTCAAAGGTGACCTCGTTTTTAGCTCGGAGGCAGCTCTCGCCTCAACTACTCACTTAACATTCAAGTTGTTAGTTAGTCATCAATTTTACATCCCTAACGAACTCTCTATAATTAAGTTATTGTGACCCTCATTCCAACCCCTTTATACGTGTCGGGCAACGTCATTGAACTTAAATATTGTATACTAGCTGTGCTCTCGCCATTTCGTCCGCGTGGTGTTTGGTGGTGCATCACTTTCAAATCTAAATATTGTAAGATAACTACATATGGTATTTCTTGTAGTTTTCACCGATCGAACAATATAACAAACTAATAGAAAGAACAGACACACGTATCAAATCAAATATATTCAAAATCGCTGATGAGCTATGGACTATTTAGTGTGTAATACTTCCCTTCTAACGAAATATATGCGGTTCTGTTGATTAAATGCACACTGTTTTATATTAAATGTTTAATAAGCATAAAACATAATTATGTATATACTTTGATTTTCGAGAACACAAATTACTATTACGGTACTACGTAGTCATATACCTACGTAGGTGAAATGAAATGTCTGTCTAAATGAAAAGCCACATCAGTTTGAACTTCAAAGGAACAAAATAACGTCAGAAATTTTGAGAAAGTCTTGATCAAAATATTCTGTTTATAGTCGTCTCCTACTGGATTTTTTAGACACATACTAATTTATTAGATGAAAAATACCTAAAAGACTCTGTTTAGTAAACATCTCTTAGTTCATACTTACGTAGACTTGAACCACATAATACAAAATGCCTGGAATACTTTTGTAACTAAGCGACGGGTCTTAGAAGTTTGCAAACATTCTACTATTGTTTTGACATAAAAGTTTCAGTTGGAACCTCTGAACAAAATAGTTGGCACAAACAAAGATGGGATGTTGGTTACCTGGGAGTGTACTGAAGGTGCTGTATACTTAACAACATATTTGTTTTAAACTAGACGTGGTTTGAGCTGAACTGGAAGTTAAATTGGAAAGGACGTGTTTAATTGGACATAGTGCATTAATTTAAGCCAAAAGTATGAGTCTAGATTATGGTATTCAAGGAACATGGCGAACAGTTAGGTCAAAGTCATAACTAACTTAGCTTACCAACAATTGTGAGTAGGTACCTACATTTTATTATATGAATTTGGAAATTGCGTAATTCGCGCCTTCGCAGAATATTGAGTCGAGCATCGCTCTTGAATCTAGACATTTTAGACATCGTTTTTGAATAATCAATTTTGTTTCAAAAACAAATAACATATAATAGAAACATATATTTATTTTGAACAAATATTATAAAAGCAACTCTTTTTTTTTATCGTGGTAAAATTATCAAATAAGTCCTCCCACCCCGGGCAGGGTGGGAGGGACTGTCAGACTTTTACTGACTAAAATCCACGGTGCTCCTTTAATAACCCTTTACGTACCGGGGTCACGGTAATGGGATGAGTCCCACGACCCCGGCAGGCTTCGGCCCTCTACGGGGGGACCTCGTCATATTGCTGACGCTCTTTGAGGCGCGCGTGGAACACAACGCGCCGTCGACCCGGGCATGGTCCATGGTCGGACAGCGAGTTGCCCTTTACTCGCTGTCCGCATGCCCGCGCCTACGGTGGCCGGAGGCCGACGTCCGACGCCATGGGCGTCTACCACTGCGGCTGGGCTGGAGGGAGGATGCCATCCTCTACCTCACGCAGCCCGCCTCCTCCTTCGGAAGCATAACTGCTTCGCAGAAGGAGGCGACCGCTTCCCACTCCCTCTCGCCCCGCAGCATGGCCTCGACCAATGCCGGGCGCGAGAGGTCTCCACCTATCGCCACCGTGAGGACACGTCGGTGCTCTGCCCAGGCGGGGCAGTCTTGCACCGTGTGCTCTACGGTGTCCTCAGGGCGACCCTCGCAGCGGTGACACCCAGGCGTTTCCTCCTTTCCCATCAGACACAGGTACCTCCCGAAACTTCCGTGTCCGGTGAGGACCTGCGTCATGTGGTAGGTCAGGACGCCGTGACGCCGATCTAGCCACTCCTCAAAGAGGGGTCTTACCGCCGCAATTGCGGCGTGCCCGATAAAAGCAACCCTAGCTAGCACTATATACATCCAGACAAACAGAACCGAAACAATTCTACTTCAACACCAAACGAATAAATAATACGAAACATTATAAAGAACAAACATTACACAACAAAATATTTTCCAAACGTCCTGTGGAAAATTCACGACCGATACGGCGGTAACTGCATCGGTTTTGATAAACTTTTAACGATTTATGATAGAAGCGGTGACGCGACGGCGATTCAGTGCAATCGTTCTCTTTTGAATGGGCACCGATAGTTCCGCAATGCAATTTAAGTTCGTCCGTCTATTTTGAAGTCAAGCGGATAACAGCTCAGGTTTTTTTTTAAATATTATATTTTATGAGACAATCCCATCTCGTGGCTAAATTATAACAGCCGTGACGGTTGATTTTCCTGGTTAAGTAACACTCGTGCCATGGAAAGCCCGTTAAGCTCTTGTTTCCAGCTGTCATTGCTACCAATAAGGTTAGTCAGAAGCCCAAATATCTCGTCTAGAGCTATTGAATATCGTGCCTAGGGGTTTCGTGTTGAGGACACGGTGGAGCATACGGTCGAAGTATGCCCTGCTTGAGCACCGCTGTGTCCTCGTGGAGGCGATCGGCGGCGGCGACCTTTTGCGCCAAGCCCTGGTTCAGACCATGGTACGGAGCGAGGGGGAATAGGATGCAGTCGCCTCCTTCTGCGAAGCAGTCATGCTAGCGAAGGAGGAGGCT
The DNA here is from genome assembly GCA_943138885.2 of Tholera decimalis. Classification (NCBI taxonomy): domain Eukaryota; kingdom Metazoa; phylum Arthropoda; class Insecta; order Lepidoptera; family Noctuidae; genus Tholera; species Tholera decimalis. Next base: position 18,500,558 of record OW964561.2, read on the forward strand.
GAACGCGCGAGGGATAGGCAACTCTATTCCTCGCGAGCAAGGGTAGCTTTCCGTCCCGTAAGGACCAGGCCAGGGACGGCAGCGCGTCGTATTCCACGCGCGCCTCAAAGAGTTGTTGTCAGCACTAGTGATGGGGCCCCATAGGGCCATTGCTTGCCGGGGTTGCGGAAATGTTCTAACGAGATACTACGTCCCCGGAACTTAGAGGCAGCTGAAGGAAAAGGCTGGGTTTGTAGTCAGTAGAAGTCTAACACTCCATTCCGCTCCACCCAGAGCGGGAGAAGTCATTCGATGATTTTCCCACCCAGAAAAAAAAAAGCGTTATCGTGTTACTCATTTAATGGGTCATGGTGGACGGTGGTCAGAGAGATGTTCACTTCATGTAAAAAGCTTTAATTAGTAAAAGCTATTCAGATTAATTAAAAACTTTAAAACCAGAAAACTAAAGTGATAATTATCAAAAGACATGATAAGGGTGTATCATGTTTGATATGATCAGAAAAGTTGCACAGACTAGCTGGTGTGGGCGCGTTTTCTAACAGACAAACGGACATACAATATAATAATAATTTATATCATAATAATTTTATTCAAATAACATGTTTACAGAAAAGTACATATCGACCCTCCCAAGCAATAACTCGGTAATCGAAAAATCTAAATTTTACAGGAGAAAAGATTTACTGATTTTATCAAATATCTTTTCAACGAGTAGGACTATTGAAGTCATTGGTGTATTAAATGAAAGCTATTTTTACGCGGAATATGACTGTGACGTTAAAATTAAATTCCTTATATTAAAAACCTGGTAATTTATGAAAATAAATAATACTTAAAAAAATACATTACATATAACAGTAATAGTACTTACGGGGTTATTGCAGTAATTTTATCACATAAAATATTTCGTAACATTATATTATGGACTTTTACGGTGTTAACTTTTTATCGTAGGGCTGATACATAACGTGCTTTACGGAGTTATTGTGGTAATATCCAATAATTTTAGAGACGGTATTGATAAATAACATAATCATTGAAATATTACGTACATTAATGAGCCAATACCAATCTTAAATAACATTGTTATTGTGTATTACGTAATACGTATATTAAAATGAATTCAACAAAAACTACGTACTCACGTTTACCAAAAACTTCATGAAAATTATTTACGCCAATAACCTGGTAAACGCAACTTACCAAAATATTTTTTTTCTTTTTTCGTAAAGTTCTATAACAGGTTATTTGCCGACATATATTTCTGTCTAAATTCCCAACAATAAACACGTGTGTCACAATATGTTTGTAAATATCATAGGAAAAATTTGAAAAAAATTGCTAAGGTGTATTCTAGTCCATAGATGCCGAATTTGACATAACAGCATAAAACCCATAATAGCACATTACCGAGTTATTGCTTGGGCGGGTCGATATGTACTTACTATATAGTCCAGAACATAATTATATATAATAGTTCTTAATGGGTAAATTTAAGTGCTTGAAAAGCATTGGTAAAATGTTGATTTATCTTAAGTTCCATAGCGGTCAAGTATACTGCTTACTATAATGTAGCGACCTGCCTGATGTAGGTTTATAAGAAAACCTGTGTTTTAGGCCAATTAAAAAACAATAAATTAATTAATCGCTAATTTAAAAAGAAGATACAATAATTACAGTGATTAATGGATTAGGAACTAATAATAATTTATTTCAGGATTTCTAGTAGTTTTTCCGTGTCTGTATAATTGAGTTTTGACAAATATTCCGAAACTATTAAATTACACCTATTATAACTTAAACTATACACTGTTAGCACTCTGTTAATCTTGTTCTACAAATAGGGTCCTAAAAATGAATAAAATCGTTTAGCAAAAGCATGTTTAGTCTGAGAGTTAGGACAAACTACATCTTTTCGCCTTCTATCAGACGGAACTGGATTAAAATCAAGTTCAATGTGTTAAACTATATTTAGAACAAATAACTGTCGAATGGTTAGCACCTTACAAGACATGTAGAGCTCTTCTGTGAAAAATCTGAATAGTCGAAAAGTAGCAACCTTTAAAGCCGCTCTTCGAGCTCATTCAAGTTGCAGTAAAATAGATTTCCCGGCACCTCCCCAGGACGTAATACAGTATGTAATAATAGATTGACACAAAGCTAAGTAAACCTGTTTAATTAATTTAACATCTGCTACATCACGTAAATTTAAAAAAATGTATATTAGTTTACGCACAAGATTTAATATAACGGTTAATTTAAAACTGATGACATAAATATTTGCGAAAAATGGCTCCTATTGCGTTTCTTTTTCTATATCAGCGCTTCTCCAACTGCCGACTCGAATAGCACCCAGGCATGAAGCTAACTTCCGAATACATTTCCTAAAAGTATTACCTATTATAATTATGGTTTTTTGCAAGGAATTTGAATAACTTCGTTTGATACACGTGAGTGTGTATAACATGTTTAGCTTCATAACATCCATATATAGTCCTAAGCTGCCAATCTCCGCCATCGAAATACAATATTTTATCTAATAGTACTTTTTGAAGTGCTATAAATACGGAAAGTTTTATCAACACACTTCAAACTCAGTATACTCAAACTAATTACTCAACGAAGCTTAGTGGCAATACATTTTTTATAACTGATATGGACGGTCTTCAAGACATAATTCAGTAAATAAAATTGAGATACGACCAAAAATGCAGCGTAAAAACTGACAGTGATTGGTCACTTCCCCTACCACCATCTTCTAAATGAGCAGCTGTCAGGCGTAAATTGATTAAAATACTCCTTGTAATATCCCTAACTTTTGGAAAAAATACTAAGACGCAGGGATGGGCATAAATTCTTTAGTTGAAAAACTTTACTGTCACGCAGGTTAAATATGTAGAAGTTTTTCAGCTCCTATGCCGTAACCTGTTACGTGTGTTTAAAATACATAAGGAGACCTTGTAAAAGATAAATAGCCGTACGGTCTCGTAGGCACATACCAAACGTAGCTATTATCACGATAATAAGACTATTTTGGAAAATTATTCGACTAAAATGTGTAACTTTTGTAAAATGGCATATGCTTATACTTGAAGCCCGGATAAAACTCCCAGTAGGGTCTAGTGCCCATATAAAGGGAAAACTATCAAAACTAGGATCATGGAAGATCTGGAGTACTTGATGATCCTGAGGAGAAACTGTAACACACCAGCCAATTTATTAAAGTTATCAACATGCTGTGTTCACAAAATTTATTAAGAGTGGTTAACCCACTCTTTTAAATTAAAAAAAATTAGGTCTCCAGTATCTGATGAAGAACCCTAAGAGCTCGGTTGAACTATGAGAGATATTTTTTACAGTTTCATATACATTATACATCAATAGTGTTACGTTGCTTTTTTGTTCCTGACTTACCTGTTGTAAATTGTGAGGTTCCCAATATTGATCTCGTTGGTTTCCAAGTGAACTGTTCACTGTAGTTTGTACAAATAACTTTGGCTTACGATTTATAGAAAAAACAAAACAAAACAAAAATAGACAAATACACTCGAATACTGAAAAAATGCATACACAAGGCTCAGCAGATTAATAGCTTACAGTATATTAGTAAGGCCAAAAATACAAGTAAAGCGGCCTGGAACTTAATTAAAACAAACACAATTAGTAACTCCGAAGTTGACGCTGTTAATGCTAACGGTAAAGTTTATGACAATCCAAACGAAATATGTGATTTATTTAATGACTTTTATATATCCCAAACAAACACGACTAATTCCGCTCAAAATAACATGCAAAATGACATAAAAATTACGACTTCTCATAATCCTAAAAGCATTTTCCTGACACCAGTTGATCAATCAGACGTTTACAAATTAATTCACAGTCTAAAAAACACAAACTCGACTGGATATGATGACCTGAGCACTAAAGTGTTAAAAATATGTGCCAGAAGTCTAGTGTCTCGGTTAACACACATAATCAACTTGTCATTAACAGAAGGAGTATTCCCAACACGCCTGAAAAGGTCGATTGTGAAACCTCTTTATAAGAAAGGTGTAAAAACTGACATGAGCAACTATCGCCCAATAACTTTAATCCCAATTTTATCCAAAATATTTGAAAAAGTTATGTGCATCAAAATAGAGAATTTTTTGACAGCATGTAATATTCTTAAAAAAGAACAATTTGGTTTTAGGAAAGGTAGTTCCACTGCTTTAGGATGTTTTACACTAGTAAAATACATAACTCAAAGTCTTAATCAAAAGTCTAAGATAAGTTGCGTGTTCCTAGACATGACTAAGGCCTTTGATTTTGTTTGCAATAAAACACTACTCTCAAAGCTTGAGCATTACGGAATCCAGGGTAAGGCCAACGACTGGATCAAAAGTTACTTTTCTGAAAGAGTACAATGCGTCTAAAATCTGTCAAAACGAAAAAAGAACCCCCCCACAGGGAGGTATCTTATCCCCACCACTGTTCCTAGCTTACATCAACGACATTCTAGAGGCGATAGGCAAAGATTGCATACTATTTGCTAATGACACGACAATAATGCTTAAGAGTGACACTGACAAATATTTAAAAAAAGAAATCGTTCAGGCTTTGGATAATGCAATCGATTGGCTCGAATTGAATAATTTAAAAATAAATATGACTAAAACACACATACAATTCCAGACGTACAATTCAAATATAAATAAACCTGTCATTAATTATAAAGATTCTCACTTGACTACTCTCGATAATTGTGTATTTTTGGGTATAACGATCGACAAAAATTGCAACTGGAAAGCACATATAGATAGAATTCTCACAAAAATAGATCGTTTTATATATGTCTTGAAAAGAATCAGAGAAACGGTAAACTGTGATATTGCAATGCTGGCTTACCATGGTTATGTATCATCCATACTTAGGTACAGTATTATAATATGGGGTAACTCAGTAGACTTTGACAGAGTTTTTAAAGCTCAAAAAAAATGTATTAGAGCCATTTGTGGAGCTCACTTTTTAGACAGCTGTAAGCCACTATTTCAAAAACTTAAAGTTCTACCTTTGCCATGCTTATATATTTTTGAAATAGTTACGTGTTTTTGTTAAGAAAAACTACAATTTATTCGAGACGAACACTGACAGGCCAAATAGCCGAACACGCTATAAAGACAGACTTCGGCTGCCACAAATAAGGCTAAAATTATTTAAGAAAAATGTATACTGCATGTCGATTATTATTTACAATCATTTACCAAATAGCTTACAAGACTTACCACTGACAATGTTTAAAACATACTTTTCAATCTGCTATTATTTAAAAGATATTATACCGTTAAGGACTATTTAGAAGACAAATCAATAGAATCTGTAATTGGCAAGTTTTAGTAATTGACAACTGTTCAAGTTCTAATACTATATTTACGGATATTGAGGTTAACGTAGTTCACATGTTTTGTCATAGATGGCGTTGTGCAAAGACGTCATCATTCTGTAACTCGATGTCGAGACTCTCCGGGTATTCATGACCCTCCGTAGTATGTACGATTTTTGTAAGTTCAAGTTCCGTTGAATAAAAGAATTTATCAAGTAGTACAGTGTATTATTTAGTTATATTCAGTGCCGCGTGACCAGATCAAACATTGGTCCTACGAGTCGGAGAGTGACTGTGGTCACATAGTTAGGGTCGTTGGAGAAGGGCGCCGACACAGTAGTGGATCGCTGCTGATGGGGCCAAGGTGCTGGTAAGTTGTGCACCGAGGTGGAAAACACCCAGTTCGAGAGAAGCGGCAGCCGGCAGCGGGAGCTGCAGCAGCAGGGGTCAGCGGCAGAGAACATTTCGAGAGCAGCGGCAGCCGGCAGCGGAGCAGTTCGACGGCAGTGGCAGAGAACAGTTCGAGAGCAGCGGCAGCTGGCAGCGGCAGACAACAGTTCGAGGGCGGCGGGAGCATCAGCAGGCAGCAGCGCCGGTGTGCGCGCTCAGGGAGTGCCAGCGCGCGCGTTCAGCGCCGACAGCGCCCGCTCAGCAGCGCCGGTGTGCGCGCTCAGGGAGTGCCAGCGCGCGCGTTCAGCCGCGACAGCGCCCGCTCAGCAGCGCCGGTGTGCGCGCTCAGGGAGTGCCAGCGCGCGCGTTCAGCGGCGACAGTGCCCGCTCAGCAGCGCCGGTGTGCGCGCTCAGGGAGTGCCAGCACGCGCGTTCAGCGGCGACAGCGCCCGCTCAGCAGCGCCGGTGTGCGCGCTCAGGGAGTGACAGCGCGCGCGTTCAGCGGTGACAGCGCCCGCTCAGCAGCGCCGGTGTGCGCGCTCAGGAGTGCCAGCGCGCGCGTTCAGCGGCGACAGCGCCCGCTCAGCAGCGCTGGTGTGCGCGCTCAGGAGTGCCAGCGCGAGTTCAGCGGCGACAGCGCCCGCTCAGCAACGCCGGTGCGCGCGCGAAATAAGCATCAGAACGAGATCGGACAGTACGAGAGCGACGACGAAAGGAGTGCGGTGGTGTCGACAGTACGAGAGCAAGGCGAGCGACGGATCGATACGTCGCGTCGCTAAAACAGAACAGCGGCCTTAGTATGAGTTTGCGATACTATTATCGTTTTCGAAAACTATAGCTTTGTCTCTTTGACACTAATCTGGTACGTGTGAAAGAGACAAAGCGATAGTTTTCGAAAACGACAAAAGTATTTCAAACCCATACTTACAGAGCGCGTGAGTGCAGTGAAAAATTGTGAGTACATTTTTAATTAGTTTAAGATATTTTAATTAGGTTAAGATTTGTAATAGAACTTCCACTTAGCTATACTGTTTCGTGATCATGGAGTCATTATTAAAGTTACAACTTGATGTTAAAAATACAATAGAGAAAGGGAAATCTAACTTCAAAAAATCCCCCAAGGAAAGAATAACTCTGGGATATATTGAAACCCGATTAGAATCGTTAGAAGTACAATGGGCAAGGTTTTGTGATAATCATAGGAAAATAATTGAAAAATCCTGACTAGGTGACCTGGATAGTACATATTTCACGTCTGAGATATATGATAAAACTGAAGAGATCTATATTACATACAAATCGGAATTAAAGGATACTCAAATGCTATTAGTACAGCCTGTAATAAAAGAACCGCGAGAACAAATAATATCTACCAATGATAGTAAAATTTGTAATGTTAGATTACCCAGAATCAATATTCCGTCGTTTTCTGGAAAGTAAGAAGAGTGGACTAGTTTCCGTGACTTGTTTAGATCGCTTGTTCATTTCAATAAGACCTTAGATGATGTACAGAGACTGCACTATCTTAAGGGATGTTTAACGGGTGAAGCGGAACAACTGCAATATTGTGCCCTCGTTGCACAACTTTTTGCAGTGGAATTACGTAAAAACGGTTTATTAGAATCGTTTTTATTATTAAAATTATTTGATTTTGATTGAATCTTTTCATTGAATTGAGTTCGAACGGACGGTGAAGTCCCTCTGTTGGTGGTGGCGATGGTGGGACGACTCACAGCGGTGGCGGCGGAAGGTACATAGCTCACGCTAGCCTCTGCCTGCTCTGCTGCGGGAGGTGAGGGCGCTGGTCGCGGCTGGCGCGCTCGCACGCGTCGCCATGCATACAAGATGGCGCAAACCACGGCGACCCCAGTCAAGGCGTAAATGGCGACATAGTGGTGAATGTCATGGAATGACACTCGATCCGCCAGTTCCTGATTGGATTTCATATCTTCGAGTGCTTTTCCAATCGCCTTTATCTCTTTCCGTTGCTCGGTGATATCATCTGTCTCATTCAGTGGAGTGATGAGAGGTATCGACAGATTAATGACTCGATTTATTGGTGGAATCTCTATGTTCATGACATCGATCTCAGTTTTAATTGAGTTTGATAAAGATTTGTGTGCGTAAATCGTAAACATTCTGTCTTTAATGACGCAACTGTCTCCAAGTGTAATGACACCTGTTTTGCTGAGTTGCTCGGTCGTAATATCGTTATCGCATATGATTCGCACACTGCATTGTCCACAACAAAAGTATAGGTATGAATTAAATAAATTCAATTCAGTCCAATAATCTCGACATTCTTTTGTTTCAGTTTGACATTGATTTGAGGCTTGATGTTTCAGACATAGGTTGTTGTCTGACGTCATCTGATAGACGGGCCCTTTCAGTGGACAAATGTACTCGTCGTTGTCGTAAGGAGCGCATCTTTGTAAGTCGCTTATAGACACCGGAATGTAAGAGTCTTTGTGTATGTTGATAGCCAGGTAGTTTGCTACAGGCACTATGTTGACCATGGTTTCGTTGGCTTGTTGTGGAATCGGTATGAGGTTGTAAAGCTCATAGTCTTCCCTCCCCACAAGAGGAATTCTAACTTCAAAAATCAGGAACTCTCTGGTGGCTCTCGCTTTCACTTTCAATAGATGATATATTTTCGCTAAGTCAGTCTGAATATTATTAATTGGTAAGGCCAAGTCCTTTGAGATCTGTCCGGTTATAATATTCAGTTCGTTTCTCAACTGTGCCGGTGTTAACAAGTGAAAGTTGAACTTCTCATAGAAAATGTTGGCCACTGTATCAACTAGCATCTCCTGGATTTCTTTAAGATTGATCGTCATGATGTTATTGGCTATGAATGCTGATAATGTAAATTCTGCTTTGTTGTCTCTGTGTTGGATTTCCTCTTTCAGTTTACTCATGCCCATGTTGCATTTGGTAATGTATTGGTTGATTATTTTGTGCTGCTTATCAAGGGTATTTTCCATCCTTTTGATAACATTTAGCTCAGCCTCCACAACTGACGTCTGGTTTCTCCACAGCTTGCTAAGATGTTTTTGGTTATGTCTGATTAAGGCAATATCTTTCTGATACTGTTCGGCGAAAGTTTCGTCTAAAACTCCGAACAAACTATGTGCAACGTAGCCAATGCCGTTGATAAGGCCGCGACGTCGGCGAACTTGACCTTGCTGACCAAGTAAAATGTTGTTTTAGTGTTCAAGTTCATTGTATCCGTGACGCAGTTGTAATCGGACTACGTCGCATTGTGATATTTGATCCCTTGAACATATGTTGTCCAGATGAATGATAAACTTGTCCAGTAGGTTAAATCCTTGCCAATACGGAGCCATATCACAATAAACGATGAGTTTCCATTCTTCACGTGCCATTCTCACGTTTGCTAATTTATCGAAAAATATGTTTTTATTTTCTGCAACTTTGGAAATTTTGTGCTCGCATGTTCCTGAGCAAATAACCATCAGAAGTACGAGTGTTGTAATTATAAAGTTGCATAATTTGGATGAAGCTGGCTTGGAATATTTTCTGTTTGTTGTGTTTGTTGTTTGACCTTCTTGGTTTTCCTTTTCTGTGTCGTGGCTTTGATTATTGTCATTGATCGGCAAAATGGATAACTTCGTAATTGGTCTCTTGAGTATCCCATTTTTTGTCCGTAGGGTAACAACTCTGACGTATCCGTCTTTTCCTGGATGAAGTTCAATAACTCTGCCCATGGGCCATTTTCCCGGGGGCAGATTAATGTCGTGAATGATGACAATGTCATTAATCTTCAAATTCTGAGAAGGTTTGCGCCACTTACTGCGAGCTGATAGTTGGCATAGATACTCAGCTCGCCATCTCTTCCACAGGTCATCAAATATTTTTTGTGTGAGCTGCCATCTTGTCCGCAGATCTCTCTCTGTCTCGATGATTGTTAACGTCGGACCGCTGGCCAAAAAGTGAGATGGTGTGAGACAGTCTAAATCTTCAGGATCTTCGCTGAGTGCGCATAAAGGACGGCTATTCAAACATGCTTCTATCTGAGCGAGCAACATCGAATATTCCTCAAACGTCAACTTCTGATCTCCAATCACTCTTTTGAGGTGATACTTCAAACTCTTGACGGCAGCTTCCCAGAGGCCCCCGGCACTGGGCCAGGATGGGGCATTAAAATACCAGGTAATCTCCATACTGGTAATAGCCTCAAAAAACTTGTCGAAAGTCCAAAGTGTCTTGAATGTTTATGAATTCTTCGTTGAGGATTCTGCTCGCTCCAACAAAATTCGTGCCGTTGTCACTGTAGATCTGGCCTGGGGTACCTCTTCTAGCTGCCATTCTCCGCAATGCTGATAGGAACGATGAGGAGGTCAGATCCGAGACTAGCTCAATGTGTACAGCCTTGGTGGCCATACAAACGAACACAGCGATGTACCCTTTCGTGGTCTTGATACCTCGGCCCTTACTTGCTTTTACGTCGACAAACCCAGTAAAATCAACCCCTGTGTGGTAAAATGGTCGTGTCGGATTACTGCGTGCTAACGGAAGGTCGCCCATCAGTTGTTCATGTTTAACTGGATCGTGTCTTCGGCACTTGACGCAGTTTCGAAGACGTTTCTTGACGGCTCGGTTTCCTCCCAGAATCCAATATTGCTGACGTAGCCAGGCTTGAGTAACTCTTGCTCCCCCATGGAGTGTCATGTGATGTCCTTGGTCAATCAATAAGTCGCTGAGATGGGTGTTGTTGGGAATGATAAGAGGATGCTTCATGTTTTGGTTCATCTTCGCGTTGTTTAGTCTGCCACCGACTCTCAGTAGGCTTTCTTGATCCAAGAACGGGTTCAGTTTTAGCAATTTGCTCTTCGCGTCTATTTCTTTCTGATCTTGGAGACTGAATATCTCTTCCTTAAATACCGACAACTGCACTCGTTTGATTAAAAGATGTTTAGCGATTTTTATTTCGCTGACAGTCAAATACTTCGGTTTGTGTTGATTGCGAGATATGGCGCGCAAAGTCCATGCAAGTACGCGCGCTGCTCGGTCAAAGTTGCTGTATTTGTTTAATAATTTTAAAACAATGTCCTCATTTTGTTGAATTACATTGCTTTTTACCGACTTTCTGATTTCTTCATACGTGACGTAAGTTGGTATCTCTTGATTATTATTTTCTTTGAACGTTGATAGCCACTTTGGTCCATGCCACCAAAGAGAATGATGCTGCAGTTGGTCCGCTGATAATCCTCGGCTCGCGCAATCAGCTGGATTTTCAGCCGATTTCACATAACGCCAGCTATTTTTTGGTATTATCTCCGTTATTTGTGCTACTCTGTTCGCCACGAATGGTTTCCAGCAATTCGGCTCACCCTGGAGCCAACCTAGTACTGCAGTTGAATCAGACCAGCTGTATATTCGGATGTTATTGCTTGATAAACAGTTCTGTACAACTTTCATTAGTTTTGATAGCAAGTGCGCAGCGCAAAGCTCCAATCTAGGCAAAGATATTGATTTGTCGACAGGCACGAGCTTTGATTTTCCTGCTACTAAGATCACAGGGGTTTGACACTCCGCCTTTTCCTGATTGATAATCCTGCCATAAATTACGCATGCGTAGGCCTTTACTGATGAGTCACAGAACCCATGCAACTCTATATTTGCATTTTTTGGCGATTGAAGCCACCTTGGGACGTTCATATGTTCGATTGCGGGTAACTCCTTCTTTATTTTTAGCCATTGTTCATTGATGTTTATAGGTACTGCGTCATCCCATTGAAGATTCAACGACCAAACTTTTTGAAACAAAAGTTTCAGTTTGGTAGAGATTGGAGACAGCCAGCCAAGTGGGTCGAATATCTTTGAAATATCAGACAATAATGATCTTTTTGTGGATGGTGTCAATGATGATGTATCTATCTTCATCTGGAACTTGAATTGATCGTCCTGAGGGTGCCAACGCAGTCCTAAAGTTTTGGTAGATTCTTGATGCCTGAATTCGAATGTTTGTTCCTTGTCAGATATTACGTCATCTTTTAGATCGATTTTATTTGATGACCATTTTTGCAAATTAAAACCACCAGATTTCAGCAAATTAATAAGGTCAGCCTTGAGTTGTTTGGCTTCTTTCAGACTGTGGTGTCCAGCCAAAAGGTCATCCATGTAAAAACACTGTTCAAGTACAGCTGATGCTGTCGGATACCTTGAACGTTCATCTTCCGCTAGACGTTTTAACGTCATCATGGCCAGGAATGGAGCTGCTTTGGTGCCATATGTGACTGTTGTCAGCTCATATTCTCTAATCAATTGACTAGGTGAGTCACGCCATACGATTTTCTGATACTGTAGGTCCTTTTCATTACAGAAGATCTGTCGGAACATTTTCTCGATGTCGGCTGTGATTGCATATTCATACTGTCTCCATCTCAGAATTAGTGTAAACAAATCCTGTTGTAGATTCGGACCGCTAAACATTAAATCATTTAGACTGTAACCGGTCGATGTTTTTGCTGATGCATTAAATACCACCCGCAAGGTTGTCGAGTCCGGGCGTAAAACGCAAAGGTGAGGTAAAATGCAATCCGGCAAATACTTCCGTGTGCACTTGCGCATGTGACCCAGTTTGATGTACTCGTTAATAAATGATTTGTAATCTTCGGAAATATTTTTGTTTCTAGAAAATGTTCTTTCCAATTGATAAAATTGGGCTACAGCTCTTTGTTTCGATTCTCCCAATTTTTCGTTGATATCTGGCTTTAGTGGCATTCTAACCACGTATCTGCCATCATCTCGACGTACTGTTTCCGAATTATATTGTTGAAGGCATTGATAGTCTTCAGAGGACATGTTAGTGTCGGGATCGGTGACATCTTCAATGCTCCAAAACCTTTGTATGTCTTCTATATTGTTCATGATAATGTTGCATTGATATGACTTGATATTGCCGCTTAAAATCTAGCCAAGCTGAGTCTGTTGTGCTATTGGTAGAGATGAATTTTCCTTGATTATGCCTGCCATGATGATTTCCGAGTAAACTTCTGCCCCCAGCAATAAGTCGATTGGTCGACAAACGTTGAAATCTGGATCTGCTAGCTGAATATTTTGAAGATATTGCCACGATGGTTTTGAGAAACTATGATTTGGCAAGTTGTCAATTAATTTCTTCATAACAACAGCTTCTGTTTGGAATGTGTAATTGGAGTGTAATGAGGATGCCACAAGACTGAGAACTCCCTTACAATTGGTCTGATTTGCACTGACTCCAACTATGACGCCTTTGCATGCTCGGCGGGGGAGTTTCAGGATTTGAGCTGCGTTCTCAGTGATGAGGGAGGCTTGAGAGCCTTGATCTATGAGAGCCCTCATTGTATGATATTCCCCATTAGCCCCTTGTATACGGACAAGTGCTGTTGCTAGCAGAATTTCAACAATAGATTCCCTGGACACATGTGTTACATTACTTTGTGTTTTGTCATCACGTGACGTAGACGGTGACGTATTCATGTTACTGGACACCGCGTTTGTCTGTAGGGCATCGTGTAGCACGGTTTTATGAGTTCCTTGACACACCCTGCATCTTGATTCAGAACGGCATAATTTATTTTTATGATCAGCCAGGCAATTTTTACACAAGTTGAACATTTGAACTGTGTTTCTTTTTTCTTCTGGCCCAGATTCCAAAAATGGTTTGCAATAAAATAATCCGTGGCTGTCATCTTTGCATAGTGGGCAATATTGTGCCCTCGTTGCACAACTTTTTGCAGTGGAATTACGTAAATACGGTTTATTAGAATCGTTTTTATTATTAAAATTATTTGATTTTGATTGAATCTTTTTGTTGAATTGATATTCAGAGTCTTTGTTACTACTCGGAGATGACGACGATGATGATTTAGATGGATGCTTGCGCCGTGTTGATTCGAGAGCGGTATACTTGTTCTCTAAAAATTTAAGAAAATCTGCTAGAACAGGCAAGGCTCTAGGATTTTCTAATGATTGAGTGTATTCACTGAGTGTCTGGGTATCCAGCTTCAGTGTAAGTAAATGCACAACCGTTGGTCCCATGGCAATTACGTCTATACCAAGATTTTTCAACGCATTCATGCATTCATTGATGGTGTCGAACATGTTCTTGATCTGTGTGTCGACTTGGTTTTGCATTGTAGGTATTGACAGCAGTATATTCATATGAGAGGTAAAAATTAACCTGTCATTGTTATACCTATGGTTCAGGATGTCCTAGCAGATTTGATAATTCTCAGAACTGATATTGAGGTGTTGAATGATCCTTTCTGCTTCGCCTTTCAGTTTACTTTTTAATAACTGCATCTTCTGGGCACTTGGGATGGATTTGTTGTTATGGACTGCTTCTTGAAATAAATCCTTGAATGATATCCATTTGTGATAGTTCCCCGAGAAGGTAGGAATGTCCATTTTTGGTGTAAAACTTTCCCGATATGAAACGGAATACATCTTGCTATTGACCATTTTTTTTATGTTAACGTACAGTTGTTCGAACTTGCTATATTCCTGTTCATACTCCTCATCTTCCGAGTACGTTTCACTATCAATTTCCCAGTGCAGGGAATCGACTGTGGACCATTTTGTTTGAATGGTTCTGAGCACATCTTCGAATTCCCATTTTTCGGAAAGGCTCTCTATGTTCACGCTTTTGATTGCCCGTGATAAAGCCTTGAAGTTACTCTTCTGCTTGCGCAGCATTTCTTCTAATTTACTGGCATTCCCTCGAGAGACAATCTTCCGAAACAATGATGTGGATTGACTCCCACTAGGCTTGATGTTTGGTTGATCTGGATCAACCGACATTGTGTCCGTTTGCTGACGCTCATCCGCAGCTTCTTGATTGTGAGTGTCTGATATATGAATTGATGAAGCGCTAGGCGACTTATCCCTCTTCTCCAAACTAGTAGGCGGTTTGTATAGTTGAATGATGTCCCGAGCTTCATTGTAGAAAATCATCGTCTTATTGTAGACGTTCTCCGAAAAGTAGGTATAACCACGATCTTCAAACTCACATAATCTAACATGATTCTCTTGAAACTCCCGCCAGTATGTATCCAGGGTTTGCAAACGTTTCTTGATGTTGGCCGGAGTTTTGCGATCCGCAGAATCCTTCCCGAAATTCCGCAGTTGCTGCTCCATGGCTTGAATGATCTGATCTTGATTAGCCAAAATGTCTTCCATGTTGGCGCTCATGATTGTTGTTGTGTGATTGGCTTACCGCTTTTAGTAGTTCGTGATATTGCAATCTCTTCGTGATGGATGTACCGATTCGCACCTATGAAGGGAAAGTTGTGGCACACAAACTGCTAAGATGGAGTAAGTAATCGTTGTGTTCCAGTAGATGGATGTTACTCTGTCCATAGGTCGTAGTCGCAGGATCTATACTTACGTGCCGACAGCTTATTCACACTGTTAAGAACGCGAAATAGTCCCGCTTTTACGGTAGCTCGAAGGACCAATAAGATGTAGGGTCTTTACACCTTTTAATGATGATAGTTTTGAGTGATACGCAGGAATACGTAATAATAAGATTTATTGATTGATAATTAATTGAATGATAATGAGTGCACGCGATTTGAATGATATTTGTGTACTAAAGTATAGACTACGCGTAGCAAGTAAAGTGCTGACACAATGATGTCAAATTTGTACGTGTTTACACTGTACACAGACAAATGCCCATAACTGCGGCTAACTATTCAATATGTTGGGAACAGTTAGAACATAGATATAATAATAAACGACACTTAGCGAATTGTATATTGCAACGATTGTTTGAGCAGAAAAAAGTGAGTACAGAGTCAGCTGTAACGTTAAAGCATCTCTTGGATACAACCACTGACTGTATGAGTGCGTTAGGTAATATGGGCATTGATGTTACCACCTGGGACATAATTGTGATTCACATTGTCTCAGCTAAGTTAGACCAGGAAACCCGCAAGCAGTGGGAGTTGAAGGTTGCCTCCGAAGAGACAAATGACCTACCAACTTTAGGCCAGTTCCAGACGTTTCTTGAAATTAGGTTTAGGGCCCTTGAGTTTGTCGAACCGCAGAGGGCAACGGGTCAGTGGCGTAGTCGTTCACGAATAGAAAGATCAGAACAGAAAGTCATGCTTGTCACTGATAGTAAGAATTCCACCCCCTCAGGACAGGAAAAAATAAGTTGTGAGAATTGTGGTAAAGGTCATAAACTATGTTTTTGTGAGCCTTTTATAAAAATGGATGTCTCTCAAAGGAGACAGTTTGTGCAAGGGAAAAGGATTTGTTATAATTGTTTAGGCGGTAATCATTTAGTTTATCAATGCAAAAAATCAACGAATTGTAGAATCTGTAATAAGAAACATCACACGCTGTTGCACATGGATACTCATAGCTCTAATAAGCCAAGTTCTGAGTCAGCTGACAGTGGTTCCTCCGTGGACCCAACACCAATAGTATCCTGTGTTTCTACTAAGGAAACAATTAGCACTAGACAAGTATTGTTGGCTACAGCATTAGTTCAGGCACAAACAGCTTCGCGAAATTATCAAGTAATTCGAGCATTGCTAGATCAGGGGTCCCAGGCTTCGTTTGTCACTGAAGCTACGGTCCAGTTTTTACGGTTAAAGAGAGTTCCGGTTAGGGGTATCGTTTCAGGACTCGGTAGTAATAAGACTACAATAGCCAACCACATGGTCACATTAGTTTTGCGGTCGTTGACAGATCCTCAGTTCGAGTTCGAGGTAAGGGCATAAGTGTTAAATAACATAACTACGTACCTTCCTGAAAAACAAGTGCCGCCTCTTATGTGGTCTGAATTAAGGCACATATCGTTAGCAGATCCTTAGTACAGTGAGCCTAATAAAATTGACATCTTGTTGGGCGCAGATATTTATAGCAAAATAATTAAACAAGGTTTAAAGAGAGCGCCCACAGGGTCGGTAGTTGCACAGTGTACAAGATTAGGTTGGATTCTATCTGGTACAACACAAGCAGATAACGAATCACATTTATTACCCAAAATTACTTCTTTGCACGCCCATGTAGAACACAACGATCTCTTAAAACAGTTCTGGGAGATTGAAGATCAACTACCTCACACTAAAAGGTTATTTACAGAACAAGAGCAGAGATGTGAAGAGCTGTTTACATCTACAACGACGAGGTCTACTGACGGTCGTTACATAGTGCGCCTACCATTCCAAGAGTTAAAACCGTCCTGTGTGGGTGGTAATATAAGAGAAATAGCAGGGCGACGATTCACAGCATTGGAAAGGAAGTTTGCGAGAGATGAAGACCTAAAAAGGGAATATACAAGGGTCATGGAGGAATATCTAGAATTAAACCACATGAGGAGAGTACAGAAACCAGACTGTAAGTTAAATGAAGCCGTTTACTTACCACATCATGCCGTAATTAGAGAAGACAAGTCCACTACCAAGGTCCGCGTAGTGTTCGATGCTTCCTGTAAAAACAGCAAGGGTGTATCACTCAATGATACGCTGATGGTGGGCCCTACCTTACAGTCCGATTTGAGGCACATCATACTTCGTTGGAGACTCCATCGTATAGCACTTACAGGGGATATAGTTAAGATGTACCGACAGGTGAGAGTTGCTGAAGAAGATGTGGCATATCAACGCATATTGTGGCGCAACAGTCTCGAGGAAGAGGTACAGGATTACGAGCTACTTACCGTGACCTTTGGTACTGCTTCTGCTCCATATCTGGCAGTAAAGGTTCTGCATCAGGTCGCATTAGACAACCACAAGGAGTTTCCAAAAGCAGCTGAAAAGGTTCCCACTAGTTATTATATGGATGATCTAATGACAGGATGTTCTACGGTAGAAGAGGGAAAGCGATTGTACCTAGAAATGAAGGAATTATTAAGTAAAGCAGGATTTCAGCTACAGAAATGGAATAGCAACAACAAAGAATTACTTAAGGAAATAGAATCATGTGAGAGTAAGGAAGAGAAAGAGCTAATGGTAGATCATACTAAAATATTGGGACTTACCTGGTGTCGGAGTACAGATGAGTTCAAGTATACAGTGCAGCTTCCATCAAGATCTGAAAGGGTAACTAAACGCAATATTATTTCTGATATTGCGCGTCTGCTTGACCCCTTAGGCTGGATAGCGCCCAGTATAATACTGGCTAAAATACTTATCCAGAAACTGTGGTTATCAGGAATAGGTTGGGACGAAGAGGTACCTAAAACAATAAGACATGAGTGGGATACTTACCGTAATGATTTAATACAGCTTCATAAGGTGCGGATTCCTAATATAAATTTTGCCTGCACTATCGATATAACGAGTATAGACAACCGCAGCATATGCTGCCTTTGACGCGTCGCTAAACCCGTGCAACTCTACTTGGGCTTCTGTTGCACGGGTTTAGCGACGCGTCAAAGGCAGCATATGCTGCGGTTGTCTATACTCGTTATATCGATAGTGCAGGCAAAATTTATATTACACTTTTAGTAGCCAAGACAAAAGTGGCACCAATAAAAACAGTAAGCATTCCGCGACTGGAACTTTGTGCAGCATTGCTTTTGACCCGTTTATTATCGGATGTAGCTAAAGCAATGAATATTGAAAGGGATAAGGTCCATGCCTGGACAGATTCGACGGTAGTCCTCGCGTGGTTAAATAGTCACCCCAGCCGATGGAAGACTTTTGTAGGGAATCGAGTGTCAGAAATCTTAACAACACTTGAAGCAGATCAATGGTCGCACGTGTCATCAAAAGACAATTCGGCAGATCATGCATCTAGAGGTGTATTACCCACATTGTTGTCCGAAAGGGAGCAATGGTTTAGGGGTCCAATATTTTTATACAATGCAAATATTAGATACAATAGACCAGTTAATTTAGATGTCCACTTAGAAGAAAATATTAAGTGCCATTTAGCTCTAAGCGAAGAAGATTCTCCATGGGTCAAGTTTAGTTCTTTAAGGAAATTATTAAGAGTTGTAGCGTTATGTAGGATTTTCATTCTTATTAAAGGTAAGATTAAAAATGATAGGTCTAAGTATTTAAGTAGGGAAGAGTTAGATGAGGCGTTAAAATGTTGTATAAGACGGTGTCAAAGAATAGAGTTCAAAAACGAATATGATCAGTTAAAACAAGGGAAACCATTAAAAGATAAATCAAGTAAACTTAAATCACTGTGTCCGTTTCTAGATAAGGATGATATAATCCGTGTTGGTGGCAGATTACACCAAGCCTTTCTGTCCGCTCAACAAAAGCATCCTATAATACTTCCACATAATGCTCATCTCACAAAATTGTTAATTGCTGACTCACATGAGCGTACCTTGCATGGTGGTCCTCAGATGATGATCAACTTTATTAGATCAGCTTATTGGGTTATTGGATTGAAGAGTGCAGTAAAGGGTCACGTACGTAAGTGTGTAACGTGTGTAAAGACCAAGGCTGAAACCTACAATCAGCTGATGGGATCACTTCCCTCGGCACGTTGTACTCCAACTAGACCCTTTTTACATAGCGGGGTGGATTATGCAGGTCCAGTTCAAATTCGTACGGCCAAGGGTCGAGGTCATCTTTCACACAAGGGGTATATTTGTGTGTTCGTGTGTATGGCTACTAGGGCCATACACTTGGAAGTAGTAAGCGATATGAGTACATCGGGTTTCATAGCAGCATCCCGTCGATTCGTAGCTAGACGTGGCTAGGCGTTGCGCACAATTATGGAGCGACAATGGAACAAATTTTGTCGGAGCTGCAAGAGAGCTCAGAGAGATACTTGCTGTCCAGCAAGATAGTGCAGCTTATGTAGAGGCACGTGGAACTACGTGGAATTTCATACCTCCCTGTGCCCCTAATTTCGGTGGACTATGGGAGGCAGCAGTGAAATCCACGAAGTTTCATTTGAAACGCGTGATCGGAAACACTACTCTGACATATGAAGAGATGAGTACTCTATTATTAAGTCAAATAGAGGCTTGTCTAAATTCAAGACCTATGACCGTCATAAGTGGAGAAGATATTAATGAACCTATGCCATTGACTCCTGGTCACTTTTTAGTTGGAGAATCATTAATTAATGTTCCTAGTTCTGATTATACAAATTCCAATGTTAGTTCGTTGTCCCGGTGGCAG